>CM077826.1:14317961-15534776 GCA_039720395.1 Liquidambar formosana
GGGCGAGGTTAAAAATGAGAAGGGAGAGTTCTTGCTTAGAGTGGATGGGGGTGCCACTGTTAACAACCTCTTGATGCAGATTCAGGTTAGTTTGGGTTTATCTTGTTTCTTTTGTTCTAGTTTGTGCTCAACAATAGTTGTATATAGTGTATCATTCATTAGCTAACCATTTTTTTTTTCTTTTCCTTTCCTTAAAAACTTTGTGATTTTTTGTTTTTGTTGCTTGTTTTTTTTATATATTTTAAATCCCATTATTTATGACTCTGTCTTAGGTTCTAGTTCAATACTTGTGCTCTTCTTGAAAGTTTTGGATTACTTATACTCACGTTAAACATGTAGGAAAGTCTTTTAACCTTACTAGGAACCATTTGAAAGGTTGTTTTTGGCATTTTCTTCAGAGTTGGTTTTTGTTTTTGTTGATTTTGTCATTCTGTGGTGAAGCTTTGTCAAACAAACTTTGTTGGTTATTTATTTCTTTTAAGTTTGACTTTGCGTATGAAAAAAAAAAAAAAAAAAAAAAAAAAAAAAGAAAGAAAGAAAGAAAGAAAGAAAGAAGAAGAGAAGGAAAGAGTATCAAGTACTATTAACTAAAAAATGATAAAATTATGGAAATAGAGTGTATCATGATTTTAACCTCGAGGGGTTGGTTGAGTTGGTCATGGCACCTATGAGCAAAAGGTGATGGGTTCAACTCCTCTTACTCCCAAGGGGCCTGCCATTAGCTTGACAGTTATACCCGGGTCTTCACTCTTCACCCAAGTGCTAGAGCGTTTACACTTAAGGGGGAGGTGGCCCTGCTTGAGACTGGGGACTAGTCGGGTCTTACACCCAAATACATGGGGGCTTGTCCCAAAAATAAGAGAAGTACATAATGATTTTTGTATCTTGAATAAAAAAGAGGCACATAATCTATTTCTGTTGCCCATAAAAATAATTAAGGAAGCAGCTTTCCTCTGTTTTTGAGAATTATAAAATTTTTATCAACGTTTGCTAGATGCAACATGTAGCCTAATTTTGAAGATATACCAGAGATGGCTCCAAAAGGCTATGGTTTTATGAAACAATTTTGTTCCTTTTTAATTCATTTATTATTTATTTTATTTTTGTGTCAGAATTAGTACATATTCATAAAGGAGTAAATTCTTTTCATGATCTGATAATTTTTCTAGTCAATGCTTTCACCCATCTAATTCTTTAGTTTTGATCAAATGGGCTCTGTTTTTTCTGTTCCGTTTGTTAAACCTAAGATCAATGGTTTTATAAGGTAAGATGAAGTGGTGTGTTGCCATTTTCTTCAGAACCTGTGAACAAGTTGTCATTTTCTTACTGAAATTTTACTTAGGCTGTTGGTTATGATTCTGTACTCGCTTCTATAGCTATCGGATTTTACACATGCTTCCAAGTTGCTAAGGGCACTTGAATTAGTGAAAAAAATTTAGTTTTTGTTCAAGTGAATCCTCTGTGACCTTGTTCTAATTCTGCAAAAGCTATCTCCAATAGCTGTACTGTTCATAGTATATTGTTTTAATGTTCTCGGTATAATTTCTTGTCTGTTTTTCAGAGCTTATGTATTATCATCCAAATTCAGATCACTTTATTGGATTTTTTCTTTCTTTTTATTTTTTTAATGATCCGCAGGCAGATGTGTTGGGAAGCCCCGTGGTGAGACCATCTGACATAGAGACAACAGCTCTTGGAGCAGCCTATGCGGCTGGATTAGCTGTTGGGGTTTGGACAGAAGAAGAGATTTTTGCTTCTGGAGAAAAGGGCAAGAGTGATACCACTTTCCACCCTATGATAGATGAGGAACTGAGGAAAAAGAAGGTAGACTCTTGGTGCAAAGCCGTTTCACGAACTTTTGACTTGGCTGATCTTTCTCTTTAACTCACTTTTATGCGTCTTGTTTCGTTATCCTTCCTTCTCTTTTACTCACAAAAGTATGCTTAATCACTTGATTGGAGGGGGTTTATAATTCAATAAATGTTGATCCTTGACTATTACTACCATAATGCAATACCAATTATTTATCAGTTTGAGTATTCATCTACACTATCAAGTCAAATGGGCTATTTATGTGTTGCCGTGTTGGGATGGGGCTTCTAGATTGATCTGCAGACTCTCCAAGTTTCTTGTCTGCTTGCAACTAAGAAGCTCCATTCATTCTTGTATCAAATGGGTTCCTAATGTACAATTTTCCTTGATGGTTACAGTTTTCTCTTTAATTTGTAGACTGAACATATGGAGACTTGTCAGTGGAGTTACAGGTCAAATGATTTTGGTGAAGAGACCCGTGAAAGTTTGGTGTTGGGTCTCTCATGCTATCTTTGAAAGTATGAAAGTGTCATGTCTTTAGCTTTGTAAGCCACATCTTGGCTTACCCAAATTCTCATGCGTTCAATTTAGTTGCCTTTTCCTTTGGCGTTTTTGAGAAAGGAACGGATCCATTGGAGATGCCTCTGGAGTGTTTTGATACTCCCAACCCTGTCTCTTTTTTTGGGAGTTAATTAGATGGTGGAACATGCCCAAGACTTTTAAGAGTTCTATTTTTTTTTCCCTAACTGATGTAGCGGGTGCCATGTCAGCCCATTATGGACAGTCGTACATTTAATGAAAGTCTTAATTGGATGGCCAAAATGGCAAAAGGCCACATCACATGGGCTAGTAAATTGAGGCAAGAGTGTTATTGGGTAATATAACATTGCCCTTAGATGGTGGAAAATGCTGAAGAGCTCAAGGGTTATTTTGCTTGAATTTACTTGGCCATTTAATGTGACAAACCCTCAAGTAGCACTATTTGCAAACTGAACACGAATGGCTCGGCTATTGGGAATCTGGGCCAATGGGTGAAAGACTTCGTTTGCAAACTAGGAGTCTCATCTAGAATTGAGGCAAAAATTTGGGCCTTGCCTGATGGTTTGGATCTAGCCCGTAAATGCAAATATCAGTAGGCTCAGTGTGGACATGG
This sequence comes from Liquidambar formosana, assembly GCA_039720395.1. Taxonomy (NCBI): domain Eukaryota; kingdom Viridiplantae; phylum Streptophyta; class Magnoliopsida; order Saxifragales; family Altingiaceae; genus Liquidambar; species Liquidambar formosana. The sequence continues at coordinate 14,320,927 of CM077826.1, forward strand.
ATGCTACTCCAGCAATTAGCCTATTAAGGTGCCATCAAACATTATTACCAAAAAAATGAAAAAAAATTGAGGTGCCCCAGGCACACCCCCTGAGTTATATCATATGTGATTGCAAGAGGCCAATGGGCGCCCGAGTTCTAGGAAATCCGAATCCAACACCTGCTTCTGTGAAAGCAATAAATCCGAATCCAACATTTTGATAATGTTTGTACTGTGCTAAATGAACCACTTATTATATGGTTGTTTGAATAGCTAGTCTCCTAGGGGAGTTGTTTAATATAACTTCCTTCTAACCAAAAAAGGCAAAAAAAAAAAAGATGGGACTTTTTTTTTTGGACAAGTGAACAAAGTTGATTTCCATGAAAAATTAGGAAAAAACAGAGCTTGGAATTTGAAAGTAACGAGCGAAATTTATTACAAATTTGAACTCAATTGTCCATAATTTATAAAGCATTAATGAAGCTAGCTATCACGTACAGCTAGAATTATTTGATCACAGAAAAATACCATAACTAAATACGGAAAGTGGCTGATAGCTTGTAAAGAGTGTCTGAAAGAAAATAATAGCATGAATAGAAACATTCCTCAATGAAATTGAACCACCTTCGTCGCCAATGTGGGTTGATATAGAGAAGAGCAGTGACTGCCAACAAGAATATGATGTATGATGCCGCAAAACTTGCATCAAAGGCCACATGATCAATTTCGTACCACTTTCCCCTGCTTTCATCGGAGGGTAGTGTTGGCGAGCGTGGTGACACAACAACGGTGGTGCATACCTGTTCCAATGGCGGCCCGCAAAGAAATGAATTTCCTTCATAGCTGTTCTTTTCGAATGTTCCAAATTGCGCTTTCATGTCTGGAACTTGACCCGATAAGTTGTTGTGTGCGACTGTGAACACGGCCAAAAAATTCAAGTCGATGAATTCCGAAGGGATTTGTCCACTCAAGTTGTTGTAAGAAAGGTCCAAGCTCTCTAAGTTGGTTAGGTTCGAGAATGTGCTAGGGATGGATCCTGTGAGCTGATTGTGAGACAAGTTCAGTGCATGAATTGGACTTAGGTTTCCAAGTTCATGTGGGATTTCACCTGTAAGCTTGTTACACGACAAATCCAATCCAGACATGTAATTGAGGATGTCACCCTTGTAGGCGCTTAGTCTGTACTTTGTAACGAACTCGACTTCATCTTGGTCATTAGATTCGTACATTATGGCAGGAGAATGGAAAAGATCTAGGAGAGTTCCATAATTATAAGAAATTGGCTCAGACCAACCATAACCCATATTTTCTCCAAAAAAACGATCACTATTCCCGAAGGTGATAATATTGAAGCAGTGAGGTACCGTCCCGGAGAAAGAGTTTATGGAAAGATCCATCAAGCCTATGCTCTTCAATTGACACAACTGGTGTGGAATCAAACCACTCAAATGGTTTCCCCTCAACACAAGAACTCTTAGGTTGGAAAGTACTCCGTCTACAACAATAGGAATGCTGCCAGACAACAAGTTTTCTCCAATGTCCAGTGTCAACAGAGTTGAAGAATTGAAAAAGGCCCTTGGTATTGATCCGGTGAATTTGTTATGTCGCAAATGTATGGACTTTAAATATTGTACCTTTGAGCAGCGTGGTAGAGATCCCGAAAAAGAGTTATGAGAAAGGTCTAAAAATTCTAGTGCGGGTGGAATGAGTTCACAAGGGAATAGCCCTTTGAAAGAATTATTTCGCATGACGAGAGTACGCAAAGACGTCATGTTACCTGCCCAACTATGAATCTCACCTGACAAGTTGTTATTGCTAATATCCAACGCATCTAGCCGGGAGCATTTGGAGATCACGTTTGATAGCGTTCCCGTAAATTGGTTATTGTCCAAACGCAAAGCAGATAGCGGAGTCATGTTGAAGTGTTCTGAAAATATTGGCCCACGGAAACTATTATTCGATAATTTCAGCACCCACAACTTTTCATTACAACCTGCAACCATTTGCTTTGGTACTTCTCCGGAGAAATTATTATGGGACAAATCCAATTCATATAAGCCACTCATCTCACAAATTGAGGTTGGGATACTACCTTCGAAGGTATTTCTTGATAAATTTATATTTTTAATGTATGGGACCAGCTTCCCTATATTTTCTTGAAGTCGCTCTCCAAATTGATTGTCTGAGACATCAATCCAGGATGTATTTGTGTAAGTATTTGGTGGCAGATAAAATGGACCCACGAAAGAGTTATTCCTTAGACTTAGAAATTCAAGTCTTGTATTATTCTTGAGCAACCAAGTAGGGAACCTTCCTTTCAAGTTATTGTGGGATAGATCAAGTACTCTTAATTCATGCTGATTCAAGAGAAAATTTGGAGTATCCTCGGTGAGCCTCTTTATGTTACAATTTGATAGCACAAGGACCTTCAACTGAAACATGGGAACCCAACCTGAATGTTCAATTTCTACCTCGAATTCGTTGCTGTCACTTATGAACTGAAATACCTCAAGTTTGGAATGGTTGGCGAATGTGCTAAATGAGAATGAACCCTTGAAACTGTTATGACTGAGATCAATGTACTCAAGGGCTGTGAGGTTGAACAGTACTGCAGCTGACGAAATGTTTCCCATGAATTGGTTTTCAGAGAGATCTAAACCTCTAAGAGATGTCAGATTGTTTAGGCACCAAGGGAGGATCCCATCAAAGTTGTTGTAACCAAGATCTAACTCTTGAAGTTTTTTCAGTTCACATAAACCTGCAAAAGCAAATAGCGTAAGCATCCAACCTGATGTTTTCTTGCCACAAGAATACATAGAACAAAACTTTTCGTAACCTACCGTTTAGAGAGCCATTAAGGTAATTGGAAGACAGGGATAAAGCCTTGAGAGAAGATAACGTGCTGATAAATGGAGGAATACTCCCAATGAAATCATTCCCTCCCAAATCTAGGACCTCCAAATTGCCGAAATCTTCTAGGAAAAGAAAGAAAGAAAGAAATTAAAGAGATATGGTGTCAAGAGAATTGGCTATAATTCTAAATTATCTAATTTATATGGGGTATGTTTGGGTCTACCATGGAAATTGAATTGCTTCAATATTGTATTTTGCATAAAATTTAGTGAACAAATATGTAACTGTAATTGAGACAATTCTAGAAAATGGCGGCCATCATTCATGAATTCCAAGAATTGATCCCAGATCAATTATAGAGATGGTTCCAACCAACTTCTCATAGGGCCCGGCCCATTCAACTTCTCAAAGGCAAATTAAACTAATAATGATGGATTTCTCTACAACAATCAAGCAGGCCCTTATTTATCTATTTATTTTTTAAGTAAGTGAATATATGAATTTGCTATGTAGAGCAATTAAAACTAATAACTTTGTGAACAAAAGTTATGACCTTGGATGGGCAGGGTTCCATTAAGCCTATTACCACTCAACATGAGGACCTCCAAACCGCTTAGCATAGCCAGTTCTGTAACAAAGTGAAGATACACAGTAAGTACATGAAAATAAAAATACATAAGAGGTACTAAAATCTTAAGGTGTACAAAACATGACGAAGAGTGTTTTGCATCACATTGTGGAATTTTCGTAGTTTGTTGGAAAATTTGCTTCTAAATTCAGAAATTCAACCAAAGTTATAGGAAAATTTGTAACATCTGCCTGATCAGTTTATTATTCATTTCTCATTAAGTCACTGAAGCTTTGGACGGAGTTTTGGAGAAATGTGAGGCTACCAATATCATAAAGAAATTTGAAGTTTTGAGGTGTTAAAATTAGGCCCCGAATTTGACAACTAAGACAAGCCTCAGATTTGGGCAGCAGATAAAATGTCGGTTGTGATAGAATTAAAATTGATGCTTCGCCCATATTGTGAGAGAGAGAGAGAGAGAGAACACCCTTACTAGATTAGCAAGAAAACTACAATTGATATGGAAGAGGGTTTTAGGTGGATGCAAATGCAGCAAAAACCATGAAAAATCAATGTAGATATAGGCTTAGATAGATGGCGGCCCTTTGTCTAGTTTCCATATCTTTCTCCGTTTGTTTGTTTTTTTTATTTAATATTATTTTTATACCATTTTTCTTGCCGTGAATTTACGTTTGTTTTCACAGTAAATGCCAATTGCCACATGAAGTTGGGAAATTAAATTTAATGCACTCTTACTGTTCCTAAAGCCATATTGGCATAATTTAATGCACTCTTATTGTTCCCTTGAAGCCATTTTTTTGGTGATTTAAGGTAGCAAATCTGGTGAAAACCACTTTTGAAGTCGTTCTAAATTTTCAAAACGGGCCAATTGAAAGTGAATTTCCAAACAAGCTGTGGTTTCTAAACAAACCGGTTCAATCCTTTTCTCATGCTAACATCATCATCATCATCCTCATTATTATTATTATTAACAAAATGAAGGATAGGGCAACTACCAAATTACAGAGAAGACAACTCCAATTAATAAATGCTTTTTCACCAAAGAAGACGATAGACAAAAAATAATGAAACTGCGAATTAATCTTACTTGAACCTAAACAGTTCTTAAATTTCAATCTTTTATTTCTTCCAGATAACCAAAGAGATCAATAAATTTTCACTTGAGTTCAAGATCTGAAAGAAATTTTCACCTTGGTTAGAAAGGGGCCCTTCCATTCCATTTTCCGCAAGAGATAGAAATTTGAGGGATGAAAAAGCTCCCAAAAGCCTTAGAATTTCTTTGTTGAAGTTGTTATAGCTTAGATCCAGGTGCTTTAGCTTGCTTGACTTAGACAAATCTTTTGAATCTGAGTATTGTTGGAAGCCGTTGTCAATTGTCATAGACAGCTATGTATAAAGAACACAGTGGAAAATATGAACTTAGATCTAAAATAAAAGTTTAAAAATAAGATGGGCCACATTAAATCAACCAAATAAAAGTTTAAAACTAAGATGGGCCACATTAAATCAACCAAGCTCGTCCAATTTTTATAGAAAGAATTAAGGGGAATATATTGGACCAGTATATTTTTGGCCTCTGACTTTTGACTAATTGTTTTACCAAAAGGGGACAATTATTGCTACCCCTCAATGCTATTTGTATACCCTACTTATTTTAATTTTTGGGTAAATTACAAGAAACCATTCTCATGTTTAGCCCTTTTTCACATAACCCCTCTAATGAAAAAATCAATGCAATGTCCCCCCTTGGCTAGGTTTCAAGTGATAAATCGAGTAGAAATTGGATTAAAAAACTGTAAGAATGAGTGAATATTGAGCACGTAAGAGGAATATAGTGTTTTTTTTAATTCAATTTTCACCTAATTTATACTCGATTTCTCACCTGAAACCTATATGAGGGGGGAGAAGAACTTCTATGCAACTCTGACATGGCCACATGTTGTCACGGGCCAATGCCAAGCAAAGTGGGATTTGTTGACAATTCTCTATTTTCTTCATTTTAGAAAATAATAGAAACAATCATTACATTTTTCTTTACATGAGCCTTACAATGGCGGCCATCATTCATGAATTCCAAGAATTGATCCCAGATCAATTATAGATTCACTACAATAAAAGACCCCAATTGCAACGGAGCATTGGAACGGATGGGTGCATCAATAGCAAAATTTGGGACGAATATACGGTTAAAACACATTTCCAATACATTTGCCCAGTTTTCCACCCAAAAAAAGTTGTGAACAATTTATAAACATCTTTGCGACGGTAATAACCGTCCCAATGGTATATATTTAACTTCTGATAGGACCCCATTCAACTTCTCATAGGCAAATTAAACTAATAACGATGGATTTCTTTGCAACAATGAAGCAGGCCGTTATTTATCTATTTATTTTTTAAGAAGTGAATATATGAATTTGCTATGTAGAGCAATTAAAACTAATAACTTCGTGAACAAAAGTTATGACCTTGGATGAGCAGGGTTCCATTAAACCAATTATCACTCAATATGAGGACCTCCAAACCGCTTAGTATAGCCAGTTCTGTAACAAAGTGAAGACACACAGTAAGTACATGAAAGTAATTTTCTTTTCCATCGTCTTCCAGATAACCAAAGAGATCAATAAATTTTCACTTGAGCTCAAGATCTGAAAGAAATTTTCACCTTGGTTAGAAAGGGCCCCTTCCATTGAATTTCCCTCTAGGGATAGAAATTTAAGGGACGAGAAAGCTCCCAGAAACCTTAGAATTTCTTTGTTGAAGTGGTTCCAGCTTAGATCCAAGTGCTTTAGCTTGCTTAACTTAGACAAACCTTTTGAATCTGAGCATTTTTAGAAGCCGTTGTCAATTGTCATAGACAGCAAAGTATAAAGAACACAGTGGAAAAAATGAACTTAAATCTAAAATAAAATATTAAAAATAAGATGGGCCACATTAAATCAACCAAGCTTGTACAATTTCTATAGAAAGAATTAAGGGGAATATATAGGACCTGTATATTTTTGGCCCCTGACTTTTGACTGTTTGTTTTACCAAAAGGGGACAATTATTGCAACCCCTCAATGCTATTTATATACCCTACTTATTTTAATTTTTGGGTAAATTACAAGAAACCATTCTAATGTTTAGCCCTTTTTCACATAACCCCTCTAATGAAAAAATCAATGCAATGTCCCCCCTTGGCTAGGTTTCAAGTGATAAATCGAGTAGAAATTGGATGAAAAAACTGTAAGAATGAGTGAATATTGAATGTGAGAGGAATATAATGTTTTTTTCATTCAATTTTCACCTAATTTATACTTGATTTTTCACCTGAAACCTGTCTTAGGGGGAACGTTGCATTGATTTTTTCATTATGGGGATTATGTGAAAAAGGGCTATACATTATAAGGGTTTTCTTGTAATTTACCCTTAATATAGTGTTTTATAAAATCAAACATGGTTTGACTTGACATAAGATTCAATTTAATATAGGCTTATTTGGCATGAATAGAAGGTAACAATATCGATTCTCAAGTGAACCTAGATCAAGTTCTTAATAAGTTTAGATGATATTTTGTGATATAATTGTCTTTAGTTTCATGCTAAAGCCTTTAATAGACCATATAAATACCACGACAACTATAAAAAAAAAAAAAAAAATGGAATTGATACTTGATACCCGACAAAACGTTACAACCAAAATAATATATAAATAAATAAAATGGTTGAGCATTGGCACGTTTGTTTAGATGAAATCGGAGAGAATCATAATAGAACAAAATGAGACTTCAATGATAAATGGTAGCGCTCATCATTGAAATCTTATTTAATTTCATTTCGATTCCTCCAATTCCGACCACACAAATGTGGCCTAAATAGAATTGATACTTATGGTAAAGCAATTGAAAAAGAAAAGTACGTATAGATAGATTCTTAGTGTTTTACCTTGCATTGGGAGGAAGCCTTGGTAATCATTATATCTTAGATCCAACTTTTCCAAGTTCCTCAACGCTACTAATTCTGCATTTCCAAATGAGGAAGGAAAAAAGAAGAAAAAGGGGGGAAAAATACAAACAATGAGAGAGATTAATTAAATTACAAATGCCCTTGAAGAAATGTTATAAATAAACTTGCCTTCAAAAGAAAGGTTTCCTCCGAAAGAATTTTCACTAAGTATCAAAGTCTTAAGTGATGTAATTGCACCCAAAGATTGTAGGATGCTATCGTTATGTAACTTATTATGACCAGTGTTGTTATGAAAGAAATTACGACCAAGGTCTAAGATCTCCAGCTTCCTTAAATCTGACAATCTTTCAAAACCTGAAAAGAAGAGTATGGCATGGTTATTTACTTTAGGAATAACATTTATTTAGGGAAAATGACAAGAAACTCCGTTAGATTAGCACGTGCTTATTTAACTATCAATACCTTGCATGCTTGGGGTTATATCTTGTGCATTGGCACAATGTACTTTATACTCAAATGTACGAAGTACAAACCCCAATGTGGGGTTGATATATATAGTTATATCAGAATGTGCTCACTTAATCATCATCCTCCCTTATGTACCCTTTTTCACTTAACTTTTCTAAAGAAAAATAGTTGTAATATTCCTCAGATAACTTACAAATTTAGTATTTAGTAATTAGTGCCACCATTAATTGCAGTTCATGAAATTCGTTTGACAAAATAACTAATTAAGCTATTAATTTTTTGGCGCTAACTTGGTATTTTACAGACCATGGTTTTGCCTTGAAAGAAGTTGAGAGGGATATGTGGGGTCTTCCTCATTATCGTTTTGTGAACTAATATTGTTTTATATTTTTCTAATTTTGTGAGTTAGATTGTGACGTTTATAGGTCACCAAGACCAGACAGGCTTTGTTATCTTTATTTTTATTCTTCTTGTCTCTTTTTTCTTTTCCTTCATTAATAATATTCTAGGCTAGCAGCACATGATTGAGAGGACTTAGGATGCCAACCTAGTTGGGATCCTAAGCTCCTCACTGATGCTATAGCTCTGCTTTTCGTTTTAAAAAAAAAAAAAAGGGTTCATGGAATTAACAGTGGTTACGTGACATTTTTCCGTCTAATTCCATGACTAGCAATTAATGGTGGCGTTAATTGCTAAATTTGTAAGTTGTAACATTGCACCTATCTTTTCTTTAGGGGAGCTACGTAAAACATTTCATATCAATGTACTGTTCTTGATGTAATGAAAATGATCAGGTGCAAACCCTCCTGGATAGTCTAGATGGGATTACATGGCTGGCAGCTGTGTGGCAAAGAAGCACATAAACGTGAAAGCTACGCACAATTCTAAGCTATGTGATCTATTTCGAACGATTCGCACTTGATCATCTCCTCTTTATGTAATACTATAAATATTAGATTAGATTCCATCTTATTTTTTTATATATTTTTTCTTGCTTTACGTATTTTCTTCCTTTTTGGTTATTAGTTTCCAGAAGACATGAAGTTAATGTTTTAAACCCCATGTTAAACCAGCAGGTTCACTATAATTTATGGCCATTTTGGACAGCATACCTTAAGAAAAAAAAAAAAAAAGGGGGCCTCCGGGCGAATCGAATTGAACATCATAAGACTTTGGGATTTACAAATCAAAGCCTTGTTGAACCGCTAAAAAAAAAAAAAAAATACTAAAATAGAATTTTTTATATATTTTTTAACCATATTTTTGCTTTAATTTTTCCAAATTGAGGCCAAATTTAAATCTTACCGCCAATTAATGTTAAACTTTAATGGGAAAATGACGGAATGGTGGATTAAAATAAAAATAATTTCAAAAAAGGATAAAAACTCCCATATTTCATTTAAAATGGCACAAATGAACTTTAATTCCCAAAAGGAGGATTTAAGATTAAATATCCATTATATCCTCTCAGTCACATGTTTTTTTACCTCGCTTAAATCCCTTATCCTCTCCTTCTACTCATAAAACTATCATCCTCTTCTCTCTATTTTTAATTATTCATTTTCCAATTAAAAAAAGAATTTTTCTTTTTCTTTTTCCTTTTTTTAATATATATATTTTATTTTAGAAGAAAGAATCATTGTGGGCGTAGAAAAAATAAAAATCACTTGCTAAGAGTGCAGAAACATTTAGAAAAAAATAAATAAAAGGGCTCTAGCAATTGGGTTTGCTTATTGTATTGTGTGACTTGTGTCTTTCGAACAACTGGACAAGCCTCCGTCTAAAGGTTATTTCCATAAATTCAATTGATGACTGATGAGGGAAATCATGTTTAGAGGAGAGATCCACAGAGGAGAAAGCTAGGGGTCATTAAATGCACTCATCACTTCTTGGTTGGGCTTGGTCCGACCCAGAAAGCCTAAAGGCCTAATAACAAAATGAGGGCCTCTATTGGCACCCCAAGACTTACTTTTCATCTCTCATTTATTTTACACTTTAAGGTTTTAAGAAAAATATAGAAGGTTTTTATAAAAATTGATCGCGTTCTCTATTAGAAAACATCATTTTGAACAACTTTTTAGAAGAAAGTTTTTCGAAAATATATCGTTTAAGTATAATTTTTTTCTATTTATAGTCTTCGCTTCATAAATGTCTAAAAAGTCCACTTAAACGATAGATTTTGGAAAAAATTTCTTCTAAAAAGTTATTCAAAATGATGTTTTCCAATACATAACCCAATCAATTTTTATGAAAATCTTATATATTTTTCATAAAATTTTAAAGTGTAAAATAAGTGGGGTATGAAAAGCAAGTATTGGGGTGCCGATAGAGGCCTCCTAACAAAATTGGTAAAAAATTGCCAGACCTGTGCACACACGCGAAGCGATTTTCGAACCCCTGCCCCACAAATTGATCAATTGGGCTTCGGCTCGTGCGCACGTGGGCCTCCTTAAACTCTACCACATGTTAACCAAACATAAAGAGTATAAAGGTATATAAACACAAGACAAGGCTTTATAGATTTCCAATGTGGGACAAGGTGTTTTGGGCCAACAACAAGATTACACAAAAATAAGGAAGTATTTTGAAATACCCACTATATACAACACATGTATCCCTATGTTATGTTATTATAGACATGCATCTATGTGTCCATATATATATGTTTATGTGTCCAAATGAGTATGATTATATGTCTATATATTTGTATTCACATGTCAACGTATTTGTATCCACATATCTATATTTTTTAAAATTAATTATTATACGTGGCGTAATATGAGTGGGAGGGAGGAGGAGTTGCTCCTCCACTGTGAGTAGCCAAGCATTGTCCTTAACTTTAGGGTTTATCCAAATTAATTTCCAAAATTATAGGGGAAATTTTTGCCAAACTTTTAGCCAAAATTTAAGTCTTATCAAATTAAAAACTCTGCAATAATAGAGAAAGTTTCCTATTATAATAAGATTCTTTATAATTAGCAAATCAGATAATATAATACTGGCATAATAAATTAACATCATTAGATTGTGATTTATCAACAAATAAGGTTCTCTATGATAAGATTATTATTATCTTTATGGATTTTATTAAGGGCAAGAAAGGAAATCAAAAGTTTTTTTTTTCAAGATATAGACTTTTATAGATACTAGCTATAGCACGTGCGTTGCACGTGAACACATACTTTCAAATAAAATGTCTTGGTCTCTATTTCCTATACACATTCTTACTAAGAGAGTCAGTATATATATATATATATATGAGATGAAAAGAAAAACCAATCATAAAACATAAGAACTATGGAAAGGTTATAGAAGCACAAACCACTGGATGAAGAGTCTGATTCACTACTGTAGAAATTTGAACTATTGTATTCGGGTCATTGCCTATCTATGGTGTCATTGTTAAAACCCGATATGCATGTTAACAAGCTCCAATTCACAGGGATCCGTTTTGCCTGATTTTTCTGTTTGTCCAGTAAATAGTTATCTATGAAAGTGACAGAACATATGGAGAGAGGTTTTTATTTGATGTGTATATATTTATATATATTGCTTGCATGGTTAAAAGTCATGATATGGGTAGGAAGTAACACTTCAAATTAGTTTTAAATTCTGTTTATTTATTTGTTTAACTATAAAATCATAATAGTAAAAAATGAGTTGATTTATTTATTATTTATTTTAATAGACAACCACTGAGAAAAACAAAAAAACAAAAAAATTACATGTATTGTTGGTGTGAACCCCACAATTACGAAGGGTTCAAGCCCAGTAGCTTGAGAAAGTTTTAAAATTTATAAATAATTATATTAAGTCAACTTACTTTTAGATTCACATGGATCCATGAAAAATTAGTTGAGTTTAAGTAAAACTTTATCAGATAACCACGTTAAAGATTGAATGAGGACAAACATGTTTAGCTAGGGAATATTAGACGAAGATCTGGATAGATCTAACGTGGTAAAAATTGATTACAAATTAATTCATAGAGGTAATATTAATTAAAAAAAGGGTAAATAAGTATTTAAAATTTAAAATAAATATATAATGGTCAATTAAAAGTTTTTTTATATATTTTTTTTCTATTAAAAAAATAAAAATAGTATATGGTATAGATATAGATTAAGGAGAATTAGGGGTAAGAGTAGATTTTCTATCAATTATCAGAAAAATAAAAAAATAAATAAAAATAATATTAGGAGAGTTAGCGTACCTTCATTTTCAATCCACCCACCAAACCCATTAGACGATAAGTTGAGACTTTGTAGCTCTTTAAAAGGTTGGAGCAAGGAAACATTTAGAAACCAAATTGTGTCATATTTAAGCCACGCTGGAACATCTTCATCGGATACTTGGTTTAAACTATAGAGAGAAAGGTCCGTCACGTGCCCTGTGGTGGTGTTGCACGTGACTCGCTCCCAGCCACAACAATCACTCTCTCTATCCTCAACCCAAGAAGGGAGAAGATGATCGGTGACGTGAGGACCATTTGATTGGACAAAGGCCTTGAATTCTAACAGACCCGTCCTCTCCTCTTCAAAGCAACTTTTGTGCCCGTCAATTTGAAGCAAAATTGTCAGAACCAATATCGAGTACTTAACTAAAGCACACTCCATTGAGAATGAATGCAAGTGCACCCAAGTACATTGCCAAACCGGCTGTTATATTGTGTACATGCTTACCTCATACAGGAAGATCAAGATCATTCTGTGTCATACACGTGGCAAGCATCTAGAGAATTTAGAAATGAGGAAATGTTGTCTCATGGACCTTGACTTAGAATAATGGTTCCAACCTACCAATTTGCTAGGTACTAAGTTCTAACTTACTGGTTGATGAAAATTGAGTACTTAATCTCAAGAGGTATATAGTAGCTCAGTTGGCAAGGGACTTATACCTTAGGAAGTGGAGATTTTGAATTTGACTCTTGCTAAATTCTTGGGACAATCTTTACAAGCTTCATGATTTTCATGGGCATTGAACTCACATGATTCATACAGGTTGTGAGGTTTTATATGACTTTAAGATTTGCCCGTAGGATTTTCTCGTCAAAAAAATAAATAATAATAATAATAAAATAAAATAATGTTTGTTCCCATAAAATTTCAACTTACAGTTTGATGAACATTGTGGGAAAATGTATTCGTAAAAATTATTTTAATGTAATTTGTACCATATTTTTTACGGAGTAATATATTTTCATGTTTCCCTATACTATTTGCATATATTTTTTTTAATGTATTTCACAATTTCCTATGTAACTAATAGTTCATTAATGGCTCTCTGTTAGCATAATGCTTGCTAAGGTACCAGTGGGAGGGAAACTCTTCTTACCTTAGTCATATTTTACTACTTGTCTAAATAATCAAGAAATATTGATTGTGTACATGAATTCTTATATTTATATAATTATGAACGCATCTTCACCAATCTGTGTTTAGTTTTCAAATATTTATTTGAACTTGAATGTGTGTCCACGTGCTTGATCAATGTTGACAACACATTTTGATCAAGTGCTTTCAAATAGAAGAAAGTGAGAAATGAAAATTGTGATCGCATATGTGATCAGACCATGTAAGATTTTATAATAAAAATTGTGTATGTGGAATCGTTAAAGGATACGATATTCAACGGCCGGTAATACCCATTTCTTAGAGTTCATGCAGTATCCTTGAAACTAGAAGGGATTTCGTTAATACAATGCATGAGGCTGCCGTAATAGCATTTCTATTCTTGAAACTTCCTTCCTTTTTGGGTTAGAGCAGTGCACCATTCATTAGATAGGTTCCTATTCCATTTTTAAGCTGGACTCAATAATAAAATCTATAACATCTTGTGTCTGCTTGTTCTATGTGCTACTTAATCACCTTTCATTTTTATTTAGTCATATTGATGTGTAAGTTGTTTTATCACTTTTGCCCTTTTTCCCCTTACCGCATTACCCTTAGCCTAAATATTATAGGTACATGAAAATATTGTACATGAAATATTGTCTAGAACCCATCGTGGTGGACTAAAAAGTCAAGTTAGCTTTTTCTACCAAACGGAGAGCCAACGTGTTATTAAAAGGATGAAAGGAAGAAAAAGAAAAAAACGTGTTATACTATTCTGCCTTGAAAAGTCACTGGCGTGTTGGAGGGGACAATTGTGACAGCTATATACATATACAAAGTTAGAGTTGACTTGGACTTGGAATTTATGGAAAGGATAACTGAAACCATGAAAAAAAATTAATGCTTCTCGTTGCAGCGATTTAGAATCCATTTGAACATAGCAAATAATAATAATAATAATAATAAAAGATAATTTGAAATTTTAATTATGTGAAATTTTAACATTTTTCTTAAACAAAATAGAATTGTTTCTGGTATACAATTCCAAATTCAGTTGTTCCATGTGAAAATCAAATGACAAGCTGGAAGTTAGGGATTCCCATGTTCTCTAAAAGAAATATTTAAAAAAAATAAAATAAAATAAAACAAAGAAAAACAAAAAATAAAACCAAAAAAGAAATATCTTGAAAAAAAGAGAGTTCGTGACATAGACTAGATCCAATTTTAAGGGGCTATTTGGCAAACCTGAAAATCTTGCCAGCTGAAGATAAGTCTGGTCAGTTTTGATTTCACATTGTTTGGTAAGTCTCTTTTTCCTGCTAAACAGTTTCAAGGCACAAACATAGTTTTGTCCAAACCAATTGTGAGTTGGTTTCTTTAAAAACTAGATAACAATTATAGATTGGATCTAGTCTAATCCAGTTTTTAAAATTCCCAAACAAGCCCTTAAGGACACCATTTCAAACTCTTTGTCTGATTCAATTTGTTTCGCAACCCGATCTCTTCAACTCAATCAGAACACTTTATATTACACTTTAGGTCCTAACTAGTTTATAACTTGTGCGTTGCACGGGTGAAATTTGTAAAAATAAATATTATGAAAAATAAAAATTATATATATATATATATACATAGCACTGATCAGGTCAGTACGTGTTGATATAAGTTATATCAGTATCATGCATTGGGGGTTGTACCTCTTACATTGGCGCAATGTATCCCTTAACCCATTAATGCATGAGATACAACCCCCAATGTGGGTGTTGATATAATTTATATCAGCACATGCTTACCCGATCATCATCTTATATATATATATATATATATATAATACACACTGGCAATGGTAGTTTAGATGGCAAAGAATTACGGCTCAGGAATCAAGTCTCGAGTTCGTGTCTTCACTCCCTCATTATCGGATGTATAAACTTGCGGATGGTTTGTGCATCATGAGGGATTAGTTTGGGTCTAACGGTTTGAGATATCCCTTATTTGATAAAAATGTATTTGCACAATTTTTTAAGCATTTTTATAGTTTTGTAAGTAATTTGTACCATTTTCTATGCATTTTCACCGTTTCCATATAATGATTCTTTTCTTAATTACAACTTAAGGGCACATGTTAAGGATATTATCAATCAACTTGCTACAAATTGATTGTATACATGTTTTAAAATTACTACCAATTTCCTTTGTTTGCTATTAAGTTGGGAAGTGAGAGAGGGAGAAAGAAAAGTTTAAAGAGAGAAAGAATGGGTGGAGCAAAGAGGGAAGGAAAAGAAGATAAGAGAACATATAAATCTTTTCAATTTTAGGTAATAAATCATCTAAAGAATTTTGATTAAAATAATTTTTTTTTCCGTCGAAGACAAATTAGGAGAATTTGAAGATTTCGATGTGTTGTTTTTTTTTTTAATCATTTTTTCCTCTATCTATCTCTCTTTCTTATTATAACTATTTATAATTTTATACGTTCAATTTTTTGGAGAGAAGATGAATAAGTATAAAGAAAACGAATAAATATGATAGTTTACTAAGTTTGGGATGAATATTATATAGTGTAGGTTTTTCAATTCTCTCACATGAAAACAAAGAGATATATGGTGAATATCAATCGATAATTTACTTGCATGAAAAAGAGTAGTGAACACCAAAAACAAGTTTTTCCTCCAAAAACTTTTGTTTGGTATTAAAATGGAAAGTGGTCACTAAAAAAGCAATTTCCTCAAAAGTCACTAAAAGTAACTTTTTGGAAAAATTACGTTTTAGTGATCAACTTTCAATGTAATATGAAACAAAAGAAATTAGTAGTTATTTCACTCATGTATATAGTTAAGTTGTAGCAAGTTGATAGCTTACATCCTTTATTGGTATTAAGTTATAAAAGGATCACCAAAAGGTAATTTTTCAAAAAAAGTTCACTGTTGAGCATGTGATTTACAACAAAAAAAAAAAAAAAGAAAAAAAAGAAAAAAAAACAAACACACACACACACACACAAAGGATTTATTTATTTGGTTTATAGATTTTGTTTTGTTTGGGGGTGAATCCTTTGTTTTGGATAGGATTAGAGGATCGAACACATGGCATGCATCTAGTGGTTTATGACCGATAACTTGGGTGGGGTTTAGATTTTCTGCCCTAGAGATTAAATTCTCGAATTCCTTCAATAATTTCCAAGTCATAGAAGTGACACTGAATAGGGAGAGGTTAAGCAATTAATTGTGATGGCTACCGACAATTCTAGACCACTTGGTGTTGTTCTACCATTCCTTTTTGGCGGTTGACTTGCTTGACTTGGAATTTGGAACAACAATAGCTGTGTTGCACGACATCTCAATGTCATAGATGAGTAAAATTCTATCAACTTACCTATCTTCTGGAGGCCCTCCTTAGAAAGTAAGAATCTAGTAATCTGCAGCTAATTTTTCATTAGGGTGCATGTGCAGCTCTTGGTTTTTGTTTGTTTGTATTTGTGTTTTTTTTCTACCTGCTTGTGAACACTGAAAACTTGTGTGGAAAGATGAGGCACTAATTAAGCACGACATGGGGTGGGGCGGTGTGAGGCGGATTTAAATTTGTAAGCTATTAACAATTAATGTGATTTTTTTGAAAAATTAACATTTCGGTTGATATGTTATCCTATAGGTCCTATACTTATTATTATTATTAGCAAGTTAGGTTCAACATCGCGGTTTTGGTCGTTGAAGTGTTGAACCAAAGAGTCAAACCAAGAGCCATGAATTGGCCTCCTTTGTGTTTTTTTTTCAACTTAGTATTACACATTTAATACCCTATTGTTTTGTCATTTCTTACAAGTTATTTTAAATATCCAAAAGCTAGTTTATTGCCAGTAAGCCTAATGGCATTTGTCTTTCTTGTTAAATGAGTGATCTTAGATTTAAGATCATGAGGAAGAATTGATATATACTAAGGAGTGTTAAGGGTAACTGGGTAAGGGTAGTTTCTATCAATTGTCAAAAAAAAAAAAAAAAAAAAAAAAAGGACCACTCTATATATATGAATCTTTTGAGTGAGAGCCTTTGGCTCCAGCGAAAACAATTGATGTGAGAGAGATGTATTAGGCTTTAAGACCTTTGAGTTTTACAATTCAATTTCGATTGAAAAGAAGTCAGAAACAGGGCACCGTTTGGTTGCGTTTTTTAAAAGATCTTTTTATAAGTAAGAAAAGTCCTTTATTACATTTTTGCTTTTTGCTATTAAGTAGAAGCAATAAAGGAAAGGCATGTTTGGTAAAAATGATTTTTGCTTTTACTTGTTGTAGGAAAAATAAAAGCATGTTTGATAACATAAGTTTTTCTTTTACTTTTTTATTATTATTTAATAAATTCCAACATTTTTCAAATAATAAAAAAAGGGGAAAAGAAAAGAAACGAATTTGCAATCCATGAGTAATTTCACAAAATGCACACAGGGAGTCTAAAATAAATGGTCGTATAAATAGAAAAAAGGGTACGTTTCTATATTCGTGTCCATTAATTAGTTGTATTTGCAATTTTCTTCTGTCTCTGTTTCCATATTCGTGTCCATTAGTTTGATGCTTTTTTTTTTTCCTGATAAAGTAAATGGTCGTATAAAAAGAAAAAAGGGGACTTAGCCTAAGTATATAAGGAATATACAAGCAATAGCCAACAAAAAGGAAATCCAAACTAAAATTTAGGGAGTCTATAAAAAGGAGAAAAATGAAGATTCCGCTCATTGGAATGACTACAGAACCACCAAAAAAGACTCTTCACAAATGAGGACTTGAGATCAATGACCGAAGTTTTGGTCTCCTCAAAATTTCTCGAATTCCCTTTTTTCCATATATCACCAAAAAAAACGCGAGGGGTCATGTTCCACACAATCTTAGAATTATTGCCTACCGCCTTATTTGACCAAAACCACCAAAAAAGACTACACACAAATGAGGACTTGAGATCAATGACCGAAGTTTTGGTCTCCTCAAAATTTCTCGAATTCCCTTTTTTCCATATAACACCAAAAAAAACGCGAGGGATCATGTTCCACACAATCTTAGAATTATTGCCTGCCGCCTTATTTGAGCAAAACCACCAAAAAAGACTCTTCACAAATGAGGACTTGAGATCAATGACCGAAGTTTCAGTCTCCTCAAAATTTCTTGAATTCCCTTTTTTCCATATAACACCAAAAAAAACGCGAGGGATCATGTTCCACACGATCTTAGAATTATTGCCTGCCGCCTTATTTGACCAAAACCACCAAAAAAGACTCTTCGCAAAGGAGGACTTGAGATTAATGACCGAAGTTTCACTCTCCTCAAAAGTTCTCGAATTCCTTTCTTTCCATAAACACCAAAAAAAACGTGAGAGATCATGTTCCACACAATCTTAGAATTATTGCCTGCCACCTTAGTTGACCAACTCGAAAGGAGATCATGAGTACTAGAAGGCAAGACCTAGTGAATCCCAAAAGAATAAAAGTGAGCATCTAGAGACTCCAAGCCACTTGACAATGGATGAAAAAATGATCCGTTGTTTCCACCGCTTCCTTACACAAAATGCACCTATTAGCCATATCCCATCCTCTATTAATCAAATGATCCAACGTTGAGCATTTATTCTTGCCCACCAACCAATATAACTTCCTTCTAGGCCTGGCAATTTGGGCGGGTTGGGTGGGTTTGGGTTGGGTATAAATGGGTTGGGTTGGGTCATTAATGGGTCATGTAATTTGTGTTATTAATGGGTTGGGTTATGCCCAACCCAATTACTGTGCATACCCAAAACCAACCTGCAACCGACCCAATTATGACCCAACCCAAATCTAAACCCGAACCATTTTCTGACCCGACCCATTTTTGACCCAACCTGTTTTGTGCCCTAGCTTTTTTTTTTTTTCCTCTCTCTCTCTCTCTCTCCCCCCAATATCCTAAAAATTCTCTCCATTGAGCCATTCCATCAGCTTACAAGTTATAAAACATGTACACTAACAGTGATAAATAGACAACCAACCCAATTATGACCCAACCCAGATCTAAACCCAGCCCATTTTCTGACCTAACCCGTTTTGTGCCCTAGATTGATTTTTTTTTTCTTCCTCTCTCTCTGTCCCCAATATCCTAAAAATTCTCTCCATTGAGCCATTCCATCAGCTTACAAGTTACAAAACATGTACACTGACAGTGAAACAAATAGACAACCGACCCAATTATGACCTAACCCATATCTAAACCTGACCCATTTTCTGACCCGACCCGTTTTGTGCCCTAGATTGATTTTTTTTTTTTTCCTTCATCTCTTTCTCTCTCTCTCCCCAATATCCTAAAAATTTTCTCCACCAAGCCATTCCATCAGCTTACAAGTTACAAAACACATACACTAACAGTGAAATAAATAGACAACCGACCCAATTATGACCCAACCCATATCTAAACCGACCCGTTTTTCTAACCCGACCCGTTTTCTGCCCTAGGTGAGTTTTTGTTTTTTTGTTTGTTTGTTTGTTTTTTTTTTTTTTCACAAAAGCAATAAAAGATCTGGATTTTAAGAATTAGAACTTAGTCGATCTCCTCCATCTTGCTACCCTCCGAATCTGCATCAGCCTCTGCATCTTCTAGGTGAGGCATATCAGTGTCAACATCAGCAGCTTCTTCATCAATGCTCAACCCCAACTTCAGCATCCTATGGATACGGTTGCCAATCATCCAAGCTGCAGCCAGAGGTAAGCAGAGCAGTCTCAAACAGCAAGAGAACCAAGTCTTTCACGACTTGTCGTTCTTGTCTTCATCAGCCCTCTTTCTGAGCTCCTCCATGATGGGATTTTCTGGATTAATCTCCATCGTCTTCTTACTAGACATGTACCCTGACATGCTAGAATCTGTTGGGCCACAAACACTATTATCTAATATATGAATTAATAAATAAAATGTTGTCTCAAAACAAAAAATTGAGTCTACTGATGAATTAAACCAACACTAGTAATTTAGGAATGCACTAGTATCAAATTTCCAGCCAAGCAATCAACACCAAATTCAAGAATGTCTATGGAGCAATTTATCAAATACTTAGAGAGCAGGAATAAAATCACACAACAAAGAACACCCAAGAATTACGTGGTTCGGTGAGGAAAAACTCAACCTACATCCACGGGACAAGCTCCGATCAATCCACTATATTAAATCATGAATACAATGGTTTTTCTATCTCAAGTTTATACCCAAAACAAGAGATTAACTCAAGAAAGAGAAAAATACAGATTTACCTCCAAAGCTTTAAAACCCCAAGTTCTTACCACAAAGTCACCTTCAAACTATCAAGTTGAAGAAAAACAAACCCTCTTTGTAGCCTCTTGCTCCAACGGATTTGAATGAGAAGTGGTAGAAGTAGGAAAAATAGCTTCAAGACCAAAACCCTTTGTTTCCCTCCTTTTCGTCTTTTGCTCTCTGCCTGATTCTCTTTACTCTCCCGCACGGATTGCAAAGAGAAACATATAATATATATAGGGCAGATTTCTTACTGCCTAGGTTTAATGAGAACAATCAGCCTTTGGGCCTTGGGTTATTAGAGAACCCATATGGGCCTGGACCACAAGCCAGCCCACTAACCAACAATCTCCCCCTCCAGGCCCATGAGGGAGTAAAACCAAGTAATGACCCCACTCAGTGGGAGTCTAAACCCGCTAACTCTGAACAAAGCTCAAACTTTTCTCTAGGAATAGTCTTTGTCATCATGTCGGAGGGATTCTTGTCTGTGTGAATCTTCTTAAGCTTCATAAACTGCTTTTCAATAACATCACGTAGCCAATGATATCTCACATCAATGTGCTTTGTGCGGGAATGGTATGAAGTATTCTTGCTCAGATCCATAGCACTTTGACTGTCACAGAAAACAACAAACTCGTCTTGCCTCAAACCCAGCTCTAAGAGAAATCTCTTCATCCATAACATTTCTTTTGTTGCTTCAGTTGCTGCAATGTATTCTGCCTCAGTTGTAGACAAGGCGACACACTTCTGTAATTTGGACTGCCATGAAATAGCTCCCCCAGCAAAAGTGAACAAATACCCAGAAGTCGACTTTCTACTATCAAGGTCACCTGCCATGTCAGCATCTGTAAAACCTTCTAACACTGGTTTTGAACTCCCAAAACATAAGCACAACTTGGAACTACCTTTCAAATATCTAAAGATCCACTTCACAGCTTCCCAATGCTCCTTTCCTGGATTAGAGAGAAATCTACTCACTACACCAACAGCATGAGCAATGTCTGGCCGTGTACAAACCATGGCATACATAAGACTCCCTACAGCAGAAGAGTAAGGAATAGATGCCATCTTTTCCTTTTCTTCAGTAGTAGATGGACATGAGCTTCTACTAAACTTGAAATGACTGGCTAGAGGTGTGCTAACTGACTTAGCATCTTTCATGTTGAACCTTTCAAGTACCTGCTCAACATATTTCTCCTGTGATAACCACAACTTCTTGGCTAATCTGTCACGATGAATCTGCATGCCCAAAATCTGTCGTGCAGGCCCCAAGTCTTTCATGTCAAAGGACTTAAACAATTCCTTTTTCAACTCACCAATCATTTTCTTGTTCTGTCCCACAATTAACATGTCATCCACATATAACAACAGAATAATAAAATTACCATCTGCAAATTTTCTAAGATAAACACAAGGGTCTGCATCAGTTCTTTTGTACTCATGACTCACCATGAATGAGTCAAACTTCTTGTACCATTGCCTTGGAGCTTGCTTTAGCCCATAAAGACTCTTCTTCAGTTTGCAAACCAAGTGTTCTTTCCCTTTCACCTCAAACCCTTCAGGTTGAGTCATGTAGATCTCTTCCTTCAAATCACCATGAAGGAATGCTGTCTTCACATCCAACTGTTCTAACTCAAGGTCCATGCTAGCTGCTAAACCCAGAACAACTCTGATAGAAGTCATCTTCACAACTGGAGAGAAAATCTCATCAAAGTCAATCCCTTTCTTCTGCCCAAAGCCTTTAACAACTAATCTTGCTTTGTGTTTTAGTAGCTTCCCAGCATTGTCCTTCTTAAGCTTGAACACCCATTTGTTTTTCAATGATTTCTTACCTTTTGGAAGTTCCACCAACTCATAGGTATCATTCTTTTGTAAAGAATTCATCTCTTCATGCATAGCATTCATCCAGCTCTTCTTGTCCTTATGAGATTGTACTTCTTGGAAACTCTCTGGCTCCCCCTCATCAGTAAGCATAATATACTCAGAACTTGAGTATTTTGTAGATGGTCGGTGCTCTCTGGTAGACCTTCTAACTTGAGGTTCTACAGGCTCTTGCTGATGGGGATGCTCTCCCTGCTCAACAGTCTCTTCTTCTGGCATCTCAACCTCATTATCTGACTCTGGCACATCATCGGTCATCTGTGGTGTCTCATCTCTATCGGATTCCTCCTGTACCTCTCCCCCATCTCCAGCATGCTCTAGTGGAGGAGGAATGTGTGTGAGATCAACAACATTATTAGCTGTACTCTTGGGTTTCTCAATCCTCTCATCATCTGAAAAAGTCCCGTCTTCATAAAAGACCACATCCCTGCTTCTGACAACCTTCCTCTTTAATGGATCCCATAACCTATATCCAAACTCCTCATTTCCATAGCCTATAAAAATACAAGGAAACGCTTTGTCATCAAGCTTCGATCTCTGTTCCTTTGGTACATGTGCAAAAGCCTTGCACCCAAACACCTTCAAATGGTTATAGGAAATATCCTTCCCTGTCCACACTTTCTCAAGAATATCAAATCCCAATGGAACTGAAGGAGATCGGTTAATTAAGTAGCAGGCAGTGAGGACTGCTTCACCCCAAAAACTCTTGGGTAGCTTACCCATTCTCAACATGCATCTAACTTTTTCAACAATAGTGCGGTTCATCCTTTCTGCTACACCATTGTGTTGTGGAGTGCCGGGTACTGTCTTCTCATGCCTAATCCCATTTTTAGAACAGTAGCTCTCAAATGGCTTAGAGGTGTACTCCCCACCATTATCAGTTCGGAGGCACTTTAGAAGCTTCCCTGTCTCTCTTTCGACCATAGCATGAAACTGTTGAAAGATCTCAAACACTTGATCTTTAGTCTTCAGCAAGTAAGCCCAGACTCTCCTTGATGCATCATCAATGAAAGTAACAAAATACCTGTTACCACCCAAGGACTCCACCTCAATGGGTCCACAAACATCAGAGTAAACCAATTCCAAAACATTAGTTTTCTTTGTAGAGGATTTAGAAAACGAAACTCTATGATGTTTACCAAATAAACAATGATCACAAGGGTTAAGAACTTTACCTTTAGCAAATGGAATGAGGGATTTCTTTGCTAATATTTGCAACCCTTTTTCACTCATGTGACCCAAACGCTTGTGCCACAAATTTGGAGATGTACCATCTTCAATGGAGTTCAACCCATCTCTGCACACCTTTACATTTGTCTTGTAGAGTGCAGAACAAGCCTTGCCTCTTGCAACAACAAGAGACCCCTTTATAAGCTTCCAAATACCATTGCCAAAGTAGTTCACATATCCTTCTCGGTCCAAAGCAATACCGGAGATAAGATTAAGTCTCAAATCAGGAACATGTCGTACATCCCTTAAAGTCATCGAGCAACCAACACTAGTGCGTATGCAAACATCACCAATACCAACAATCTTTGAATGACTTGTGTTACCCATCTTCACTGTACCAAAGTCCCCTGCCTTGTACGATGTGAAGAACTCTTTGTTGTAAGTAGCATGGTAGGAAGCACCCGTGTCTACTACCCACTCAATCTCATCGCCAACATGCAAACACTCTTCTTCTCCACAAGATAAGACCACTACTTCATCACCTTCAAAAGTAGCTGTAGTGTTCTTTTCTTCATTCTTCTTTTGATTGTTGCTTTCTTCTTTTTGTTCCCTTTTCCAGGCATAGCAATTTTTCTTCATGTGCCCCTCTTTACCACAGTGATAACACTTTCTTTGTTCAGTGGACTTTCCTCTAGATTGTGATCTTCCTTTGGATTTCCCACGTCCCTTGTAACCTCTGCTTTTGCTTCTTCCCCTGTTCTCACTAACAAGAGCTTGAGCATTGTCTGTACCTGCCAGTTTCCTTCTTGTTTCTTCATTGAACAAACTACTACTGACTTGTCCCATGGATAGCTTACCATCGGGAGCAGAGTTACTCACAGTCACCACCAAGGTTTCCCAACTATCCGGCAAAGAGCTCAATAATAGCAAAGCTTGTAACTCATCCTCAATTACCATCTTCATAGTGGCTAATTGATTTACAACACTTTGGTACTCATTCAAGTGATCTGCAATAGGACCTCCTTCCTTGAACTTCATGTTAACAAGCTTTCTAATTAAGAAAGCCTTGTTTGCCGCTGTCTTTTGTTCATATCTAGCCTCTAACTTCTTCCAAAGAACATGTGCATCGGTTTCATTAGACACGTGACTGAATACACTGTCATCTAACCATTGTCTAATGTTCCCAATAGTTTTCTTATGCAACCGTTTCCATTTTTCAGCATCCATATCCTTCGGCTTGGCTTTGTCCCCTTCAATTGGTTCATACAAATCCTTACAGTAAAGGATGTCTTCCATCTTTGGCTTCCAAATCAACCAATTCATGTTGTTAAGTTTAATCATCGTGCTAGGACTTCCTTCCATATTAATTCAAACACTAGATAACCACAATCCCAACCAACCAAGCTTTGATACCACTTGTTGGGCCACAAACACTATTATCTAATATATGAATTAATAAATAAAATGTTGTCTCAAAACAAAAAATTGAGTCTACTGATGAATTAAACCAACACTAGTAATTTAGGAATGCACTAGTATCAAATTTCCAGCCAAGCAATCAACACCAAATTCAAGAATGTCTATGGAGCAATTTATCAAATACTTAGAGAGCAGGAATAAAATCACACAACAAAGAACACCCAAGAATTACGTGGTTCGGTGAGGAAAAACTCAACCTACATCCACGGGACAAGCTCCGATCAATCCACTATATTAAATCATGAATACAATGGTTTTTCTATCTCAAGTTTATACCCAAAACAAGAGATTAACTCAAGAAAGAGAAAAATACAGATTTACCTCCAAAGCTTTAAAACCCCAAGTTCTTACCACAAAGTCACCTTCAAACTATCAAGTTGAAGAAAAACAAACCCTCTTTGTAGCCTCTTGCTCCAACGGATTTGAATGAGAAGTGGTAGAAGTAGGAAAAATAGCTTCAAGACCAAAACCCTTTGTTTCCCTCCTTTTCGTCTTTTGCTCTCTGCCTGATTCTCTTTACTCTCCCGCACGGATTGCAAAGAGAAACATATAATATATATAGGGCAGATTTCTTACTGCCTAGGTTTAATGAGAACAATCAGCCTTTGGGCCTTGGGTTATTAGAGAACCCATATGGGCCTGGACCACAAGCCAGCCCACTAACCAACAGAATCCCTCATTGCTTGTGCCTTCATGATCCTCTCCACGTTGGCCGTCCAGCCATACTCCCTGGTAACCAAACAGCAGGGAGAATCCATAACACGATCAGATACCACAACCTTCTCGACCTTGTCAACTAGCACATAGAAAAACCCAGAAAGGGAAGAAAATCCCCATTCACAGATAAAGAGAAATCCATAAACCCAAAGAGAAATTAAACCGATACACCCACATAGAAAAACCCTAAAATTATAAACCCTAGATTTATAAGACAAAAATTGAAAAAAAAATTGGTGATTTTACCAGTAATTGCAGAATCGTTTCTTCTTCACACAGTGATAAGAGTAGAAGAGCAAAACCCCAACAAGAAGAAACAAGCAGAAGAGCAAAAGACTACAGTCGAGGCCATGGAGTCGAGCTCTCACCGCTGATGAACCGAGCTCTCACCGCTGATGAAACGAGCTCTCGCCGCCGATGATGGAACGCTGGACGGCTGGAGTTTGGAGGCATAGAATAATGGCCTAGGTTATGTTTGTTATGTCTGAACCCAACGGGTCTGGTCATTAAACCCATAACCAACCCATTTATATTTGGGTTGGTTTTGGGTAACCCATTAACAACCCACTAAAAAATTTTATAAACCCAAACCCATTTATCGCGGGTGGGTTTGGGCGGGTTCATGAGTTTGGGCTGGAATTGCCAGGCCTACTTCCTTCTAACCAAAAAAGGAAAAAAAAAAAAAAGATGTGACTTTTTTTTTTGGACAAGTGAACAAAGTTGATTTCCATGAAAAATTAGGAAAAAACAGAGCTTGGAATTTGAAAGTAATGAAAAAGGGAAAAAACGAGCGAAATTTATTACAAATTTGAAATCAATTGTCCATAATTTATAAAGCATTAATGAAGCTAGCTATCAGGTACAGCCAGAATTATTTGACCATAGAAAAATACCGTAACTAAATAAGGAAAGTGGCTGATAGCTTGTAAAGAGTGTCTGAAAGAAAATAATAGCATGAATAGAAACATTCCTCAATGAAATTGAACCACCTTCGTCGCCAATGTGGGTTGATATAGAGAAGAGCAGTGACTGCCAACAAGAATATGATGTATGATGCCGCAAAACTTGCATCAAAGGCCACACGATCGATTTTGTACCACTTCCCCCTGCTTTCATCGGAGGGTAGTGTTGGTGAGCGTGGTGACTCAACAACGGGGGTGCATACCTTTTCTAATGGCGGCCCGCAAAGTAATGGATTTCCTTCATAGCTGCTGTTTTCGAATGTTGCAAATTGCGCTTTCATGTCTGGAACTCGACCCGATAAGTTGTTGTGCGCGACTGTAAACACGGCCAAAAAATTCAAGTCGATCAATTCCGAGGGGATTTGTCCACTCAAGTTGTTGTAAGAAAGGTCCAAGCTCTCTAAGTTGGTTAGGTTCGAGAATGTGTTAGGGATGGATCCTGTGAGTTGATTGTGAGACAAGTTCAGTGCAAGAATCGGACTTAGGTCTCCAAGTTCATGTGGGATTTCACCTGTAAGCTTGTTACACGACAAATCCAATCCAGACATGTGATTGAGGATGCCACCCTTGTAGGCGCTTAGTCTGTACTTTGTAACGAACTCGACTTCATCTTGGTCATTAGATAGGTACCTCATGTCAATAGGTCCGGAATAAAAATCTAGGAGACTTTCATAATTATAAGAAGTTGACCCAAAAAAAAAAAAAACCCATAACTCCTCCAAAAATACGATCACTATTCCCGAAGGTGATAGTATTGAAGCAGTGAGGTACCGTCCCGGAGAAAGAGTTACTGGAAAGATCCATCAAGCTTATGTTCTTCAATTGACACAACTGGTGTGGAATCAAACCACTCAAATGGTTTCCCCTCAACACAAGAACTCTTAGGTTGGAAAGTACTCCGTCTACAACAATGGGAATGCTGCCAGACAACAAGTTTTCTCCAATGTCCAGTGTCAATAGAGTTGAAGAATTGAAAAAGGACCTTGGTATTGATCCGGTGAATTTGTTATGTAGCAAACGTATGTACTTTAAATATTGTACCTTTGAGCAGCGTGGTAGAGATCCCGAAAAAGAGTTATGAGAAAGGTCTAAAAATTCTAGTGCGGGTGGAATGAGTTCACAAGGGAATAGCCCTTTGAAAGAATTATTTCGCATGACGAGAGTACGCAAAGACGTCATGTTACCTGCCCAACTATGAATCTCACCTGACAAGTTGTTATTGCTAATATCCAACACATATAGCCGGAAGCATTTGGAGATCACGTTTGATAGCGTTCCCGTAAATTGGTTATTGTCCAAACGCAATTCAAATAGCCGAGTCATGTTGAAGTGCTCTGAAAATATTGGCCCACGGAAACTATTATTCGATAATTTCAGAACCCACAATTTTTCATTACAACCTGCAACCATTTGCTTTGGTATTTCTCCGGAGAAATTATTATGGGACAAATCCAATTCATATAAGCCACTCATCTCACAAATTGAGGTTGGGATACTACCTTCGAAGGTATTTCTTGATAAATTTATTTTTTTAATGTATGGGACCAGCTTCCCTATATTTTCTTGAAGTTGCCCTCCAAATTGATTGTCTGAGACATCAATCCGGGACGTATATGTGTTAGTATATGGTGGCAGATAAAATTGACCCACGAAAGAGTTATTCCTTAGACTCAGAAATTCTAGTTTTGTCTTATTCTTGAGCAACCAAGCAGGGAACCTTCCTTTCAAGTTATTGTGGGATAGATCAAGTATTCTTTATTCATGCTGATTCAAGAGAAAATTTGGAGTGAGCCTCTTTAGGTTACAATTTGATAGCACAAGGACCTTCAACTGAAACATGGGAACCCAACCTGAAAGTTCAATTTCTACCTCGAATTCGTTGATATCACTTATGAACTCAAATACCTCAAGTTGGGAATGGTTGGCGAATGAGCTAAATGAGAATGGACCCTTGAAACTGTTATGACGGAGAACAATGTACTCAAGGGCTGTGAGGTTGAACAGTACTGCAGGTAACGAAATGTTTCCCATGAATTGGTTTTCAGAGAGATCTAAACATCTAAGAGATGTCAGATTGTTTACGCACCAAGGGAGGATCCCATCAAAGTTGTTGGAACTAAGATCCAACTCTTGAAGTTTTTTCAGTTCACATAAACCTGCAAAAGCAAATAGCGTAAGTATCAAACCTGATGTTTTCTTGCCACAAGAATACACAGAACAAACTTTTGGTAACCTACCGTTTAGAGAGCCATTAAACTTATTGAAAGACAGGGATAAAGCCTTGAGAGAAGATAACGTGCCGATAAATGGAGGAATACTCCCAATGAAATCATTCCCCCCCAAATCTAGGACCTCCAAATTGCCGAAAGTTGCCAAATCTTCCAGGAAAAAAAACAGAAAGAAAGAGATATGGTGTCAAGAGAATCGGCCTTAATTCTAAATTATCTAATTTATATGGGGTATGTTTGGGTCTACCATGGAAATTGAATTGCTTCAATATTGTATTTTGCATAAAATTTAGTGAACAAATATGTAACTGTAATTGAGACAATTCTAGAAATGGCAGCCATCATTCATGAATTCCAAGAAATGATCCCAGATCAATTATAGATCGAGATGGTTCCAACCAACTTCTCATAGGGCCCCATTCAACTTCTCAAAGGCAAATTAAACTAATAATGATGGATTTATCTGCAACAATTAAGCAGACCTTTATTTATCTATTATTTTTTAATTAATTTGTTATGTAGAGCTATTAAAACTAATAACTTTGTGAACAAAAGTTATGACCTTGGATGGGCACGGTTCCATTAAGCCTATTATCACTCAATATGAGGACCTCCAAACTGCTTAGCGTAGCCAGTTCTGTAACAAAGTGAAGATACACAGTAAGCAGGGACGGACCTACACTTAGGCCTGGGGTGGCCATGGCACCCCCCCCCCCCCCCCCAACTTCCAAAAAATTGTCTTGACAAAGTATTGTTTGGTGACTAAATTCGAAGCTAATACCAAAACAAGGTATTACCTGTTAACGTGTTACAAATGGATTATCAACCTACTATGAAATGACTACTAGGGGATTTGGTTTTGGTATTATATTGCTAAATGGTCACCAAAACGTAATTTACTAGTTTCAGTTTTTTAGGCACAATCTAGGAATGGTCCCTCCCAATAAGTACAATGGTTCCTCACATGATCTCTTAAAAGTCAAATAGGCAACTTATAGCCAGGGATAAAAAGCTAGAATTAATATATACAAAAGGAAAAATGTCTAAAATAATTAACAAAAAACAAACACATTCTCCTATCGATTGTATTAGCTGCTACTGCTTTTTTTTTTTTTCCCAGATTTCTGTCAAACAAAATCATTGAGCATATTAGAGGGTAACGGTCGGCGGAAAACATCTTACCGGAGAAAATTATTGCTCAATTTCTACATATTAAGATACACTTTTTAGGTTTTTTTTTTTTAAATCTTTTATTTATTTTTTTAAAACCCTTCTTCAAATTTATTGCTAATGTCAACCCCTCTTCTTCTTCTTCTTCTTTTTTGGTTTTTTGTTTATTTGTTTTTTTTTTTTTTTTTTTTTTTTTTTGTCATGGTTTTAGAGAAGTATAAGTAAGGTCAAGTCATTTACTTTCCATTCAATGTATTAATATATTTAATCTTGAATCTTAGTATAGTTTTCATACTTGAAAGGTAAAATTTTTGTTATTCATACTTTGGCTACTCCTGAGATAAAATCCTGGTTCCGTCCCTGACAGTAAGTACATGAAAATAAAAATACATAAGAGGCACTAAATTCTTAAGGTGTACAAAACATGAACAAGAGTGTTTTGCATCACATTGTGGAATTTTCGTAGTTTGTTGGAAAATTTGCCTCTAAATTCAGAAATTCAACCAAAGTTATAGGAAAATTTGTAACATCTGCCTGATCAGGTTATTATTCATTTCTCATTAAGTCACTGAAACTTTGGATGGAGTTTCGGAGAAATGCGAGGCTACCAATATCATAAAGAAATTTGAAATTTTGAGGTGTTAAAATCAGGCCCCGAATTTCACAACTAAGACAAGCCTCAGATTTGGGCAACAGATAAAATGTCGGTTGTGATAGAATTAAAATTGATGCTTCGCTCATATTGAGAGAGAGAGAGAGAGAGAACACCCTTACTAAATTAGCAAGAAAACTACAATTGATATGGAAGAGGGTTTTAGGTGGATGCAAATGCGGCAAAAACCAAGAAAAATCAATGTAGTTATAGGCTTAGATAGAGGGCGGCCCTTTGTCTAGTTTCCATATCTTTCTCCGTTTGTTTGTTTGTTTGTTTTATTTAATTTTTATCCATTTTTCTTGCTGTGAATTTACTTTTGTTTTCACAGTAAATGCCAATTGCCACATGAAGTTGGGAAATTAAATTTAATGCACTCTTATTGTTCCTAAAGCTATATTAGCATAAATACTTTAAAAAACAAAATATAAGGAATTGTACTCTTTTTTTATTTGGTTGCAAAGGAAAATTAGAAGAAAAATAATAATTAGAATAATTTTGGCTTGATATGATTTTATTTTTTTCTTTCGTTTTCTTTCCTCCTCAATTTTTTTCCCTTTCATTTTTTTTTTCTTGGTAGAATCCATGAACCAAATAGAGGGTAAAGAAACCTCTCTACACTATTTGTTTGGAAAATACAGGAACCTGATTAGTTGCAGATGAGTTTAATAAGATTTGCTACTCTACTTTACTACTTCCCTTGAAGCCATTTTTTTGGTGATTTAGGCTCTATTTGGTTTGCGGATTTTATCAAGGAAAAAAAATAAAATATGAAGAATTGTACTTTTCTTTATTTGGTTGCAATGGAAAATTAGAGGAAAAAGAAGAATTGGAATAATTTTGGCTTGATATGATTTAATCTTTTCCTTTCATTTTCTTTCCTCCTCATTTTTTTTCCCCTCCATCTTTTTTCCTTAGTAGAATCCATGAACCAAATAGAGGGTTAAGGTAGCAAATCTGGTGAAACCACTTTTGGAGTCGTTCTAAATTTTCAAAACGGGCCAATTGAAAGTGAATTTCCAAACAAGCTATGGTTTCTAAATAAACCGGTTCAATCCTTTTCTCATGCTAACATCATCATCATCATTAGTATTATTATTATTATTATTAACAAAATGAAGGATAGGGCAACTCCAATTAATAAATGCTCTTTCACCAAAGAAGACGATAGAGAAAAAGAAACGAAAATGGGGAATCTTACTTGAACCTAAACACTTCTTAAATTTCAATCTTTTATTTCTTTTCCATCGTCTTCCAGATAACCAAAGAGATCAATAAATTTTCACTTGAGTTCAAGATCTGAAAGAAATTTTCACCTTGGTTAGAAAGGGCCCCTTCCCTTTCATTTCGCTCTAGGGATAGAAATTTGAGGGATGAGAAAGCTCCCAAAAACCTTAGAATTTCTTTGTTGAAGTTGTTCCAGCTTAGATCCAGGTGCTTTAGCTTGCTTGACTTAGACAAATCTTTTGAATCTGAGCATTTTTGGAAGCCGTTGTCAATTGTCATAGACAGCTAAGTATAAAGAACACAGTGGAAAATATGAACTTAGATCTAAAATAAAAGTTTAAAAATAAGATGGGCCACATTAAATCAACCAAGCTTGTACAATTTCTATAGAAAGAATTAAGAGGAATATATAGGACCTGTATATTTTTGGCCCCTGACTTTTGACTGATTGTTTACCAAAAGGGGACAATTATTGCAACCCCTCAATGCTATTTATATACCCTACTTATTTTAATTTTTGGGTAAATTACAAGAAACTATTATAATGTTTAGCCCCTTTTCACATAACCCCTCTAATGAAAAATCGAATGCAATGTCCCCCCTTGGCTAGGTTTCAAGTGATAAATCGAGTAGAAATTGGATGAAAAAACTGTAAGAATGAGTGAATATTGAATGTGAGAGGAATATAATGTTTTTTTCATTCAATTTTCACCTAATTTATACTTGATTTTTTACCTGAAACCTGTCTTAGGGGGAACGTTGCATTGATTTTTCATTATGGGGATTATGTGAAAAAGGGCTATACATTATAAGGGTTTTCTTGTAATTTACCCTTAATATAGTATTTTATAAAATCAAACATGGTTTGACTTGACATAAGATTCAATTTAATATAGGCTTATTTGGCACGAATAGAAGGTAACAATATCGATTCTCAAGTGAACCTAGATCAAGTTCTTAATAAGTTTAGATGATATTTTGTGATATACTTGTCTTTAATTTCATGCTAAAGCCTTTAATAGACCATATAAATACCACGACAACTAAAAAAAAAAAAATGGAATTGATACTTGATACCCGACAAAACGTTACAACCAAAATAATATATAAATAAATAAAATGGTTGAGCATTGGCATGTTTGTTTAGACGAAATCGGAGAGAATCATAATAAAACGAAATGAGATTTCAATGATAAATGGTAGCGCTCATCATTGAAATCTTATTTAATTTCATTTCGATTCCTCCGATTCCGACCACACAAATGTGGCCTAAATAGAATTGATACTTATGGTAAGGCAATTGAAAAAGAAAAGTACGTATAGATAGATTCTTAGTGTTTTACCTTGCATTGGGAGGAAGCCTTGGTAATCATTAGAGCTTAGATCCAACTTTTCCAAGTTCCTCAACGCTACTAATTCTGCATTTCCAAATGAGGGAGGAAAAAGAAGAAAAAGGGGGGAAAAATACAAACAATGAGAGAGATTAATTAAATTACAAATGCCCTTGAAGAAATGTTATAAATAAACTTGCCTTCAAAAGAAAGGTTTCCTTCGAAAGAATTTTTACTAAGTATCAAAGTCTTAAGTGATGTAATTGCACCCAAAGGTTGTAGGATGCTGTCGTTATGTAACTTATTACGACCGGTGTTGTTATGAAAGTTATTACGACCAAGGTCTAAGATCTCCAGCTTCCTTAAATCTGACAATCTTTCAAAACCTGAAAAGAAGAGTATGGCATGGTTATTTACTTTAGGAATAAGATTTATTTAGGGAAAATGACAAGAAACTTCGTTAGGTTAGTACGTGCTTATTTAACTATCAATACCATGCATACTTAGGGTTATATCCTGTGCATTGGTACAATGTATTTTGTAATCCAATGCACGAAGTACAAATCCCAATGTGGGGTTGATATATATACTTATATCAAGATGTGCTCTCCTAATCGTCATCCTCCCTTATGTACCCTTTTTCACTCAACTTTTCTAAAGAAAAATAGTTGCAATATTCCTCAGATAACTTACAAATTTAGTATTTAGTAATTAGTGCCACCATTAATTGCAGTTCATGGAATTTGACTAATAAAATAACTAATTAAGCTATTAATTTTTTGGCGCTAACATGGTATTTTACAAACCTTGGTTTTGCTTTGAAAGAAGTTGAGAGGGATATGTGGGGTCTTCCTCATTATCGTTTTGTGAACTAATATTGTTTTATAATTTTCTAATTTTGTGAGTTGGATTGTGACGTTTATAAGTCACCAAAACCAGACAGGTTTTGTTATCTTTATTTTTATTCTTTTTGTCTCTTATTTCTTTTCCTTTATTAAAGATATTCTAGGCTAGCAGCACATGATTGAGAGGACTTAAGATGCTATCCTAGTTGGGATCCTAAGCTCCTCATTGCTGCTACAGCTCTGCTTTTTCGTTAAAAAAAAAAAAAAAAAGGTTTATGGAATTAACAGTGGTCACGTGATGTTTTTCTGTCTAATTCCATGAATAGCAATTAATGGTGGCGTTTATTGCTAAATTTGTAAGTTGCACCTATTTGTTCTTTAGAGGAGCGACGTGAAACATTTCATATCAATGTACTGTTCTTGATGTAATGAAAATGATCAAGTGCAAACCCTCCTAGACAGTCTAGATGGGATTACATGGCTGGGAGCTGTGTGGCAAAGAAGCACATAAACGTGAAAGCTACGCACAATTCCCAACCGTGTGATTTATTTCAAACGATCCGCACTCAATCATCTCCTCTTTATGTAATACTATAAATATTAGATTAGATTCCATCTTTCTTTCTTTTTTTTTTTCTTTTTTTTTTTTGCTTTACGTATTTTCTTCCTTTTTGGTTATTGGTTTCCAGAAGACATGAAGGCGCCAATTATTAATGTTAAACTTTAATGGGAAAATGACGGAATGGTGGGTTAAAATAAAAATAATTTAAAAAAAAAGGGTAAAAACTCCCATATTTTATTTAAAATGGCACAAATGAACTTTAATTCCCAAAAGGAGGATTTAAGATTAAATGTCCATTATATCCTCTCAGTCACATTTTTTATTAACCCCGCTTAAATCCTTCTCCTCTCCCTCTACTCATAAAACTATCATCCTCTTCACTCTATTTTAATTATTCATTTTCCAATAAAAAAGAATTTTTCTTTTTCTTTTTCCTTTTTTTAATATATATTTTTTATTTTAAAAGAAAGAATCATTGTGGGCGTAGAAAAAATAAAAATCACTTGCTAAGAGTGCAGAAACATTTATAAAAAAAATAAAAGGGCTCCAGCAATTGGGTTTGCTTATTGTATTGTGTGACTTGTGTCTTTCGGATAACTGGACAAGCCTCCATCTAAGGGTTATTTCCATAAATTCTAGTGATGACTGATGAGGGAAATCATGTTTAGAGGAGAGATCCACGGAGGAGAAAGCCAGGTGTCATTAAATACACTCATCACTTCTTGGTGGACTATTGTAGTCCCTTCTTCCTTCATGTGCAACCCCAACTTCAACTCTTTTTTTTAAAAGTTGAAATTTAAGTAAAGATGGGAAATTGGGTATTATAGAATGATAAATGGTAAATCCTCTCTTTTAGGAATTAAGCTCTGTTATTACTCTCTCGAATCGAATATCAGAGTTTGAGCCCCTTTTTGAAATTATTTTTATCTTGACCCACCATTTTTTCATTCTCCCAACTTTAATTTATCCTCCATAAGCTCCTATTACCTCCGTTTTTAATTAATTGTCACTTTTAAAAATACATATTCTTTTAGGAAACCTTATTACATGCTTTAACATTAACATATATGTCTTGATATTCCAATTTTGCCCTCAAGAGTACAAAACACGCATTAGAAGAAAAAAAATAACCCTAAGAAATGATATTTTAAGAAATCAAATAAAAAGAATATTAAACTTTCGAATAAGACAATCATTTTGGAATAGAGGGAGTACTAATTAATGTAACCCGTGCAGTGTTTCTATAATGGCTTTTAAGGTTTTAACACTGGAATGGTCCAATATTGATCACAGAAAAAAAAGAAGAATAATTCAAGATTCAACGCTAGCTTAGACTAACATAGATCAACATTGGCTTAAATATCAAATCGTAATTGTCATTACTTACCCTATCTATTAATTTCAAAATCGCTATGCCTCATCAATTCAATTGATGGGTTTAGACCACTACTTTCCTGAAAAGTAGCAATTTTTCTTAACTATTCTTATTTTATTTATTTATTTTTACTTTTCATGTGAGACCAAGTGATTAAAATAAATATTTAATAGCTAATGATATGATAGTCTAATGGTATTTACCTCGATCACTTGTTAAGTGAGTGATCTCATGTTTAAACTTATGGAGAAGTGTTGACACACCCATTTACTAATCCTAGCTAGTTGGTGCACACGTACATTGCATGTAGATTATTTTGATAAATTAAAATTTTATTCACAACTTATGTATTACCAAAAACCATGTTTCTAAAGCATAGAAAGGACCCTTATCTTTTATTGTTTATTGGCTTCTCATAGCTATCCTCCTCCTCCTCCTCCTCCTCCTCCTCTTTCTTTCTTTCTTTCTTTTTTTCTTTCTTTTTTTTTAATTTTTTTATTGTGCTAACCGCTAAGATCCTATACACCTACGTATACGGCAAATTACAATTTCTTTAAAATGCTAGTTGGAACCATAGTCTCATAACTCCATAACTTTAGGGTTTATCCAAATTAATTTCCAAAATTATAGGAGAAATTTTTGCCAAACTTTTAGCCAAAATTTAAGTCTTATCAAATTAAAAACTCTGCAATAATAGAGAAAGTTTCCTATAATAATAGGATTCTTTATAATTAGCAAATCAGATAATACAATACTGGCATAATAAATTAACATCGTTAGATTGTGATTTATCAACAAATAAGGTTCTCTATGATAAGATCATTATTATCTTTATGGATTTTATTAAGGGCAAGAAAGGAAATCAAAAGTTTTTTTTCAAGATATAGACTTTTATAGATACTAGCTATAGCACGTGCGTTGCACGTGAACACATACTTTCAAATAAAATGTCTTGGTCTCTATTTCCTATACACATTCTTACTAAGAGAGTCAGTATATATATATATGAGATGAAAAGAAAAACCAATCATAAAACATAAGAAATATGTAAAGGTTATAGAAGCACAAACCACTGGATGAAGAGTTTGATTCACTACTGTAGAAATTTGAACTATTGTATTCGGGTCATTGCCTATCTATGGTGTCATTGCTAAAACCCGATATGTTAACAAGCTCCAATTCATAGGGATCCGTTTTGCCTGATTTTTCTGTTTGTCCAGCAAATAGTTATCTATGAAAGTGATAGAACATAGAAGGAGAGGTTTTTATTTGATGTGTATATATATTGCTTGCTTGCATGGTTAAAAGTCATGATACGGCTAGGAAGTAACACTTCAAATTAGTTTTAAATTATGTTTATTTATTTGTTTAATTATAAAATAATAACAGTAAAAAATGAGTTGATTTATTTATTATTATTTATTTATTTTTTTAATAGACAACCACTGAGAAAAACAAAAAAAAAAAATTACATGTATTGTAGGTGTACGTGAACCCCACAATTACGAAGGGTTCAAGCCCAGTAGCTTGAGAAACTTTTTAAATTTATAAATAATTATATTAAGTCAACTTCCTTTTAGATTTACATGGATCCATGAAAAATTAGTTGAGTTTAAGTAAAACTTTATCAGATAACCACGTTAAAGATTGAATGAAGACAAACGTGGTTAGCTAGGGAATATTAGACGAAGATTTGGATAGATCGAACGTGGTAAAAATTGATTACAAATTAATTCATAGAGGTAATATCAATTAAAAAAACGGTAAATAAGTATTTAAAATTTAAAATAAGAGTATAATAGTCAATTAAAAGTTTTTTTTTTCATTAAAAAAATAAAACTAGTAATAATAAATAGTATATAATATAGATATAGATTAAAGAGAATCAAGAATAAGAGTAGATTTTCTATCAATTATCAGAAAAATAAAAATAAATAAAGAAAATAATAATAATAATAGGAGAGTTAGCGTACCTTCATTTTCAATCCACCCACCAAACCCATTAGACGATAAGTTGAGACTTCGTAGCTCATTAAAAGGTCGGAGCAAGGAAACATTTAGAGACCAAATTGTGTGACTCGCTCCCAGCCACGATGGAATATAATCATAGGATACTTGGTTTAAATTGTAGAGAGAAAGGTCCATCACGTGCCCTGTGGTGGAGTTGCACGTGACTCGCTCCCAGCCACAACAATCACTCTCTCTATCCTCAACCCAAGAAGGGAGAAGATGATCGGTGACGTCAGGACCATTTGATTTGACAAAGGCCTTGAATTCTAACAGACCCGTCCTCTCATCTTCAAAGCAACTTTTGTGTCCATGAATTTGAAGCAAAACTGTAAGAACCAATATCGAGTACTTAACTAAAGCACACTCCATTGAGAATGAATGCAAGTGCACCCAAGTACATTGCTAAACCGGCTTTTATATTGTGTACCATGCTTACCTCAGATAGGAAGATCATTCTGTGTCGTACACGTGGCAAGCATCCAGAGAATTAAGAAATGAGGAAATGTCGTCTCGTGGACCTTGACTTAGAATAGTGGTTCCAACCTTCCAAATTGCTAGGTTCCAAGTTCTAACTTATTGGTTGATGAAAATTGAGTATTTAATCTCAAGAGGTATATAGTAGCTCAGCTGGCAAGGGACTTATATATTAGGAAGCGAAGATCTTGAATTTGACTCTTATTAAATTTTTGGGGCATTCCATACAAATTTCATGATTCTCATGGGCATTGGACTCACATGATCCATATAGGTTATGAGGTTTTATATGGATATAAGGTTTACCTATGGGGTTTTCTCGTAAAAAAAAATAAAAATAAAAATATTTGTTTCCATAAGTTTTCAACTTACAGTTTGATGAACATTGTGGGAAAATGTATTTGTAAAAATTATTTTAATGTAATTTGTACCATTTTTTTATGAAGAAATATATTTTCACGTTTCCCTATATTATTTGCATTTTTTATTTTTTATGCATTTCACAATTTGCTATGTAACTATAGTTCATTAATGGCTCTCTTTTTAGCATAATGCTTGCTAAGGCACCAGTGGGAGGGAACTCTTCTTACCTTAGTCATATTTTACTACTTGTCTAAATAATCAAGAAATATTGATTGTGTACATGAATTCTTATATTTATATAATTACGAACGCATCTTCACTAATTTGTGTTTAGTTTTCAAATATTTATGTAAATTTGAATGTGTGTCCATGTGCCTGATCAATGTTGACAATACATTTTGATCAAGCGCTTTAATGGGAGAAAGTGAGAAATGAAAATTGCGATCGCATATGTGATCAGACCATGTAAGATTTTATAATAAAAATTGTGCATGTGGAATGTTAAAGGATACTATATTCCATGGTAATACCCATTTCTTAGAGTTCATGCAATACCCTTGAAACAAGAAGGGATATTGTTAATACAATGCATGAGGCTGCCGTAATAGCATTTCTCTTCTTGAAACTTCCTTCCTTTTTGGGTTAGAGCAGTGCACCATTCATTAGATAGGTTCCTATTCCATTTTTAAGCTGGACTCAATAATGAAATCTATAACATCTTGTGTCTGCTTGTTCTATGTGCTACTTAATCACCTCTCACATTTATTTAGTCAAATCGATGTGTAAGTTGTTTTGTCACTTTCGCCCCTTTCCCCCTTACCGCATTACCCTTAGCCTAAATATTGTAGGAACATGAAAATATTGTACATGAAATATTGTCTAGAGCCCATCGTGGTGGACTAAAACGTCAAGTTAGCTCTTTCTACCAAACAGAGAGCCAACGTGTCATAAAAATGAAGAAAGGAAGAAAAAGAAAAAAAAGTGTTATACTATTGTGCCTTAAAAAGTCACTGGCGTGTTGGAGGCGGTAAGGGGGAAACAATTGTGACCCCTACATACAAAGTTAGAATTGACTTCGACTTGGAATTTATGGAAAGGATAACTGAAACCATGAAAAAAAACTTAATGTTTCTCGTTGCAGCGAATTAGAATCTATTTGAACATAGCAAATAATAATAATAATAATAAAAGATAATTTGAAATTTTAATTATGTGAAATTCTAACCTTTTTCTTAAACAAAATAGACTTGTTTTTGGTATACAATTCCAAATTCAGTTTCATGTGAAAATCAAATGAGAAACTGGAAGGTAGGGATTCCCATGTTCTCTAAAAGAAATATTAAAAAAAAAAAAAAAAAACAAACAAAACAAAACAAAAACAAAAACAAAACCAGAAAAGAAATATCTTGAAAAAAAGAGAGTTCGTGACACAGATTAGATCCAACTTTAAGGGGCTGTTTGGCAAACCTAAAAATCTTGCCAGTTGAAGATAAGTCTGATCAGTTTTGATTTCACATTGTTTGGTAAGTCTTATTTTCTTGCTAAACAGTTTTAAAGCGTAAACATAGTTTTTTCCAAACCAACCTTGAGTTGGTTTCTTTAAAAACCAGATAACAGTTATAGATTGGATCTAGTCTAATCTAGTTTTTGAAGTTTCCAAACAAGCCCTTAAGTACACCATTTCAAACTCTTTGTCTGATTCTATTTGGTCTCGCAACTTTGATCTCTTCAACTCAATCAGAACATTTTATATTACACAGTACTTTAGTTGTTAATGTTCAAAACAATGCAAAAAAAAAAAAAAAAAAAAAAAAAAACACACATACACACACACACACACAAAGGATTTATTTATTTGGTTTATAGATTTGGTTTTGTTTGGGGGTGAAACCTTTGTTTTGGATATGAAAAGAGGATCGAACACATGGCATGCATCTAGCGCAATAACTTGGATGGGGTCTAGATTTTCTGCCCTAGAGAATAAATTCTCGAATTCCTTCAATAATTTCCAAGTCATAGAAGTGACCATTACAGGAGAGGTTAAGCAATTAATTGTGATGGCTACTGACAATTCTAGACCACTTAGTGTTGTTCTACCATTCCTTTTTGGCAGTTGACTTGCTTAACTTGGAATTTGGAATAACAACAACTGTGTCGCACCACATCTCAGTGTAATAGAATAGTAAAATTCTATCAACTTATCTACCTTCTGGAGGCCCTCCTTAGAAAGTTAGAATCTAGTAATCTAATTTTTCATTAGGACCATAATTGCTAAATCCGCTTTTATATTGTGTACATGCTTACATCAGACAGGAAGATCATTCTGTATGTACACGTGGCAAGCATCCAGAGAATTTGGAAACGAGGAAATGTTGTCTCATGAACCTTGAATTAGAATAGTGAGTTGGTTTTTTTCAAACCAACTGTGAGTTGGTTTCTTTAAAAACTAGATAACAATTATGGATTGGATCTACTCTAATCCAGTTTTTGAAATTACCAAACAGACTCTGAAAGACACCATTTAAAACTCTTTGTCTGGTTTAATGTCTCGCAACCTTGATCTCTTCAACTCAATTAGAACATTTTATATTACACTTCATCTGTTAATGTTCGAAAAATTGCAGGAAAAAAAAAAAAAAAAAACCACAAAGGATTTATTTATTTAGTTTACATATTTTTTTTTATAATTTTTTTTGTTTTGTTTGAGGGTGAATCCTTTGTTTTGGATAGGATAAGAAGACCGAACACATGGGATGCACCTAGTGGTTTATGACCGATAACTTGGATGGGGTCTAGATTTTCTGCCTAGGAGATTAAATTTGCGAAATCCTTCAATAATGGGGATAGGTTAAGCAATTAATTGTGATGGCTACCGAAAACTCTAGACGACTTGGTGTTGTTCCACGATTCCTTTTTAGCGGTTGCCTTACTTGACTTGGAATTTGGAACAATTACAATCTGTAGGTAAGTGGACCTTATTTTTTGAACTGATTAATTAGGGTAATCGCCTTAGCACACAACTGATTAATTAGGGTGATTGCCTTAATTTTTTTTCATGTAATTTGTACCATTTTTTACGAAGTAATATATTTTCCCATTTCCTTATATTATTTGCATATTTTTTTATTATATATTTTACAACTTCCTATGTAACTAATGGTTCATTAATGGCTCTTTTTTTAGGATAACACTTGCTAACGCACAGGTGAGAGGGAACCCGTAATGCCTCACCCCCACCACTAGCATGATATTGTCTGCTTTGGGTTATCTTTCACGGCTTTAAAACATATTATACTAGTTGGGAAGCGAAGTTTACATATAGCGCAATCATTTTTCCTAGTCAGGCAAAGTCTACATATAGCGCAGTCATTTTGGGTTACCCCTCACGGCTTTGAAAATTTGGCCAGTTGAAGATAAGTCTAGTTAGTTTTGATTTCACACTATTTGGTGAGTTTCTTCTTCCTGCTAAATAGTTCAACTTTATTATGAAAATAACGCTTAAACATAGTTTTTTTAAAACCAACTGTGAGTTGTTTCTTTAAAAACAAGATAACAGTTATGGACTGGATCTAGTCTAATCTAGTTTTTGAAATTTCCAAACAGACTCTTAAAAACACCATTTAAAACTCTTTTTCTGGTTCAATGTCTCGCAACCTTGATTTCTTCAACTCAATTGGAACATTTCATATTACACTTCATATGTTAATGTTAGAAAAATTACAGGAAAAAAAAGAAACACAAAGCATTTATTTATTTAGTTTATAGATTTTTTTTTGTTTTGTTTTGTTTGGTGGTGAATCCTTTGTTTTGGATAATTTAAGAGAACCGAACACATGGCATGCATCTAGTGGTTTATGACCGATAACTTGGATGGGGTCTAGATTTTCTGCCCTGGAGTTATTCTCGAATTCCTTCAATAATGGGGACAGGTTAAGCAATTAATTATGATGGCTACCGACAACTCTAGACGATTTGGTGTTGTTCTACCATTCCTTTTTGGCGGTTGGCTTACTTGACTTGGAATTTGGAACAACTACAATCTGTAGGTGAGTGGACCTTATTTTTTGGAACTGATTAATTAGGGTAATCGCCTTAATTTTTTTTAATGTAAGTGGAACCATATTTTTACGGGGTAATATATTTTCTAGTTTCCTTATATTATTTGCATATTTTTTTTATTATGTATTTCACAATTTCCTATGTAACTAATGGTTCAGTAATGACTCTTTTTTTAGGATAATACTTGCTAACGCACCGGTGAGAGGGAACTATAAGGCCTCACCCCCACTACTAGCATGACATTGTCCACTTTGGGTTATCTTTTACGGCTTTAAACACGTCATACTAGTTGGGAAGCGAGGTTTACATATAGCGCAATTGCTTTTGTAGTCAGGCGAAGTCTAGATATAGCATAGTCATTTTGGGTTACCCCTCATGGCTTTGAAAATTTGGCCAGTTGAAGATAAGTTTGGTCAGTTTTGATTTTATACTGTTTGGTAAGTTTTTTTTTCCTGCTAAACAATTCAATTTTGTTCTAAAAATAACGCATAAACATAGTTTTTTTCAGGCCAATTGCGATCGAGTTGGTTTCTTTAAAAATAAGATAACGGTTATGGACTGGATCTAGTCTAATTTAGTTTTTGAAATTCCCAAACAGACTCTGGAAGACACCATTTAAAACTCTTTATCTGGTTCATTGTCTCACAACCTTGATCTCTTCAACTCAATTAGAACATTTTATATTACACTTCATATGTTAATGTTCAAAAAACTGCAGAAAAAAAAACAAAAAAAACAAAAAGGATTTTTTTTATTTAGTTTTTTTATTTTTTATTTTTTTGGTGGTGAATCCTTTGTTTTGGATAGGATAAGAGGATCGAACACATGGCATGCATCTAGTGGTTTATGACCAATAACTTGGATGGGGTCTAGATTTTTTACCCTGGAGTTATTCTCAAATTCCTTCAATAATGGGGACAGGTTTAGCAATTAATTGTGATGGTTACCAACAACTCTAGACGACTTGGTGTTGTTCTACCATTCCTTTTCGGCGGTTGGCTTACTTGACTTGGAATTTGGAACAACTACAATCTATAGGTGAGTGGACCTTATTTTTTGAACTAATTAATTAGGGCAATCGCCTTAGCATGCTTTGATGTGTCATTGTTGTGGTTCACATTGTAATGTATTCATTGTGTTGCACCATTTTGAACTGATTAATTAGGGTAACCACCTTAATTTTTTTAATGTAATTTGAACCATATTTTTTACGGAGTAATATATTTTCCCGTTTCCTTAGATTATTTGCATATTTTTTTTATTATTATGTATATCACAATTTCCTATGTAACTAATGGTTCACTAGTGGCTCTTTTTTTCGGATAATACTTTCTAACGCACCAGTGAGAGAGAACTGTAACGCCTCACCCCCACCACTGGCATGATATTGTCTGCTTTGGGCTATCTTTCATGGCTTTAAAACACGTCATACTAGTTGGGAAGCGAAGTTTATATACAGCGCAATCACTTTTTCTAGTCAAGTGAAGTCTACATATAGCATAGTCGTTTTGGGTTACCCCTCACGGCTTTCAAAATTTGGCCAGTTGAGGATAAGTCTAGTCAGTTTTGATTTCACACTGTTTGGTAAGTTTCTTTTTCCTACTAAACAGTTCACCTTTGTTATGAAAATAAGGCAAACAAACACTTAAAGACACCATTTAAAACTCTTTGTTTGGTTCAACGTCTCGCAACCTTGATCTCTTCAACTCAATTAGAAC
This sequence comes from Liquidambar formosana, assembly GCA_039720395.1. Taxonomy (NCBI): domain Eukaryota; kingdom Viridiplantae; phylum Streptophyta; class Magnoliopsida; order Saxifragales; family Altingiaceae; genus Liquidambar; species Liquidambar formosana. The sequence goes on from CM077826.1 coordinate 14,365,566, forward strand.
ATTTTATATTACACTACATATGTTAATGTTCGAAAAATTGCAGGAAAAAAAAAAAAAAAACACAAAGGATTTATTTATTTAGTTTATAGATTTTTCTTTTGTTTTGTTTGGAGGTGAATCTTTTGTTTTGAATAGGATAAGAGGATCGAATACATGGCATGCATCTAGTGGTTTCTGACCGATTACTTGGATGGGGTCTAGATTTTCTGCCCTGGAGATTAAATTCTCGAAATCCTTCAATAATGGGGGTAGGTTAAGCAATTAATTGTGATGGCTACTGACAACTCTAGACGACTTGGTGTTGTTCTACCATTCCTTTTTGTTGGTTGGCTTACTTGACTTGGAATTTGGAACAACTACAATCTGTTGGTGAGTGGACCTTATTTTTTGAATTGATTAATTTGGGTAATCGCCTTAGTATTCTTTGATGCGTTATTGTTGTGTTTCACATTGTAATGTATCCATTGTGTTGCACCATTTTGAACGGATTAATTACGGTAATCGCCTTAATTTTTTTTTAATGTAATTTGCACCATTTTTTTACGGAGTAATATATTTTCCTATTTCCTTATATTATTTGCATTTTTTTTTAATTATGTATTTCACAATTTTTTTAAAAAAAAAAAAAAATTAATGAACCTCACGCATCATTAGATCCTTTAGCATCCCAACTAGGTTGGCACCCTAGTTGCATATTTTTTTAATTATGTATTTCACAATTTCCTATGTAACTAATGGTTCATTAATGGCTCTTCTTTTAGGATAATACTTGCAAACGTATCACTGAGAGGAACCTGTAACACCTCACTCTCACCATTAGCATGATATTGTCCGCTTTGAGTTATCTTTCACGACTTTGAAACATGTCATACTAGTTGGGAAGCGAAGTTTACATATAGCACAATCGCTTTTCCTAGTCAGGCAAAGTCTACATTTAGCATAGTCATTTTGGGTTACCCCTCTCAGCTTTGAAAATTTGGCCAGTTGAAGATAAGTCTTGTCAGTTTTGATTTCACACTGTTTGGTAAGTTTTTTTTTCCTACCAAACAATTCAAGTTTGTTTTGAAAATAATGCATAAATAGTTTTTTTCAAACCAACTGTGAGTTGGTTTCTTTAAAAACAAGATAACAGTTATGGACTGGATCTAGTCTAATCTAATTTTTGAAATTCCCAAACAGACTCTTGAAGACAACATTTAAAACTCTTTGTCTGGTTCATTGTCTCACAACCTTGATCTCTTCAACTCAATTAGAACATTTTATATTACACTTCATATATTAATGTTTGAAAAACTGCAGGAAAAAAAAAAAAACAGAAAGGATTTATTTATTTGGTTTATAGATTTTTGAAATTTGAACATAGCAAATAATAATAGTAATAAAAGATAATTTGAAATTTTAATTATGTGAAATTCTAACCTTTTTCTTAAACAAAATAGAATTGTTTTTGGTATACAATTCCAAATTCCATTTTTCCATATGAAAATCAAATGAGAAGCTGGAAGTTAGGGATTCCCATGTTCTCTAAAAGAAATATTAAAAAACAAAAAAACAAAAACAAAAACAAAACCAGAAAAGAAATATCCTGAAAAAAAGAGAGTTCGTGACACAGACTAGATCCAACTTTAAGGGGCTGTTTGGTAAACCTGAAAATCTTGCCAACTGGAGATAAGTCTGGTCAATTTTAATTTCACACTGTTTGGTAAGTCTCTTTTTCTTGCTAAACAGTTTTAAGGGATAAACACAGTTTTTTCCAAACCAACTGTGAGTTGGTTTCTTTAAAAACCAGATAGCAGTTATAGATTGGATCTAGTCTAATCCAGTTCTTGAAGTTTCCAAACAAGCCCTTAAGAACACCATTTCAAACTCTTTGTCTGATTCTATTTGTCTCGCAACCTTGATCTCTTCAACTCAATCAGAACATTTTATATTACATTGTACTTTAGGTGTTAATGTTCAAAACAATGCAAGAAAAACACACACACACACACACACACACAAAGGATTTATTTATTTGGTTTATAGATTTTGTTTTGTTTAGGAGGTGAAACCTTTGTTTTGGATATGATAAGAGGATCGAACACATGGCATGCATCTAGTGGTTTATGACTGATAACTTGGATGGGGTCTAGATTTTCTGCCCTGGAAATTAAATTCTCAAATTCCTTCTATAATTTCCAAGTCATAGAAGAGACTAGTAATGGGAGAGGTTAAGCAATTAATTGTGATGGCTATCGACAATTCTAGGCCACTTGGTGTTGTTCTACCATTCCTTTTTGGCGGTTGACTTGCTTGACTTGGAATTTGGAACAACAATAGCTGTGTTGCACTACATCTCAGTGTCATAGATGAGTAAAATTCTATCAACTTACCTATCTTCTGGAGACCCTCCTTAGAAAGTTAGAATCTAGTAATCTGCAGCTAATTTTTCATTAGGACCATAATTGCCAAACTGGTTTTTATATCGTGTACATGCTTACCTCAGACAGGAAGATCATTCTGTGTCGTACACGTGGCAAGCATCCAAAGAATTTAGAAATGAGGAAATGTTGTCTCATGGACCTTGACTTAGAATAGTGGTTGCAACTTTCCAATTTGCTAGGTTCTAAGTTCTAACTTACTGTTTAATGAAAATTAAGTATTTAATTAATCTCAAGAGGTATAGTAGCTTAGTTGGCAAGGAACTTATACTTTAGGAAGTGGAGGTCTTGAGTTCAACTCTTGTTTAACTCCTGGGGCAATTTATATAAGTTTCACGATTCTCTTGTTTAGCTCATGGGGCAATCTATACAAGTTTCAATTCTCATGTACGTTAGACTCACCTGGTCCATACAGGCGTGACAATTATTTTTATATATACATATATATTTTTTAATGTAATTTGTACCTTTTTTTATGGAGTAATATATTTTCACGTTTCCTTATATTATTTGCATAATTTTTTATTATGTATTTCACAATTTCCTATGTTATTAACTAATGGTTCATTAATGGCTCTCTTTTTAGGATAATACTTGCTAACGCACCGGTACGGTGAGAGGGAACCTCTCCTTAGCTCCGTCATATTTTACTACTTGTCTAAATAACTAAGAAATATTGATTGTGTACATGAATCCTTATATTTATATAATTATGAAGGCATTTTCACTAATTTGTGTTTAGTTTTCACATATTTATGTGAACTTAAATGTGTGTCCACGCGTCTGTGTCTGCATATTTGCTTATTCATGTCTGTGAACTTATAATTTTTAAGTTATTCTATATTAACACATGAAAAGAAATTAATGGAGGTCTAGACAAAATTGGTGTAGACGCAAGTACTATCCTACTTTCTATGAATTACAATCTAACTACTGACATATCAGTCGGTATATAAAGTTGGTGGATGAAATTGGTAGCTTGAACATTTTATATGATGCCTATTGATGCTGGTATAAATACGGAGTAAAAAAATATATAAGTTAGCTCTTTCTACCAAACAAGGAGGCAATGTGTTATATGGGTCAGGATTTATTTAATTATTTAGTTTATAGATTTTTTTTTTTTTTTTTTTTTTTGGGTTGGGGGGGTTAATCCTTTGTTTTGGATAGGATAAGACGATCCAACACATGGCATGCATCTAGTGGTTTATGGCCGAAACTTGGATGGGGTCTAGATTTTCTGCCTGGAGATTAAATTCTCAAATTCTTTCAATAATTTCCAAGTCATAGAAGTGACCAGTAATGGGGAGAGGTTAAGCAATTAATTGTGATGGCTATTGACAATTCTAGACCACTTGGTGTTGTTCTATCATTCCTTTTTGGCGGTTGACTTGCCTGACTTGGAATTTGGAACAACTACAATCTGTAGATGAGTAAACTTTATTTTTTGAACTGATTAATTAGGGGAATCGCCTTAGCATGCTTTGATGCGTTATTGCTGTGGTTCACATTGGTAAAGTATTCACTGTGTTGCACCACATCTCTGTCTCCTAGATGAGTAAAATTCTATCAACTTACCTTTCTTCTGGAGGCCCTTTTAGAATCTTGTAATCGATCTGCAGCTAAATTTTCATAGGGGTGCATGTGTAGCCCTCGGGTTTTTGTTTGTTTGTTTGTGTAATTGTGTATTTTCTACCCGCTTGTGAACACTTGTGTGGAAAGATGACGCGCTGATTAAGCGCCGCATGGGCTGGCCTGGGGTGGGGCTGGGGAATGGGGAGCGCCCCGCGAGGGGTGGGGGTGGTTGAGGGTGGATTTAAATTTGTTAGGTATTAACAATTAATGTGATTTTTGAAAAATTAACTTTTTGGTAGGTATGTTATGCTATAGGACCTATACTAATTATTATTATTATGAAGTGTTGAACCAGATAGTCAAACCAAGAGCCATGAATTGCCAAACTGGCTAGAGACGCCAATTTCATTCGGCTCATGCCATGTGAGACATTTCTTTCCCTGATTCTGTTTTCCATCAAAGCGAATAGAGTTTTAGAGCAATTCTGTATGGAATATATGACAAAAGTAGAGTATGGGAGTAATTTTATTAATCAGTCACGGACTCATGTCATATAGGCCCAACTTGGATATCCAATTTTTACTCATATAACAGCGGGGTAACCAAGATTCCAGATTGGACTGCAACAGGGGTAGAAGCATTCTGACTGCATTCTTGAATCATATATTATTGATGAAACTCGTCAATTATTTCTCAAGTTTCAATCAAGGGCATGGAAAACCAAACTTGTACTGCAAAATGAAATAATCCCCAAATTATTCACAGGATCCCAAATGTTGCAAATAAATCTCAAATTATTTGCAAAGTTCTTGAATTGTTCTGAATAATACTAGAACGATTAGTGTACTCTTCTCCTTTGCTGCTTTTTTAACTATCTAATGGCCATGTAACCTAATGGCATCTCTCACCTCTTGTAAGGTGCAGGTCTTGGGTTTGAGCTCATTATTCCTTAGTTTAACATAGACTAATATTATGATGTTCTTATCTTGTACACAAAAAAAAAAAAAAAAAAAAGAATAATAAATAAATAAATATAACTGTGTGGATTTTCTCCAAATTATTCAAATTCGTTCTTCATCATCTACTGAATTTCAAATAATTTCAATGCCAAATATTTCTTGAAACCCAAATTTATCATCATGAGCACAAACTAGTGCACCGTACCCAGTATTGAAATAATGTCAAATCTCTTGGATCATAAAAGGCAATAAAGATCATAAAAATTCTGAATAATTCTGGAACAATTACATATTCCTCAAATACATGTTGTACTCATTTTGAAAATTGTTTTCCCAACTCAAACCCCACACAATTCTTCTTCTTTTATAACAGGATAAATTTTTGGAACCCTAACCCACTCCTGGAATCCTAAAACACACCCCAAAAAAGAGGAGGAGGGGGGGGGAGGGGTTGCAAGGTGGCACATAGGCATAGGCTACAAGGCTAGTGGTATTCATTCTCAACTTATACAAAGATTTTTTATTTTTTTATAATTATTTTTATTTTTGAGGGGGTATCAATTTTTATTCATGGGTTTTGCCAAGATTATTCAAAATATTCTCCTGAGTTTTCAAATTATTTAAATACCCAACAGTTTCCAATTCTCAAATCCATCACTATAAAGGGCTCTGTTTGGTTTGCATGAATGAAATAGGAGTAGGAATATTGGAATGGTCATTCTATTCAAATATTTGATAAGGGGTGGAAATAAAATGGAAGAGAATAGGTGAGACACATTTTTAGTCATTTTATTGAGAATGATCATTTTTCTTGGTTTGGAGATCGAAGAACGTTTATTCTTTCCTTGGAGGAAATAGGTCCTACAAGGAAATAACCATTCCATTCTTTAGACAAATCTATATGAAGCAATTAGTCGCTATAATTCATCATCCTTTATTATTCACAAGCAACCTGTCATTACAATCAAGGGCGGAGCCAGGATTTATCTCCAAGGGGGTATTGTGCTATGATTCTATGAAGTAGGAACTGGGAACTAAAAGCCCTAGAAAGCAATTTTTTAAAAACATTACTTTTTAATTATCATTTTTCAATTTAAAACCAAAAAAAGGATTTTGTTTGTCAACTTATTACAAATTGACTGTAAATATACTTTAAAATGACTACTATCTTCTTCTCTTTGGCATTATGTTGAGAAATAGTCATGAAATGGTAACATCTCTCCCTAAAAAAAAAAAAAAAAAAAAAAATTGGTTGAGCCAGAGGGGGCACGCCAAGGGGGGCACGTGCCCCCAAGGCCCCCCCTGGCTCCGCCCATGACTACAATTCATCACGCTTTTTTTTTTCTTTTTTAAATAAAGTAGTAGAATCATTATTCCATTCCCACCCCTATTCATATATATCAAACACAGACACTGATCGATTATGATGTGACACAGTTGATTGCTGTGAAACATATTTAGAAGGCAATATATGATGACCAGAAATGAAATGAGGAAGTAAAGAGAAAAACAGCAAGTACTGAACATCTATTGCAGACATGAAGTCATTATCCTTTATTATTCACAAGCAGATATATACGAAGCATGCAGTTACTACAATTCATCATCCTTTATTATTCATAAGCTAAATTATTATGACCACTAAAACATACCATAGCTAATTATGAGAATGGGCTGATATCTTCAAGAAAGTATCAGAAACAAGATAATAGCTTGTATAGAAACATTCATCCTTCGTTGCCAGTGAGGGTTGATATAAAGAAGCTAGAGTAACGGCACCCAACAAGAACATCATGTATGCTGCAGCAAAACTTGCAGAGAATACCACTTGATCGATTTCATACCACTTCCCTTTGTTTTTGTCTGAAGATACTGTCAATGAGTGTGGTGACTAAAAATGGTGGTGCATTTTTTCTCCAATGGCGTCCCACAAAGAAATGGATTTCCATCATAGTTGCTATTATCAAATGTCCCGAATTGTGATAGCTTTCCCGTCTGGAACTCTACCCGATAAGTTGTTGTGGGCCACATTGAATACCTCCAAAGAAAATAGATCAATCAGTTCTGACGGTATTTCTTTGCTCAAATTTTTGCAAGAGAGATCCAAGCTCTCTATTTGGGTTAGGTTTGAGAATGCACTCAGGATGGATCCAGTTAACTAATTGTGAGACAAGTTCAATGCAAGAATCCAACTTAGTTTTCTTAGTTCACATGGGATATATTTCTCCTGTTAGCTTGTTCCATGATAAATCCAATCCAGACATGAAATTAAGAATGTCACCCTTGTAGGCACTGGGTCTATATTTTGTAACGAAGTCAACTTCATCTTGTTCATTATCTCCGAGGTCTATGTAGCGATTGCCAGAGCCCTTCGCTAAGAGACTTGCATGTAGGAATGGCAATGGGTCGGGTCAGATGCGGGTTAGCACTACCCCATGCACGACCCCGACTGTGAAGAGTCATGCCCATGCCCAACCTGATGGGGTAGAAGACTTAAACTCCATCCCCGATCCAGTGTCCTCTTGGACCACCCATGCCCGACCCGCCCATACCCGATCAGCCTGTTCCCAACAAATTTTTTCCCTAAATTTCAATTTTTTTTTGCTACTTACCAGTCACCACCTATTACATATTATTCACTATTACATATAATTCATATAATTATATACCAAACCTATCAATGTTTTTAGCACTCAATATGATCTTGTTCAAATAAGATCATACCTAATATGATCACACAAATATTATAACAATAAAAATACATAATGAGTCTTCTAACATATATGACAATTTATAAGAACAAATGAACAATCCTTTAACATTTATTTTTTTAGATTTATATTAATTATTACAACTCAAAAATATAATTCAGTGCATGAAATTCAATTAATCAAAACCCAGAAAAATTGAAAAAAAAAAAAAAAAAAAAAAAAAAAAAAGGCAAGCAAGCAAGATGCTTGAGTGGCTTATGGATCTGGTCGATCTGGTGTAGTCCTTGTAGATCTTGAGTGGTCGATCTGTTGTAGATGTAGACCTGGTTAGATCTGGAAGAGGGTGTTACTGAAGCTTGACTGGCTGACTGTGTGAGTCGTGAGGCTATGAGGGAGGGGACGAGGGGCTGAGCCTGAGGGCGCGAGCTGTGAGGCCGTGCCAGTGGTCCATCACTAGTGGCCTGAGAAGCTGAGTGGCGACAGCTTGACTGGGTGAGACGATGTCAATATCTCATGGTCGGTGAACCATGAAAGGCCTGAAGAAGTGAAGAGTGGAGGGCTGGAGGCTGGAAGGCTGAGGTGTGACGCGACAAGCCGGCGATGAGGTGAGGGATTGCCGGACTGACTAGGGAGTGAAGGGCGAGGGTACGGGCGGCATGAGGGTGAGGGGAAATGGGGGATACTGAACTGACTAAGGAATGAGGGGCGAGGGTGCGTGAGGGTGAGGGGAAATGGGGCCATGGGGATACTGAATAGAAGGACCTAGAATAGGGATTTTTTTATTCTTAACTCTTATGTTGGCTATTATATTATATATATAGTTTATTGCAAAATACAAAAATATATATATATATTTTGTAAGAGCATTGGGTCGGGTCGGGTCTTCGGTTTTTTCTTTTGGAATCCATGCCCGACCCATACCCGATTTTTTTTGGAAATCTATATTCATACCCGACCCGATACCCGAAAAAATAAAAAAATACCCGTCCATTCGGATATGGATCGAGTCGGGATCCTATGGATCGGGACAAAATTGTCATCCCTAATTGCATATGCATATAATGCAAGCTTAGACCACCTAATAAAGAGTTCTTGGTGAGCTTTTACAACGAGTTTCCTTAAAATTAAGATCTAGCACCCTGATAAAAGAAGGATTATTTTAAAAAAATAATACTACATTGTTCAAATTTGGGCATCGCATATTTAAATTTCTCACATATTTAAATACTACACGGTCTAAATTTGGGCATTGCATATTTGCCCAGTTGTTAACCCATCATTACATCTCATTATACATGTGATGCCTCAGTAGCATTTTCCATTTAAAAAACTCCTTGAAATAAAATTTTGAAGATTTCCATCCTTAATCAGCTTAAGAAAGTAGGCGCGCAAATCGCTATAGGTCCCATGAAACCATAAATTGTGAAACCCAGTCGGGTTTAAATGAACCGGGCGGGTTTAAAGGAAGGCTGAAATGACTATTTGCCCACACACATGACCATCTTCTCCCTTTTGACGACAAGGGCAATCGAATATGAAGAGTTCCACTTTCTCCCGCCCTAATCAATCCAGCGAAGACTTCCCTTCTTCAGTTCTTCTGCAGCCCATGTAAGTCCCTTTCTTCTTCTTCTTCTTCTTCATCTTCCTTTTTATTTTCTATTTCTTCTTTTGGTTATGGGTTTTGCGAAGTTAGCTCTCAAATTTGCCCTCTTTTTCAAATTTGCACCCAATTTTGTAATGAAACATAAGAGGCAATGATAACCAAATTTATAGTAAGGAACTGAAGATTAAAAAACATGACATAAACATCAATTGCCAATATAATTGAACTCCGTCCATTATTCATAACATATACTAAACTAGATTTCACAACATTTGCTAGATTTTAGCTAACTATGACTAATAGGCTAATAGCTTGTAGAGAGTATCGACGACAAAATAGTAGCATGAGTAGAAACATTCCTTAATGAAATTGAACCACCTTCGTCGCCAATGAGGGTTGACATAGAGAAGAGCCGTGACTCCCAGCAAGAACATGATGTGGGATACGGCAAAACTCGAGGAGAAGACCACGGGATTGATTTCGTACCACTTCCCTTCGCTTTCTTCTGAGGATGCTATCCACCAGTGTGGTGACCCATCGACGGTGGAACAGGATTTTTCCAATGGGGGTTCGCAAAGGAATGGATTTCCAGCATAGCCGCTATTGTCGAATGTCCCGAATTGTGCTTTTCTGTCTGGAACCCTACCTGATAAGTTGTTGTGAGCGATAGTGAAGACGGTCGAGAAATTTAGATAGATTAGTTCTGAGGGGATTTGTCCGCTCAAGTTGTTGTATGAAAGGTCCAACCTCTCTATCTGGGTTAGGTTCAAGAATGAACTTGGGATGGTCCTTTCAACTGATTGTGAGACAAGTTCAGTGCATGAATCCCACTTAGTTTTCCCAATTCATGTGGGATGTCTCCAGTTAGCTTGTTACATGATAAATCCAAACCAGACATGTAATTAAGGATGTCACCCTTGCAGGTGCTAGGTCTATATTTTGTAACAAACTTGACTTCTCCTTGTTCAAGACCAGTGATTTCTGAGTCTTTACTAACACTAAACGCTCCATATAGGGCACTTTCATATGTATATAGTCCAGGATAAGAACTCTTCATAGTTTCTTCCTTCACAAAGACATGTTCACTAGCCTCGATCTTCCCAAAGGTGATATTGTTAAGGCAGTAAGGTATTGACCCAGAAAAGGAGTTTTTGGAAAGATCCATTAAGCTTATCTTATTCAATTGACACAACTGACGTGGAATCAAAACACTCAAATGGTTTCCCCTCAACACAAGAACTCTTAAGTTGGAAAGTCCAATTAAATCAAGGATGTTGCCAGACAATAAGTTATGTCCAATATCCAGAGTCAACAGAGCTGAGAGACTTAGAAAAGCCTTTGGTATTGAACCTGTTTGTTATGTTGCAAATATATGTTCTCTAGCTCCGAATATATAATATATGAACAATTTGGTAAAGATCCGGAAAAGGAGTTATGAGAAAGATCTAGCAACCTGCCTGGAAGTAGTTCACAAGGGAATTGACCTTTGAATGAATTATTTCTCATGGCAAGTAATCCCAAACCCATGATGATACCTGTCCAACCTTGAAGCTCACCTGACATGTAGTTGTTGCTTACATCCAACGCATATAAATAGGATATGTAAATCACACTTGATAGAGTTCCTGTGAATTGGTTGTTGTCCAATTTCAACTCACTTATCTGAGTCAAGTTGAAGTGTTCCGAAAATATATGGCCATGAAAACTATTATTTGATAACTTCAGCTTACGCAATCCAATACAACCTGCAACCAATTGCTTTGGTACTTCTCCGAAGAATTTATTATTGGACAAACCTAATACCTCTAAGCGAGTCTTGTCACAAAATGAAGTTGGGATATTACCTTCAAAATTATTTCTGGATAGATCTAGATGCGTCATGTATGGAACCTTCTCCCATGTATTTTGTAGAGGCCCACCAACTTGATTGTCTGAGACATCTATCCAGTAAGCATTTAAGTGAGGATATGTGGGCAAATGAAATTGACCCATGAAAGAGTTATTCCTTAGATTTAGAACTTGTAGTCTTGTATTGTTCTCAAGCAGCCAACAAGGGAAATATCCTGTTAAGTTATTGTGGGATAGATCTATAACTCTTAAATTATACTGATTCAACAGAAACGTTGGAATTTCCCTGGTGGGCTTGTTCAGGTTACAGTTTGGTAGTAAAATGACTTCCAACTGAAACGTGGGAACCCAACCTGAAAGTTCAGTTTCCACCTTGAATTCGTTGTTATCACATGTAAAATCAACCACCTCAAGCTTGGAATGGTTAGCCAATGAGCTGAATGAGAATGAACCCTTGAATCTGTTATGACTGAGATCGATGTACTCGAGGGATGTGAGGTTGGGTATTGCAGTTGAAGAGATGTCTCCTGTGAACTGGTTCTCAGCAAGATCTGCTAGTCTAAGAGATGTCAAATTGTTTAAACAACGAGGAAGCATCCCATCAAATTTGTTGGAACCAAGAAATAACTCTTGAAGTTTCTTCAGTTCACATAAACCTGCAAGAGTAAATGACGTAAGTAATTGGCATCCAGATTTTTCTTGCCGCTAGTATACACATAACAGGACTTTTGGTAAGCATCCTTAATGCGTTAGTGTTTAAAAAAAAGCGAAGATGATGGTTGGTCATTATTATTTCAACTGGACATATAGAAGTTGTGGGAAGCAATGAAGAAAAAATCCTTCTTAGCAGATTTGTCTCTTTCCCTTATTTTTACTTTCTTAACCATTTTATCTGTTATTACAAATTACACTAACTGACCGGCATACTACATCTTCAACTTAATTCTTACCTTGGCTGGGTAAAGAGCCGTTAAGGTAATTCAGAGACAAAGATAAAGCCTTGATAGAAGATAATGCGCCAAGATATGGAGGAATACTCCCGCCGAAAAAAATTGAAACTCAAATCTAAGAGCTCCAAATTGCTGAAATTTACCAAATCTATCAAAAGAAAAATAAAGTGAGATGGTGTTAAAGTAATAAAGTTGACACAATCTAGATACCCCACACCCCAACAGCCACCTCCTCTTTTTAGCACTGAATATGGATCGTATAAATGCTATAAGAAAAATGGTAAATTACAAGAAATCCCCTTAATGTTTGGTTCATTTTCAAAAGAATGGTTACAATGTCTCCTATGAAAACTTACAAATTTAGCAATTAGTTTCGCCATTAATCATCATCTGTGGAATTTAATGGTGGTCATGTGATGGTTTTCCATCTAATTCCATAAATAGTGAGTAATGGTGAAACTAATTGCTAAATTTGTAAGCTTTCAAGAGGACACTGTAACCATTTTTTCTTTAAGAGGTTGCATGAAAAGGGTCAAAATATTATGGGGGTTTTTTGTAATTTACCCAAAGAAAAAGGGAAATAAAAAAGTGGGCACGTGCTGGTTCGATTGGCCTTGGGGCCTATAAAGCAGGCCTTGAGCTTTAATGGTGCAAGCCAGGCTACCATGCATGTCTACTAACAGGGATGATATCATGATACCATCGTGCTGCAATTAGTCCTGACTACGCTAACAAGATTGAGCTCGCTCCTCTCACCATCAAGGCCATTTAGGATTGCTGTTTTATAGGATGTGGGATTTGGTTATTTTGTGGTATTTTTCCAATACTCCCTCTGTCTAATAAGATAGTGGTGCGGACACCAGATCTCAACCACAGATCACACAGGTGTACGAGCGCTGCCGACGCCGCCAGACCGCACACCCGTTGACCTTATGGCTGGATACGATGGAGAGCTAGAAGATTTTAGAAGATTTTATTACCTTTTTTTTAAGACTATTTTAATTTTATTTGGTTTATTAGATTTCCTTTTTGATTATTATGTCTTATTTCCTTAATCAGATGTAATGGGCCTATTTAAGGTTCCGAATATTAGGGTTTGAGGACTTCATTATTATCAAAGAAAACTTACACGTTTGGGCTGTGTTCCAGGCAAAACCCTAGCTTCTTTCTAGCTTCTTTCTTGCTTCTTCTTGCTTTCTTTTATTTTGCTGATTTAATCGTGAGTATTGTGTTGTGAACTGTGACCTTGGTGTGGATGTCCTACATCAACTTTGGTATCAAAGCAAAATCCATCCATGGCGTCGAAACCTTCCGCTAATCCTCGCTTCAAGATGCCCCATGAGTTCTTCCCACAAAAGAAAATCATTCCTCACCCCTTTGTCCTTCCTCACAAGATTTTTGAAGCCACCCGCGCAGTCCTTGCAGAAGAACAAGCCCAGAAATCCAAAAACCCGCTGAACAATCCAAGAAACCCGAGTTTCCCCTTCGTTCTCGTCTCTGAAACCCTAGCCGACCCCTCACCTACTCTCTGCCTCCACCGCCACAACCAAAAAAAAAAAAAAAGGGATTTTCCATCTAACCCCTACCAGCAACCACTTCACTCATAATCAAAACCTATCCCAACCCTCGAATCATACAAACCCATCACCACTGTCAACGACACACCCAAACCCCATCTGTTCCCCACCGACATCCCCATATCTGACAACCTCCATCGTCATCACCGGAAAACCCCCCCTTTTAAGACCCCGCCGTTTACCCTTCAGAGTTGCAGCACCGCCGTCGAGTCACCTTTAAGCCCGCCGCCGCGACTATCGCTCCTTTCCATCACCGTCGACATCTTGGGGTTGCACCAGTGTGCCTTCGAATTCCTGCCGTCAAACTAGCGTCGCCGTCAAGCCGGCGTTGCCGTCGGGTCTCCTTTTCACAACGCCACCTGAGCCCTCCATCATCACTGTCGGAGAACACCCAAACAGCCCCATCGATATAGAGTCGCACCTGCGTGCTCGTGCACTCCCGTTGTCCCCGTGCCGCGATCCTTTGCAGCCGACACTTCACCGTCGCCTCATCACCGTCACCTCGTCGCCGTCAAGTCGGCGTTGCCGTCGGGTCTCCCTTTTCCCGTGCTCTCGCTACCGCTCGAGCTCTTTCCTTTCCCTTTGTATCGTTGCTTCGAGAAGCATCTGAAGATTTGGTTAAAAAGGGGAGCAATTGGACTGTTTGGTGACAAGTGTGGGCCGGACAGAGTTGGGACAAGGCTGTCCTCATTTTGGACAGGCCATTCTAATCCAGGTTAGTGCTATTCTTGCCCTTTAGTAGATTTTAATTTGTTTGCTTAAAATTGTATCAATAACCTCTCATGTGCTTGGCTGGAAATTGATACCAAAAAAAAAAAAATCCTTTTGCTTTATTTATTTATTTCTTTATTTTTACCCACTTTGCAAGCTCACCCCCAGTGATTACCCAAATTGTCTTATTTCCTCTTGAATTGAACCAAATCACTCTTGCATGCCTTAAAGTACTCTGTTCGATTTATTAATTGTAGAGCACTGTCCAGTTAGTGGTAGTATTAACTCATTTGGTTACTTAGCACTTTGAATACTAGCACTACATGCTTGCAACTGTCTAGTGAATTAGGACTTAGTCTCTGGTATTAAAAGCTTACTGGACCAAAGTGAGTTAAAAAAAAATAAATAAATAAAAAAAAAAGTCAAATTGCTTGCTGAAATTGCTTGCCCTAATCTCAGTGCATTTAGCTACCTCGTAGGATCCTTGTTTCATTGTAGCACCCCATACCTAGTACATCTTCGCATGCACTTACGTAGTGGTCGTGTTATATCAAGTCCTGAGTGTCAGTTAACCATGGGATCGAGTCAAGAGGACTCCCTAGGGAAACTTCTCCAAGATTTGTACACCAAGTTTGATTCTCAGCTTGCTGAGGAGCGTGCCAGGACTGACCCTCGATTTGAGTTATTAGAAGCTTCGGTGACAAAAATTGTCGCTTCCCTAGAAGGCGATCAACGCCAGTCAGGAATCGTGATTGGCAATACAGATAGAGCACACCCTAGGCCACCTCCTAGAGGTCATGAGCAAAATCCTAATCGGCATTATGCTGATTATAGGGACTTTAGAGATCCTGATGATAGAGTTAGGGGAACAATCAAAGTTGAAGCGCCTACTTTTGATGGTCGACTCGACCCAAAGGCCTTTACTGATTGGATCCGAGAGATGGACCACTTCTTTGAGTGGTACGAGTTGTCAGCTGATCGGAGAGTTAGGTTTGCCAAAATGAAGCTTATTGGTAAGGCTAAACTTTTCTGGGAAAGTACTGAACTCCTTCTTGCTCGAAAACACCAGCCTCCTATTAATGATTGGGTGGAAATGAAAGAGAAGCTTAGAGACAAATATTTGCCCCAATTATATCAAGGCAACCTACTCGACCAATGGAATAACATAAGGCAAGGGAACCGGCCTGCCACTGAGTACATCGCCCAGTTTGATGAGTATACGATGCGATGTGACGTGGTTGAGGATGAGCGTATGATTTTGAGTAGGTTTAGGAACGGTCTTAATGATGACCTCCGAAAGGAACTTGTCTTACGTGAGGTCTCAAATTTAAGCGACGCCTACACCTTCGTACAAAATCATGAGCTAGTTGCTAGGCCCCCATTCTCAAGGCGCACTGAAACTAGGAGCCCATTTCGTTATCCTTCAACTTCAGTGCCTAGAACAACAACCGGTCCGCCTCAGGTTAGACCCAACCCTACTCGTGCCCTAGTTGCGAAAGAGGTATCAAACCCTTTCATACCAAATAAGGGCAAAGAAGTGATTAGTGCCCCTCCCAGACCAAATTCTCGCATCCAATGCTTCAAGTGCCACGGTTTCGGGCATGTATCCTCCAGTTGCCCCACTAAAGAGACCTTATATATAGAAGGTCCGAATCATGAGGGAATTGAAGAAGAGTTGGACGAGCAGATATATGAACCTAACATAAACCATATTGATGATCTCGATGATGAGTTTACTGACTCTAGTCATCAACTCACAATGGGTGTCGTCAGGTGTGCCTTAGCGCAGTCTAGGGAGAATGATGATTGGAGACGGACTGCAATTTTCCACACCTACATCAAGTGCGGAGAAAAGGATTGCAAGGTGATCATAGATAGTGGGAGTTGTATCAACGCTGTTTCATCTAGCCTCGTCTCTCGTCTAGGTTTAAAATCCATGCCCCACCCTAGTCCCTACAATGTCTCCTGGGTTGACACCTCATCCATAGCTATTAAAGAAAGAGGCCTTATTCCTATTCAGTTCCTTTCCTATAAGGACCAAATATGGTGTGATGTTGTCCCCATGGATGTGGGCCATATCATCTTAGGGCGCCCATGGCTTTTCGATTTAGATGTTACCATTTATAGTCGCTCTAATTCGTGCTTGTTTGTCTTCAATGGGCAGAAAATCAAGCTTAACCCTTTACAACCCAAACCTACCAACAAAGGTCACAAAGGTCAAAAGAAAGAAATGGGTAGAGAAAAGGGTTTACACATCATTAGCCCCAAAGAGATCGAGAAAGAAGCAAATCTAGGATCTCTTGTGTTTGCCCTAGTCGCCAAGGAAGTCCCATCTATTACTCATGAAGAACCACCTGAAGAAGTTATCCCTGTTCTTCATCAGTTTCAAAACCTTTTCCCTGAGGACCTCCCAGATTAACTACCACCAATGCGTGACATTCAACACGCAATTGATTTTGTTCCAGGAGCGACACTCCCAAACTTACCCCACTATAGGATGAATCCTACAGAGCATGCTGAGTTGAAGAGGCAAGTAGATGAACTCTTGAGAAAGGGATTTATTCAGGAAAGTTTAAGTCCATGTGCTGTACCCGCACTACTAACCCCCAAGAAAGACGGATCATGGAGAATGTGTGTGGATAGCCGTGCAATCAACAAGATTACGTTGAAATACCGTTTTCCAATCCCTAGGCTTGACGATATGTTAGATATGATGGTCGGAGCTACGATCTTCTCAAAGATAGATCTGAAAAGTGGCTACCACCAAATTCGAATTCGTCCAGGAGACAAATGGAAAACGGCCTTCAAAACCAAGGATGGTCTTTATGAATGGTTGGTCATGCCTTTTGGGTTATCCAATGCTCCTAGTACTTTTATGAGAGTGATGACACAAGTACTTCGACCTTTTATGGGTAAATTTCTAGTTGTATACTTCGATGACATCCTTATCTATAGCAATACCAAGGAGCAACACCTAGACCACCTCACACAAGTTTGTCAAGCCCTACAAGAGGCCAATTTATATGCCAATCTTAAGAAGTGTTCATTCTTCACTACTAGTGTTATCTTCTTAGGGTTTGTAGTATCCTCTGAAGGAGTCTCGGCTGACCCACAAAAGGTACAGGCGATAGTAGAATGGTCTGAGCCCAAGAATATCCATGAGATTCGAAGCTTCCATGGGCTTGCTACTTTCTACCGTCGATTTATCAAAGGGTTCAGTGCTATAATGGCCCCCATTACTGATTGTCTCAAGAAAGGGGAATTCCAATGGACTACAGCAGCCGCTAAGGCCTTTGTAGAGATTAAGAAGAGAATGACTGAAGCGCCAGTTATGCGCCTCCCAGACTTCTCAAAGGTGTTTAAAGTAGAGTGTGATGCGTCTGGGTTAGGTATAGGAGGAGTGCTCAGCCAAGAACAACATCCAATTGCCTATTTTAGTGAAAAGCTAAATGAGGCAAAACAAAAGTACTCCACCTATGATAAGGAATTCTATGCTGTAGTGAAGTCCTTAAAGCACTGGCGCCATTACCTGCTGCCTAAAGAATTCATTCTTCACTCTGATCATGACGCTTTAAGATATATCAACTCCCAGAAAAAGTTAAACTTTCGACATGGTCGCTGGGTTGAGTTTTTACAAGCTTATACCTTTGTACTCAAACATCGATCCGGAGTTGAAAATAAGGCAGCTGATGCCCTGAGTCGTCGTGTTTTGGTGCTTTCCATGATGAAAGTACAAATCACTGGGTTTGAACGCCTCAAAGAAGAATATGAGTCATGCCCAGACTTTAGTGATGTTTATCAAGTCCTGCAAGATGAACAGACCCTTGAAGTTGATGGATTTATTCTTCAGAATGGGTACCTGTTCAATGGTAACAAATTGTGTATCCCACGTTCTTCAGTGAGAGACTTTATAGTGTGGGAATTACATGCAGGCGGTCTGTCAGGTCATTTTGGGCGAGACAAAACTATTGAAGAGGTAGAGCGCACCTTCTATTGGCCTAGTTTGAAGAGGGATGTTGCCAAAATTGTGAGTCAATGCCGTACATGTCAATTGGCAAAACATAGGAAACAGAATACCGGCCTCTACACTCCACTACCCGTGCCCGATTGTCCATGGCAAGATGTGAGCATATATTTTGTTCTAAGTCTTCCACGTACCTTTAGGAAACATGATTCTATTCTTGTGGTCGTGGATCGTTTTTCTAAAATGGCTCACTTCATCCCTTGCTCTAAGACAGCTGATGCTTCCTATGTTGCCAAATTGTTCTTCAATGAAATTGTCAAGCTGTATGGCCTTCCCAAAACCATAGTGTCTGATAGGGATGTCAAATTCATGAGTTACTTTTGGAAAACACTTTGGCATTTGTTAGGCGCAAAGCTGAAATTCTCCACCGCCTATCATCCTCAAACTGATGGTCAAACTGAAGTTGTTAATAGAAGTTTAGGCAACCTCTTGAGGAGTTTGGTAGGTGACAATAATAGGAATTGGGATTCTATTTTACCCCCAGCTCAGTTTGCATACAATAGCTCTGTCAACAGGTCTATAGGCATGAGTCCGTTTGAGGTTGTGCATGGTTACAAGCCTAGGAAACCTTTAGACCTCCTCCCTATGTCTCCTCATGTTAGGACCTCTAAGTCAGCTGAGGCATTTGCCCGTCATGTTCATGATTTGCACAATGAGATTAGTAAGCGCATTCACGCAAGCAATGAAAATTATAAAACACAAGCTAACTCACGTAGGCGCTATGTAGAATTTAATACTGGAGACTATGTTATGATTCGAGTTAGGCCTGAGCGGTTGTCTTCTGGAACTGCTCGGAAATTGCAAGCTCGTAGTGCTGGGCCATTTAAAGTGTTATCACGGGTTGGGCCGAATGCTTATGTTATAGACCTACCATCTCACTATGGGATTAGCTCTACTTTTAATGTTGAAGACCTTGTTGCTTATAAAGATCCCATAACTATACCTGATGAACCTTTTGTTGACCCTCCCCAACCCCCATCTACTCCTATTGTTCCTGTTTCCCCACCCCTCACTTTTCCACAAGCACAAAAAGATTTTATTGATGCTATTTTGGATGAGCAAATTGTTTCTACTAGGGATAATGGATTTCAGCGCTTCTTGGTTCGTTGGCGAGGCCGTCCTGAGTCAGATTGCACATGGATCACCCGTGATGATCTCCAGCAGCTCGATCCAGATTTATGGGAGTACTATCAGAGTCGACAGGAGCCACACGCGATGGAGTCGCGTTTTCCTCACCCCGGGGGAGTTGGTGCGGACACCAGATCTCGACCACAGATCACACAGGTGTACGAGCGCCGCCGACGCTGCCAGACCGCACACCCGTTGACCTTATGGCTGGATACGATGGAGAGCTAGAAGATTTTAGAAGATTTTATTACCTTTTTTTTAAGACTATTTTAATTTTATTTGGTTTATTAGATTTCCTTTTTTATTATTATGTCTTATTTCCTTAATCAGATGTAATGGGCCTATTTAAGGTTCCGAATATTAGGGTTTGAGGACTTCATTATTATCAAAGAAAACTTACACGTTTGGGCTGTGTTCCAGGCAAAACCCTAGCTTGTTTCTAGCTTCTTTCTTGCTTCTTTACTGCTTCTTCTTGCTTTCTTTTATTTTGCTGATTTAATCATGAGTATTGTGTTGTGAACTGTGACCTTGGTGTGGATGTCCTACATCAGATAGAATCATATAAGTTTCCAACTTAAAAGTGAAAGTTATTATATGGAAAACCCAAACAAGTATATAGAGTCATATTAGAGTCGATATTTAATTAATGTGTTTGCATCACATTGTAGAAATTTCACTAGTGTTTTGTTTGCTAGTTGAGAAGATGCACGGAGAAAAATGAAAGGTAAATGTAGAATCTTACTCAAACATAAATAGTAGTAAACTGCCATTTGTATTTTTCCAATATCTTCCAGAAGGCCAAAGAGAGCAATAAATTTTCAGTTGAGTATTGTTGAAAGAAATTTGCATATGCACATACCTTTTAGAATTGCTTTGTGGAAGAAGTTCCAGCTTAGATATTCCAGGTGCTTTAGCTTGCTCAACTTAGATAAACTTTTGGAATCTAAGTAATTTTGAAGCCTTGGTCAAATGTCATCAACAATTAAAGTTCAAAGAAGACAGTGGAAAAGATGTAATTATTATTGTCTATGCCCTTTTGTTTGGGATTTGTATTCTAATTTGGTTTAAAATCAAAGAGTACTGACATAAGAAGTTACAGAATGGCAATTTTGTCATTATCCTTTTTAAAATCCTTATCCTATAGTGGGGCTTTGTGATTTTGTATTAAACTGTAAAGCCTTTAATTATTGAAGATGATATAGCCCTCCTTATGCGTAAACAGGTCTAACTATTAGTAGTAGTAGCTGCCAAAAGAAAAAGGAAAAGGTCTGGGGCGGGTTTGGTTTGAGTGAATGAAATGAAATGGAATGAAAGTGGGATGGGAATGGGAATGGGAATAGTCATTTCATCCCAATGTTT
The DNA here is from genome assembly GCA_039720395.1 of Liquidambar formosana. NCBI lineage: Eukaryota > Viridiplantae > Streptophyta > Magnoliopsida > Saxifragales > Altingiaceae > Liquidambar > Liquidambar formosana. Next base: position 14,386,431 of record CM077826.1, read on the forward strand.
AGTAAATGATGGGAATAAAATGGAAAAGATTTGGTGGAACCCACTTTTAATGATTTCATTCCTTAAAGGGTGGAAATGACCATTCCTCTTGGAAAGGAATGACTATTTCCTCTTTGGAGGAAATAGATCCCCACAAAGGAATGACCATTCTATTTTCTTAAACTACTAAATAATCAGAATTTTTGGATCAATAGAATCACTATTTCATCCCCTCATAACAAACACAGCCTAAGTATTAATTAATTAATAGTAGTTGCAACAACAGAAATATTAAGCTCGGAGCAATAATAGTAGGATTATTAATTAGCAGTTGCAGCAGCAATAGGTTGATGGGTGAAGAAAGGAACGAGCCAGCATCAAAGCTTTGGCACAAATTCTTAGATAATGTAATTGGACGTATGTCATATATAGAACAAAATCAACTAGAAAATTATGATAATAATATAGTTGTGAATATTTTTTTCCATCTAAAATAAAATTGTCCCAGATCATGAAAAAGGACAAAAATTGCAAATTGATTTTTTTCTTTTTTTCAATTTAAAAAATATAACTCTAGAAGGAGAAGGCAGCTAAACCAGTGGGCTACGAGGACCATGAGCATGACATTGAGTGTTGATTAATGGATCATCTTACCAATTGATTAATTCTTTAGGATAGTAACAAGTGATCATTTTTTATATTGTTTATATTGAACATAGTTTGGTTCTGCTCTAGTGCTCTTCAGGCACACCTCAAACAAGTGATAAGAAAAATGAAGACTTAAACGCCATCAAACCGATTATAGCACAGGACTCAATTCATGACGTGAGTGTCTACCACCTTAGCATCTAGTTAATTTGAGGTTAATGTTTTGCCTTCATGACAGATGTGCCAACCAAAATGTAAACAAAAAACCTAGGGTGACCATAATTATGAACTCAAAAAAAAAAATTAAAAAAAAAATTACCAAAGCCCTATGCTTAAAGCAGTTCTTTGATGGATCCAAACGTGTCTCATATCATCTCAACAAGTATGTTTGTTTATTTACACATTTTTACCTTGCATTGTCTGGGAGCCATTGAGGTTGTCACACCCCATTTTTGCACCACCTTACTAGGGCTCATCATTTCATGCATGTTTTTGTTTTGTTTTTGAGTCTAGTCACTTGCATTAGTTTTCTAGAGTCACAAGGACAATGGATATGAATTTTGGTTCAAATTGGAGTTGATCTTGAGGGATAATAAGAGCTTTTGTGACTTGAGGGGCATAATCGTCTTTTAAGTCCCAAACTTTTCATTTGACCTTGGAATGATCTCCAAATTGTCAATTGGAGTTCATATGGATGCATATGAGGTATTAAGTCCCGTGGCCCTGATGATGAGTTTAGTGTGGTTATTTACGGATTATCCTTGAAGAATTAGTGCGAATCACAGCATGAGATTTTTGGTTAAAATGAAAAGAAAATTATTTTATTAAATTAGCCATTTTTATCATGACACTAACACGTGTACGTATGTGATGAGTGTGTGTACGCACATACGATACATGTGCATGCGTGTTAGCGGTCAGTCTCCCAATTTTTATAAAAGACAATGTCCTTTTCCTATTCAGACTAGAAGTCTTTTATCATTATAAAATACCTTTTGATTATTCTCCAAGGAAACCTAGTCCAGGAAGGAAAGGGAAACTCCAGATTTCAGCTATAAATACTCTCTTAATGTCTTTAAACAAGGGAGAGGAGAAGAGGGTTTCGAGGGAGTGAAATTCGTCATAATTCAGCAGCAGATTTTCTGAAAACCAGCAGTCGTATTTTAATCATAACTTTTTCATCCGAAGTCAGAATTTGATGAAATTGGTCTTGTTAGAAAGATAATTCAATTCTCTACAACTTTTTATTTCACAAGCTTTGTCCAAATCCAACGTTTTCATACCCAAAAACGCGATTGAAGTTGCTGCTGCTGCAAAGTGACGAAAATCACTTTTCTTTTCTCTTGTTCTCTTTTTGTTTTCTATTTCTTTTCAAAGTTGAGTGAGTTTTGATCTCTTTGCTGTGATACCACTTTGAAAAAGAGGAGGATTCGTGTTGGTTTGATTCACTCTAAAGACCTGAGGAGCCACGAACAATTACAAACACAAGGGGAGCCACTTTATGCATTAATACTTGAGTGTTTGAGAGAGAATAAGGTATTCTCCTTCTCTATTCAAGCTTAAACTAGGTTTTCATATGGGTTAGGCTTATTGCATGTTAAAGGTAACTTTTTTATCATGTATTAACACTCTAGCTAGTTAATATACATGGAATATCTATTTTTTATCTACTGTTTAGCATGCTTTAGGGCTGTCCTTTAGGTTTTTAATGCATAGTTATGATTCTTGTGCTCCTGTTTGTCCTTATGCTAGGATTAGTGTCATTGCATGTTAGAGTTAGGATTTTCATCATGTTATATTGCTTTAGTTAGTTAATATGCATGATTTAATTTCTGTTTAGTTTGGTTTTAGCATGATTAAAGTATGTCTTGTGAGTTTTTAAGCATATTTGTGAGTTTAGGGTTTTAGAGTCATTGTTTCGTGTTTGTTTTCATATAGCATGATAAAGTAGACTTTTTTATTGGTTTTTCTTCGTGTTTGCTGTATATGTTTTTCATATGGAGTAAACATGATAGTTTTGCATGCATGTTAGTATGTTTTAGGGTTTTTATGCATGATATGGTTCTAGGAATATGTTAGGACTTATTATTGTTCGCTGTTTTTGCTATTGGCATGCTTAGTGGATGATTTTATGTCATAATACTATTCTGTCCAGATTTGCATGTTAGTGTTTTCGCATGGTTTTGAGCACTTGTAAGGGTGCAAATAGGTGTGGTATTTGTCCTATGGCAAATAGGGCTGCTTATGTCTGAAATGGCTAAATGCTTGGAGCTAATTGCGCTCAGGTAAGTGGGTGTGAAGGTGCCCCAATTCACCTTTCTTCTTAACTCATTCTCTTCTCCCTATCTAGGGTTAATTTTTAATACAAGTCTATGGTTTAATCAAAGGTTTCCTTCATAAATAAAATTCTGGTTTTTATTAAAGTTTCCATTTTGTGGAGTTCTTTCTAAAATCAAACTTTCTATCATATTCAACTCTTTTGATTCAAATAAGGAAACCTAGGGTTTTTACCATAGGTTTATATTAGGATTCAACCCTAATTCTAATCGAACTACGTGGACTTTGATCCATGTATTTCGCTGCATGGTACGTAGGCGCTCTTCGTGAGGCTCAAGTCCGTTCTAGGATCCAAGCATCCTAGGTTTATTTTTGTTTTCTTTTCTTCTTTTTCTTTTTCTGTTTTTATGCGCTTATTATGCATGGATGGATGAATGAAATATATGATATGCATGCAATTCTTGTGATGATATACTTGCTGATTTTTGTATGGGAAAGATCTTAATTTAGCCCAAATGAACTGAGAGACCGAAAGGGTGACATGGGTGCCTATAGGCTTTGCCTAGAACCTTCCCATGTCATAACTTAGCCTCCGAATCCCCGATTTCTTTGGTTTTCAAAAGATTGGTTTTTGCCTTTCCTTTTTTTATGGAGTCATTCAAATTGTTTTCCTAAAACAACCTGATTTTTAGGGTTTTCCTTGTTTCCTTTAAAAAATAAGGTGGCGACTCCTTTCCTTTTTCTTTTTCAAACCCATTTTCTTTCAATCCCTTGTGGGCCCAATTTCCGGGGTTCACAGAGGTCATTATGACTTAAATCCAACATCTCCAAGTTTTCCAAACCTGACAACTCTGCGTAAATATGAAAATAAGAAATTGAGAAAACAAAACAAGATTAGAATTGGTTGTAGATTCCATGCATAAAGTAAAATGCAACAAAATAAACATGCCTTGGGCAGGAAAGGGTCCTCCAAAACGATTCCTAGCAAGAATAAGATTGGGCAGCACAATGGGCCTATATCTAATAACCCAATAAGAAATTTGGTAGTTGGGCTTGATCAAAATAATCACTTGGATTCGGGTCACTCTAGTAGAGGTTCTACCCAAGTCAGTATTGTGGTGTCTTCTAGAAAAGGGGAAATTAGCAATAACCCCTATTAGGGAACTGCTTTTAACAAAAAACCCATCATAAGATTTTTTAACTCCAAAACCCCTTTTTTAAAAGATTCTTCAAGCAAAAGGAAATATTTTTTTAAAAATACCTGTTTTAACCTTTTATATTTACAGCCCAATTCATTTATAGGAAGAAGGGAGGGGGGGAGGGAAAGAGAGAGAGAGAGAGAGGGGGGGAGGGGGGAGAGGAGTGATAGCAGCAGTTGAAGAGGGAAGGCAACAATGGCTATGAAGATCTGGTTTTGAGGAAGAAGAAGAAGAAGAAGAAGAAGAAGAAGCAAATGAAGTAGTAAAAGAAGAAGAATGAGAAGAGAGGCATTCGGCTATAGTATCAGATCTGAAAAGGTAGATCAACCTTCTTCTTTGATGGCGATTGAACTTCTCCGACCACCTTCTTAGATGTCGTCATCTTCTTCTTCTTCTTCTTCGTCTTCTTTAAATTCTAGATCTGGGCTGGTTTATTTATTTATTTTTTGTGTCTATGTTTGAAACTTCAGATATGTTCATTTTTGGGGTGTATGATTTGTTCAGAAATTTTTTTTGACTATTTTTCTTATTCCAACAGTATATTGGTACTGTTGCACACTATTTTTTGTAACAGTGCGATTTGTAGTTGTGTTTTTTAATATGGAACAGTATGCTATTATTGTGTAATTACCATTTTCGAACAGTATATTGCTACTGTTGCACACTATTTTTTGGAACAGTGCAATTTGTTTCGCCAAAAGTATCATGTTACTATCTATAGTACTATTTTGAGTTTTTTTTCCTTGGAATTCATATTTTTTGTTAAATAGTATGATGATACTGTCACCTATAGTGTTTTTTATAACACAAATAGTAAACTGTTACTATGTTATTATGTGGTGTATAATTTTTCCAAAGCAAACAACAGTAAATTGATATTATTGCATGTATAAATTTTATAAAATACACAACAGTAAATTGATACTATTGTATGTATAAATTTTACAAATCACACATAGTAAACTGCATGTTATTATTAGCTACGATATATTATCGCCGGAAGCACTTTGGTATGCTCAAAAGAGAGAAAAAAAAAACCCTATAATTGACTTTTTGGTATGGTGCGAATGATGAAATGTGACTTTTGAAAGGTTTTTAATGCCGTTATTTTTTCTATATATATTCTCGTTGGAAAAAATGGGGCGTGGGAGAAGCCTGATTTTTGGGCGGGGGTGTGAAATGGCACGTTTGTAAATTAAGGTAAGTTGTTAAAATAGGGGTGTTTTAGTCCTTTTATTCTCAAAAGGGGTTTTCACCAAACGTTAGTTTTTGTGGGTTCTATTGTCTAAAAACTCTTATACATGGGGGTTTTGGCCAAAATTCCCTCTAGAAAAAGGGCTGGGAAGGATTCAAAGGGAGTTCAAAACCTAAATGAGGTGAGGGACGAAGCTGATGAGGGTGCTGGATCTAGTGACCTAATCGGGGATCTGGCCAAAGTTAATGCAGAAATAGAAGCTGTAGAGGAAGTAAATAGGCCATCTAGGACTAAGATAAAAGGAAAGAAGGGAAAGAAAAAATTATTGAAGGAATTTCTGGGTGTTTTGGAAGTTCAAAGAAAAGAGAAGCGTTCGGTGCGTAAGAGAAGATATCGCTCGTTGAGCAAAAAGCCACAAGTGATTGAAGGATTGCCTAAGGTGAGTCTCTCATCCTTGTCTATTTCAGATGGGGGGATTATTAATAGAAATAGGTTAATTAGAGAGGAAGCGAGTAAAGTGATGGAAGTTGGAGATCGATTGGGTTTGAATTTCGGACAAAATAGAGTTGATTGGTTTAATCGGATCTGTGATTTTGAGGAAGAGGAATGGGATAAGCAGGAGGAAGGTAATGTAGTGTTGTGAGCCTGTGAATGGGTTAAGCAGGAGAATTTTGTCGTGGAATGTGAGCTTGTGAGGGGTATGGGAAGGATTGAGATAAAATAGGGCAGTGTATTACTAATCAAGGAGGATCTGAGTTGTGTTTTTCGGAATCACGTATGTCCCTAATGATGTGATTGCTCGGAAGGAAGTATGGGTTTAGTTTCGTTTTAGTAGGTTTAGCTTGCTTGGTGTTTTGGAGGGGATAATTTTATTGGAAATCTCTTCGTTGAAAGAAACTGAGAGTTTATGGAAGCAGAGTTGTCTATTGGTGTTATTGTTGGAGGTGTCAGAATTTCATGATTTTCCCATCTGGCTTATAGGGGTGGAAGGGAGGTTTACAGGGGAGGTCGGTCGGTTTAGGGTGGTTTTCTTTTAGCATCTTGCCAAAATTGGATATTTGTGTTTAACTTGATGTTGTAATTGGGTGGTGGCTTTTGTTTGTGATTGTAATAGCCTGTTTTTTATTAATAAAATGTTTTCTTTTTCTGATCAAAAAAAAAAAAAAAGATTCTTAAGGGATGTGAGCACACTCAACGACTGGATGATGCTCTTGCTGAAGTAGTTATCACCAATATCCAACTTCTCCAGTTTTTTCAATCTTGACAAGCTTTCCTTGTCTACAATCAGATTTTTGGAAGATGCAAACCGGTTATCGAGTCAAAATTAAATACAAGAGAGGCATACTTACCTATAGAGAGTTCTTTGTTTCATAGAAAGAAGTAGACATCCGTTGGGAAAATATTTAACTAAATAATTACATCGAGAGTGGTTAGTCAAATAAAAAATTGGGCTAGGTTATTGCCACCACATAAAGTATTCTAAACTACTAATTTATTTTATAATTTTTAAGGTTTTTTAAAAAACATAAAAAGATTTTTCTACAAAGTCATTCAGAATGATGTTTTTTGGTCAACAACGCGACTAGTTTTTGTAAAATCCTTTCATATTTTTCATAAAACTTTAATAAGTATAAACTAGATAGAGGACTTAAAGTATTTTATGTGTTAGCAATAGTCTTTGTCTATTTTTTTATTTTTTTATTTTTTTATGCACTCGTCTGCTGTTGTTGATGTCACTAGGATATCTTGCGCATCCAACTATTTCTTGTTATAAATAATTCTAAAGGAAATGTTATAAATAGCTCCTAAGAGCATCTCCAAGAGTACTAGCTAATTTTTTGTTACTTTAGTTAGTGAAAAGACATCTTTTTAAAATAGCTAGTTTGTTAGCTATCCAAGTGAGTACTATAAGGGTTCTAGTTATTGAGCTATTTTAAAAAATTTATTAATAATCTTTCTTTTTTTAATCATTTAGTGGATAGATAAATATAGAATGATGCATATATAGAGAGAATACAAGTGTCACTTTTTTAACTAAAAAGACGATAGCTAGCCAAAATAATGATAGTATAGCTAAAATAGTTAGTCATATAGCTAGCCCATTGGAGAAGAAAAATGATGATTTGAAATGAAATAAGAGTTGGTTGACAAAAATAGCCAAAAGAGTTAGATGGCTAGCCCCCTTGGAGACGCTCTAATTACAATATTTTAAATGAAATAAGAGTTGGTTGACAAAAATAGCCTCTAAACCATTCACAAAATATCTGTTATCACATCAGGTGTTGTCTATTAGGTGTTGTATTATAGTGCTACGTATAACATTATCCTAATTCTAATTATTTGCTGGACACTTTTGGCATTCCATGCACCAGGTACTCAACTCTTAGAATATCTGTTTAATTCTCTTTCTACTAGAGTAGTACTACTAGATGAATATTTGAAGTACGCAAACAAGATTAGATCGAGTTATAGGTTGTACCTTGGGTTGTTAAGGTACTATTAAGCGCATTGGCACTTAGATCCAACATTTCCAAGTTTTTAAGAAAAGCTAATTCTGCGCAGAAAACACGATGGTAAAGACATGCATGTAACAGAGGATTAATCATGGATTTCCTCAAAGAGATATTACAAGTCATAATCGTGGATTTATTGAGAGAGAGATCATAAAGGAAGATACCTTAGAGCTGGAAAGGATCCCTTTAGTCTATTATCAACAAGACTCAGCGTCTTAAGGGATGTGAGTGCACTCAAAGATGGCAGGACACTTTTATTGAACGAATTTTGATCAAGATTCAAGATCTCTAAGTTTCTCAATATTGAAAGCCTTTCAAAACCTGTAAGAAGAGTTACCAAACTATTTTTCATCATATAATTCATAATAAATCATGCTATTACTTGGGTTGATAAGATTTTTCGTCATATTGTATCACAATAGTGTTGCATGTCCATGTCTGTGCTTCTTAGCTTGGATCTGTGGTACTTTTCATTTCAAATCCTAAATGCCAACATTCTTTTTGTTATTTTCAAAAGCACCACCACTTCATCAACTCAATTGATGGTACTGGGCAATTTCCGTGAAAATTAGTATTTTCTTTTATTTATTTATTTTGTTAGCTAATGAAATTAGTATTTTTCTTAACATTAATTATGGGCAATGACACAATTCAAAGGTTATTACCTATTGCAATTAAAAATAAAAATGAAAACAAAAAATCTAAAACCATCCCAAAAGGCGAGACCCTGCCCCATGGAATGACCGACATCATTTCAACTGTGTATTTAGAGAAATTCCATGGTACCTTTGATAGTGCCATACCCTAATTGGTGAGAGTCACATTTTATAGTAAGTGATTATATTTGAACTAATTAGTCCATTTGTAAGCGCAGCGGGCTTATGCGGCCCTTAGGACGTATAATGCTATTGCGAAGCACTAGCGTGTCGGGAGTCGCCACCCAATTCAGATTTGGGAACTAATCATACCATTCTGGGGAATTCAATCTCAAATTCGACGTATTCGGGCCAGAGATCCAGAGTTCGAAGCTAAGGTACAATGTTGGGAAGGTGTTAAGCACCCAACAATGCCCGATAAAAAAACCGGCCTCCGTAAACGATTGTTGGCTATATTTAACCCGGAATATTTAATTGAATTGCATCCGTAAGCACACAATTTATGAAATGTCATGCCAACTATATGAAAAATGATGTGAGTAAAATGAGAAAGGAATTATAATACATAACAAAACAGGATATACAGGAAGTGAGATATACAGGTTACCATTTAATGAAATAATATATACAAGTTACATTTAATGAACTAGCCAAAACCAGGGTAAATCATCAGAAATATTTAATATTAAAAAGAGACATGATAATAACTGAAGTTAATGAAAGAGTGGTGACAGATGCGTACGCAATAGGGAATAATGAGTACGCATGGTGCGTACGCAACAACAACAAATGCGCACGCACATAAGTGCGTACACAACATACCATAATGCGTACGCATGAGTGCACTGTGTTCTTTCCTCTACCTTTGGCACGGGCTGAAATTACCCACGTCAGTTTTCATTTTGTTAGGGACCAACTTCTTTCTAGCTTATCTCAGTCATTTCTTAACCATATTCAATGATTCAAAACCCAGATTACAGTTCCCATAGTATACTACAAGCACGCGTAACTCATTTACACAGATATTTACAGAATCATGGTCATATTTGAGTTCAAAGTCTGGGATTTCCAACCCGGCGACTATCCGGTCCGTACAAAGTAACAAAATAATTAATGATACCTATCTACTGGGTATATAATAGTTAATCCTCAATGTATTCTTCAATGTTAAAAGCAAGAATAATAAACATTAGAATGAGAATAACTTACCTTCAGGTTTGAGTGCCTCCGATATCGATGCAACAATTCCCACCTTATCGCCTTAAATTGCAGCTGTACATTCCCTTGGTTTCTTTCTGGTTTTCTAATGTTTGAGTATTTGCTTGATGGATGATTTCATTTCTTTTTCTCCCTAAGTTTCTGACTGGTTTTTCTCACTGATTTCTCAATCTTTCAGGGTTATTCACTCGGATCATTTTTCTGAACCCCCCTCCTCTATTTAGCAGAGTCTTTATTTATAGACTGTGGTAAGTCAGTTCTCCTCACTAAAAACCAAAAGCATACCTGTGCGACCCAGGAAATCAGCAACCGGCTGGTTCCCTTGTTTTGTTCCCCATACATTTCAAATTCAAGCGGCCCCCGAAACCTTGTCCCTCTACCCCATGCTGATCAGACTTGGGTGAAAAACATTGGTGCTGGAATAAGGGGAAGTGACATGTTTGCGTACGCATATGAGACTATTGCGTATGCAAAATGCGTACGCATATATGATATGTGCGTACGTAAGAGGTAAACACACAGGCTTTCAAGCTGCAATCTAAGCGTTTCGTTGGGAATTGCTTTGTCAATTTCTCGGGACACACAATAAACCTCATCATCGGGATTCCAACTCGGGTGATCTCACATCTGATTGGGCGGTACAAAATGGGGTGTCTACAGTTGCCCCTCTTTCGATTATACTCGCTTGTGAGTAATATCGGAAGACTTCATAGACCCGTCCATTTTTACCGACTGACCAAATCGAAATCAAAGTACAAACAATGCAATGGGTCGAGTTAGGGATCACCCAACTACCTACGTATCCTGTGGAAGGGATCAGACCCGCCGTAGTTCGTGCAAACAAAATAAAAGCTCACCTGGGCAGTGATGTGGGGTATAAGTGTATGAGTTAAACAAAATAGCCACCTCAGGCTTATGAAAAACTGTCCTTGACGAAGGGCAATAAGGCGTTATCGAACCCTATAGCGAGGGTTGACCTCAGCAGAGGCCCACGTAAGCGATTTCAGGTGATGTCGGACCCTATAAAGAGGGTTGACCTCAACAGAGGCCCAAGTCGGTCATATCGGACCCTACAAATAGGGTTGACCTCAATCGGAGGCCCAAGTCGGTCATATCGGACCCTACAAATAGGGTTGACCTCAACAGAGGCCCAAATCGGGTGATGTCGGACCCTACAAATAGGGTTGACCTCAACAGAGGCCCAAATCGGGTGATTTTGAAGAATGGTCGTGATTTTCGGACCTTAACGAAGGTCGGGTATTTAAATTTGGACCCTTACAAAGGTCTGGTATCAAGTCGAAACTTAACTACAAATTATGTCAATATTGCCGCTGGTTTATAGTCAAGCAAAATCATGCAAATGCGTACGCACAAGTCATCATTGCGTGCGTGTTCTACGTGCGCAATGATCCTACATGCGTACGCAACAGTGTTTTAATTTTTTACACAATAACCAGGACGGCGTCGTTTTCTTCACCATCATCTTTCAAGCTTACAACCCTTCGTCTCCGGCGAAAGCTTTCCATATTACCCAAACCTCTCACAGTCTTTCTGTCTTTTCCTAACGGCTTTGCATCCAAATCCCTTCCCCCTCCTCAGATTCTCCACTTCTCCATTTCCCTTCTCCTCTACCCAAACTCCCTCCTCATCTACGTTCCCCGTAACTTCATTGCCAACATACCCGAAGCTTCCATCGACAGAAATGGCGCCCAAACGAGTCCGTGGAGATGACGATGGCTTCGTCATCAACAGGTGGGACCCCCAGCTTCCTCCGAACGCCATACTGGAGATCCTATACCGGCCTACGGAGCACCGTTCTCAGATCGCACGGCAGCAGCGGGTATGTGATCAAAATCGATTTTTTTTCGTTAAAGCTTTGATTTTTATCGATGCATGTTTAAAAAAAATTCGAACCTTGTTGAAGCAATGGTGATTAATGGACCCAAAATAATAAAATAATAAAAAAAACTGTGAACTCTGATTAAAAACTCGATGAAGAAGATATGACAATGGCGGGACAAAAACAGGGGCTACTGGTGCACTGAACGTGGGTCTCAGTTATGCGTACGCAATACCACCTGTTGCGTACGCAATAATGATACTCAAGTTCTGTACAGCAAACCTCGAAAACAAAACCTACATGACCTATCACCTAAGTCTCAATTATGATTGATGTTACACGGGGGGGGGGGAAAGAAGGGGTGATACCCTATTCAGCGGGATGATGTCGCCAATGATGCGTACGCATCTACAACAGTTGCGTACGCATCATGTGCGAAGAATTCCGAGGTTCAGAGTTTTGAGACTCAAGCTCGAGAGGAACCTATGCTAATTCGGATTGATACTAACATTGGGCCTGCATAGATCAATCATGCATATGTAATGATATTATTTTAACAAGCTTGCGTACGTAACCCTACTGGATGCGTACGTAACATTACCAAACCTTTAAGTCAGCCCCTAGGACTTTGATGAATAGGCCTAATGATGACATGGTGTGGGCTGTCGGATCAGTACGCGGCATATTGTAGTGCGTACGCAGGACACTGTTGCGTACGCACCGTTATATGTTGCGTATGCATTGGTGAAAATTATGGATTGCTTGGGTGCGTACGCATCTGATGGGGTTGAGTACGCGTGTTTCCTGAATTCTATGGTATATAATTGTCTAATATACATACCTGTTTTTATACTCACCTGACTTTAAATCTTTGCAGATTCCGAAGAAGAAGTATGGACGCGGTAGCATGGATAGCCTGACTAGCTGGTGGGGTCGGCTTACCGAGGAGACCCGGCAGCTGGTCATAGACGCGGGCTTCGGGAAGCTTGCCACTGACACCATCACGCGCCGTCCTGGCCCTACCCTTGTGCTTGCCTTGGCCGAGAGGTGGTGGGACACCACCCACACCTTCCATATAGCCGGACGGGAGTACACCATGACCCCGTATGACTTTTACCGCCTGACTGGGCTGAGGATGAGGGGACGGCGGTTTACTTTTGAGCTGACGGAGGCCGATCGCAAGGCCTTGACCTTGCGCTTGTTGGGAGTCCCTTGCCCATCTGCTACGCTGAAGTACCCAGCTTTGCTTGCTGCGTACTCTCAGAGAGGCTAGGATACCGCGGAGGATCGCACGCAGATGGCGCGAGCATTCATTCTATACCTCCTTGGCGCCTTTCTGGTCGCCAATTCTGCACAGACGGTGGAGCCTGGATGGCTGCTGGCTCTGGATGATTTGACCAGTGCGAGAGAGTATGGCTGGGGGAGTGCGGTGCTCTCTCATCTGTATGCCACCATGGATTCTCTGAGTCGGCTAGTGTCTGATCCTACCGGATGTTGGCGCTTGTGGGGGGTAAGATGCTTCTGTTCCTTTTTCCTTTTCTGTACTTTTCTTTTTTTATTTTTGACTGTAAATGGTAACATCTGAACTGTACAGTTGTGGGCTCGTGAGTATCTCACCCTGGAGCCGCTGATGGATGGTGATAAGGCTTCACACATCGTGGTCAGAGAGTTTCTAGACAGACTGGATAGGGTAAATGCCCTTCTGCACTCTTTTTTTTTTTTTTTTTTTTAACTGTACTAACTTCCTCTTTTTTGCAGGTGAATGCCCGACCATGGGTGGGTGCTCCGGAGCTGGGTCCTCAGGACTGGGAGGATGATGCACGGGAGATGTCTGAGATCTCCTGTCTGCTGTCTTATCCCCGGGCACGCGCCTTCTATTTTGCTGAGAGGGTGGTGCCCCAGCTCACCATTGACCCAGAGCTGCACCAGAGGGTTCCTTATGATCCGCCTTCCTTTTCCTTGATCCCCTATTCGATGAGCTCAGCGGATGTAGAGGAGTGGCGAGAGGGTATACACTACCTTTCCAGACTGCTAGGACCCTCGGAGAGCTACTCCACTTTCGCTCGCGAGCGGCTTATGCCCCGCCTCGTCGGACACCAGGTATTCTGATTGTTTCTGTGTTTCTTTTACCTGTTTTTGATCTTTGATGCTCACTTTATCTTCTCCTTTTCTGTCAGGTTCCTTTTGCTGGCGCGCCTGGCGAGGGATTTCCACCTGTATTCCCCTCTTGGTCTGTTCCACTCTTCCGTCGCAACGGCCGGGTTCGCGAGGTACGCATTCAGCGGGATATGACGGCCTATCCCTGTCCTATTCCCCCTGGTACACGCCAGGTATGTTTTCTCTATTTCTGCAAGAATATGGTTATCATGTGATGTATGCATGTCCTAATTGTTTTTCCCATTTTTCCCTGTTAGCTTACGCTCCCTGAGACTGAGTTCGTCTATCAGATGATAGGCGGACTCAAGCAGCTATGCATTGATCAGTCACAGACTATCCTAGAGCTGCGGGGAGGCGCGGGACGAGGTGGTGGTGGTGATACAGACAGTGACGATGATGATGATGATGGGGATGGTGATGAGGAGAGCATGATGCAGCCCCCTCGTGGTCGCGGTGGTGCCAGTTCATCCAGTGCCCAGAGGCGATAGATTTTTTTTTCTTTGTTCACTTACCCCCTCTTTTCTCAGAACAGTTTCTGTATTTTTTTTTTTTTTTTTTTGGGATGTGTATTTAAACATTTCTGCCATAACCTTTATTTCAGTTTTTTATTTTCATTAGCAATTGCATGTTTATATGAAAATATGCGCGAATCTCCATAAATCACTGATATTTTATTGAAAACCATCCACCACGACTTGATCGAACCAAACAACCACTATCTTTCGAACTTGGTATCTGTCGTGAAAATCCGCTGGCAGAAATCCACACAAAGGTGTACGCAAAACAACCTGATGCACATGCATGTTGCGTACGCATGAAGTGAGTGTGCGTACGCAGCATGCGTACGCAAAATAGGAGGAAGCGTACGTAAGATAGTGCGCTATGGGACCCTCACACCTGCATGGATATCCTTTTCTTTTCATTCCACCGCCTTCCTTCGAACGTTCTCGGTAATGACAAACCTTTCTGAATGCCTTAAATCATTTCCTTTATTCCACCGCCTGTCTTCATAAATTCTGGCTAATGGCAATTCTTTCTGATTGGATTAAATCCTTTAATCGTCAGTTTCGCGAGGAGCTTAATACACAATTTCACTTAGCTTCTTTACTTGATTACTCCAAAGTGTGGATCGATCAGAACTTTCTTCAATTTGCTGCGGGATTTTGGGATCCTTCCCGTTATGTGTTTCGCTTCAACAATTCAGAGATGTGTCCTACCATAGAGGAGTTTGGAGCTATTCTCGGGCGTTCCGATTTTACTCATGTCCTGCTACCCTCAATTGCCCAAGCTAAAGCTGAGGATTTAGTTCCCATATTTGGTATCTCCTTTAGAGTTGCTCGTGACTTGTTTTCAGATTCCCGAATAAACCTGCAGGCCTTGATCTCATATTTTCGTCAACTTCCTACTGTGGGCACAGAAAACCAACCTCAGTACCAATTGAATGCCGCTTGTTTTTGTATCTTGGCAAAATACTTATTCATGAGTGATTCTGATTCTGTTAACGCAACTTTGCTGCGAGTCCTTCCAGTCTTAAAGGTTCAAAATCCTTGCATGATGATTTTAGCTGGTACTCTCAATGCTTTGAGCAAATTTGTGAGAGGTGAGGTTTCCTTCATAGGCGGTAGTCCCCTTTTGCTGCAGGTGAGTTTACTGTCTCCTCTTTTTTTTTTCAGTTCTGCTGCTGTCTTGTTGCGTACGCATCGGTTGACATTGCGTACGTTATATGTTGCGTACGCAACTGTTTATTGCGCGTGCGCATATTTGCGTACGCATCTTTTTCTAATGCGTACGTATGAATGCTTTGTCCTTTCTCCAGATTTGGCTTTTCGAGCGTCTTCAACTTGTGTCAGAACCTCAGTCGAGTCCTTGGACATACCAGCCGCAATTGTATCGCCGTAGGCCTTTGATCAAACCTTTTCCCGACATGGATAATCTTCAAGCGATGGTTTCTAACCTTTCTTGCCATAATGTCCGATGGTTCTGCCCCTGGTGGAGAATATCTGACATGACTTCAAGTTTGATCCTTTCTCACGGCGTGATGTTGGTTGGTCTGAAAGAAATATCCTACTACCTGGTGCCCCGTATTCAGCGTCAATTTGGAGAATCCCAAAGAGCTCTGAATAAAGACCATATGGGATACGTCTGTCCTCTTGTGGGTCGCATTATTGAGCGCATCCGGGAGGCATGGCCCCAAAGAGCCCGGACATATTCTATCACCGCTCCAATGTTAATCAGCCCTTCAGTGTCTTACTATGCTTGGCTTACTTCTGATATTGAGGAATCCAGGAAAGCAAATGACCAGCACAAGCGGAAGATCATTGGGCAAAGTAGTTGTGATCGAAAAAAGACGAGGAAATGATTTGCTAATTCGAAATAAACCTTGTCAATCGTATTGTATTTCATGTCCTTTCCCTTTTTTTTAGTACAAGCAATCAACAAGATGTAACAGTTACTTAAATAAACAAAACTATCTTAATTAAATTTTTGCACTGATTCCAACCCATTGTTTACAAAATTGAGTCCATTCTATATGTAGTATTTCTGGAGTCGGTCCAGATTGGTGGGCTGTGTGAACTCATTCCCTTCTTCGTCCATTAGCTTTGCTGCTCCTCCTGGCAATATGGTTTTGATGATGTATGGGCCCACCCAGTTGGGTCTGAACTTGCCCCTAGGATCTAATACCCGAGTTAGCATCTCCTTGAGCACTAAATCTCCTTCCTTCAAGTTCCTTGGCTTCACTCTTTTGTTAAATGCTTTGGTGACTCTTCTCTGATACCCTTGCACATGGTATAACGCTTTGAGCCTTGTTTCATCTAACAACGCCAATTGTTCGTAGCGGCTTCTTTTCCATTCGGCTTCGGGGATTTTTCCTTCTACCATGACCCTTACCGATTGGACTTCCAGTTCCACTGGTAACACTGCTTCCATTCCATAGACCAGTGAATAAGGGGTTGCCCCAGTAGATGACCTTATTGATGTTCGATACCCCCACAATGCATTTGGCAATTTTTCTACCCAATCCTTGTAAGTTTCTGCTGACTTTTCGAGGATGTGCTTGACATTTTTATTAGCCGCTTCTACTGCTCCGTTGGTCTGAGGTCGATAAGGAGAAGATTTGTGATGTTTAATATTGTATTTCTCGAACACATATTGGACTTCCCCCTGAAAGTGTAGTCCATTGTCCGAAATGACCTCGTGCGGCACTCCATACCTGCAGATAATATGAGTCTCAATGAATTTAGCCACATGCTTAGCTTTCAACACCGTATAGGCTTCTGCTTCCACCCATTTTGTGAAGTAATCGATTGCCACTAGTATATATTCATACCCTCCTGTAGCTTTAGGGGCGATTTTTCCTATAATGTCTATGCCCCAAGCAGAAAATGGCCAAGGTGATGTCAACTGGTGCAATTCAACTGGAGGTGTGTATTGCATGTTGGAGTAAACTTGGCATTGATGGCATTTTCGTACATAATTCCCGCAATCTACTTCCATGGTAGTCCAATAGTATCCCAGCCGAATGATCTTCTTTGCTAGCATCCTCCCATTCATGTGAGGGCCACATTCCCCTTCATGCACTTCACTGATTAATACTTTGGCTGCCTTTTCATTAATGCATAACAAGTGAATACCATTGGGAGACCTTTTGAATAGACTTCCTCCACACAAGATGTATTGCATTGCTAGCAACCTCAACGCTCTACGATCTTTCTTATCTGCTCCTTCTGGGTATTTGCCACGCTCCAGAAAATTCAGGATATCGAAGTACCAGGGCTCCCCATCATCAATTTCTCCTTCCATAACCATAATGGTGGTTTCATGGGCTGGTTGGGATTTCTGTTGTATGGTCAATGGTTGTAATTGGGCTCCTTCTGGAATATGAATTAAAGAGGCTAATGTGGCTAGGGCGTCGGCAAACTGGTTTTGAGATCTGGGTAAAGGGGTGAAGGTTATTTTTCGGAATTTATGGGCTAGTCTTTTGAGGTGGTTTTGATAGGGTTTCAGGTGTTCTTCCCTGGTCTTCCAAATGTTCTGGACTTGAGCAATTACTAGTGCGGAGTCCCCGAAAACCTCTACTTCTTCCGCTTGTAGTGTTAACAGTGCTTCTAACCCTGCAATGCAAGCTTCATACTCCGCTGTATTGTTTGAATTCTGGAAGTTTAGTTTAACCGACAGGGGTATGTGTGATCCTTCTGGTGTAATCAAAATGACCCCGATCCCATCTCCATACTGATTTGACGCTCCGTCGAAATACATCTTCCATGTCTTTAGACAATCGACGTTCAAGAGGTTTTCATCGGGGAAATCATCGTTAAGGGCTTCCCCTAGCACCGGATGTTTTCCACAATAATCTGATACTGCCCTTCCTTTTATCGCCTTCTGTGTGACATAAACCAACTCGAATCCGGCAAGTAAAAACAGCCATCGCGATAATCGCCCGTTGAGTGTTTGCTTCTCAAATAGGTATTTGAGAGGGTCCATCCGGCATATTACTTGGACTTCATAATTCATCAAGATGTGCCTTAACTTTTGAACAGCCCACACTAATGCAAAGCACGATTTCTCTACCACCGTGTATCTTGTTTCATAGTCATGCAACTTCTTACTTAAGTAGTAGATGGCGTGTTCACATCCCTGATCATCCCCTTGTGCCAACATGCTCCCCAAAGCTTCCTCAAAGACGGATAAATACAACATCAATGGTTTTCCAGGACGAGGTGGAACCAGGATTGGTGGGTTCAACAAATATTCTTTTATAGCTTCAAATGCTTGTTGACATTGATCATTCCATTCTTTAGGCTCCCCTTTTCTTAGCAGCTTAAAAATGGGCTCACAAGTTGAAGTGAGTTTTGCTATAAATCTGCTGATGTACTGCAACCTCCCTAAAAATCCACGTATTTCTTTTTCCGTCTTTGGCGGTGGCATTTCTAAGATAGCTTTGACCTTGGTGGAGTCCACCTCTATCCCCCTGTTTGTTACCAAGAACCCCAGCAATTTTCCTGATGTTACCCCGAAAGTGCATTTCTGTGGATTCAACCTCAGCTTATATTTCCTGATTCTTTTGAAGAACTTCCTCAAATTCTGCAAGTGACCTTCCCTAGTCTCTGACTTTACGATCAAATCGTCCACGTATACCTCCACTTCTCGATGCATCATGTCATGCAATAATGTGGTAGCCATCCGTTGATAAGTTGCGCCTGCATTCTTCAATCCAAATGGCATAACTGTATAACAGTATGTGCCCCATCCAGTAGTGAAGGTAGTCTTAGTCATGTCCTCCGGTGCCATCCGTATTTGATTGTACCCAGAAAATCCATCCATGAATGACATTAGTGCACTGCCTGCTGTGTTATCCACCAAAACATCAATGTGTGGGAGAGGGAAATCATCTTTTGGGCAAGCTTTATTGAGATCTCGGTAGTCTACACACACCCGTACCCGCCCGTCTTTCTTTGGTACCAATACTATGTTAGCAATCCAATCAGCTTGACTTACTGCCTGTATGAAACCCACTTTTAACAGCTTGGACACTTCTTCTTTCACTTTGATTTGCCATTCGGGTTGCATTCTTCTTAGATGTTGCTTTACTGGTCTGAACCCTTCTTTGATGTTAATGCGATGTTGCACAATCTCGGGGTCTATACCAGGCATATCTTCATAAAACCATGCAAACACATCTTGGAATTCCTCCAATAAGGTGCTGAAATCAGATTGCTCTTGTACAGACAGAGTGGACCCAATTTGTATTTCCTTAGGATTTTCATTAGTGCCTAAGTTAATCATGATGGTTTCATTCTTTACAGGCTCGAGATTTCTCTCGTGTTCATCATTAATTGCTTTGTTTAAGTCAGGGTCTTTAGACATTTGTACAATATATTCGTCAAGGGACATATTGACATAAGCAAAATCAGAGCTCATTTCATTAGTAAAAGGAGTGATTACATCAAGGGTTTTCTTAACGGCCTCTTTACCAAGCATAGCCTGAGCACCACTTTCAATAGTCTCTGCTCCCTTCTCCCAGCTCCAAGTACTAGTTCCCCCATTAGCATCCTTAATCAATTTTGACAAGTCCCCCGCAACTGCCTCTTCAGTCAAGGCAAGTATGTACATGTCACGATCAGATAGTAGCAAGTTCCATACTCCCTGTTCCAGATTGTCGGCCCAGTCCACTTCTGGTATTTCTATCTTGGTTGGTTCCTTCAAAACAAGCTCCATTCCCAGCTCTTCTGTGAAGAATACTTCCAGTCCAGGTAACCTCTTCCCGCTCCTTTTATCTATCCAGGGTTCAGGGAAACCACAATAGGGAAAGTTTTCTCCTTCTTTGACAAAATTCCCATTGAGCGTGTTCTTATTCTGTGGGAACCCTTCTTTTCCCTCATAACCTAGCCCTTTGCGGTTCTTTTGTGCTCGAAAATCTGGGAATTCGGTGATTCCTTAGCTATTTCTCCCCATGCCCATGCCTGGCATATATCCCATCTTTTTCATGATGTGTGCCACCATGTGGCTTACTCCTTCTGCAAAGTCTGGGCAAAATTTTTCCTTCTCTGTATCCTTCCTTTCCAGCATTTGTACCAACTCAAATCCTCTCCATCCCAGGTTTTCTTCTCCTTCTTTGATTCCCAGAACCTGACCAGTTATCTCCCCATCTCCATGAATCACTAGAACACCTCCTTCCCATGGTAATTTGATTTTCTGATGTACCGTGGATGGAACAGCTTCTAACGGATGGAGCCAAGTTCTCCCCAGAAGTAGATTATAATTTGCTGGTATGTCCATTACACAAAATTCAACTGCTGACTCAGTAGGTCCAACCTTGCAAGTAGTTGTAAATGTTCAAAGCACACTTCTTGAGCTATTATCATACCCTCTTACTGTCATGGCAGATGGTGCGAGTTCTTCCTTGCAGATTCCCAGTCTGGTGGCCGTGCGCAAAGGACACACATTTAGTGCTGACCCATTATCTATCAGAACTACTGGGATTCTCAAATCCTTACATTCCACGGTAACATATAAAGGCTTTGCATGCTCTGTTCCTTCAGTTGGGAGATCTTCTTTCGAGAAAGCTATCACAGCCCTACTGGTAGACCCAACTCCCATGATTGACAGTACCTGTTGTGGTGTTGTTTCTACAGATACCTCATGCCTTGCTAGTGCATCCAAGAGCGTTTGTCTGTGGTTTTTGGAAGCCACTAGTAAACCCCATAGGCTGATGTTTGCTTGTGTTCTTTTCAGTTGCTTTAAAACCCTGTCTTCCTCTTCTTCTTTCCCCACATCTGCAATTTTCTGTCTCAGTTCTTCTATATCAACTTCTTGATTTGCCTCTCTTCCTGGGTGGTCACCCTCCAAAAAGGGTGGTTTAAAATGGCTCCCTGTGCATGTGAGATGCATAGTATCTTCACTTTCAGTCCCTTCTCTGATTTCTTCCCAAAACTTTGTTCCCCGTGTCTCTTCTTCTTCATCGCTGTCATCCCATGGTACACATACAGCTATTAGTGCTGATGGGTCCCAATTCTTGCTTCCTTCCTCGATCACGTTGGCATATGGTGGAGGTGCATTTTTATGATTGGGTATGGGGTTTTGATGTACATTGGGCTTTTTCTCTGGCCCAGGAGGTGGTAGCTTTCCTGAATCTATCATATCTTGGATTTCATGCTTCAAACGGGTGCAATTATTGATCTTGTGCCCAATCCGTTGATGGAATTCACAAAACTCGTTCTGCCTCCAATTGGACGGGATAGGACTTGGGAGTGCTCTTGGTTCCAATGCTTGTAAGTACCCCCGTTTCGACAGGTTAGCAAAAGCTTTAGACAAGGGAACCCCTAGATCATGAAATACTCTCGGCTTCTTCTCAGTTGGCTGAATGGTACTGACTGCTGCTTGTGTAGCCCCACCGGCTCTAACTCCACTATTTGGAACATTACTGCTTGCTCCAAATACTCTTTTGGGCTTGCCTTCTATCTGTCCCTTATGGATTGCATCCTCTATCCTTGTCCCACACTGATACAATTGTTGAAAGTCCATAACAGATGAAGTCAGCATTTTATCGAAGTAAACGGATGTTAGATTTTTCAGCACCATGTTGACCTGATCTATCTCAGCTGGCCTGTTGGTCAATTTTACCGCTTTTGCCCTCCATCTGCCAATAAACTCAGAGAAGGGTTTATCAGACCTCTGTCTTGTCATCTCCAAATCTCGCAGTGTTACATCCAGCATAGTATTGTAGTTGTACTTATTTGTGAATTCTTGGGCTAAAGCCTCCCAAGATCCAACTATCTTCTCTTCCAACCCATAATACCATTTTGATGCATCCCCTGACAATGACAAAGGGAAAGCATGCAAGATCTGATCTGAATTTAGTCCCCTCATTCGCGTAATGCTCATGTACTGGCGGAGGTGCTGCTTTGGATCGCCAGTCCCATCAAATTTCTCATAATCTGCCATTTTGAATTTAGAGGGTAATTGGGCTTTAGCCATGGACTCGGCGTTAGGCATGGAGAACATATAGTCATCCATTCCTTGAGATTTACGCCATGCGGCCTTCATCTGGCCCATTTGCTCTCTCATTTCTTGATTCTCAGCCTCTAGTTTGTCCACCCGAGGGTCTTCTACTTTGCCCTTTCCTTTGGCGTTTTTCTTGAGTGTATAGTCAGCATAGTCTTCATCATCCCAGGCATTCTCATTTTCATCTGTCCTTCGGGCGCCGCTTTTTTCTCCAGTTTTTTCTTCCTCCCCTTCAGAATACTTTTGCTCTTTTTCTTCTTTGGGCTTCCTTTCTCCTGTCTCTAGGTTATCCATCCTTTGTACCAATGCAGCGACCATTTTTTTCATCTCAGCTTTTTCTTGTTGCATCAGAGCCATAAGATCGGCTAGGGTTGGTTCTGCCATCTGTTCTGTTCTTCTCAATCTATTGGATGTAGGTGAACGCGTCCAAACACGACCTGAATGCTCAATTTTTTACTGAAATTTGGCCAAAGCAAATGTTTAAGTTCACATCCTTTTACCAATTGAGAAACTTATTCTAGTGTGACTTTACCCAATTCCCTTTTTACCATACCTTGGGCCTCATCATGTTTACTAAATCTTTTGAGTGCCCCAAAGTTTGATAAATGTACAAAATTGGTCATTTTTTTAAGCATAAGCCCATTTACAATTCTCTCACCTCATCAGCATCTTTTAGGCCCAAGTCCAAATTTCCTTCTCTTTTTTTTTTTTTTTTTCAAGCTTGGACCCAATTTACAAAGCTGCTCATCATCTCTCACATACTGGGCTTTAGGCTTAAAGAATAATCAATTTTGGACTTTATTTTGTTTGCTCATTGGATCTGGTTCAGTCCTAACATTCACTAGGCCCACATAATTTATTATCCGTTTCAAGTTAAATCCAATGGTGTTTGGGTGACCAAACTTCCAGGCCCAGACCTCACGGATTGCTATTTTACCCAGCTATTCAAAAGCTCTTGGCCTCTGGCCGACGCTAATGCTATGATTGACAGCCTAAGCGTCGGTTTGTCAAAAAAAAACGGCAACGGCATGCTGATAACCCAAGGCTCGAGGGATTAATTAATCCCCTACCTTCAATAGCGTATGGCTTTATGATAGCGTGTCGGCCCTCCCGACAATGCATTAACTCTCACATCCTCTCCCTCTGACTCTTGAGCTTCTTCATAAACGGAGATTAAGCATTAGCAATCTCACAATTATTTGAAAACTCAAACCTCCCTCACTTTTCTCAATTTTCATCCCAGACTCAATGGCTTCTTCTTCTTCCTCTCACAACCGTCCTGACTTAAATGCTGCACCAGATGTGCAGCCAGACACTTGGCACCCAATGTTCATAACTTATGACCAGCCCATCACAGTTAATGATACTGTGATACACAACCATACAAACGCTGTAGCGGTAGCCGCAGGGCTCCTTACTCCTCGTGACGAAAGGATACTAAATGCAAGGTCCGATATGGACCTAATGAGGGATGCCATGGCCCTAAGTGCTCGGGCCACTACAATCACTTCCAGTATGGCCCGGCGCCTGCATACTAGGAGTGGGGAAGTCCAAAGGCTTAACAATCAAACTCTCAGCCTTCAACGAAAGATTCAGCAGTCCAGTCGGACAATAAGGACCCTGAAAGAGGAGAACAGGACTCTGAAGGAGATGGTGGATGCCTATGCCAGGGGGGTTACACCTAGAGTTGTAGCTCTAGAAGGGCTCGAGGATCAAGTTCGGGAGCAACTGGGAAAGCTCCGGAACGACGTTCAGAGTCATTCTTCTGGTCCTTCCAGCCCTCCCCAGGATGTTGCTATGGAGTAATTCTTTTTCTCTCTGTTTTTTCTTTTTTTCTTCTCTTTTCTTTATTTTTCTCTCTTCTCTCTTCTTTTTCTTTTTGAATCTAATGAACACACCCCCCCTTTTTTTTCCCTCTCAGAGTATAAAAGAAGAGTAAACGAACATAAAAGGATATTACATTTCATAAGCTAAAACCAGATTACATATTCTGCACTACTGGCTACCATAATCCAAAATACAAAATACATTTTTAACTCTCAAAATGATACATAACAATGAGTAGGAGCGCGATGAGCGCCAGAAATGGAATAATCCTTCGAAATGGAATCTTTACACATGCGCAATAGAAGGCCACCAGAAGTGAGAGTATGGTGAACAGAACAGTGAAGATGAAGAAATCCCAGGAAAACATTGTGAGGGAGGAGGCTCTGATAGGGGAACAATGATAGGAAGAAATTTCAGGGGCTAAAAATGGCAAACCCCCCTTTATCTATTTGCAGGTAGTGGCCACTTATAGAAGGGGCATCAGCTTTCCAGTGGTCACGTGGAGGGGACCCCTAATGACTACAAGCATTGAACCTTTGAGGAATAATGATTCCTCCCCTAAATAGCAAAATCCCACTTCCTCTCCCATATTGGGCACAACTTGAAATAGTAAATAATTAATGTGGACCACGCCCCGTACCCGTGATAAACATCTAATCATGGATGCAATTATGACACACAAAATGACATGCATTTATGCAGGGTTATGCAAAAGTAGGAATTTTCCATGTGTGGCTGGTCAGCAGGGTACTTCTCCTTCAAGGGTTACCCAGGCTAGGATGCTCAGTGAGCAATCCGTTAACGTACTCACAAGCTTATTACAGGCTAGTGGCACAGACCGTGGGTTGATGATGCTAACTCCCAGTAACCATAGGCGCGAATGGGGCCCGGTACTTTTCGTCAGACTGTCATCGAGGGTATAAGGGTAATCGTGCCCGTGTGTGCAATTATTTAGTTCTATTCAATTATATTTCCCAGTTTAATTAAAGCCAACAATCATTCACATGGAGTCTAGCTCTTTAGCACAGTTCAGCTCCCCAGTGGAGTCGCCACTGTAAGCGCCGCGGGCTTATGCGGCCCTTAGGACGTATAATGCTATTGCGAAGCACTAGCGTGTCGGGAGTCGCCACCCAATTCAGATTTGGGAACTAATCATACCATTCTGGGGAATTCAATCTCAAATTCGACGTATTCGGGCCAGAGATCCAGAGTTCGAAGCTAAGGTACAATGTTGGGAAGGTGTTAAGCACCCAACAATGCCCGATAAAAAAACCGGCCTCCGTAAACGATTGTTGGCTATATTTAACCCGGAATATTTAATTGAATTGCATCCGTAAGCACACAATTTATGAAATGTCATGCCAACTATATGAAAAATGATGTGAGTAAAATGAGAAAGGAATTATAATACATAACAAAACAGGATATACAGGAAGTGAGATATACAGGTTACCATTTAATGAAATAATATATACAAGTTACATTTAATGAACTAGCCAAAACCAGGGTAAATCATCAGAAATATTTAATATTAAAAAGAGACATGATAATAACTGAAGTTAATGAAAGAGTGGTGACAGATGCGTACGCAATAGGGAATAATGAGTACGCATGGTGCGTACGCAACAACAACAAATGCGCACGCACATAAGTGCGTACGCAACATACCATAATGCGTACGCATGAGTGCACTGTGTTCTTTCCTCTACCTTTGGTACGGGCTGAAATTACCCACGTCAGTTTTCATTTTGTTAGGGACCAACTTCTTTCTAGCTTATCTCAGTCATTTCTTAACCATATTCAATGATTCAAAACCCAGATTACAGTTCCCATAGTATACTACAAGCACGCGTAACTCATTTACACAGATATTTACAGAATCATGGTCATATTTGAGTTCAAAGTCTGGGATTTCCAACCCGGCGACTATCCGGTCCGTACAAAGTAACAAAATAATTAATGATACCTATCTACTGGGTATATAATAGTTAATCCTCAATGTATTCTTCAGTGTTAAAAGCAAGAATAATAAACATTAGAATGAGAATAACTTACCCTCAGGTTTGAGTGCCTCCGATATCGATGCAACAATTCCCACCTTATCGCCTTAAATTGCAGCTGTACATTCCCTTGGTTTCTTTCTGGTTTTCTAATGTTTGAGTATTTGCTTGATGGATGATTTCATTTCTTTTTCTCCCTAAGTTTCTGACTGGTTTTTCTCACTGATTTCTCAATCTTTCAGGGTTATTCACTCGGATCATTTTTCTGAACCCCCCTCCTCTATTTAGCAGAGTCTTTATTTATAGACTGTGGTAAGTCAGTTCTCCTCACTAAAAACCAAAAGCATACCTGTGCGACCCAGGAAATCAGCAACTGGCTGGTTCCCTTGTTTTGTTCCCCATACATTTCAAATTCAAGCGGGCCCCGAAACCTTGTCCCTCTACCCCATGCTGATCAGACTTGGGTGAAAAACATTGGTGCTGGAATAAGGGGAAGTGACATGTTTGCGTACGCATATGAGACTATTGCGTATGCAAAATGCGTACGCATATATGATATGTGCGTACGTAAGAGGTAAACACACAGGCTTTCAAGCTGCAATTTAAGCGTTTCGTTGGGAATTGCTTTGTCAATTTCTTGGGACACACAATAAACCTCATCATCGGGATTCCAACTCGGGTGATCTCACATCTGATTGGGCGGTACAAAATGGGGTGTCTACACCATTCTGCATACAAAAATCAAAAATCGACTTAATTGAATGAATCGACCATTAGTTCGTTCACCTATTGTTCATACTAATTTGATAATTCATGATTAAATAAAATAAAATGACTTACCTTCATTCTCAATTGCAATAAACTCATTCATAGATAAGTCCAGATAATGTAACTCTGTAAAAGGTGGGAACAAGGAGACATTTAGAAACCGTTCTCCTTGATAATAGGGATCGATTTGCTTTGTATTGCTGAGAGAAAGGTCCATCACGTGCCCTGTGGTGGTGTTGCACGTGACTCGCTCCCAACTACAACAATCACTCTCTCTATCGTCAACCCACGAAGGGAGAAATTGATCTGTGTCAGCAGTACTTTCTGATTTGAGAAAGGCCTTGAGTTCTAACATACCCATCCTCTCCTCTTCAAGGGAATGGGTATTGCAACCCCCCATTCCTATAAGCCCACCCCCCATCCTTTAGGTTTTTAAGGTTTTATGCAAAATATAAAAAGTTTTTATAAAAAACCGGCCGTGATGTCCACTAGAAAACATCATTTTGAACAACTTTGTAGAAGAAAGTTTTTCCAAAATTTATCGTTTAGGTAGACTTTTTGGCAAAAAATAAAATAAAGGCTATAAATAGTTAAAAAGTATATTTAAATGATAGATTTTGGAAAAACTTTCTTCTGCAAAGTTGTTCAAAATGATGTTTTCTAGTGGACATCATGGCCGGTTTTCATAAAAACTTTTTATATTTTGCATA
Source organism: Liquidambar formosana (assembly GCA_039720395.1). Classification (NCBI taxonomy): domain Eukaryota; kingdom Viridiplantae; phylum Streptophyta; class Magnoliopsida; order Saxifragales; family Altingiaceae; genus Liquidambar; species Liquidambar formosana. The sequence continues at coordinate 14,413,920 of CM077826.1, forward strand.
AAACCTTAAAAACCCAAAAGATGGGGGGTGGGCTTATAAGAATGGGGGGTTGCAATAGCCGTTCCCTCTCTTCAAAGCAACCTTTGTGTCCATGGATTTGAAGCCCACACCAAGTGCTTCGCTGAAGCCCACTCCGCTGAGAAATACATAGATCCCTAGATAGGTGCATTGCTAAACCAGCTTTTATATATTAGTTACACATGATCACATCAGGACAGGAGATTCATTCTAGGTCGTACATGTGGCAATTAGCAAGCATCGTGAGAATTTGGAGATGACGATGTCATGTGTGTGACGTGGACTCCACATATGCATGCATGACAAGTCACATGCAGAAAAACAGCGGTCAGAATTTTTTTCCCTGCATTTTTTTTATTTGGAAATTATATTAATTTTGCATCTAAAGGTGTACCTCGTACCCACAGTTCCCATTTTTCCTTTTTATCGGTCTCTCAACCATGGTTAGAGCTTGTCTAGTAGTTTCTACTATTTTGCCTATATTATTTTTATTTTAGCATGTATTATAGTACCAATGTTATAATAGATTTTTATTTTTATTTTTTTTTATAACCATCTTTGTTCCATTTTCGTACAAGGGTAATTATATTACACCCTTTTAGCACAAGGATGTGCTATAGAATATCTCCAATTGTGTGTTAAAGAATGTGTTATTGTTATATTTTAGCAATAACATGTATTGTTGTTATTATTCTAGTGATGTGCTAAAAAAATAACAATATTAAGTAGGTAGGATCAAGGTATCGTTGAGTCGTCTCGAGTGAGAGATCATATGTGAACTGTGGTTGAAGATCATATGTATTTAATGTCAATACGTTAAATTTACATAAGGTTATTTGATTTTAATTTTAATTTGATTTGATTTGATTTTTTTTTTTGGGTATCTAAACCAACATGGATATCTAGACCTTGGCCTAACGAATCCAATGACATTAAATCCATCAAATTGAACTATTTTTTAATTTAACCCTCAATTACATTTAAGGTTCCTCTCTCTTTCTCAGTGCGTGTGAATCGGCTCCACCACTCGACACGTTTCATTGACTCTGGTGCCTCGTTATTCAAGTGTACTTTCAGTCTTTCACATAACAGCAGATTAAAAATAAAAATGTAGGTAAGCAGTGAAAGTAGATGATGGCCTGGTCTGGCCCCATAAAAAAGGAGTGTGAAAATGTGAAACTGGAGGGAGAAATTCATCAAAAAGAAGTGAGAAAATGTGAAATTGGATGGCTGAAATTCTTCCTTTTCTTGTTTTTAATGGGAGTATGAAGCAGCATAACAGGAAGGTAATTAGATTTGTTGTTTGATTAGCCACAGCAACTTTAACTATTGATAACTTTATAGACCATTAGACCTCAAGAGTGCGTGCGTAGTGCTCTAAAACTTTATTATTATTATTATTTTATTAATGATATTCAATATTAGTCCATATAGACTAGGAGTATTGGATGCTCATTTAATCATACCATTCACTCTTTCCTTCAACTAATATTCTCAGAAATTTTCCCACTGTTCAAAGAATTTGAATCACATCAAATAATCAAAATTAATTACACAATTAAAACTGATTTTATACACATGGTACACTTGGTGGGATCAATCAGAGAGTGCGTTCCAGACCATTTTTCATGCTGATGCGCGGTCCTCACGTAATGAGATTTGGCTAATTACTTTATATGGAAAAGCTAAAAAGTGAAGCTTGCATAATAGAGTGACTTGGTGAAAGACCAGACGCTGACGACTTGACTTGGAAAGTTTTTCCTTTGTCCTTTTACATTTTACATTTTTTTTTTTTTTTTTTTTTTTGGGTGGAAGACTTGGAAAGTTGATATGAATTGATCGATTTGAACTTTCCAGTAATATGACAACGTACTAAAGACTTATAATTATATGACTTGATTTGGAAAGTTGACAGTGTTCACCAATGAATACAAAAACTTTAGTGATGGCTTTATGATCGACCTCTAATAGCATTTTTTTTTCCCGGTTTATTAGAGAGAAATGAATTCACATTTCATACCTGTTCCATAATTACCACAAATTACCACTTGGTAAAACTGACTGAGAAGATAGAAAAATTACTTCAAGCAAGCATATATATATATATATATATATATATATGACAAGTTGTCAACAATACTTCCTCTCATATGTAAGGGTTTTACTTGGGTGTTGCAACATTATATATATTCTCTTGAATTGTGGTCGCACATAATATAAAATATATGTACCATGTAGTACAATTTATTTTCATTAATTTTGAATCATGTTGGGTTTTGTAACTTTTATTATTATTTTATATATTTAATTACATACACATTCTTTCATACACATTCATTTAGTGATCGGTCACTGAAGAAGAATAAGAAGTCTGAACTCTTGACTTTCTACTTCTTGCAAAGCAAATCTTGAAAATCAGCATAAAATGAATACCTTTATCATTGCAATTGCTAATAAATCAAGTGTTTTCTTAACATGTGCCAAAAGGTATATATTAAATTGTAAATAATGAAGTTATCATTATATGAAAATTAGTGAAAATGCATAAAGAATGATACAAATTGTTAGGAAAAATATAAAAACACATAAAAAATTATGCAAATACATGTTTTATTGCTGGTTGGTAGGAGGAGAGCTCCTCTATTCTATCAACCTGGGTTCGATTTCTTTATAAAGCACTCTAGGAATTAATTTTTAAATGCACTAGGCCGATGTGAGGGAGTGCGTCCTTAAGATCGCCTGGGGAGAGATTTACTCGAGATGTGCGCAAGTTGACCCGAGCACCCTAACCATCAAATAAATAAATAAATGTAATAATTGTCTCATTAAATACAGCTTAAAACATACCTTTAGGGCACAAGCTAAGAAAACACATAAAGGAAGCAATACTTTCACCACTTAGATTAGATCCATTTTTCATTTTTTTCTTTGACCTGTCAACCCATGTGACAACGACATGTGGTAATGTAAGAGGATTCTTGGAACTTTATATATAAAAAAGAAAAAAGAAAAAAGAAAAAGAAATTATGAATGATCTAATCACTATACATAAAACTTTTATAGTATGATCAGGTGAAGTGATGATACGGTTGTTGTGTTTTTTACTTTAATCCATTTATAGTAGTGATAGTACCTACTTTGGTATCTATCAAGGTGCCACTGCCACCCCCTTGGGTCCAATTCAGGATGGGAGAATAAAAGATGCCAGATGACTATTAAATGGATGGGGTATATGAAAGCAACACACATTGATGGAGATTTATCGCGGGATCTTCCCCAAGTGGGTCCCTCTTAATTGGGACCTTTTGTCCCTCTATTGTCGGCATGAGGCTTCAAATTATATGAATTCTTTCCTCTGTGTTAGGTTTAGTTTTTTAATTAATTGATTCTTTATAAGATTTTTAAGTAAAAATAATAATAATAAAAAGATATGGGGACCTTCTATATTTCTTTAATGTTGATCTCCCTCTCTTATGTAAGTTTCAATTTAAAATTAAAATGATAATCTTTCTTAAACTCACATTTCGGTTTAATATTAATTTATTTACGTAAGCGCATTTTAATAATTTCCACTTTGTATTATTTTTCTATGAAGTGTTCAATTTGGACAAGAAAAATGTTTTTGCCCTAGAAATCATGTCAAGAGCAAGTGATTTGAAACGTCTCACTTTGAAAAGGAGAGCTATACTATGTTATTTATAATTTAAGAATAGACCTATTCTATTTATAAAAATAATTGTATTGCTTTCTACATAATACTTAGTTTAATCTCTTTGAATTAAAAAGCATTTACATTCGGTTCACGTACCATGTTGGGATACACGTGTTACACATAGATAATTAGGGATTTAGGGATAAAGCTTTCGAATAATCATATATCTATGCCAAGAAAATGAAAGAAAGTTGGCCTAATTATTTGACTAGATCAATTATTCAATTCATGATTTATTATCCTTTTTTTTCCACCCATATGTCGATTTTCGATTATAATTGTCCAACAAACCTTATGTTAAAATTGTATTTAATCTATATGATATTTCGATCAACATAGAGTCTTGTAAAACAAATTATGTTTTAAATGAGATTGTAGAATCTAAAAGACTATTGCACACTTTAATTTACATTTCTAAAAGTGGAATTCAACTTCTCATTCCTTCTTGTGGATAATCATTAGATTTCATCATGAGCATTAATCAATGAAAGGTGGTAACCAATAGCTTATCTCTATATACAGGAAGCTAGTCAAGTTGAATTTTTGCACCATTAGGAGTTACTAAGCTAGAAAATCTTATTTAATGAGATTTATTTGTTTATTTTTATTTTTAGACAATTGATAGAATTTATCCTTACACCAAACCCCCCCCCCCCCCCCCAATATCAACAAATGAGTATTAATACTTCATCAACTTAAAACCAAAATCACCCACTCAACAAAGGAAAAAAATACTATTAGATTATCATGCCATTGGTTTGATTAATGGGAATTTGAGCTTGTAGACTTGTAATTTACAAACATAGCCTCAATACTGAAAAAAGCAAAGTCTCAAACTCATTGAATATTGTAAATTTTCCTCCAATAAAACTTCCCAACCCCCACTCCCCCACCCAAAAAAAATAAATAAAAAGAATAAATAAATAATTTAAATTAAAAAATAAATAAAAAGAATAAATAAATAATTTAAATTTAAAATAAAAATAAAAAAACACCCTTCCGACTCCTGCACTTTTTGGATTTTATCCTTCTTTTATCAAAAGTTTGGTGTGATGGTACTCATCCTTTTTCATCGTTTTGCATGCTGCCGCTACGCGTTAAAGTTAGCTATGATTCCAGTAGTAAATCAAACTCACCATTAGAATTATTGAAATTCTCGTCGCCTATATCCAACTTGCAGATTTTAGAGATATAATGAAAAAGGAGAATTGGACAATATACCAAAGCAACCTTTAATTTTTCCTTTTTCCTTTTACTTTTTACTTTTTTTTTGGGCGGAAGACTTGGAAAGTTGATATGAATTGATCAATCTAAACTTTCCAATAATATTGCAACGTAGTAAGGACTTGTAATTAGATGACTTGATTTGGAAAGTTGACAATGTTCACCAATCAATACAAAAACTTTAGTGATGGCTTTATGACCTCTAGTAGCATTTTTTTTTTCTTTTCCGGTTTATTAGATAGAAATGAAGTCATGTTGCATACCTGTTCCATAATTACCACAAATTACCACCTAGTCAAGAAAACTGACTGAGAAGATAGAAAAATTAGTTCAAGCAAGCATATATATATGACAACAATACTTCCTCTCATATGTAAGGGTGTTACTCGGTGTTGTGCATGTGACGTGGACAAAGTTGATCCTGAGTTTTTTGGGACCCTGGGCGAACTCCTAAATAGGGGCCCTCTATATATATTTATATGCACAACAAAATTTATACTCGATAATTTTTTTTCCCTAGTACACACAAAATTTGCCTATATATATGATCACTAAAATTTGTTTATATAGATTACAATCAAAAATAAATCTTTATAAGAACAATAAATAAATAAAATATGATATTCTTCCTTTATAATTTAGAAAAATTCACATATACAATTATGATCTGATCTAATCTGATTAGATTAGAGTGGAGGTTGTGAGAGGTTGAAAGCACTAAAAGAGGGAGAGAGGAGGATGTTAGAGGTTGGAAGTTGGAGGCAAATTGGCAGAGGCATTAGATCTGATTTGATTTGGGGTTAAAGTCTTTTTTTCTTTTTTTTCTTTTTTTTCTTTTTTTTTTTTCCTTTTTTGGAAAACACCCCATGTTATTTGTGCTATTGTGCATAGACTTGGGTTAGGAACTTATGAATTATTCAAGGTCCTTAAACTTGGATTAGGGTCTTTGCTCATCTAGTTATTAAAAAAAAATGTAAAATTTTTTTTAACCTACTACAAGGGTACCAAATAAGTTGGGGCTTTTTTTTTTGTCAAAATTTTGAGGCCTCAGGCAAGCCTAAGTGGCCTTACCTCAAGGCCTGGTTTGGATGTGGACTCCCCATATGCATGCATGACAAACACCAACCATGACATAACAGACGGATCGTGATGACTGTGATTAGCCTCTCCTTCGCCATGAAAGGGTCAGGTGGGGCAAGTGCCTCACTTGAAATTTTTTATTTTATTTTATGTCTTAGAGTATTTCGAAATTAAATATTTGCCACCTTTTAATTCTTTTAACCCCTTTATTATTATTACCCACCCCTCTTATTTTTTAATTTTTTTCTACCATATAGTAACCCCAATTCCCACACCTACCCCAATTAATCTCTCATTCCCTGTCTCTTGAATTTTTTTTTTCTATTTTATAAATAGATTACAATTTTTTGCGATTTTTTCTACTGCAAAATAACAAAACGTGGAATTTTTTTGAATTAAAACTTTTTCAATTTTTTGAATTAGGATAGAGTGTTAAAAACTAATCAAAATTCGCCTTACTTATACTCCATTCTTGGCTTCACCCTTGCTCTCCTATCAACATTTGTACACATGCACTTGATAATGCCCATCACATTGTTCAAATTTTTTTCCCTGGCCTCAAAAATAAAAAAACAGTGGTCAAAATTTTTTTCCCTACAAGTTTTTTTTTTTTTTGGAAATTATATTAAATTTGCATCTTAAGGTACCCACAGTTCCCATTTTTCCTTTTTGTTAGTCCCTCAACCATGGTTAGAGCATCACTAGTGGTTTGTACTATTTTGTCTATATTATTTCTATTTTAGCATATGTTATAGTACCAATGCTATAATAGTTTTTTTTTTTCTTTTTTAAAACCATCTTTGTTTTATTTTGGCACAAGGGTATGCTAATCATAGTACACCCTTTTAATACAAGGATGTGCTATAGAATATCTCCAATGGTGTGCTAAAGAATGTGTTATTGTTATATTTTAGCAATAACATGTATTGTTGCTACTCCAATAATGTGCTAAAAATAACAATATTCAGGAAGTTGGATTTAAGGTATTGTTGAGCCATCTCGAGTAAAAGGTTATATGTGGACTGTGGTTGAAGGTCATATGTATTTAATGACATTAAATACATCAAATTTACATAAAGTTACTTGATTTAATTTTTTTTTTATTTTTTTATTTTAACCAACATGGATATCTAGACCTTGGCCTAACTAATCCTATGACATTAAATCCATCAAATTGAACTATTTTTTAATTTAACCTTAAATTACATTTAAGGTTCCTCTCTCTTTCTCAGTGCGTGTGAATCGGCTCCACCACTTGACTCATTTCATTGACTCATACTATCGGTCTTTCACGTAACCGGAGACTAAAAATAAAAATGTAGGTAAGCAGTGAAAGCAGAAGGCCTGCCCCCATAAAAAAGGAGTATGAAAATGTGAAATCGGAGGGAGAAATTCATCAAAAAGAAGTGAGAAAATGTGAAATTGGATGTTCCTTTAATTTTCTTGTTTTTAATAGGAGTATGAAGCAGCATAAAAAGAAGGTAATTTAGATTTGTAGTTTGATTAGCCACATTAACTTTAACTATTGATAACTTTATAGACCATTAGACCTCAAGACTGCGTGCGTAGTGCTCTAAACTTTATTATTATTATTATTATTGTTTTATTAATGATATTCAATATTAGTCCATATATATAGACTAGGAGTACTGTATGCTCATTTAATCATACCATTCACTCTTTCCTTCAACTAATATTCTCAGAAATTTTCCCACTGTTCAAAGAAATTGAATCAAATGAAATAATCAAAATTAATTACACAATTAAAACTGATTTTATACACATGATATAGTTGGTGGGATCAATCAGATAGTGCGTTCCAGACCATTTTTCATGCTGATGCGCGGTCCTCACATAATGAGATTTGGCTAATTACTTTATATGGAAAAGCTAAAATGTAAAGCTTGCATAATAGAGCGAGTTGGTGAAAGACCCGACGCTGACGACTTGACTTGGAAAATTTTTCCTTTTTCCTTTTACCCTTTTTTTTTTTTTGGGTGGAAGACTTGGAAAGTTGATATGAATTGATCGATTTGAACTTTCCAGTAATATTACAACTTATTAAGGACTTGTAATTAGATGACTTGATTTGGAAAGTTGACAGTGTTCACCAATCAATACAAAAACTTTAGTGATGGCTTTATGACCTCTAATAGCATTTTTTTTAATTTCAATTTTAATTTCAATTTTATTTTTTTTCAGCTTGTTAGATAGAAATGAATTCACATTGCATACCTGTTCCATAATTACCACAAATTACCACTTGGTCAAGAAAACTGACTGAGAAGATAGAAGAATTACTTCAAGCATATATATATATATGACAACAATACTTCCTCTCATATGTAAGGGTTTTACTTGGGTGTTGCAACATTATATATATTCTCTTGAATTGTGGACGCACATGATATAAAATGTATATGCCATGTAGTGTAATTTATTTTCCTTAATTTTGAATCATGTTGGGTTTTGTAACTTTTATTATTATTTTGTATATCTAACTAATTACATACACATTATTAAAATTGTGATCATTTTGATCATGACAGAAACCAAATGAGAAATGTAATCAGGAATTGCGTTTATTGTTTTTAAATTATATGGAAGCCTATCTTTAAAATTACATCCGTGGAATTTTAATCCCATCAATCTTATTTTTTTATCCTAAAGGCATCTTATTTGGAGTCTAAAAAATAAAAATAAAAAATTATTATTAGGGATTATAAGGTCACTAGGTAGTAGGTAGAATATTAAGGACACTTCTTGCCTTTACCTCAGGGTGGAGGAGTTCTTCCTCACCTCCATTCATTTTCTGGCACGTGTCATAAATATTTTAAAAAAATATAAATTATAAAACACAAACAAACAAACAAGCTAATATAGATACATGGACACATTTATGTTAACATAAACATGTAACACTCAAATATGGATTTATAAAAATGTGTTCACAATTATATAAACATGAGAATGCATACACACAATCAATTCTCCTTCTTTATACACGCAATCAATTCTCCTTTTTTATTTGAATAAGTGGTAAAATATGAGTGGGACGAGAAAATGAGCTCCTCCACCAAAGGGTGGAGGCAAGTATTTTCCGATTAGTAATTGAACTTACAGCACTATAAGAGCATCTCTATTTAGGGCATTAACTATTTTTAAACTACTTTACCTATCAAAATGATATTTTTTAAAATAGTTAGCTAAGTATCAAAGTTAGTAGTATGAGGGCATTAAGTATTCTTTAGCTAGTACAAATTTTTTGTTAATAATCAATTTTTTTAAAACATTTGGTGAAGAGAGAAAGTACATGATGCATAAAAAGAGGAAAAATGTCACTTTTTTGTTAAGAAAAATATTCACTAACTAAATATAACTAATTAAAATGAAAATAGCTAATATATTAACCATATAACTAGATTTTTTGGGGGAAAAAAAAATTGACCAACTAAAATAGTTAAAGAATTAGTTGGATCGCTAAACTCTTGGAGTCGCTCCAACGCATAAAAGAATAAAAGTTTCGGTCCACGACAAGGTTTATGCTTCTCGTGGCCAAGAACCAGGTTGGTAGGATAATTTTTCACTTTCTGGTTTTCAAACGGCTTTTTCTTTTGAACTATGAGATAAAAGATATAAATAAAATAAAATAAAATGGAGGGCAGCTTCCTGTTTCAATATTTTAGCATGAAACAGAAGCATTTTGACAACATTCTCAAATTATTATTCGAGAGATCTCCTGATTTATTGTTTACTTTTTAAGCAAGGGAATGAAACAAACATTTATTTTGTGCTCAAAACTTGTTCATTCTTTAGGATTTTATTTTTATTTATTTTTTAACAATAGATAAAAACTAGGCTACAATGCTACCGGCTTGTTTATTCTCTAGTTATTCATAGATATGACGAACAAATTAATATTGTGAATATAGTATGATTCTATTGTCTTACATCGGTTAAATATGGGTTTCATTGTATGTGTATTAGCTATTAAACACCATCATCTAGCATGCCTGTTTTCAAGGTGAGTTCTACCTAGAGTTTCATATCAGAATAATTCCTACAATAACTTAATGCAAAATTCTTAACTCATTGACAATGATTATAGAATGATAGCATATTTTTCCCACGGAGATTGCATGTACTCATTCTCACTTCTTTCATGGATTTTTATTTAATTAAAAAAAAAAATTTTGGGGTGGGGGGTTCAATTTTCATATATTCATGGGTTTTCTCCGAAATATACAAAATATTTTTCAGATTAATTTTTGAATTCCGAGTTATGTAGATTCGGAATTCCCGACCACAAGATAAGGGGAGTGGGATCTCTTTAGGGATCCACTTTAGCGTTTAGAAACTGGTTAATCAGCGATTGATCAGTACGTATGAACATAATTGCTGTCATAATGTGCACAAATTTTTTATTTTTTTTTTGATATGCAAAAATAAATTTTATTAACCATCTGTTTGGTTTATGGATTTTATGAGGGAAAAAAAAAAAATGTAAGGGATTCCGTTTTTCCATGTTTGGTTGCATTAGAAAAATGAGTGGAAAAAAAATACGGAGTATAAGAGAAAGTAAGGAGGAAAATCCTTATTTTCATTTTCCATGCCATTTAAAACATAGAAGAAAGTGGTGAAAATTTTAGGGAAAATTCTAACGGTCTCACTCTCCACTCACCATCTTCTCACAATATAGAAACAACACTCTCATAGTCTCTCACCTCCCTTCCTTCCATGGTGCGAACTCCCATGGTTAACCACCGACCTCCATTAAGGCTTTGTTCGTTTTGCAGGATTTGAATGAGAGAATTGCAAATTCCCAAGATTTAATCAAAATGGAGCTGTTCGTTTTGCTAAAGACGTGGGATTTTAATTTCTCAAGAAATCCGAATTCTCGCAATCTGTGGGAAATTCAAATCCTGTCTAAAAGTGAGAGAATTGGCAAATCTCGCGCTGAGGATGGCACCCTTTGGTGGAGCAAGAACTATAATGACGATATCAACGAACAACTCCTGCCTCTGTAGAAATCCATGAATCCCATCAACGATGGTGTGAGATCTAAGTTTAGCTTGGGAAATAATCGATCCCATCTCACAATTGAAATGGATCTGAGTTTGAGAAGCAACTGCACCGCTCCTTCTCCGGCCTATGAAACCAACATACTGTCTTTTTCTTCTCTGACGAAACTCCAAATCACCATTTGCTCGGGCATCATTAACCCCCACCAATGCAACTCACCAACCTGGACATATATATATGTTCAAATCTCTTTCACAACCACTAGCCCGCATCTTCACCTTCTTCCTTCTTCCTCCTTTTTTTTTTCTTTTTTTTTGATGCAACATCTTATTCAAATATGCACCAGATATGAGGTCCACCGTTCATCTTTGCTATAACCCACAAAGATGGTGTTAGATGCATTATCATCAAATTGAGGGTTTGGTATGGACGGTGTGCCTCATTTGTTGAACCATTTTTTTTTCCTTTTTTTTGGTCTAATATCTCAAATTTCATGCTTATTTCTCACAACCAGCCGAACAACCAATTTTTAATTCCCAGGAGTTTGAATTCTCGGAAGTTCTAATTCTCGAGAGTTTTAAATTCTTGAGAGTTTAACTCTCAACAAACGAACAGACCCTAACCACCGATTGATGGCAGCCGGCGGCGACATATGAGCGCCGATCACAATCATTGGACTCCAATGGGCGATCCTGCGAGCTCGTCCAATCGACATATGTATGTTCTATTTTCCCTCTTCTGATTGTGATTAAGAAAATTACTTTGGAATCCAAATTAAAGAAGACCCTAGAAGTGGACCATCTCATAAGGTTGTTGGAATGATGTGCGATTTGATTGGATAGAATACTAGCTTGGCTTGTGATGCTGTTGGCCCAGCCCATTGTAAGAGAACCCCATCTTGCTTATGGAGTTGATTTATTCGACAGTTATTTTGCTGAAGACGTGATCAGCCGACTCTCCCAACTGCTAGTCTCAAGAACTTTCGCTGTGGCCTATTGAGTAGATTCAGCCGGACAAGGTCTGTATGTTCTATTGGCCCATTGGTTTGTTTTGGTTCTCTTGCTGCGTGTTGCTTCTTAGTATGGCTTTGTGCGGAAGTGCAATGATGCCTATTGCTAGGTTGTAACGGGTGCAATCTGTGTTGTTGGAAATATTTTTTGCTATGTTGGAGAGGATGTAATGTGCACAAATTTTTTCTTTGATATGCAAAAATGAATTTTATTAAAAATATTATCAGAGAGAATGGCAGAGCAACACCCTTGTGATGGCCCCGAAAACACCCATGAATACAAACCCAGCTTGCGAACAAAATACCCTCGGCACTAATAAAGCACTAAAACAGAATAAGCAATCACACAAATATACCCAAAGCAACCCAAATACTAGCTTAAGCAAACATAAACAGCAATGACAAACCAGAATTATATTCAACGAGTGAACATTTATTTCAAACTTGAACTCATTGTTCATATAATATCCATTCAAATCATAAGCAAATATAAAAGCTAGCTGTCACTACAAATTGCCAAATTTATAAGACCACAGAAAAATAGCATAGCTAATTACGAAAACGGGCTGACAACTTGTGGAGACTAAAGTAAACAAAATAGTAGCAAGAATAAAAACATTCCTCAATGAGATTGAACCACCTTCGTCGCCATTGAGGGTTGATATAGAGAAGAGCAATGACTCCCAACAAGAACATGATGTATGATGCAGCAAAACTAGCAAAAAAGACTGAAGGGTCAATGTCGTACCACTTCACTTCTGAAGATGCTGTTGGTGGGTGTGCTGACTCAACAATGGGGGTGCAGTTTTTCTCCAAGGGCTGTCCGCAAAGAAATGGGTTTCCTTCATAGCTGCTACTTTCAAACGTCCCAAATTGTGCTTTCCTGTCGGGAAGTCTACCCGATAAGTTGTTGTGAGCAACAGTGAATACCGCTAAGAAGTTTAGATCAATGAGTTCTGAGGGGATTACTCCACTCAAATTGTTGTAAGAAAGGTCCAAGCTCTCAATTTGGGCTAGATTCGAGAATGTAATCGGGATGGATCCTGTGAGCTGATTGTGAGACAAGTTCAATGCATGCATCGAACTTAGAGTTCCTAGCTCATTTGGGATTTCACCTCGGAACTTGTTACATGACAAATCCAATCCAGACATGTAATTAAGGATGTCACCCTTGTAGGTGCTAGGTCTATATTTTGTAACAAATTCAACTTCGACTTGTTCATCGTATTCCTCTGCTGCCACATTCAGGTCAAACGTTTTCTCTAGGAGTCCTCCATATGAATAAAATGTATGCGCACCTGAAAATAAAAATTGTTCTCGTGCAAAGACTTGGTCACTAACTCCATTCTTCACAAAGGTGAAATTATTGAAGCAGTGAGGTATTGACCCAGAGAAAGAGTTTCTGGAAAGATCCATCAATGCTATCTTATTCAATTGACACAACTCATACGGAATCAAACCACTCAACTGGTTTCCTCTCAACAATAGAACTCTTAAATTGGAAAGCCCACCAATTAAATTGGGAATGCTGCCAGACAATAAGTTATTTCTGATGTCCAGTGTCAACAGACTAGAGGAATTGAGAAAAGCTTCTGGTATTGATCCCGTGAATTTGTTGTCTCCCAAAAGCATGTGCTCCAATATTTGTAGCTTTGAGCAACTTGGTAAAGATCCCGAAAAAGAGTTGTGAGAAAGATCTAAAAACATGTACGGAACCAGTTCACAAGGGAACGTGCCTTCAAATGAATTATTTCTCATGGCTAGTGTTCTCAAACTCGCCATGTCACCTATCCAACTTTGAATATCACCTGACATGTTGTTGTTGCTAATATCTAACACACTTAGATCAGGGCATTTGGAGATCACATTTGATAGAGTTCCTGTAAACTGGTTGTTGTCCAAATACAACAAGCTTATCCCAGTCAAGTTGAAGTGTTTTGAAAATATTTGGCCATGAAAACTGTTGTTCGATAATTTTAGCACACTCAGGAATCTGATACAACCTGCAACCAATTGCTTTGGTACTTCTCCGAGGAACCTATTAGTAGACAAATCCAAACTGTTTAAGTCACTCATGCCACAAACTGAGGTTGGGATACTACCTTCAAAAGTATTTCTGGATAAGTTTAGATATCTAATATATGGGAGCATCTCTGCCATATTTTCTTGAAGCTGCCCACTAACTTGATTGTCTGAGACATCTATCCAAACAATATTTATGTGAGGATACACTGGCAGATGAAATTGACCCATGAAAGAGTTATTCCTTAGATTTAGAAACTCTAGTGTTGTACTGTTCTCCAGCAACCAATTGGGGAGCCTTCCTTTCAATTTATTGTAGGACAAATCAACTGCTCTTAATTCATACTGGTTCAAGAGAAACTTTGGAATATCCCCGGTGAATTTGTTCAGATTACAGTTAGATAGTACAAGGACCTTTAACTGAAACATGGGAACCCAGCCTGAAAGTTCAGTTTCTACCACGAATTCGTTGTTATCACTTCTAAATTCAACTACCTCAAGCTTGGAATGGTTAGCAAATGAGCTAAATGAGAACATGCCCTTGAAACGATTGTGACTAAGATCAATGTACTCAAGGGATGTGAGGGTAGTTATCAGAGATGAAGAAATGTTTCCTGTGAATTGATTCAGAGAGAGATCTAACAGTCTAAGAGATGTCAAATTGTTAAGACATGAAGGAAGGATCCCTTCAAAGATGTTCTGACTAAGATCCAACTCTTGAAGTTTCTTGAGTTTGCATAAACCTGCAAAATCAACAATGCTGTGACTAAGATATCCATCCTCAATTTGTCTTACAATAAAAATAAGGACATGGCATTTTAAAGATGTTTGGCTATAAGATGTTCTAATTTTGAAAAAGCAAATTTGATGGTTGGTCCTTGGATTTTTACCCTAGTGAAAATATAAATTGCAGAAGGCAATAAACACATAAGTCAAACTCTATGAGATCATTTCCTTCCAGGCTTCCACTAGTTTTCACTTCCTTCTTTAATTTGTAATCATTACGAATAACACAAGCAGACCCTTATTCTTGATTTTCCATCAACTTTACCTTGAATGGGTAGAGAGCTGCTAAGTTTGTTTTTAGCCAAAGATAAAGCTTTGAGAGAAGAAAGTTCCCCAATAACTGAAGGAATACTCGCAATGAAATTATTCCCGCTCAAATCTAAGATCTCCAAACTGCTGAAAGTTACCAAATCTACAGAAAGAAAAATAAAGAGAGATGGTGTTAAGTGTACAGACAATGCAGATAAATTTCAACAAAGATTTTTTTTTTTTTTTTCTTTTGATGAAGTAAAGCTATTATTAACAAAAAGAGCCAAGGCTCCCGTACACTAGAAGCATACAAAGAGAAGCCTAAAGACCTAAGTACCAAGAAATTCCTGAAGGGTTTTCCGGTTACAAAAATTCTCCGGATCTCCCAAAGCAAAATGAAAATCAAGAACCTGAGACTTCAAAGACTACTGTATTATCAACATTAGCAAAGTTTCTCTTGTTCCTTTCTATCCACAAAGGATTGTTTGCCAAATACAGAGTAGAAGTTTTGCTAATAGTGTTTACCAGCTGCCACACGGTCAAAAAATTACTAGTGTGGTTTTCAAGCAAGTTATTAGAGTCAGATTATAATAAAGCGAAAGTAACCCGTATCGAAAGTTGTTTAAAATTTCATAATCTCTTGCAGTTTTTGAAAGCAACTTGCAAAATGAAGAGTTACTTTTAATGTTAATGGTGGCTTTCAAAATTTCAATTCTTTTCAAAATCAAAAGCTACTTTTCAATTTTCATCTTCTTACTCAACACATGACAAGTGCGCTAACACAAGCTTGATGATACTATAAGCTCTGGTGCACATCCCAAAAAGAGACATATTGAGATGAGCCATATAGAATTCACTCCCCCATGCTGACTAATTTATTTTGTTTACCTATACAATTCGAAACTGAATTTTTTGATCTACTCTTTAGATCAAATTAAAAATATAATTAAAAATAAGAAATTTGCTTACCTTGGATTGGAAGGGTTCCATTGAGGTAATTTTGACACAAAATGAGCACCTCCAAACTGCTCAGATTAGCCAATTCTGTATACTCATTTAATAGATGTAAGGGGTTAAAAAGATGTTAGATGGATAGATTGCTAAAACAATACTTAGTATTGGACTTACTGCCAATTTCTCATTGTATAAACAAAATAACATAGAGGTAATATTTAATGAGGCCATGATAAATTCTATTTAGACATGGTACCCACAAGAATACGGGCATGGAAAATTGTTAAATTTAGTTGTTTGACTGTTATTAGGAGATTTTATTAAATATTGTTGTATTTTCCTCTTTTAGAAGTTTTAATTGTTTTACTCATAAAATTTGAGTCATATTATGTTACCCTGTTGGTAAGGATAAGTTCTATAAAACAGTTTCAAAAAGTGTTTTAGGGTTTTTTAAGGTCTATGCATAGTCTTTTGGTTGGAAAATAGGGTCAAGACCCTAATAAGATGAATAAAAATTAAATTAAAAAAAAAAAAAAGAACTTAGCTGCTCTCTCTCTTTCTCTCTAAAAAGAAAATTACAACAGAGGAATTTTTTTTCTTTATTTTTTATTGGCTACATTAGGGATTCAGGGACACCTCATTAAGTTCCGTGTGCTTAAGCTAGAATGCATTACTAAATTTGTTGAGAGGACCAACAATGTTTTGTATCATGTTATAGAATTTTACTAATGTTCTGTTTGCTTGCTCAGAAGATGGAAAAAAAAAAAGCAAATATAGAACTCTTTTCTTTCTTTATTATTATTATTATTATTTTTTTTGGGGCGCCGGGGGGGGAGGATATTTTACCCAAAAGGACAACTCTAAAGAACCTCAAACCTAAATTTTAAAGTTCTAATTTTTAATGTATTTTCCACCATCATGTGGACAAGCAAACAGAACATCTAAATTTCACCTGAGTGCAAGAAGTGAAAGAAATATTCATATACACATACCTTGGTTAGAAAGGGGCCCTTCCATATTATTACCCTCCAAGGATAGAAATTTAAGGGCTGAGAGAGCACCCAAAAACCTCAAGATTTCTTTGTTGAAGTTGTTCCAGCTTAGATCCAAGTGCTTTAATTTGCTCAACTTAGACAAACTTTTGGAATCTGAGTATTTGAAGCCATGGCTGAGTGTCACTAACAGTTGAAGTCCAAAGAATAACATAGTTGTAAAGATGGGCTCATTTCTTTTATATGCCCTTTTGTATAGGATGTCAAATTTGATATAGTTCACAATAAAATAGTGACATTTTAGGGTACACAATGATACACTTATTAATTATAAAAATAGGTTTTAGTGATCCACAATCCACCTTATATGCATTTTGGTGAAAGCATAACTGCAACCCCGCTCATTCTAATTTGGGCTTTGTGTTTGTGAACATATTGAACAGGTAGAGCAGTAATTTATCACAGACCACTAAAAGCACAATAGATCGGAACAGATAACTATGAGAGCTCTAGGGACAACATCACCATACACATAAGGTATGTCATAATCACTAGGAGGAGGAGGTAAAGGTCTACAAGAATTTCTAGGAGTGACTTGCCTAGTCTAAGGAACTCCTATGAGAGGAACAAGTTATGTCCCGGAAGATAACAAAGAAGTAACTCTATCATTCACACATCCTATTCCTTTATGGTTATTAACTCCTTCCCGTATGCCCAACATAGTGTCTAAGCTCTCTTTATCCTTGTTCCACTTAGAAAGTGCCTCATTTGACACCTTCAATTCTCTGTTGAGCTTCTGACACCTATGACCTATCCCTAGTATGACCCTTCAAGTCACAATGATAGCAAATTGGGGATGGCCCAAGTAGAGGATAGAGCCTATAGCACCTAGATTCCTAGATTGAATGTGTCCTTTGATACTACAATGGCAACATTAGGGAATTCTTCTACAAGTAGGGCTACTAGGAATTTGAAGATGAGGTATATGAATAGACACAATGACACATTACTCTTAGTGGGAACATCTTTAGAGCTAGATGAGGAAGGGATGGCATGATCACTAACAAAGCCTAAACCATGTTTATCTTTAGGAAACTTCCCTATACACAACATTACTCCTAATTTCTCTTATCCACAAGTCATATTTTTCAAAGTCTCATTTGTCTTAACAAGGTCTTTTTGAAGCTCAATAATTTTCTCTTCTAGACTCTTGTTTTTCTCACTCTCCCTATGAAATTCACATTCTATAAATTTAAACTTGTTCATAAGAGAGGTGAGTTGATTTGTATATAAATGAATGGAGAAATAAGAAAAGAAGAGAAGAAGAAGAGGGAGAAAAATAGAGTGAACTATAGGGTTGCTTTCTTCTAACATATTATTTATATTTCTTATATGTTACAATTACAAGAATACCCTTCAACTAAGTAGAAGAAATAAAGCATGAATAAAACACATCAAACATAACCAATATTCAACACTCCTCCTGAATCAATGATCCAAGGTTGAGAAGAGAAAGTACATAATGCACCTATAGAAGTAGTAAGGTTACCTAAATGAGCGAAAGAAGTGGAAGCATTAGGGGTGGGCATATCCATCTGTGACATAAGATGCCTAAACTGCTCAACTTCTTCTTGAGTAAGACTGAATGTGTCAGATGGTTGAGCCTAAGAACCGGATGAGGAACTAATTGTAGCAGAGTCAACAACTGTAGTATGACGTGTCTATTGGCATTCTCGAAGTGACCTCCTCTATCCCTGGAAGGACCCCGACTTGTGAGTCTCTAGCACACCTGGTCTATTCCATTCTCGTGGCTTCTCACCTCCATGACTATCTCTCTGAAAAGTACCAACCATAGCAAATCTCTCTTGTGCTATAGTACTCATCATAACACATCGTTTACTCTCCTCTTGCTTCACGCCTTCACATAGGCAAAAACTTCCTAAAGAAAGGGAAGGGGCTCCTTACCAAGAATCTAAATACGCACTTGATCATACTCATCTCTAAGATCAGCCAAAAGCCCATAATATGCTCCTGTTCCACAAATGGATGAAACTTTGAGGCATCTGCATGACATACTGCTTGAAAATCGAATTCTTGCCAAAGCTCCTATAGTGTGTGGAAATAAGTAGTCAAAAACTTATCATCCTAATCTGTATCATAGATCTTGCCTCTTAACTCAGAGAGTTGTGCAAGATTCCCTTTTTAGGCGTACATCTTCTCCACCGCATCCCAAATCTCCTTGGCAGTTCGCATCAATAGATATCCATTGCTAATCTCCTGTGTCATCGAATTCAATAATCAAGAATAGAGTTCTCAGCTTCCCACTTCTCATAAGAATGATCATTCTGTGGCAGTTCTACAGTCTTTCAAGTAATATACCCCATCTCTCTTTTCCTGGTAAGAAAAAGCCTCATTGACCATGCCCAGGCCAAATAATTATTCTCATCTAACTTCGAAATTGTGTTTTAAAGAGTATGTTTCTCAATATTCGTGCCAATTTGACCCACAACCTCCTTAGGTTAGGTCTGGTTGACTACACTAGAGTCAAACATGCTAGAATAATCTCAAGCACTACTCAAACACATTCCTAAACCACAACAGCACTAACACAGCACCAACAATGAAGCAATAGGGATCCAAATCAATTATCAAAGCATAAAACAAGATATAAAGTTGTAGAACACATCCCCACTGACTGTACAACACAAAAACGGGGTGCCGACCCACTTTTTGGAGACAACGCATCTTAAACCCTAATACAAGATTGCAATCCCCAATGGCAGACTTCTAAGGTCAATTTCGTCACCCTTTGGTCCAACCCCAAGCGATAGATCGCATTCAAAGTGCCCCAAAAACCAGATCTAAAAATACATCATATTTTTGCCGAAAATCAAAGAGAAATTATAAAACCATACCAAATCAACTTCGATTGGCTTACAACTTCATGGACATATTCCCCTTGAAGAGTCGACCAGGATGAGAGGGTCAACTCTATGCTAACATTAGCATCTGCACAACTAACGTCAGCAGGGGTGTTCCGACACTGTTTTTGCAAGTTGATGCCTAGGGATCAATGAAAACAGCTCTGATACCAAGTTGGTTTGTATATAAATGAATGGAGATAAGAAAAGAAGAGAAGAAGAAGAAGAAGAGGAAGAAAAATAGAGTGAATTGTTGGGTTCCTCTCCTCTAGCATATTATTTATATTTATTATATGCTACAATTACAAGAATACCCTTCAACTAAGTAGAAAAAATAAAGCATGAATAAAACACATCAAACATAACCAATATTCAACATTCTCAAGTCTAAGGTCATTTTTCTCATCGTTGTATTTCTCAAAATCACATTCTAGAGAAATTTTAGCCTACTCAATAGGGTTAACTGTTTAAGTAGAGCCTTTGTTAATTTTCTTCAATTCTAAACATTTGTTATAACGCTATAAATCATAGCCATTGTTAGAGTCATATTAACTAACCGAAGACCATTACCATCAATAGAAACACAACTACTTGACCCTTTCTCACTTTGCAAATTCATGACAACAAACTTGATGAGGGTCGCTCTTAGGTTGTTAAACCCAAAACAAAGAGCACCTACTCTTATACCAATTGACAAATCACAAATAGTGAGTCTAGTCACTTGAGCATAGGATTTGCAAACATCTAGAAGGGGGTAAATAGGTGTCTACCAAGTTTTAGGTCATTTTAACACCCAAAAATTCACATCAACTACCACCACCTCCAAACTTCAACATGCACAACCTCAACTTACTTTAATAAAAGTGAAATGCAAAAGCAAATAAATGTCTACACGCGTTTTAACATGAAAAACCATGGATCCAAACTACCACTATAAAGTCTAAAGAGTACTTATAAGAGTCGATAGAATGACTCACATATAGACTTAAGACTCCACTAGTCAGCTAATGTAGTTGAGCTCCTCATAAAATAAACCACAATATATTCCCTTAGCAATGGCCACAAATCCCATGCGGCTTCCAAAGATCCTTCAAACAAACTCTTTAATGGAAATGGTGAAACACAAAACCTCACAAAAATACATTAGTGAGAGAAGGTATGTGGTGCACTAACAAAAACCGAGAAGGAATATCTCAAAGATTTGAAAAATGGAGCCCTCTTCACCTAGGGGCAAGGGTTTCTCTAAATGGGTGAAGAATATCTCACTCTTGCCTCTATTTACTCTCTTCACATTTGCTAGGTGGCTTATAAGATGGTATTCATAGGTAGGGTTTAGAAGGGAGTAAAAGGGGCCAAGAAGATGTTTTCCAAAGCAAACAACTTTTTTCTACTTGGCCGAACATTCAAATGTTATTTTAGTGATATATTCTATAAGAATTGGACAATCCTAGGTCAAATAATTGGCAACAAACTCTTATGTTCCTTTCATTATGGTATTTTGAATAAGTTCCTATCGGCTAAACTCTCAAAAGTTTCTATAACAGCCAACCAACAGAACTTGCTGCCACACCAAAGTTCAAACGTTAGTCCCGATCATTCATAAGCCAGTCAGCACTGATGACCCTTACAAAAATGGTCATACCTTACTCTAGAAAACTCCAATTGGCAAACCATTTGAAGCATTAGAAACTAGACTCAAAGGGTTTTCAAATGATGTATAAAACCTTAGGTCAAAATATAAAAACATTGTTCATCAATTTGAGTTTCTTTAATAACAACATGGTTCATTAGTTCAGAAACTTGATTCTCCCAACACCCTACAAAGTAACCCACGAAATAAAATGATTACCAAGGCCAAAAACTAATCTCCTAAGGTTTAAATACTAAGCCTCTAGGTCATGTGCCATGCCTAACATGTGAGAAATGTGTTCAACCAAAAACTTAAACCAATGCACAAGTCTTCTTCATGAGTGGCTCAAGACATGGCACAAAATGACTTGGTAAACAAAAATACAACACATAGTTTTTGGCACCGGAATTTGCCAACACACAAACTAGGACTTAACATCTACGTTAGGGTGACTTCTCATAAGAACACTCCTTGCAATATATATATATATATATATATATATATATATTTTTTTTTTTTTTTAATTTATTTTGTTTTGAATTCCTCTATAGTCTATATAATTCTACCAAGTAAAAAAAATTTTGCTTAAATTTTCTCCACAAGTTCACCCACACAATACTTTACTAAGGTGATATAACATATACATATGTTTTACACAAACGCTTCCCATACACCCCAAACCTTTGACTCTTCTATGTGCTCCACTCTCGTCCCCAACCCCAGATCATGCTTCATAATTGTATGATCCAAACATGTCTTATATCATATGAACAAGTAAAACAATAGTCACATATATGAAGGGGTTGGAAAGTTGTTTCAATTAAATTCTAACAGCTTGCCTATTAGAATTCCAATCAGATAACTTTATTAACTTTTATTTTTTTTTACCTTGCATTGTTAGGGAGCCATTGAGTGCATTGGAGCTTATGGTCAACATCTCTAAGTTTTCCAAAACTGATAATTCTGCATAAAAATGAAAATAAGAAATTAAGAAAATAGCAGAAAATAAGAACTGAATGTAGATTCATCAAAGTATAATACAAAAAATAAACATGCCTCTTGCAGGAAAGGATCCCCCAAATTGATTGCAAACAAGAATAAGATTCTTAAGGGATGGGAGTGCACTCAATGATTGTATGATGCTCTTGTTAAAGCTGTTAAAACTGAGATCTAAGGTCTTCAGCTTTTTCAATCGTGACAGGCTTTCCACATCTACAATAAGATTATTGAAAAATATAGAACTTATATTCTTATTTGTGAAAGAAATCAAGTTTATAGCTTGCTCAGTTTATAGAACATTATTAGAATCAATCAGTCTTCTTATTTAATTTTCAAGATTGTAAAGAATAACACCATTATCTTCTTTTTTAATCAAGTTATGAGCCAAACCATAATCATAGGTATCTTTAATAAATTTTCTCTTTTTCCTTTGTTTTTATCGTGTTTTGGAAGAAGTCAAAATCATATAGAAAAAATTATTAAGAGGAAGGAATTTGATTTGAATTACAAGTTTACAACTGTAATAACCAGAGAATATGGACCATTATGGGTAAAAAATGCATGGAATAGACAAACACCTTAAGTTACAACAAGTGATATTTACTCCCCCTAAACACCCCATATAAACCAACAAAATTGGTAAAACCTTGTATAGAACACAAGAAGCACATAACGCAACATGATAGATTAAAAAAAAAGAAGGAACTCTTTGACTATCGTGAGATAGTGATAAAGATTTTCATTTATATTTCACATGTCAGACACATGTCCAACCACTATTTCTGATGAAGCCCTGCTCCTACCTGGTAAAAATCTTCTCTGAGAAACCTTTTTTTTTTTTTTTTTGGTGGATATTTTTATAATACAAATGTACATACTCATTAGCAAGGTCTCAAATGGCTCATTAACTACCTTTCCTAGTCTTATCGACTGCACTAATATTACCTAATTTTGCATTAGTTCTGTTCAGTTGACCAAATAGATTGATGAGAGATGGTGACCCAAGTGCCAAATAAAAATTATTGGTTTCACTAGGAGGATAAGTGTTTGTCAATCAAGAGAAGGAATAATAGAATATCCCACAGAATGGATTGGCTCATGCACTTTGTGCCGATTGGTGTTTTTGACCCAAAAATAGTTTGGGAAGATAATATAAGCTGTCTTAGTAAATTTCAACAACAAACCAACTGAAATCGGGGGTCAATTACTCTTTCAAATACATAAAATTTGAAGTAGGCATACAAGTTTAGACACAGTTTTAGGATTTACCTTGGGTTGTTAGGGTACCAGTTAATCCAGTGAAACTTAGATCCAACATTTCCAAGTTTTCAAGAGTAGCAAATTCTGTGCAAAAACACAAACGTAAGAGGATGCATAAAAGACAGGATGTCATGGATTTCCTTAAAAGATACTATAAGTGAAAATCATGGACTTCTTGAGAGAGAGAGAGCGAGATGGCAGGATACCTTGAGCTGGAAAGGATCCCCCTAATCCATTGCCGCGTAGAGTCAGAGTCTTAAGGGATGTGAATGCACACAAAGATGGCAGGATACTGCGGCTGAATTCATTATAATCAAGACTTAAAGTCTCTAATTTTCTCAATATTGAAAGCCTCTCATAACCTACAAGAAAATTATGAGAAAATACATAACTGTACTTGATCATATATGTCATAACCAATCACTCTGTTCCTACAGACCAGCTATCTAAGGATTGGTTGGGAGGGTTATCGTTTTGGGGCATCCCCAAGTGAGTAGGTGTGGGAAGATTTACAGGATTTTCTAGCTTCGCAAGGAGGTCCTAATATGGGGATGGGAGATTTCAACCAAGTGTTGGTCTCCTGATGAAAAAGGGGGCGGCATAGCATAATGGTTCCAAGGGCTGCAGCCCTTCATGGAATTTCTGGATTTACGAAACAATGCTTAAGGAAGATTCAGATGCAACCTCAGATTGATGACGGAAAGGTGTCTTTGATCGCAATTGGATGATCTTCCACACCAAGAGGAGTTGTTTTAGCTCAACGTGCTTAGGAGATCGAGATGGGTTCCTTTTTGCTTTCCAAAGGGAACTAGGCCCCTCCCCATTCATTAGAAAAATTGAGTATAGATGTGTTTACCTTGCATTGGTTGGAAGTCATAGTAACCACTATCGCTTAGATCTAACTTTTCCAAGTTCCTCAAAGGCACCAATTCTGCATTGCATAGGGGGAGAGACAAAATTACTCGGTAATTACATTGAATGAGAGATATTAATTTATAAATGCCAATGAAGAAATTTTATGGGGAAACCTACCTTTGAGAGGAAAGTATCCCCCAAGAGCATTGTCACCAAGAATCAGAGTCTTAAGTGATGTGAGTGCACCCAAAGATTGTAGGATGCTGTTGTTATCAAAATCATTAGAACTAAGGTCTAAGATCTCCAGCTTCCTCAAATTTGACAACCTTTCAAAACCTGAAAAGAGGTAAACAATCACCATTATTATTGGATCGAGATTTGTAAGGGAATGCTTAACTTTATTTGTAAACCCTATTTTTCTCTCTCTCTTTTTTTTTTCTTTTTATTTATTTATTTATTTTATTTTATTAATTTTTCAAGATTTTATGAAAAATATAAAACGTTTTTATGGAACTAACCATCTTGTATATTAAAAAAACATTATTTTAAATAATTTTGTAAAAGAATTTTTTTTTTCAAAATTTATTATTTAAGAGCACTTTTAATCATTTACAATTTTTATTTCATTTTTACAAAAACAAAATTATAAATGGCAAAATGTCCACTTGAATGATAGATTTTGAAAAAAAAAAATTTTACAAAATTGTTCTAATATTTTCTAAGGAACAACACAATAAGTTTTCATAAAAATATTTTATATTTTCCATAAAACTTTAAAAAGTTTAAGGAAAAAAAAAAGTGAGATTTGTAAATAAAATTGAGGGGTTGCAACAGCCCCCTCTATCTACACCCTTTTTTTATTTTTATTTTTTTGGGCTAGACTACCTGTCTGTCAACGAGAACTTATAGAGGGCCCAAACAAGGGTCCTGGCCCATCTGAGCCAATCACCAACCTTGGTCGACCCAGGCATGCCTAGTGGGCTAGTGGCCTCAACATGCACAGTGACATCAGACAGCAAAACCCTGTCACATATGTGGGTTCTTCACTTTGTCTGTTTGTGTATGTGTTTTCTACGTGTGTTTAGGAAGAAAAAAAAAAAAATTATTTCCACACCTTTTTAAATTGCATCCACACTTTTTTATGAGCAAAATAGTATAAAAATCAGTCATGAAAAAGTATGGATGTAGTAAAAAAGGAAGGGTGTGGAAAGAGGCTCTCCAATTTCATAATTGCATGATATACATGCATCATCATTATTAACCATATTTTTACTATCACTAGATATGGGCACATGTGCGTTGCACGTGAATAATATTTAAATATTTAAATAATAACAAATATATGAAAATTAATAAATTCTCATATATATATATATATATATATATATATATATATACCTCATATCCCATTAATGCACAAGGTACAACTCCTAATGCGAGTATTGATATAACTTATATCAGCACATGCTTACATGATCATCATTATATATATATATATATATATATATATGAACTAATTATTTGTTACTTTTTGTTGATTTAAGTCATTAGAATGGACACTCAACACAATATGCCAAAATTCCTTTCATGACTAGTAGTTATGGTAGGAATAAGAAGTTGGTTAGAAGACATGCGTATTAGTGAAAGCTGTGTAGAATTCATGAAGTCAACAGCATTATCTTTTTTTCTCATTTTTTTTTCGTTCTTTTTTTTGGAAAATAAACATTCTTAATTAGTTAAATATAAAGGTAATTAAGTATTTAAAATTTAAAATAAAAGCGTAACAGTCAATCAAAAGTTTTTCTAAAATACAACTATAAAGATATAGATTTATCCAAATTTTGGACTATTGACTAAATATAATTAAATTATATGGTCAAATATTTTACCCTGATTTATCCTACTCAAAAACCTTCTAAGTCCTAAAGGGTGAACCTTTTCATGATGAACCGCTCTGTCCCGTTCCCACTGGGACGAAATTGGGATATCCATATTAGGAATAGGAGGGGGAATGGGATTCCACAATACGATCTGACCAAGGTCTAGGACGGAACTGGGAGTTTAACTTATCTTGGGTATTACAATTTAACATAAAATTATTAAATTTGTAAGGAGTTAGACTGCAAATAAATCCAATTATCACAGTAATGAATGGAGAAAGCCATCCCAACAAGCTGAGTCGAGTCAAGTAATAGATTGTTCAAGATTAGCTCGTTAAATTAAAAAGTTTAAAAATAGGATTCAAGCTTGACTCGATTAGGTTATGAATGAATAGAATAATTTGATAGTGTTGCCTATGAAATAAGTCAAAAAGGAAATGCATTTTTCACTTGGTGAGAGTTAAACGAAATACTCAGTAGGATAGCGAACATACCTTCAGTCTCAATGCAACCCTGAAAATCATTAGAAGATAAATTTAGACTTCGTAGCTCTTTAAAAGGCTGGAGCAAGGAAGCATTTAGAAACCAAATTCTAAAATCTTCGTAGGCTACTTTCTTTATGTTGTGGAGTGAAAGGTCTATCACGCGCCCTGTGGTAGCGTTGCACGTGACTCGCTCCCAAGCACAGCAATCACCCTTCGTCTCCTCAGCCCATGAAGGGAGAAGACGGTTTGCATCAGCACCGTTTGATTTGAGAAAAGCCTTGAATTCTAACAAACCTATCCTCTCCTCTTCGAAGCATCCTTGGTGTCCATGGATTTGAAGAAAAACTATGAAAACCAACATCAAGCACTTCACCAAAGCCCACTCCATTGAGAAATGCATATAAAGACGCCTACAGAAACATTTCTAAACCCAGCTTTTTTGGGAATACCTTTACTAGTAAAAGGCAATTGTGTTAAAAAGTTTTCCTAACGTGTGCCTTACTCATATGTTGAGTTATAATAATGATTCACTTATTTCATGAGAAATAGTAAAAATACATAAAAAATAGTGAACATTGCTTAGAAAAATATGAAAATACTTAAAAAACTATGAAAACACATTTCTTTATATAATGATTAAGTCATTAATTGCAGCTTAAGAGTGAGTCTTCCATATAATTGTGACACGAGGGTGTCATGGGTCAATGCACAGGAGTGAAATAAAGTGGGATTGTTGGATTAAAAAATAGTCTGATAATCCCACTTTCATTCAACTTCCCAATGACTTGTAATAGCACATCAATCATATCACAGTTACATATTCTCTCTATTCCTAATTGACTATTGTCCCCTTTAAAAAAACACATATTTTTAGAAAATCTTATTAAATGCTTTCACATCAATATAAATGTTTTGATATTCCAATTTTACCCTCAAGTGTATAAAATATTTTAAAAAGAGGTAATATTTTTTTATACACATTTTAAGAAATGAAATAAAAAGAATCATTGATTTTTAAAATATAACAATAATTTTGAAACATCTAAAAAAAGAAAGGAACCAATAACTTAGAAAGGGTAAGAATATAAGTTTTTATTGTCAAATTAAAGTAACTGTGGTTAGAGTAAGTCTGCTGATATCACATGTCCGACCAATATAAAATTCCCACTTGTTACAATTATGGTGCCTTAAAAGTCAGTGACGTATTGGAAAGGCATCTTTTTTTTTTTTTTGGTAAGAAAGATATAATATAAAACTAGAACCTAGGGGTACTAACGCCCACTAGTCAGCCAAAAGCAAGTTACAAAGCCCATTGGGCGGAACATGAAAAGGAACAAAATTACTATGGGCTTTATGCCCTTCTTTGGAGAGAAAATCGGCACACTGGTTCCTTCCCGGAGGGTGTGCTGGAGTTTCCATTGTCATTGTTTGGCTAACAAGGATCGGCAGTCCTCAATAAGGGACCCATCAGGGTGATTCCTCGAGTTTGCTCCTTGAATGAGATCAATTGTTACTTGGGTCTTCTATTGTGACGGCTAAAGTTTTTAGATGACTGGACTTGTAACTTGTGGGAAGAATTGTCAAATGTGTTTAGTATTAATTGGTAAATGGACGTGTGAATTGTATTATCTTAACTGTCGAATTCTAAGTCGACCTTGGACGACCGAGGTAATTTTCACTCATAGAATATTGATCCAAAATTTAAAATTGAATTAAATTTAAATAATGTTTCACCTTCCTGAATTCACTTTGCAAAATCATTCCAAATACATACTGATTTTTCATAATACATTAAGGTCGTATTTTCATTTTTTGGGTTTTTGTAATAATTTTTTATATATATATATAATTAGAGGAGATTGAACCCCTAATCTAATTTAATTATAATGAATTGTGATTGACCGTCCAATTGATTGACTAGCCGGCAATTTTTAAAGGCCACGGCTATTGGTGTGCCCCATAAGTATTCTCGCGTTCTTCTTCCCTTAAGTTGTGTCACACAATGACATACGGAGTATATTCCTTTCAGGTCCGACCTTATCGTCTTGGCACAATGGCACCTTAAACACATCTTGGGTTAATGGAAGTTGATCAAAATGAATAGTAAAATACACCATGGATCTTGGCGTTGCAACTAGCTTAGGCAAAGAAAAGTTGAGTTAGCTTGACAGAACAGTATATACACCGCCGATTTGCTCAAGTCACATAACAATACTACCTGTGAGCACCACATCCTAATACCACATGACTTAGGAGTACGCCACTAACCAGGAGGGCTAGCGCGGAAAGGAGTTGCCACCCAATTTGACTTGGGAAGTAACTTGAATCCTAACAGGGTCTAACTCGTCATAACCAGAAAGAGTTCGGAGTTAGGGTGCATCACTGGGAAGGTGTAAGGCACCCAGCAATACTCAGTCGAAACCGGCCCCCACAGATAACTATTGGCCATAATTAAATTGTCATTCAATCAAAATCATCCCTAAAGCATGCAACAATTTATATCATACAAAAGTGAATGGAACATGCAGAATGAACAATCAGAAATCAGGTAATGAAACCAAACAGAAACAAAACCAGAAGATAGGCTTTCTGCCTGCAATCAACATGGTGCGTACGCATCTATGCCAATTGCTACGCACCTTTGCTCATGTACCTGCATTTCTGTTAGTCCTGCTCCAATAATCCACATACATTCCAAACAATAATAATTAAGAAATAAAAATCCCTAAATACTATCATGCAAAAAACTCTAAGGAGAATAAAATTGTCTGCCTCAATGGGGGTGCATACGCAACTATAAGTGGTGCGTACGTAACCCGTAGGCATATCCTAAAATCTAGAAAAAACAAAAAACAATATAAACTAACCCTAAAACTAAATATCTAGAATACTACAAACAAATAGCATTACTACGAAATCAGAAGAATGAATGTTTGCCTGACATATCAATATTAATATCATTAATTGACAATAACAATGATTAACGGGTAGTCAGTCGGTCCTATTCAGATTTAACCTACTCCACTATTATGGCATGATATACAATAATTATATAACTTATTCATCCTAAACATGCATTCTAACATCATATTTCACCCATAATCATGCATAATGAGATCAAATAAACAAAAGAGAAAAAGAGAAAGAAAAGTGATTTTCATCACTTTGCAACAGTATAAATTTTAATCGCGTTTTTGAGTATGAAAACGTTGAAATTGGACAAAACTCATGATATACAAAGTTGTAGAAAATTGAATTATCTTTCTAAGAAGACTAATTTTGTCCAATTCTGACTTCAGAATAAAAAGTTATGATTAAAATACGATCGCTGATTTTAGAAAACTGTTGCTGAATTATGACGAATTTCACTCTCTAACAACCCTACTCTTCTAAATCATGCATAATAAATAAATAATGCACATCAACCAACATGCATGTGATTATACCAATATTACTTCAATCATGCATAACCATAACCTATAAAATTGAATAAAAATTGTTAGGAAAGTTACTCTCAAGTTTACGCGTCTTTAAATCCGCTTACTTCTTCCTTGCAAGCCTTCCAAAATCACGGCATGAATCCTCGGTTTAGGGTTTGTGGGTGAAGTGTATAGTGGCTCCTTGGATTAGGGTTCTGGTCTTCCTTTCAGAATTATGATGTTGTATATATAGGGATTCTTAGGGTTTTGGGAGTCTTTCCCGGGCTGCTAACTGCAATTGCATTCCAAATAGGATTCTTCCTTTCAATTAGAAGTCTTGGGGAGTTAGAAATACTAAATCCAGAATTTCCATAAAAATAGAGGGTGCGTACGCATCCCAAGTGATTGCATATGTATGAACGTGTCCGCACCCATTACAGGTGCGTATGCATCAGGGCTGAATGAAAAATGGCTGCAAACTTAGGATTTTCGCTGTGACTTCATTGGCTCGTTTGGAATCACTTTGCATCTTGTCAAGACGAATAAAAAATCTCATCATCGGGACCACGAGACTTAAGATGACAACCGGTACAAAATGGGGTATCTACACTGCCATTCTCCATCGCACCGAGAAAACCCTTAATGTTCTCGCTATCCATTGCCATCTCTCGCACGCGCGCGCGTTCTCTCTCTCTCTCTCTCTCTCTCTCTATATATATATATATATATATATATATGTATGCAGAGGTGATCCCATCAGCACATGCTGATATAAGTTACATCAGCACTATGCATTGGGGGTTGTACCCCTTATATTGATTCAATGCACCTCACATCCCACTAATGCACAAGGTACAACTTTCAATGCGAGTTTTGATATAAGTTACATCAGCACGTGCTTACCTGATCATCATCCCATATATATGTATGTATGTATATAATAATTTTTCTCTCTAAAACTCTTTAATTTGTAGCCGTAATGGTGACATCGAACTCCTCTGTTCAATACCCATAAAAGGGGACAACCATTAGAGGAAACAAACCTAAAATGAAAAAGACAATCATTCCAACAATCATCCACTATCTGGAAACCCAATTCATACTCAAAATCCGAATGTAACTTAAAGAGTTATCTAACACTCGTTTCTTAAATTTAAAAAAAAAAAAAAAAAAAGACACTTAGGTGTGAATTTAATTTTTAATGAAATTCTTGCTTTTCATAAATGGAATAGAAAATATAGTAATATAGTTTTGGATATGAATTTTCCGATCGTATGGTTGTGACTTTATGAAATTCAATCATAGTTTTTTTAACGGAGTAGTAATTTTTTTCCCATGGATCCTTAAATTAGATTCTGGGTCCCTCACTCCCTCCTCTTTTTCATTGTTCAAGGAAGTTAGGTTTACCACTTCAACACGGTACACTGAGCCATCGTAGTCATTGACCGACTCTTATCACATGTGAGTGTCACTTTCGCTTCGTCATAGACTAACCCTGTGTTTGGTTGGGAGGAAAAGAGGAAGGAAGGAAAAGGGGAGGGATAGGGATAGTTGTGTGTGTTTGGTTGAGGGGAATGGGGGAAGGAAGGAAAGGGGGAGGGAAGGGGCAAATCCTTCCTTTTTAACTTTTTGGAGTCCTCCCAAAAGTGGGGGGCAAGGAGGAGGGAAAATGAGGAATTGGTCTTAAAAGACACATTTACCCCTATGCTTACTATAATTTATTATTACTACTACATATTTAAGGGCAAAATAATAAAATTAGTATATGTTCTTTCCATTCCTTCCTCTACACCAAACACAGGAAAGAAGAAAATTATCCATCCATCAAACCAAACACATAGAAAGGAAATTTTCCCCTAGGATGGAAAGTCCATTCCTTCCTCCTTTCCATTCTCCCTACCAAACATAGCATAAAGAGCGCATGCAGTGTATTCCACCATTCTCCATCGACTCCGTCTACAGTAATGGCGTTCTCATGTTTCTTACCATAGGCCCTCTCATTTATTATTATTATTATTATTATTATTATTATTATTTTTTGGGTTTGATGGTTATGTGTCTGGGTGAGATTGCGTGCACTTCAACTAAATCTTTCATTGGGTGATCTTAAAGATGCACCATTTCACATTGACCTGGTGCATTTAGGAATTAATTCCTAAAATGCTCCCCAAAGGAATTGAACCCAAATCAATAAAATAAAGAGACTCTCATTCTACCAACTGGATTAACTCCTTGGGTGAGCCTTCTCATTTTTCACTATTACTTAACATAGAATCTAAGAAAGGTGCCATGGCTATCTTAATCTTAGTTATTACATTTGAGTAATTATTTATTTTTATTTTTATTATTTTTTTAAACCTTACACCTCCATACACCAAACCCACCCAAAAAACATTAGGCTACAAGGGCGAACTGGTGGTCATCTGAGTCCCTTTCATTGATGTTAATTTAATTAAAGTTATGTTAAAATAAACTCACACGGAATTAATGTTGACAACTCATTTTGATCAAACACTTTCAAATGGGATCAAGGAAGTGAGAAACGAAAATTGTGATCGCATATGCAATCAAACTATATGAGACTCTATAATAAAATTGCGTATGTGGAACTCTGGAAGGATACTATATCCAATGGTAATACACATTTCTTAGAGTTCATGCAATATCCTTTGAAAATAGAAAGGGTGTCAGTAATACAATCCATGAGCTAGGCTGCCGTAATAGCATTTTTCTCCTTGAAAATTTCTTTCTTTTTGGGTTAGAGTAGCCACCCTTCGTAGGACAAGTTCCCATCCCATTTTTATACTAGATTTAATAATGAAATCTACAACCTCCTGTTAATCTCATGTGCTATTTTATCATTTTTATTTAATAATACTAGTGTGTGATTCTATGACTTTCCCTTTTTCCCCTTTTTTTTCCTTAGCCAAAATATTATACGTACGTGAAAATATTGTACATGAAATACTAGAACCTATAGTGATGGGCAAAAAAGTCAAGTTAGCCCTGTTAGCTCTTTCCACCAAAAAGAGAGTCAACGTGTTATACCATTGTGCCTTAAAAAGTCATTGGCGTATTGGAGGCGATGAGGAGGAAACGACTGTGACAATTACAAAGTTAGAATTGACTTGGTCTTGGAAATTATGGGAAGGAAAACTGAAAACGATTGACAACAAATGCCTCTAGTTGCAGCGAATTAGAATTAATTTCTCGGCAAAAAAAAGAAAGAAAATCTAACCTTTTTCTATAACAAAACCGAATTGCTTCTAGTAAATTTGACTTCATTGACTTCTGGAAATTATCCACTTTTTGTTCTCTTATTTTGCCATGGCTGTAAGTGTTAGGTATTTACTCCTAAATCAAAATCTACTATGTCCATCGAGTTACTGTAATTTTTATTATGATCTTTTTGCAAAACGGAGATACAAGAGACGCGGACGACCACCCCACACTATACATATAGCAAACTAGGGCTACATGCATGTTATAGATGTAAAATTATTGAAATATTCTTGTCAATTTATTGCGAAATTGGATCCACGATGTTGATGGTAGGATGTACATTCTAATAGCCTCCACATTGCCTATCAATAAGGTGCATGATGATCCATAACCAACCAATTGGCGTACGAAAAGTATTTTTAATTTCAGTTTTGCATGTCAACTTAAAAGATGAGTATCATATGGATCATATCTATCTTAACTGTGACGTTTTGTATGGGTGACTTCCTTCATGCTTAATTCAATTTTAAAACACGAATAAATCGACATGCTGATATGAACATGCATTCATGTTAACATAAACATGTAACAAGCAAATATGAACTTATAAAAATGTGCTCACAATTATGTAAACATAAAAATGTATGCACATAATCAATTCTCTTTTTTTGTTGAGAAATATGAGCGGTAAGTGGAGAGGAGCTTCTCCACCCTTGGGTGGAAGTAAATATTTTCCTTTATCATTTTGGGTGGCATGGGGTGGGTTGGAGGTAAGTTAGGGATTCCCATGTTGTTTAAAAATAAATAAACAAAAACCAAAAGTGAAAAATCATAACAAAGAGAGAGTTTGTGACAAAGACTAAATTAATAAGGAATGAGTTTCAAATTTTGAAATTTCGAAAGCTCAAATGTACAAAGAAACCAATTATCATAAACTCCCACTGTCAAACAAATATGGAAAATATATTCTATTAGTTATATGGAAGGCAAGTTTCGTAAGTTTTAGGGATTATAAGGACATTTTTGTCTGGAAATAGTTAAATGGACCTAAATGGTTCTGGAAAAAGTTGGGACCATGAGTTTTTTTTTTTTTTTTTTTGGGGGGGGGGGGGGGTTGGAATTTTAGATTGGTCGGGCTATGGGAAAATATTACAGTTCAATGCTATTTTCTACTAACTTATTAATAAATGACTACTAACTTAACTAACAATGATTACTAACTATAATTATTTTTCCATAGCCCAACCAACCAATCCAAAATTCCTCCCTCCCCCCCTCCCCCCGGCGCCGCGCCCCCGGTCTTCTTTGTTTTTGGCGAACCTATTGCTATATAATAATTCTCATGGTGTGGACCATGGCCAAATCCCCTTTAAAACTTTACTGTGCAACCGTTATCTCTTAAACTTAGTTAAAACATTTTATATCATACTTTATTACTCAAAATTCTTTATTAAATGTTTGAACACATTCATTTCCAAGCAAAAAAAGTGATGGAATATTGACCAAATTTCTATAATTCCCCTCCCATTTTGGGCATAATTATTCTTCTAAATTACCTTCATATCCACATTGATGACAGGACCATCTCCATCCAAATTCAAAGAATTTTGACGCGGAAAGCAGTATCTAACCCGAGGGAAATTCTCAAATGTGAATATTCATAGTTTCAAAAACAGGAAAGAGAGAGAGAGAGAGAGAGAGAGAGAGATTTGTTTATTTAGTTATTTTATTTTTTGGTTTAAAAAAAAAAAAATGACTGTTTGCCCATGCTCATGATTGGCCATCCTTTTTGGGTTGGCTTGGATAGTGGGGTGGCCCAAAAGCATTCCGGGCCCCAAGTGATCTCCATATGTAGAGTTTTAGACCCAAAATAGTCCGCAGGTTGGGTCTAGGCTCAAACGAATCCAGGACTAGGACCATCCCCAACCCAACTGATGGAGCAGTCTTGCATCTGAAACTGAAGTCCAAGACAGCGGTCATTAAGAAGTAGAGGTTTGGGGGGCAAATGTGTGTTTCTCAGGCATACTCCCATCTGAGAAATTCCCAACATTTGTTTTTCCTATGCCCAATTCCCAATATGAACAATAGTACGTAAATCCCTCAAGCTCTCTCCCTCTACTCTCTCTGATCTCTCAAACCAATCTTTTCTCTCTTTAACTTTTTCCTCTACTGGGAGTCAGATTAAGAGCTCTGAGTGGGTTTTGGACTGAGAAATCAATTGAAGGATAGCCTAATCCCGACTATTTCTCCTCTCTACTCATTTTACTCTCATTCCCTGCAGACAGCTTCATCTGGGAGTCAAAAGGTACTCTATTGATGACATTGATAATCTTTGGTTCGAATTTTCATTTAGGTTATTTATTTTGTTTACCTCGGATTAGTTGGACCAAAAAAAAGACGATATAAACAACTCTTCGAATTTTCATTTAGGTTACTTATTTTGTTTATGTGCAGGTCAATGTGAATCTTGAATGTATCACCGAAGTTTAATTGAAGGTTCACTCATATGGCAAGTCCATAGGACCATATCAACTTTGGGCTAAATAAATTAACTCTGAATGGAACTCAAACAAGTCAGGGGAATGTATGCGATGGCTCAAAGTGAGACCAATTGATGCTTCTCGAAGCTTATCAAAAAAAAAAAAAAAAAAAAAAAAAATTGATGCTTCTCAGAAGGTAAGTTTTGCTTTCCCTAATGAAATAAGTGACAGAGAAGGGTGGTTTGAACATTTTAGCTGATAGCAGTATGACTAAATTCTTGAGGTCTAGCTCTTCTTTTTCTTTAGAATCCATTTCTCTCTCCAGGTTTCCTTGGAAACAGAAGGGAGCTTCCTGATGCAATTCAGGATGACCAGAAGCATTTTGCCAACATTCTCAACCTATTTGTGAAATTCTTGAAATATTTCTAACTTTCTTAGCAAGGGAATGAAACCAACATATCTCCAGCAAAATTTGTTTATACCCTATTGTTCATTCATATACCAAGTATTGTGAATAATTTCGTAAATTAAATGTAGAAATCCTGAATTATTCTGAACAGTTTAGAATGATTAAAAATTCCTCCCGAGCATGCTGTACTCATTAGCAATTCATTCATGGATTTTCTTTGGGGTCAATTTTCAGTCATAGGTTTTCTTCAAATTATTCAAATTAACATTTGAATTCCAAATCATTTCAATCCTGAACAACTTTCCCAAGTCCCTAATCTCTCACAATAAACGTAAGTGCAGTCATCTTTTGACAAATTTTAGTGCCATAAACATAAAAAAGAAATGATGACTAGGAACAAAATGAGGAAGTAAAGAAAAAAGAGTGAACATTTTCTGCAAATATGAACTTGATGTCCATTGTTTGTAAGTTGATATGAATCTAGCTATCACTACATTTTCCAGAGGTATATTACCACAGAAATGCAATAGCTAATTGTGAAAACAGCCTGATAGCTTGCGGAGAGTATCAGAAAAATAATAATAGCATGAGTACAAATATTCCTCAATGAGATTAAACCACCTTCGTCGCTAATAAGGGTTGACATAGAGGAGAGTAGCAACTCCCAACAAGAACACAATGTATGATGCAGCAAAACTTGCAGAGAAAACAACATGATCGATTTCGTACCACTTCCTTTCACTTTCATCCGAAGATTCTGTTGGTGACTGGGGTGACTCGACAATGGTGGTGCAGTTTACCTCACATGGCAGTCCGCTACGGAATGGATTTCCATCATAGCTGCTACTTTCAAATGTCCCAAATTGTCCTTTGTTGTCTGGAACTCTACCCGATAAGTTATTGTGAGCGACAGTGAATACTAACAAAAAATTCAGATCAATTAGCTCTAAGGGAATTTCTCCACTCAAATTGTTGTAAGAAAGGTCTAAGCTCTCAATTTGGGTTAGGTTTGAGAATGTACTCGGGATGGATCCCATCAACTGATTGTGAGACAAGTTCAATGCATGAACCAAACGTAGACTTCCTAGCTCATGTGGGATTTCACCTCGTAGCTTGTTACATAACAAATCCAATCCAGACATGTAATTAAGGATCTCACCCTTGTAGATGCTAAGTCTATATTTTGTCACAAACTCTACTTCTTGTTGTTCAAAATCTCTTCCTTCATCGACTTCTATAGTGAACGCTCTTCCTAGGACACTTCCATATGTATAAAATGTACGCCAAGAGCTCGATAAAAATCCTTGTTGTGCAAAGACATCGTCACTAACTCTGGTATTTCCAAAGGTGATATTATTGAGGCAGTGAGGTATTGACCCAGAAAAATAGTTTTTGGAAAGATCCAACATGCCTATCTTATTCAATTGACATAACTGATTTGGAATCAAACCACTCAAATGGTTTCCTCTCAGCAAAAGAACCCTTAAGTTGGAAAGTCCACCAATTAAATCGGGGATGCTTCTAGACAAGAAGTTATCTCTAATATCCATTGTCAAAATATAGAAGGAATTGAGGAAAGCTTCAGGTATTGATCCTGTGAATTTGTTGTTTTGCAAATGAATGTGCGGCAAATATTGTAGGCGAGAGCAGGATGGTAAAGATCCCGAGAAAGAGTTATAAGAAAGGTCTAAGCTATAGTATGGAACCAGCTCACAAGGGAACCCACCTTTGAATGAATTGTTTCTCATGATGAGTGCTCCCAAAGGAAACGATGAATATGTAACACCTATCCAACTTTGAATCTCACCTGACATGTAGTTGTTGCTAATATCCAATGAATACAGGGCAGAGCATCTGCTGATCACATTTGATAGAGTTCCTGTAAACTGGTTGTTATCCAAATGTAATTCTGTTACAGAATTCAAGTTGAAGTTTTCTGAAAATATTTGGCCACGGAAACTATTTTTCGATAATTTCAGCACACTCAATCCGATACAACCTGCGAGCAATTTCTTTGGTACTTCTCCAGAGAAATTATTAGCAGACAAATCCAATTGGCCTAAGATTCTCATGTAACAAATTGAGGTTGGAATACTACCTTCAAAAGTATTTCTGGATAAATTTAGATGCACTATTTGTGG
This sequence comes from Liquidambar formosana, assembly GCA_039720395.1. NCBI lineage: Eukaryota > Viridiplantae > Streptophyta > Magnoliopsida > Saxifragales > Altingiaceae > Liquidambar > Liquidambar formosana. The sequence continues at coordinate 14,452,689 of CM077826.1, forward strand.
TACCATCTCCCCTATATTTTCTTGAAGTTGCCCACCAACTTGATTGCTTGAGACATCCATCCAGTACAGATTTATGTTTGGATACAGCGGCAGATGAAGTTGACCCATGAAAGAGTTATTCCTTAGATTTAGAAATTCTAATCTCGTATTATTCTGGAGCAACCAATCAGGCAGCCTTCCTTTTAAGTTATTGTGGGATAGATCAACCACTCTTAATTCATGCTGATTCAAGAGAAACTTTGGAATATCCCCAGTGAGCTTATTCAGGTTACAGTTTGATAGTACAAGGACCTTCAGCTGAAACATGGGAACCCAATCTGAAAATTCGGTTTCCACCTCAAATTCGTTGTTATCAATGAGAAGACGCCCTTGAGATGATTATTGTTAAGATCAATGTACTCAAGAGATGTGAGGGGGGTTATCAGAGATGAAGATATGTTTCCTGTGAATCGATTCAGAGAGAGATCTAACAGTCTTAAGAGATGTCAAATGGTTAAGACATGGAGGATCAATGTACTCAAGAGATGTGAGGGGGGTTATCAGAGATGAAGATATGTTTCCTGTGAATCGATTCAGAGAGAGATCTAACAGTCTTAAGAGATGTCAAATGGTTAAGACATGGAGGAAGGATCCCTTTAAATATGTTTTGACTAAGATCTAACTCCTGAAGTTTCTTCAGTTCGCAGAAACCTGCAAAAGCAAATTGATAACACAAGTCATCTCCATCCTCATGTTGTCTTTCCAAAAGGATAACACAAGCAGACCATGCATCATGCTGCTGAATTTTACCTTGAATGGGTAGAGAGCCGTTAAGGCTATTTTGAGCCAAAGATAAAGCCTCGAGAGAAGAAAGTGCCCCATTAAATGTAGGAATACTCCCAGTGAAATTATTCTCGCTCAAATCTAAGATCTTCAAACTGCTTAAAGCTACCAAATCTACGGAGAGAAAAATGAAGAGCGATGATGTCAAGTGTACTGGTAACAGAATTTATTTATTTGTTTATCTTAGCAGAATACAAGAGATCAATTTCAACAAGGATGATTTGCAAAATAGGGGTATTTGCTGTTATGTTTACTGGTTGCCATACTAAAATGCTTTCTACTTCTTTTATTCTTTCAGGCAATGCATCACTATATGGGCAATCGGTACATTATCTGTGATATATACTACTCTCTAGAATGAAAGCACTCCTTACTATGAGAGGTTTATGAGAGATGATGAAAGTGATTTAATTTTCATTATATATATATAGTATTTTTAATATCAGGTGCATTCCAAAACTCTTATTTGTGACTCGTATTTTGTGAAATCAATCCGTTGGATTAGATAGTTTTCTCGTGTAGACGATCTATGCGAAAATCAAGTTGATTCAAAATTGATTGTTATTCTATCCAAAGCTTACATTTTCTGATCAATAACAATCGCTCATTTATGGACATTTATGGATGGATTAGATTTAATCCAACGATTGGTTTCCCAAAATACGAGTTACGAATAAAAGTTTTAAAATACAACCAATGCAATTTTGCATCAAGTGCACTTGATGTTGAAAAGGACTATATATATATATATGTATATGGGGAAGGTTCCATGGATACTTAGTGTAAAACTTTTTACACTTACATCCGTCAATATCTTTTTATAAAAAACATATTTCGCTAATCCAACCGTTAGATTATATATTCTACTCATAAATGTGATGCACGCCGAATTTCAAATCAATCGGAAATCAAGAAGCATTTGATCTGAAAAACTCACATTTCTTTCATAAATAAAAGTATAATTTGGGACACTTTATGGATGACAAGGCTTTTAATCTCTGATTGAATTGAAATTCAACATGCATGATTGCATGAATAAAGCATCTAATTCAACAGTTAGATTGGTGAAATATTCCTATAAAAAGATATTAAGGGGTGTAAGAGTTAAATGTTTTACACTATGTGTTAAAGGATCCCTCCCCTATAGATATATATAATTAGACTGTTCTATATTTCATAGAAAATTAAATATATAATTTTAATCAAGAATTTGCTTACCTTTGATAGGCAGGGTTCCATTGAGGTAATTATCACGCAAAATGAAGACCTCCAAACTGCTCAGATTAGCCAATTCTGTATACAAGTGAATAAAACAACAGAGATAATATTCAATAAGGGCATCTTGTATCCTATTTTACCACAGGACCCACAAGAGTAAAATATGGTTATTTATGAAATTTAATAATAGTTTGATCGTTATTACAATATTTTATTAAATATTTGTGTATTTTACTTTTTCCAAAGTTTTAATTGTTTTGCTAATAAAATTTAAGTCACACTATGTCAACGTGTTGGCTAGTTTTATCCGTGTCCAATGGAAGAGGCTCCTTGGCAGTGGCGGAGTCAAAAAATTAGTCTTGAAGAGCGAATATATTTTTATTTATTTTTTAGTCAAATGATAGGAAAAAACACACTCACACAAGTACTCACATAAAGTTGAAACCAAAATCTCCATAAACCCTACACCCCTATTAGAGTGGAACATGCTATTAGACCTAAGGGCCATATACAAGCGTCAAGATGTTAACTCACTTAAAAAAAAAAAAAAAAAAAAAGGAGGAGGAAAGAAAAGAGAAGGATTTTGCCTATATAGTTCAGGAGAATAAAGTGTAAGTAACTCTAAGAAGATTCGGGCTAAAATTAGAAATTAAAAGAGGTTTTGATTTTTGACTTTGTGGCCGGAGGGTCGAATTTACAAAAGGGTCCAATTTTTAGGGGCAAAATAAAAATTTTTAGATGGTCAAATTTGGAATTATCAAGAAATTAGAAATAACTGTTAGAAAAATAAAACGAATTTCGACTTTTGACTTTTGTGGAAGGGCTGAAATTCTCTCTTCCCCTACTTTTTGGTGTAGAACTTACGACCATAGTTAATAAAATATAGTATGGGAGAATATGGGACAGAATACGTACAGAGTGTGATTTGGTTTTTTTTTTTTTTTTTTTTAAATACAATAAAAAATTTGGTATAAGAAAAATGGAAAGGGAAAAAATATGGATACAAGTATATACAGATGCAATATGAATTTTAGTAAAAAATCCCAAACAAAAAATAAGTGAATATATGTTACATTATTTTATTATTATTTTGTTTAGTATATCACTGTTAATCATCGTTTTGATCTTGTTTTATTTAAATTTTTATAAATTATTGTTCACAAATCAATCACTATACATTTGCTTGGAAAGAGAGGAGTTTGGCTAAGAAGTTGGCTACAAAATTAATAAATATGTAGGTCTTGATATACATATACTTTAATTTCATAATTTCATTTCTTAAAATATTCTTAGTTTTCGCCTTAAAATTATATAGAACTTCATCTATATGGCAAAAGAGTAGATATAGTAATCCAATCTATAACAAAGCATAATAAATTAAGTAAATAGATAGAAGATTACAATAGAAAACTTATACATTAGATATTGATTTCACAGGAGAAAGATATGAATAAAAAGATTTTAAATATTGGTAGTGTTGTGGATGATTATAGTAGGAGTCGGCTTGTTAGTGTTATATTAAAAGTATTTTAACGTATAGACAGTATGGAATACGTCAAATACATGAATTATATGTTCGCTATAAAAAATTTTAAAAAAAATTTTAAAAAGAAAAAAAAAAAAAAAAAAAAAAGAGCATTAAAATGTCACTAAACTACAAGAAGTGATAGAAAGATACATATTCACATACCTCGGTTAGAAAGGGCCCCTTCAATTCCATTGGACCTTAGGTCTAGAGATTTAATGGCTGGGAGAGTACGCATAAAGCTCAAGCTTTCTTTGCTGAAGCTGTTCAAGCTTAGATCCAGGTGCTTTAACTTGCTCAACTTAGGCAAACTTTTGGAATCTGAGTATTTGAAGCCATGGTCGAATGTCATCAGTAGGTGAGTTCAACCCAAAAAAAATAAAAAATAAAAAAGTTTGCCAAGATGGGCTCATTTCTTTGTAAACCCTTTTGTATAGGATCTAAACAATGAAAGAGTGACATGTACATCAAGGTACCCAATGACGCACTTGTAACAATAAAGGGGGTATTTAGTCATCTACAGTCCACCTTATGCTTTCAGGTAAAATCATAATTGCATCCCTCCTCCTTATGATTTATATGTAGGTGATTCATATCAAAAATTAAGTTGATCTGAGATTAAAAGCTGTTTCATTCAAAATGTCCATACATCAGCAATTGTTATTAATTAAAAACTACAAGTTTTTGATCAAATAGCAATCAAACTGGTATCAATTTGATGTTTGGCATGAATCGCTTACATGAGAAAACTATTTAATCCAATGGTTGGATTTTCAAAATAAAAATTACTACGTAAAGTTTTGGAGTGCACCAGATTTAACTTAATATCAAGTGCATCTGATAATAAAAGAACTGAATATATATATATATATATATATATATATATATACAGTCCTCATCAGGTAAGAATGTGCTCACATAAGTTATATCAACCCCATACACTGGGGGTTATACCCCATACATTGGCCCTATGTACCCTATAATCCACCAATGCACGGGTACAACCCCTAATGCGGGTGCTGGTTTTTACTTGACCACCATCCTATCCTATATTTATATATTACCATCCCCCGATTCTCTTTGCAACTCCTACTTATTTTAAACTTTTCAAGGTTTTATAAAAGATTTAAAACTTTTCATGAAAATCGGCTGCGATGTATACTAAAAAACATCATTTTAAACAACTTTGTTATATAAATTTTTTCTAAATTTGTCGTTTAAGGGAATTTTTTGACCATTTAAAGTCTATGTTTCATTTTGAACAATCTCTATTTCTTCTCAACTAATAAATGGGTCAGGAAGTTGTTCAATGAATTTACTTTTCATAGCTTGCATAGTAAAAATTCCAATCAGGTTTCTTTGTTTACCACTCCCCCTTTTTTCCATTTCCTTTACCTTGCACTATTAGGGAGCCGTTCAGTAAATTCCGGCTTACATCCAACGTCTCCAAGTTTTCCAAAAGTGATAATTCTGCGTAAATATGAAATTGAGCAAATAATGCAAGATAAAAAATGATTGTAGATTTTATAAGTAAAAAAAAATTAAAATTAAAAAATAAAATAAAATAAGCATGCCTTGGGCAGGAAAGGATCCTTCAATTTGATTCGAAGATAGAGTTAGATTCTTGAGGGACGTGAGTGCACTCAACGGTTTTATGATGCTCTTGTTGAAGCTGTTATCACCAAGATCTAAGGTCTCCAACTTTTTCAATCTTGACAAGCTTTCCATGTCTACAATAAGATATGTTGGAAAATGTGAAACCAATAGTTCATATTTGTGAGAGAAATCAAACTGCACCTTACCAATTCAGTCAAGACAACATGAATAGAAGCAATCAACCTTCTTATATATATTCGATTTGGTTGAACCAGTGATTAAATTGGGGGTTTGAACCCCTCCAGTTGTACCCAAAAAAAAAAAAAAAAAAAAAGAAAAAAAAGAAAAAGAAAAAAGATAACCAATATTTGAAGTTGTACATGAACGCTTTGGGAAAAATTTATGTTCTTACCTTTGGCTGTTAAGGTACCAGTAAGTTTATTTTCACCTAGATCCAACATTTCCAAGTTCTCGAGAATAGCTAATTCTGCAACCAAACAATAAAAATTAGTAAGGTTAAGATTTAGGATTCCCCACCTCTGATTTTGTCTCGTATTTTTTTTGCTTCAACTACAACCAAACAAGGAAAAGTACAATTTCTTAAATTTTATCATAGATGATGGTCAAGGATTTCTTGAATTAGCTAGAGAGATCATAAATGAAGATATATATACCTTGAACCGGAAAGGATCCCCCTAACATATTCCCACGAAGATTGAGTGTCTTAAGGGATGTGAGTGCGCTCAAAGACGGCAAAATTGGATTCCCTAAGTCATTATAATTAAGATTCAAAGTCTCTAATTTTCCCAGCACTGAAAGCCGCCTCTCCGAACCTGGAAGGAAATTATAAAGAAAAATACAAAACTATGCTTCATCTCATATTAATAATATTTCATAACCAATCAAAGCCTCTTTGGCTCTATCCTTCTCCATGCATTTAATGAGAAGAATTAAATTTTTTTTCATTAAAAAAAAAAAACCGTAATTTTTTATTTTCTTTTGCTTATTTATGAGTTTTATCATGAAACAATTGGTCTGCGACCCAAATTACCCACAACACCGCCTACCCTATACAAGAAAAATATGTAGTAGGAGAATTTGACATACCTTCGTTTTCAATCCATTCAATATACCAATTAGAAGATAAGTCCAGACCTCGTAGCTCTGTAAAAGGCTGGAACAATGAGAAATTGAGATTCAAAAATGAGATATCTGTGAACAATAGTTGCCCTATTCGGTTGAGGGAGAGGTTCATTTGTGGCCTGTGGTGTTGTTGCACGTGACTCGCTCCCAACCACAACAATCTCTCTCTTTCTCATCAACCCACGAAGGGAGAGGTTCAGCAGGTGCCCTGTACTCATAATTAGCATTCTGCGATTTCAGAAAGGCCTTCAATTTTAACAGAGCCGTCCTCTCTTCTTCGAGGCAACTTTTGTGGCCATGAATTTGAACCAAAACTATCAAAACCAACAGCAAGTACTTGAATATTAGAGCCCACTCCATTTGAGTAATGTAAAAGACACCTACCTAGCTGGTACATTTGCTAAACCAGCCTTTTATATTAGCATTAGCCTGGCAGATGCTTCCATGGGGACACGAGAGGGAAAATGGTATCATTCTGGGTCGTACACGTGGCAAGCATCCAGATTATTTGTAAATAAAAAAAGCAAAGCTATAGCAACCTGGAAGAGCATTCTGGATCGTTTGCATTTTGTGTTTTGAATAAAGAAGGACTAAGTTTTTATACTCTCTATGTACTACAAAAATAAGTTATTTTTATAATTTTTTTTTTTCAAAATGTTGGATCATTTTGAAAACTTAAATCATTTTTTTTTTTTTTGGATGTTTGTATATTAACATTTTTTATTTAAAAAATTACTTTTCATAAAATCCAATAATAATAAATAAATAAAATGTTTTTAAAAATATAAAATTTAATAGATGAGAAGTGAATATAATAATAATTTTTTTAAATTATGTATTTTGTCGTAGTAGGAAGGTGCGAGTATCTATATCTATACTATAATTAAGAGTTTTTTTGCTGACCTCATCTTTTGTTTATGTGTCTTTCTAATAAGCCTTCCTTCCAAAATCCATTCCTCTCCTCATCATTGGCCCCACAAATGATGTCAGCTACTTCCTCTACTTTTTCTTCCCTCTCCCAACCTTACAACCTTCCCACTTCTTCTACTTTTTCCCTATCCCTTTCTCTCTATTTTTTTTTCTTTCTTTTCTCCCCCCCCACTCCACACACAACGTCAGCACCTCGTCCTTTTTTTTTTTTCCTTCCCTGTACACCTTCCTTCTCCCTCTATCTTTTTCTTATCCTCTTTTATTATTTAGTATGGGTTTTCTATTGCTAATTTTTTAAATAATTAGTTAGTTATTAGATAAGTAATGAGTAATCATGTGATCCTGTAAAATCATTTTTTTATTAGTTATCAAAATAAGTTCATAACACTTTTGCCAGGACATGTAAAAGGAGAATCTTGAGTGCTTGGTTTGCTATAGATAAGCAATGTTTTATTTGGTTAGTTTTCAAGCGTATTTGACAACATCTTCAATCAAGAATTAAATATTTTTTCCAGTAATTTCCTGATTTGATGTATACTCTTCTAGATTTTGTCTTCAATTAATCAGGTTATCCCATTTTTTTTTTCTTTTTTTTTTTTTTTGGAAGAGCTATAAAGAAGTTGGGTATAGGTAACAACCCCTAACTGTCCAATGCAACTAATAAAAAGATGGACACACACTACTTTATAAGTAGTGGACACACACTACTTTATAAGTAAAAATGTAAAGAGATGAACCATACATAAAAACATGTTGGCTTAAGCTTTGGATCACTAAATTATTTATTATCTTCGTATTCATTTATAATTCCCGCGCATCGCGCGTTCATACCAGTTGATTTATAAGCACAAGAATTTAGAACTTGGGGCAGAGGACTTTGATAGGGTCCCACCATGTGGCGGATTGGGTTCTTAACAGGAATTTCTCTATAAATTAGGTGTTTGATGAGTCAACCCGGAGGGATGAGAATAAAAAAAATTATAGACGTGTGGAATGCACTGTTGCACTGATGTGGGAAATCTGTGTGTGATCTTATAAAAAAATATTTTTGTTTCCACTAACACCCCATTGAACTCAACTCCTCCTTTGTTGGTCTTATTCCTAAAGTAGAAGGGGCGGCTATCATGACTCAATTCTATCTAATTAGTCTATGTAACACTGTGTACAAAGTTTTGACCAAAGTTTTTGTGAATTGACGAGACCTCTTCTTGATGGTTTGATTAGCCCAACCCAAGCTAGTTTTATCCTGGGAGGATAATATGATTATTGTCCACACTATGATCGATGAAAAAGAAAAGACTTAAAAGAGTCAAATGGTGATAAAAATCGATGTGAAAAAAAGCTTATGATAAACTAGAATGGAGTTTTATCCATAAAATTTTAACCTTAGTTTAATATCTCTAGTTTCCTTTTCACTAAAAAAAAAAAAGTCACTAGAGGTCTCTAACAAGGGAGGGTAAAGTAAAAGGAGAAGAACTTCCATGTAACTGTGACATAGGCGACATGGTGTCACGGGCCAATAAGAGTCAAGAAAAGTGAAATTGTCAGAGTACTTTTTAACCTCACAATCCCTCTAGAAGCACTTCTATGCAATTGTGACATGACCATGTAGTGTCACAGGCCAATAAAAGTCAAGCAAAATGGGATTGTCTGTCACGCCCCGACTCGGAGAGTCGACACGTGGATAAAAGTCAAAGTAAAAAGGTGTACACGTGGATAAGTCAGAGTATTAAAGTTGCGGAAGACTTAGTCAAATCCACGTGTATTTTTTTTTTTAATATTTTTAATAATAATGGTGCCAGCTCATCAATAATACCCAAATAATTAATATGAAATGTTATGCTCACACATCATGCCCATAATAATATATGGTCCCAAAATAATGCCAACATCCCTGGCACATAGGTTGGATTCAAACTATTCAAGGTTCATTAAGTAATAATGGTAATAACAATAATAATAATAGAAATGTTCATACATCAAAATAACATAGTCTCTATGTAATGCACGTGCATCTATCCTCATCCATGACTATGTTAGTATGCCACCTTCAAGTTCCAACCTCAGATTATGCCACTAGGCATCCGCCATCGGCGAACCCTCACTCATCACCTGATCATCTGAAATAATAATAGGATGAGCTGCAAAGCCCAATAGGAAATATGTGTGGATTCTATACAATTAATATATGTGCAGATACATGGTATATGAATTAAAATTATTTAATAACTCAAAATCAAATATCAGTCACAAATCAATACTTTATGTGGGTTTTAAGTTAATTTCCCAAAATTCTCATAGTATCTCCAATTCCCAAGACTATGGGATCAAACCATGCATCAACTGTCGCTAATCACAGGTTACGTCGTCACGTCAACCCCCGGCTCAGCCAAGCACGAAAATAACCAACACCTACGCGGCGTTCTTCTTCGAGGGCTTCAGGGTCTTTCACCCAAGGGCACTTTACCCTGCTTGCTATTTGCGGAGTATTCTCAACGCAGGACACCACTTCATTGTGATGCCCCCACCCGTTTGATGCATACTAAGACCCAAGGTCCATATATCCAAAACAATTTCCATCATTCAAATAAATATCCGAGTGTCCAAAAGTATCCATAAACATGTTTGATAAATTTCTAGAATTTCAGTAACATTTCTAAAGCATTTCCAAGTAAACAACATTTATAAAACATTTTTCCAAGATCCAAGTATCATGAAAATTCCATACATTTAACAGATATTTCACAATAACATTTAAACGAGTATATAACCATGTATCTTTAAGGAACAATATAAAACAGTCGTATCAAATGATATATTGAAGGATTCCATAAATTTTGAACAAGTAATAAAAATATTTGGTTATAAATCAGTGGGAAAATCCAAAAATATCATTAAGGCATTTAAAATCACATTTATAGAACAACACCATATTAAATGTAAAGAAGCCACATTTCCTACCTCAATTGCGAGCAATACCAACCCAAAACCACGTGATAGACACTGACAATGCGAATGCAGCGTTAATTCTCCCTAGGGTCCTCCCGAGGACCGATAAAATCTGATAATTATGCATAAGTAATCTTTAGGTAAATTTCAAAATAAATATAACACACTCAAAAATTACTATTGGCCTTCTAACAGTAAACTATGGTCCCAAAATCTTCAAAATAATTTTTAAAACACTCTCTATAATTTCTGGGAATTTTCTGTAATTTTTGGAATTTTCTGATATTTTCTGGAATTTTTAATAAATATTAATTTGGCCAAAAAGTCAAACTACAGTCAAACTTGGTCAAAATGATCAACTAAGGGTCCCACATGGTAGGGCCTTCCAAGACGAGTCCAACGGTCAAATTTGGGGTTCATATGATTATCGTATGGCTTTTAAATGCGTGAGAACACGGTAAGGTACACAGATGCACCCACACAGGATCATAGACCTATGGGGTCATCTTCAACCTCCCGCGGGTTGAATTGTGTAACCGGGTTACACCGTGTGTTCAACGGGCCAACTTCGACGATTAATATCTCCCTTGTTTCTTAACCGTTTTCAGTGATTCAAGTGTCGAATCGAAGCTCATGCAGAGTACTACGTGCGACTATAAATTGTTCATTCAGAATCTTATAAAATCATATTCGTTTTTAAGCCTAAAGTTTCGGGTTTTCATGATCCAAAATTCTAAAATTTCTAAAACTTCAACCTACAGTCAATTTCTCTAAAATTTGACACTACCATGGTGTTCCTTGGTCCCAAAAACATAAAATATGATCATCCTTTCTAAGAATAACATAAGAAAATAAAATTGCATATACATATATATATATATACACAGTACGTGATATTTATATATATATATATATATATATATATATATATAGAGGAATCATTAGCTGCACCTACCACTGGCATCTGCTTTGGTTATATTTATATGTATAGAGGGATCGAGACAGAGAGTTAGAGAAAGAGCAACAGAGAGAGAGAAATTGAGGAAGAACAGAGGAGAAAAAAAACAGAGTGGTCTGGTAGAGGTTTTTGGCTGAGTTCGTGGAGCTCTCTTAGTGAGGTAAAATCCTCACCTCTTCTATCGTTGATTTCATATATATATATATATATATCCAAAGCAAATGCAAGTGGTGGGTGCGGCTATGGGTGCGGCTAATGATCCCTCTATATATATATATATATATGTGAAGCAAATGCAAGTGGTGGGTTCAGCTAATGATCCCTCTATATATATAAATAATTCAGGTCATCACATTGTCAGAGTACTTTTTGGCCCCACAATCATAATTTACTTGGCTCTTATTGGCCCAGGACACTACGTGACTGTGTCATAGTTGCATAAAATCATCATTACCTTATTTTCAACCAAAGCCCTCTTTGGTCAAAGTTTAATGGGCTGTTTGGCAAACCTGAAAACCCGACCAGTTGATGATAAATTTGGCCAATTTTAATTTTGCATTGTTTGATAAATCATTTTTTTTTTCCTGCCAATTAGTTTAGCTTTATTATGAAAATAAAGCATAAACACAGTTTGTTTCTGTTTGTTTGTTTTTTTTTTTTTTTTAATTCAAACCAACTAACTTGGTTTATTTAAAAATCTGATAATAATTATAGACCACACCCAATCTGATTCAATTTTAAAGTTCCCAAACAGACCCTAAACAAGAAGCGAATGCCCACTTTGGAGAGCTGGCGGACAGATTTGCATTAATCACGGCGCTTGGGGGGTATTGTAGTTATAAAGCCACAATTGGAGCCAGGGCTGCTTCGTTTCAGTTTTTGGTTTGATAATCTCTAAAAAAGGGTACTTGCTTCTAATTTCTAAATAATAATTATTTTGATAAAAAAAAAATATTGAACTTAATAAGACAAATAAAAACCATAAATAATAAAATAAAAACATATTTGATGATTTGTATGTATTTCGTGCGAGACATCTTTTTCTTGTTCAATGTTGAATTGTTGATGAATTGATGGGCATGTTTTGTATACATATAGCAAACTAGGGCTACATGCATGTTATAGATGTAAAATTATCGAAATATTCCTGTCAATTTATTGCGAAATTGGATCCACGATGTTCATGGTACGTAGGATGTACATATAAAATACTATGAGCCTCCACGTGCATTGCCTATCAATAAGGAGCATGATCATCCATAACCAACCAATTGAAGAGGCACCTACGTAAGAAAAGTATTTTTAATTTTTGTTTTGTCAACTTAAAAGATGAGTATCACATGGATCATGTCTTTCTTAACTTTTGACATTCTGTATGGGTGGGTGACTCCATGCTTGATTTATTTAGTAATAAAGGTTTATGAGAGATGATGAAGGAACTTCGTGACTCATTATTAATAATAGAGGCTTATGAGAGATGATGAAAGTGATGCTATTATGATTTAGCTTCGGATTTGGAGATGCGTTTGATGTGTTGATGGTGGGTCGCTTGAACACAAAGTTGGTGTTTTGGGTTGTGAGCAAAAGTGATGGATGGGGTGGGGTTTGAAGGGTTCTCTGCTTTGGGTCTAAAAGAAGTGAAGGTGGGGGTGTTTTTGAGTTGATGTAATGGTGGCTGGTTTGGAGAAGATGGCCGGAGTAGCCGGGGGTGGCTGTACGTTTTAATTGAGAGAGAGAGAGAGAGAGAGAGAGAGATTTGCCAGAGTTGCAGCTTCAAGTTCTTGCTTTTTGAGTCAAAATTATCTTTTAGAGATGTTGGAATTTACTTAGGAAAATGAGTCATTGAAACCTCGGGGTGGGGGATTTAAGGGAAGGGTCAGGGTTGCTCTCGGTTTTGTAGCCCAAGGCCACATTATTGGGGCTCTCCTCAGAATAAACCCCACCCCGAAAAACCGAAAACAAAAACAAACTAGTGTTGGGGACTTGATTTCTTGAATGAAATACAGAGATTGTATTTTGTAACTTGGAAGAAAGTGAATATGTGCAGGTCAATCTGAATCTTGCATGTATCACAGAAGTTTAATCAAGGTCCACTCGTGTGCAGGTCCATATCAACTCTGAGCTAGATAAACTGAGAATTGAACTCAGATATGTTAGGGGAATGTATGCAATGGCTCAAAGTGAGACAATTGATGCTTCTCGGAAGGTAACTTTGTTTTCCCTGCCTAGAGGCTAGTTTTGTCTTTCCCTTGGACCAAAAAGCTTTGTTTTCCCTACTGTGATGATTGCAACTTTATCCAAAAAAGAAGAAAAAGAGTGATAATTGACAGCAGAAGGTGTTCGAACTTCTTGGCTGATAGCAGTTTGACTCCAATTCTTGTTCACTCTTCTTTCTTTAGAATCCATTTCTCTCTCCAGATTTCCTTAGCACTGGAAGGGAGCCAATTCAGCATGGACAGAAGCATTTCGACAACATTCTCAAATTATTTTTGAAATTCTTGAAATATCTTTGACTCTTTTAGGAAACGGATGAAACCAACATATATATATATATCCCCAGTTATTCATCGATATACCGAATATTGTGAATAATTTCATAAAATTAGAATGACAATATACTCCTTCTAAGCATGCTAGCTGTATTCACTCCCAATTCATTCATGAATTTTCTTAGGGTTCAATTTCCATTCATTGGCTTTCTCTTGATTATTCAAATATTTTCCTGGTAAACTTCTAAATTCCAAATTATTTCAATGATGAACAGTCTGCAAGTCCCCAATTTGTCACTATAAAAACAAGTGCAAAGTATATTGCCATAAACATAAAAAGCAATTAGTACCAGAAACCAAATGAGGAAGTAAAGGAAGAGAAAAAGTGAGTGAAATCTGTTGCAAATTTAAACTTCTTGTCCACTATTCATGAGTTGATATGAAGCTAGCTATCACTACACCTGCCAGATTTATATGACCATAGGAAAATACAATAGCTAATTATAAAAACAGGCTGATAGCTTGTGGAGAATATTGGAAACAAAATAATAGCATGAATAGAAACATTCCTCAATGAGATTGAACCACATTTGTCGCCAATAACGGTTGACAAGTAGAAGAGTTGCGACTCCCAATAAGAAAATGATGTATGATGCAGCAAAACTTGCAGAGAAAACCACAGGATCGATTTCATACCACTTCACTTCACTTCACTTTCGTCTGAAGATGCTGTCCATGAGTTATCAACGCAGGAGCAGTCCTTCTCCAATGGGGGTCCGCAAAGGAATGGATTTCCATCATAGCTGCTATTTTCGAATGTCCCAAATTGTCCTTTCATGTCGAGAAGTCTACCCGATAAGTTGTTGTGAGCAACCGTGAATACCGCCAAAAAATGTAGATCAATCAACTCTGAGGGGATCTGTCCACTCAAATGGTTGTAAGAAAGGTCCAAGCTCTCTATTTGGGTTAGGTTTGAGAATGCAGTCGGGATGGATCCTGTCAGTTGATTGTGAGACAAGTTCAATGCAAGAATCCAACTTAGTTTTCCTAGTTCATGTGGGATTTCTCCTGTTAGCTTGTTGCATGACAAATCCAATCCAGACATGTAACTAAGGATGTCACCCTTGTAGGCACTTGGTCTATATTTTGTAACAAACTCAACTTCATCTTGTTCAGTGTATCCGATATCTATGAAGCGAAAACCAGTATCCCTCTCTAAGAGGCCTGCATATACATAAAATGCAATCTTAGACCAGTTCATAAAGAGTTGTTGTGCGAAGACATGGTCACTAACCCCATTCTTCCCAAAGGTGAAATTATTGAAGCAGTGAGGTATTGGCCCAGAAAAAGAGTTCCTGGAAAGATCCATCAAGCCTATCTTCTTCAATTGACACAACTGATGTGGAATCAAGCCACTCAAATGGTTTCCTCTCAATAAAAGAACTCTCAAGTTGGGAAGTCCACCAATTAAATCGGGGATGCAGCCAGACAAGAAGTTTTCTCTAATGTCTAGTGTCAACAAATTTGAGGAATTGAGAATAATAGCTTTTGGTATTGCTCCTGTGAATTTGTTCTCTTGCAAATGTATGTGCTTTAAATATTGTAGGTTTGAGCAATGTGGGAAAGGTCCCCAAAAAGAGTTATGAGAAAGGTCTAAAAAACTAAGTGGAAATAGTTCACAAGGGAATAGGCCTTTGAAAGAATTATTTCTCATGATGAGTGTGGTCAGATTCGTCAGGTTACCTTTCAAACTATGAATCTCACCTGACATGTAGTTGTTGCTTATATCCAACACACACAGCTGAGTGCATTTGGAGATCACACTCGATAGAGTTCCCGTAAATTGGTTGTTGTCCAAACGCAAATCCTTTAGCTGAGTCAAGTTGAAGTGTTCTGAGAATATATGGCCACGAAAACTATTTTTTGATAATCTCAGGATACTCAATCTGACACAACCTGAGATCAATTGATTTGGTACTTCTCCAGAGAAATTATTGGAGGATAAATCCAATTGCTCTAAGCGACTCATGTCACAGATTGAGGCCATGATGCTACCTTCAAAAGTATTTCTGGATAAATTTAGATAGACCATGTGTGGAACCATCTCCCCCATATTCTCTTGGAGGTGCCCATCAAATTGATTGTCTGAGACATCCACCCAGTAAATATTTATATTAGGAAACTGTGACAGATGCAATTGACCCTTGAAAGAGTTCTTCCTTAGATTTAGAAATCCAAGTTTTGTATTGTTCTCGAGCAACCAATTAGGGAACCTTCCTTTCAAGTTATTGTGGGATAGATCAACTACTCTTAAATCATACTGATTCAATAGAAACTTTGGAATATCCCCAGTGAGTTTGTTCAGCTTACAGTTTGATAGCCAAAGAACCTTCAACTGGAACGTGGGAACCCAACCTGAATGTTCGGTCTCTACCTCGATTTCGCAATCATCACTTACTAACAAGAATTCCTCAAGCTTGGAATGGTTAGCGAATGAACTAAGTGAGAAAGAACCCTTGAACTTATTATGACTGAGATTAATGTACTCAAGAGAGGTGAGGCTTGGTAATGCAGTTGACGAGATCTTTCCTGTGAATTGGTTCACAGCGAGGTCTAATAGTTTAAGAGACGTCAAACTTTTTAGACACCGAGGAAGAATCCCACTGAAGGAGTTGCGGCTAAGATCTAATTCTTGAAGTTTCTTTAATTCACATAAACCTGCAAGAGCAAATGATGTCATAAGTAATCTACATCCTTATTTTGTCTTGTGCAAGAATGAATAGAACAAAACTTTTCATGACCCAATTTACACGCTTTAGTTTTTTAAAAAGCAAGGATGAGGGTTGGTGATAGTTATTTAAACTGATGGACATATAATAGCTATGGGAAGCAATGAAAATAACAAAATTAATTCCAACTCAAGACAAAATAATGGGAAACTGATATGTCTCTTTCATTGATTTCCACTTTCCAACTATTTTGTTCACCATTCAGCATGATAGATTTGCAACTTAATTCTTACCTTGGCTGGGTAAAGAGCCATTGAGGTTATTATGACTCAAAGATAAAGCCTTGAGAGAAGATAATGTGCCCATAAATGGAGGAATACTCCCACTGAGATGATTGCTGCTCAAATCTAGGATCTCCAAATTGCTGAAAGTTACCCAATCTATGTAAAGAAAAATAAAGAGAGTTGGTATTAAGAGAATTCATAATAGCAAATGACATTCATAGCAAGTTAATCAATTTAGTCACTTTTAAAAAAATTAAGACAAAAAGAAAGAGAATGCATAATAACGACATAATTTAAATTATCTTACTTATATGGGCATTTTTGGGTGTCCAATAGAAATTGAATTGTTTCATCTTGTTTAACATATAATTTGGTAGGCATCATCACAAATGATTCTAAAATTTGAAACCCAACCCTCATATTTTACAAAAGATTTGGTTTGTTATGAATTAGGGTAAATTTGGCATTTTAACAAAATGATTTACTTAATGTAATAAAAATTTAAATGCCATGGACCTTACGAGTTAGGAAAATAGTTACTAGACCTAATGTTTGAAATGTATGTTGCATAGGACCTATTTGCCAATTTCCCCTTTTTTGTAATGAACTTCACATAAGTTAGTCTTTTGGTTCTTCAAATTTTAAAAATTCATAACTTTCAATATATATGTCTGTTTTTAACAAATTTTATATTTTTAGAATCTATTCATCAAAATCTTCGAAAAAAGACCTATGATGAATAGGAAATTATTATTTTTTTAAATAGTAAAATTTTATTGTTTCTAGAAGCTTTAATATGTCACTAATAGATTCTATAGTGGTTACAACTGGTTGCAAGTTGTTAGTTGGTTAGATTCCTATAAATAGGACTTGTTTTAGGCTTTTAGCTGTTAGAAGCAATTTTGATGATATTTCTTCTGTAAACAGATTCTATCCCTAAGATTAGAGCATTTTCTTGGTCTTTCTAGGCTCCCAAACAGCCTATTTCTCTTGTAATTCATTGTTTTCTCTCTTGTGAACCTGATTTGCTGAATAAAATGTGTGCTGTTGAAATTTGGTCTCATCATAAAATATAAAATTTTACTGTTTTGTGAAATAGGTAAGATTTTACTGTGTTATTTAAAATAAAATAAAAATCACTGTTTTAGGAGTTAAAATAGCGAAAATTCACTATTGTTAGGAAGGGGAAGGAGAGAAAGAGAGAGAGAGTAAGAGAAATAATTAAAACTAGAAAGTAAAATTTTCATTTGTCTACTAGACAAATTCTACTATTGATTGAACAGTGAAATTTTATTGTTCATTAGTCAAGTACGTTAGTTAAATTCCATTAGTCAATTGCGTTAGAAGTATTCCACCATCCATTAGTCAAGTGCATTTGGGAAGCTTGTATTGCCATGTGCTTGACATATCGAAGCTTGATATATCCATGAGTTAATGTTCTGCCAAGCTCCAGATCCAAACTCACCCATGACAAACCCAAATGATGGAGGAAGAGGAGTTTATCAAATCTATTATCGTAGACAACACTGTTGGTTACATCAACGACCACCAAATCGACAACCTTCAAATCATTGATCTGAACTAATTGCTGACAACCTCCAAATCGATGAAGAGCATGGGTTGACCTCCTCGAAGATTGTGGAGGACACAAGCATTATAGGTGATAGCAAGGTGAGGTTTTTATTTTATATTTATTTTTTAATGTTGCTTGAAGGGTTCTCATTGGGTATGAAGCAGTGCTGCAATTCAAAGACCCCTTCTATGACTGTGGGCAGTGTGGGAGTTGGACTTTGCCATGATGGGGCAAACTTGGACACTTAATTATGATGGGGTAGACTTGAACTTTGCTGATGACAGCAGTGGCTGCTCCGATGATGGAGATCGAACCCCTCTCTATTTTTTCTTTTTTCAGGTAAGGAAATATACAGGTTTGTTTACCTGTTTTGGGGACTCTTACTTTATAGTCATAGAACTAGGTTCTTCTTTTGATAAGTAGAACAAGTATGGCTTCAGCCACCCCTATCTCTTTCTCCTAGGTGGTTCATTTTATAAAAGAGTATTTTTGTCAAAAAATGGTCAAAATCACCTAACGGGTTATGAAAATTTTTGTTGGACCTATTTAGCCATAAGTACTATTACATGAAGTTATAACCAAATTCCCCTATAAAAAAATACTCTTTGTAATCAATAAGGCTAAATTAGGCATTTCAAACAAAATGATTCACTTAATTTTATTAAAATTTAAATGCCATGGACCATAGGAGTTACCAAGTTAGGAAAAACTAAAGTTTCTGGATGTAATGTTTGAAATGTTTGTTGCCTAGGAATTACTGCCAATTTCCCTAAAAAAAATAACATAAAGGTAAGATTAGTGATGTTGTATATGGAATTCAGGTACATCTCACTTGGTGCCATGGGCTAAGCTAAAATTCAAAGCTAAATATCAAAGATTAGTAGATTACAATAGATGACGAAGAGTGTTTTGCATCGCATTATAGAATTTTCACTAATTATTCGTTTGCTCCATTGCTTGTAGGGAAGATGGAGAAAAGAAATGTAAATGTGGAATCCTACTCAAACCTCATAAATAGTTGTAACATTCCAAAATTTGATTTACATTCCATGGTCTTTCAGAAAACCAAATAGAGCATTATATTTTCAATTGAGTTTGAGATCTAAAAGAAATTTGCATACACACATACCTTGCGTAGAAAGCATCCCTTCCATTCCATTGCGCTTTAGGCATAGAGATTTGAGGGATGAGAAAGCACCCAAAAACCTTAGAATTTCTTTGTTGAAGTAGTTCCAGCTTAAATCCAGGTGCTCTAGCTTGCTCAACTTAGACAAACTTTTGGAATCTGTGTATTTTAAAGTCGTGGTCAATGCCATAACTATAATACTTAACTTCAAGAACACAACGGAATGCAAATATAAAGAAACAGAACCAACTAAAGTTCCACACACAGGTTTTTCTTCTTCTATAAGGAGCGAGTCCATGTTTGTTTAGTACTTTACTCAGATGACTTCCTTCTGTCTCTTTTCTTCTTCTTTTTTGTCTCTACCTTTCTTACTTTTTCTTTGCTTGCATTAATAGTATTAGTAAGATCCCTTAGCGAAAAAATAAAAAATAATAATAATATAAGTCAATTACAAAATTGGCCTTAGAAGATTTATACTATTTTAAATGATTGTATGAACATTATTTTATAGTGTGATATGGAAGTTAAGATGAATCATGTTTATAGAGAAGGAAATAAAGTTGTTGATTTCTTAGTTAATTTAGGTTAGAGAATTAAATTTAATCAAATTTTGGAATTCTAATTTTCCTAGAGAAATTTTAAGGGGGAATTTTAGATTGATTGGTCTAAGGGAAAATAATTACAGTTAGTAGTCATTGTTAGTTAAGTTAGTAGTCATTTATTAAGAAGTTAATAAAAAATAGCACTCAACTGTAATTATTTTCCCATAGCCAGACCAGTCTAAAATTCCTCCAAATTTTAAATATTTTTTGGGAAGATGTTATTAGTAGATCTAGTACTCGTTGGTGTTAACCTTTTTCAATTTTCAATTTTTTGTTTGTTTGTTTGTTTTATCAAGAAAGCAATTTTTTTTAATTATAGAAAAAAGTTTGATACAATAAAGAGTAACACCCTCAATACACCAACACCTGCCAACACAAACCATGCCAACACTCGGGCAAAAACACAAACACCTAAACTACATACACAGAGAACCCATCCTTGAAAAGCGTGGGGATTGTGTGATGAAGGGTGATAGAACCTCCGATAAATGCTATGGGATAGTCCCAAGTTCCGTCCGTAGTTTATGCAAGAACGGAATCTGAGTGCTTAGTTGGGCGACTTGCAGGTTCAAAGGAGGTTGCTACACACGGGTTGGCTCTTGTTTATAGATTTTCTGTGATTTAGGTAAGCACCTCAAATTTCCAAAGTTTTATGAAGTTTGAAGGGAAGGATGTGGTTTTTATTGAAGTTCTTATCCACTTACGCAAAAAGGAAAAAAAAAAAAAAAATAGAGCAGAGTTTTAGATTCTACCTCGGGTTGTTAAGGTACCATTGAATCCATTTCCACTTAGATCCAACGTTTCCAAGTTTTCAAGAGTTGCCAATTCTGTGCAAACACATGCAGGTAAGGAGATGGATATAGCAAAGGATTAATCATACACTTATTGAGAAAGGGATAGAGAGGGATCATAAAGGAAGATACCTTGAGCTGGAAAGGATCCCTCTAGTCTGTTGTAACCAAGACTCAGCGTCTTAAGGGATGTGAGTGCACTCAAAGATGGCAGGATACTATTATTGAACAAATTATGATCAAGATTCAAGGTCTCTAAGTTTCTCAATATTGAAAGCCTTTCAAAACCTGCAAGATAAATATTAGTGGGGAAAAAAGCAAAAAGACCCGGTAATTTTATTTTTACTCTTGCTAAGTAAGAGATACTCCAACCAAGGAGAGTTGCACCCACAACCCCTCAAATCCTTTGACCTACTCTTATGGGGAAGACATACTACTAACCCCACGGCTTGTTTGGAATAAAAATGGCCCCATATTTTGATACTTACAAATTTACAATTTGTATATATATAAATAGATAAATTAATTCAATATCAAATAGGAGCTCTTAATAAATTTGTTTTCAGTGGAAAGAAAAAATATTACAAAAATTTTGACAAAAGATTAGGAAATGAAATCCTTCCTACGATATAATGATATATCAACAATGTTATAAGTAATATTAAGTGGGTTAGCCATTTTTTTTCTAATGAAAGGGATATGTTTGTAAGACTTTAATTCAAAAACTTAATTAGTAAATTTGCAACTTAAAATTCAATAAAAAATTAATTTTAAATATATATATTCTTTTACAAGGGAATTACAGATTGGTTCGGCTATGAGCAAATAATAACAGTTCAATACAAATGACTACTAACTTCTTGGTAAATAACTACTAACTTAATTATTTGCCTAGCCTGACCAATCGGTAATTCCCCCTTGTTGCTATGCAAAGAGTTAACTAATGTTATGTATGTTATGCTAAACATCAATAAGGCTTCACTTAAAATTTTCGCCTTCAACTTCAAATTATATATATTAGCTAACTGGCCTAAGGGAGAAGTTAAGGTTTGAATCTTAGGAACAGTTAAATCACATAATGAATTTCTCACCCATGTTACCAACAAATTGAGACCACCTTAGCAATTCAATTGGTGGTTCCAGACAATTTTCGTAAATGGCGTCAAAATGTCAATTTTTTCTTAATTAACAATATGGTTATGAAACAAGCTAAGACAGGAAATATCTCAATAAAAATCCCTCTACACCTAAAGAATTTAAAGCAAACTAGCAGTTCAAAGGAAATTTTAGTAGGAGAGTTGAGATGGATACCTTCATTCTCAATCCAACCACTAAACCCATTAGAAGATAAGTTGAGACTCAGCAACTCTTTAAAAGGCTGAAACAAGGAGACATTTAGATACCAAATTGTGCCAACTTCTCCATCGGATCCTTGCTTTGTATTGTTGAAAGAGAGGTCAACGGCATGCCTTGTGGTAACATTGCACGTTACTCGCTCCCAACCGCAGCAATCACTCTCTCTATCGTCAACCCATGAAGGGAGAAGTCGATCTGTGTCAACACTACGTTCTGATTTGAGAAAGGCCTTGAATTCTAACAGACCCACCCTCTCCTCTTCAAAGCAACCTCTGTGTCCATGAATTTGAAGCAGAACTATCAAAACCAATGTCAAGCGCTTAACTAAAGCCCACGCCATTGAGAAATGTATGAGGCACGTAGCTTGGTTCACTGCAGAACCAGCATTTATACTGGATACATGCTCATCCCAGCGTGACAAGCACGCTAACAATTCAGAGAGGAAAATGCTATTAGCATCAAGTCTTTACACCAATTTACACAGCGTATGAGATGAGATCAAATGATTTGTTATATTTTTTTTAATACCCAAAATTTGTAGCAAGAAATTGGTGGTAAAAGTTAGTCCATATGGCAAAGAGTGAGTCTTCTATGTAATATTATGAGCCAATGAGAACAAATAAAATTAGGATTTTTGGACAAGAAATTAATATTATGATATTTATTCTTAATGACTTGTGATACCAAATCAACTGTAAGATATAGCATTTCATAAAATTAATAATTTACTTATATTATAAGTTCTAATTTACCGTTTGAGGCAAACTGCACTAATGGAGTGGTCTCTAAAATTCCCGACCTGGAAATTAAATTAGATAACCAACACACAACTCAGTACGTACATCTTACATGAAACAGGTCAATTAAATTATTTAAATACCTTTTGTCAGAGTTTCTCTCTCTCTCTCAAAAAATACCAGTCTAAGGAGTGAAAGGATCCTCTTTACTCACTATACATGTCAGGATGCATGTTCCCAGTAGTAATAAATTGAGACTTAAATGTCATCCACTCGCACAAATTATTGCCAAGCCTTCAAAAAACCCAACCACCCCCAACGCCCACCCCCTTCCCCCGGGTGGGGCCAGAAAAAGGAAAATGACAAAACAAAATTATTGCCAAGTTAGTTTATATTTTGCACAGCCAAGCCCACTAGGATGGTCCTATAAAGAAGCCCAATTAATGACTGCGTGCTATTCCGACTTTAACTGTCATTATCAAGAGAAGAAATGAAAATGCCACTTCATCCAAATTTTATTATCTATACTCAATCATTTATTTTTTCTGTCAAAAATGCATAGATGAAAGCAAATAAATGAGCTCAGCCTAGAATAAAAAAATGCTATCACATATGAATAGATGAAAGATTATTTATGAAATAGATGATTGAAATAATATAGTCCATAAAAAATTTGCGTGTAACGATGATGTCACCTCATCTTAATTAAGAAATAATAAGAATGGAGGTAAATGGAAATATTGGGTATGACATTAATGAATAATGAATAATGAATAATGAATATATCAGATTTGACATTTTTAATTATATGTACTTGTTTCCTCTTATTCACTTCTACTATTGATGATGTAATATCAACATTACATATGAGTTTTTCTCAATTATTTAAGGCCTTCAAAACCTAGTTCCCAACCCCTCTCTTTAAGAAAAAAGTCTCTATTGGCCTCCCAAGACTTGCTTTTTATCTTTCATTTATTTTAATTTTATTTTAATTTTATAAAAAAAATATAAAAAGTTTTCATGAAAATCGATCACATAGTTCACTAGAGAATTTATAGGTATGAAAATAGAGAATTTAAATGGCCAAAACATATATTTAAAAGACATATTTTGAAAAAAAAAATTTTCTAAAAATTGTTCAAAATGATATTTTCTAGTTGATATCACAATCAATTCTTATAAAAACATTTTACATTTTTTATAAAATCTTAAGAAATTTAAAATAAGTGGGACGAAGAGTAAATCTTATTCGGTTATACCAAGTGGAAAGCAACCGTCACCTATGAAAGTCTAACTCTTCGTGTGCTGATTAGTCTGTGCATGACACGTGCATAATGCGCGAGGGTTCTACCTTGGCCACTGACCCTCGCATCCCTCTTTATACCAATAGCCACCCAAAATCGAAATTATTGTCAAGCAATCGTACATTATGCACATCTATGCTCAGAAAGAGGGTCCTACAAACTACAAACTACAAAGAAGCCAAATGGGTATGTTCTAAATTGACTTTTATTATCATTGTGTAGGTCTGTTTTGGAATTTCAAAAATTAGATCAGATTAGGTTCAACATAACTATTATGCGGTTAGGTTTTTTAGGTTTGTCAGGCTATCTTTATCTGATCTTTAACTGGCCAAACTTTTCAAACAATATGAAAACAAAATTGACTAAAGTTATCTTTAGCTTATTAGGTTTTTAAGTTTGTCAAATAACCCTCGCGAAAGGCTTTTAAAACCCAACCTTACCCCAAGTAAAAAACAAAAGTGGGTGGCAATTGAACATTTGCACACCCCACTTATTTTAACTATTTAAAGTTTTATGAAAAATATAAAAGGTTTTCAAGAAAACTGGTTACGTAATTTACTAGAAAGCATCACAACTTAGTATTTTTTTTTTCCCAAAATCTATTGTTTAAGTAAACTTTTTGACTATTTACAATTTCTATTTCATTTTTACAGAAATGAAAATTAAAAATAGCGAAAAATTCTAGTTAAACAACATATTTTATAAAAACTTTTTTCAGCTAATTTGTTTAAAATGATATCTTCCAATAGACATTGTGGTCAATTTTCATGAAATTTTTTTATATTTATTTTATAAAACCTTGACAAACTTTAAATAAGTACAAGGAGGATGTGGTGTACAAATAAAATTGGGGGTTGTAACAGTCGCCTTCAAAACAAAAACAAAAATAAAATTTATTGCCAAGCCATCGGACATTATGCACAGTTACACTGAAGTTTTTCTACCAGCAGAGAAAGCACCTTTTTTTTTTTTTTTTTTTTTTTTTTTTTTTTCGGATAAGTTCTAAATTTTTTGGATAAGGAAAAAAGCCCAATTGACGCCGTACTAAGCTGACTCTTCTTGTCATTATCAAGCGCCCCTATTAAATTTTGAAGGGCATTTTGGTGTGGAAACGGTCCTTTAGGGGGTTCATACGCTGCACCAAAATAGCTATAATTGCTGAGACCGACCTATCATTACCCGTTGACATTAAAATGGTGGAGCCACCAATTTCAGGTTCATGTACATTTGGCGAGAACTTTGCCCGGGTTGAAGTGAAGCTCCGGAAAAGGAAAAAGTAAAATATAAAAAAAAGGATATTGCTTGGCTCCTGACAGTGGAGGAATAACTTCTCTTTTCTCTTACTCATACTATGCTATGTGTAATGGTTAATTTTTTAATATATGGATACAAATATGTGGACACATGAATACAAATATGTAGACATATAATCATATTCATTTGAACACATAAACATATATATATATAAACACATAAATGCATGTCTATAATAACATAACATAGAGATACATATATATAATCAATTCTCATTTGTTTGTTATACACGTGGCATAATATGAGTAGGAGGGAGGAGCAGTTGCTCTTCCACTGTGAAGAGTCAAGTATTATCTTAAAAAAAATTAGCTAGTTAAAGCTTTAAATATCCTACCGATGGCATGGTAACTTAGTATTATTTGTTTTACTTATTAAGTGAGTGATCTCGAATTTAAAATTATGAAAAAAATTGATACTCATTTGTTGATAGTCTAGGGATGCAAACGAGTCAAATAGTAAGTTGCTCAAGCTCGGTTGGTTAAATTAATGAGCTCAAAAGTAAAGTTTGAGTTATGCTCATTTAGCTTACAAACGAGTTCGAATGAACCTTTTATTAAGTTGAACCTTAGCAGTATTTTTAATAAACTTTAAAATAATACTCAAGCTCACCTCGTTTATCTCATGAGTGAGCTTGAACGAACTTTATATCGAGTCAATCTCATGTAATTTGGCTCGTTTTACAATCCTAACTGACCTAAGGAAGGTTAAGGATAAGGGTAGGTCCAAAAAAGAAATTAAAAAAGGGGAAATGCTAGTTAGTCCCACACTTTGCCCTACTATCTATAAGAGAATAAGAAGGTAAAATTGTAAGACCAACTGATATAATTAAACTTTAAAAATTAAAGTAATCTTTATTTTCTCATAATAAGACAAAGTGTAGGGTAAAGTGTGGGCTAACTAGCCTTTCCCTTAAAAAGGAAAGGTTAAGCAACTTTAGCTAACGCTCTTGGTAACATAATGTTTTACCCCCCTCAATGGAAAATCCCTTGTGGCTTATGCTCTCTCTCTCTCTCTCACATTTTCGTTCTAGGAAATCTTATAATGTTTATTTCATTTCAAAAATTAAAGCAAATAACTATTTTAATTGAAAGTCAATATATTAAATTGAGGCAGTTGCAATAAATATTATATGGCTAGCTGAAGTAAATGAGTGTAAATACATAACTGAAACTTATATATCGAATATATTAAAAGTCCTTATTAAATGAAGTTTATCTGCTAAAATAAGAAGTATCGATGTCTTGACCTTAAAGGGTAGTGGTGTGAGTTTGTTTTAATGAAGATCCTTCCTTGAGGGTCAGCAAATTTGTAGACAAACCTAATCATGAAAGAATTTAGGTGAAATGAATAATCAACCTAGTGATAATAAACATTTAGATCATATTAAATAAACTAATATTGAAAATATAAGTGGAGCGTTGAATTATGTAGAAGATAAAATTTATGATATGTTATGTACTTATGTAAATTAGTTAATATATATGTAGAAAAACTCAAGAAAATATCCATAAAAAATTCATCACGTTAAGAGAAAAAAAACATACATATATATAGACTTAAAAGTTCTAGTAATAAATGAAATTCTAAGATTATATATTGGAACTAAAATTACTTAAGATGTTTATAGCAAAAAAGACATCGGAAAGATTTTGAAATAATTAAAGAAATAAATATGGGTTTGACAGAAGAGACTACTGATTTGGATAATGAGTCCGAAGTATCATTTAATACAAGTAGAAAGTTCAATGCATGAATCTGAAGGTGATGATCTTAAAAAGAAAGCTAAAAGACAGAACTATAAAGATGATGAGCAGCCCCACGGAGATAGAATAGGATAAGAATTTAGAACATCTGAACATGAAGATACAAATTAATGAACATATATCCCATAGAAGAACATATAAAAGGAAATTGAAGTTATGAATATATATCCCATATATCTAATATGTGTAGGACACTTTCCGTACGCATCCAATAAATAAAAAAATTAGAATAATTTCGAATATGGGAGGGATACGGACACGGGAGGGACACGGCGTGAATACGGTGGGGTAAAAAATAGAAATTTAAATTATTTTAAAAGACAAAATTTTAGTTATTTTAAACAATTGATGGGTGCTTTTGCAAAAACCCAAAAATTCTTTTTGTTATGTACTTATGTCTCATTATAACTTATGAATGTCTTGCTTGTTATGTGATTTTTATTTTTTATTTTTTATTTTATTTTTTTGTTTTTGAACTCTATCTTTCAAATGGAAAAAAAAAAATATATATATATATATATATATATATTATTTATTTATTTATTACCATATCCCTGCCGTATCGTGTCTTGGGTGTTAGAGTGTCTATATCGTGTCGTAACCATGTCGCATGTCCGTATCCGTGCTTCTTAGCTTACCATCCACTTTATCTGTCAAAAGTATATAAATGAAAGCAAATATGGCTCAGCATAGAATAAGGAAAAGTTACAAATATAGATGGATGAGAGATTGTTGACGAAATAAATAGGTGAATTAACATAGGGCAAAAAGAAATTGCGTGTAATGATGATGTCACAACATCTTAATTAAGAAATAAGAAGAATGGAGGTAAATTAAATATTAGGTATGACATTAATGAATAATGAACATATCAGATTTGACATTTTTTGTTTTATGCACTAATTCTCTCTTACTCGTTTGTACTATTGATGATGTAATATCACCATTACATATAAGTTTTTCTCAATTATTTAAGGCTTTCAAAACCCAGTCTCCTACCCCTCTCCCTAATTGTAACGCTCCAAAAATTATATACAGTAAATATGTATAATTTTTATGAGTTCCATACAAATAAAATATTTTCAAAAATAAAATTGCGCAACTATGGGTAGTAATGGTTAACCCAAGAATCATTATAAATATATATTGGTCAACTAATTAAATAAAATTATATTAGCTTTAAATAAAATAAATATACATGATAATTTTTCTAAATCTCGATCCCAATTCTACTACGTGTATTCAACAATGATCACCTAAAAATATATTGGGGTGAGCAAATAACAGGCCAATAGGAAATCTAATTTCTATATAATAAATAATGTTTCAAATATCACATGCAAGTATTTATATATTCAAAATAATATATAAATCAAATAATACGAATCCCAAATCATCAACCTCAAATATAATCCAAGTGTCAATGAAATCAACTATCATAATCCATGATATCAAATAATATTATCATCAAATATATGAATCAAAATACTCATCATTCATTGTACAAAAATTAAACCCTTACCTAAATAATGAATGAATAAAATAAAAATCTACCGCTGTAAATATCAAATTAGAGCTCTTATGCTCCGACGAGCCACTGACAGCCCTCTGCCTCCCTCGGCATCCGCCCAGCCTTCTCCCGTCCCTATCTCCTATCTCTGTCTTCCTTCATTTCTTCTTTCCCTTTCTTTTCTTTATTTTATTCCTCACTAGGCCACTTCTCTTTCTTTTACCTTTTCTTTTGTTATTGCATGCCACCTCCATCAAGGATGGTTTTATACCCAGCACTTTCTTCCCTACCACTCCTCTCTTCTTCAAATCCACCAAAAGCAATCTCCTTCTTCTTCTTCTTCTTCTTCCTCCATTTTTTTTAAAAAAATTTTTTTTTGACACAACAACCCACCTATCCAATATATTATTTTCTCCACCGAGAATGGGTTTTAAATCCCATAATGTGACACTTTATAAACAAAAACAACCCAACAATCAGTTGGTTCGACCGAACGGGAACTCAAAATCATTTTTTTTGAAACGAGTCATTATATTCCATCACCCTTAAAAGAAATTTCTTTCTCGAAACTTGAATAACCTTGAATTAAATACGTTATATAGTTATACTATTACGTTTTCGCTACAAAACTCTGATTTTAAAAGAACTGATAAATAAAACAAAAATTTTTCTTCTCAAGAAAACAATTTTTCTAAAAAAGTAAGATATTATATTTTCTTATCAAGAATTTCAAAATAAACCACAGTACCACATGCAGTACTAACTCAACCATGCGATCTCATATTAAAACAATACCTTCACTTTTTCTAAATCTTGGATTTGTCCGCTCCTAATGTGAAATATGTGACTCATCCCTAAGTCTCAACCCCACCCTCATCCTCATTCTCACACATCTTGGGTCCATTGGGACTGTTAGTTCTCTCAACCTCACCCTCACGGCCTCACCTATCTATAACCAGTTTGGACTATTGGGATTGTTGGTCCTATTAGGACTATTGTCACATCAGGAGCAGACAAGTCTAATATCTGGGAAAAGTGAAGGTATATATTGTCTTAATATGAGATGACATGGTTGAGTTAGTACCACATGTGGTATTGTGATTTATTTTGAAATTCTTGATGAAAAAATACAATATCTTATTATTTTAGAAAAATTATTTTCTTGAGAAATGGAAATTTTTTTTGTTTTACTTATGAGCTTTTTTAAGTTTGAGTTGTGCAGTAGAAGCATAGTAATGTCCCTATATGTATTTGTTTATGGGTATTGGTGAAATTCGAAGACGAATTTCCTTTTTGGTGGGAAGATTGTGATGAGCTGTTTAAAATTTATATAGATTATATTATTATATAGTGATGCACTTGTATAGCATTCCATGATGCACTTGTATAGCATTCCGGCGGAACTTCTCTCTGGGTTGTGGAATGATGAATGTAATGATAGACTAATATTATTTTGATTAAAATAATATTTTTTTTTAACAATCGTTGAGGAGGTGGCTGTGAAGTTCATCCTATAACCCAAGGGGTTTGGTCTAGTGGTAAACTGGCTAGGCCTGCAAGTTGGGCGAATGTTAGCTGGATACTCTATGAGGTCCAGCGTTCGATCATCCGCTTGTGAAAAACACCCCCTGGGAAGAGCTTTACCGTACAGTTCCCAGCTCGGAGTGGTTACTCACTTATATACCAAAAAAAAAAAAAAAGAAAAAAAAAAGAAAAAAAGAAGATCGTCCTATGTTTTAAAAATGAATGCTTTTGGCGGAAAGAAGAAATAAAAAGAAATGTCGAGAAGTAAAATAAAAAAAAGAATTAAGGTTTTTTTTATTTTTTTATTTTTTTTTCAGACAAGTTCAAAATTTTTTGGATAAGGAAGAAAGCCCAATTGACACCGTAGCTCTTTTTGTCATTATCAAGCGCCCCTCTTAAATTTTGAAGGGCACTTGGTGTGGAAACGGACCTTTAGGGGGTTCATTCGCTGCACCAATTATAGCTATGATTGCTGAGACCGACCTATCATTGAGTCGTTGACATTAAAATGGTGGAGCCACCGATTTCAGGTTCATGTACATTTGGCGAGAATTTTGCGCGGGTTGAAGCGAAGCTCTGGAATCTGGATATCTTAATTGATGACAACCGGAAAAGGAAAATATAAAATACAAAAAAATTAGCTAGTTAAAGCTTTAAATATCTTATCGATGGCATGGTAATCTAATATTATTTGTTTTATTTATTAAGTGAGTTATCTTAAATTTAAAATTATGAAAAAAATTGATATCTATCTGTTGACCGTCTAAGGATGTAAACAAGCCGAGTAATAAGTTGTTCAAACTCGACTCATTAAATTAACGAGTTCAAAAGTAAATTTTGTACTCATTTAGTTTATAAATGAGTTTGAACAAACCTTTTATTGAGTCGAGCCTTAGTAGTATTTTTGATAAACTTTAAAATGATACTCGAGCACATCTCGTTTATCTCATGAACAAGCTTGAACGAACTTTATATCGAGTCAATCTCGTGTAATTTGGCTCGTTTTACAATCCTGACTGACCTAAGGAAAGTTAAGGATAAGGGCAGATCCTAAAAAGAAATTAAAAAAAGAGAAATGCTAGCTAATTAGTCCCACACTTTCCATTACAATGAGAGAATAAGAGGGTAAAATTGTAGAACCAACTGATATGGTTAAATCCTAAAATAAACAATTCTTATTTTTTCATAGTAGGACAAAGTGTAGGGTAGATTGTGGGGCTAACTAGCATTTCCCTTAAAAAAGAAAAGTTAAGTAACTTTAGCTAACCTTCTTGGTAACATAATTTTTTACCCCCCTCAGTGGAAAATCCCTTATAGCTTATGCTCTCTCTCTCTCTCTCTCTCTCTCTCTCATTTCAAAAATTAAAGCAATTAGCTATTTTAATTGAAAGTCAATATATTAAATTGAGGTAGTTGCATGCAATAAATATTATATGGCTAGCTGAAGTAAATGAGTGTAATTACATAACTGAAACTTATATATCGAAGATATTAAAGGTCCTTATTAAATGAAGTTTATCAGCTAAAATAAGAAGAAGTATCGATGTCTTGACCTAGCTTAAAGGGTAGTGGTTTGAGTTTGTTTTAATGAAGATCGATCCATTCTTGTGGGTCAGCAAATTTGTAGACAAACATAATTACGGAGGAATTTAGGTGAAATGAATTAATAATCAACCTAGTGATAATAAACATTTAGACCATATTAAATAAACTAATATTGAAAATACAAGTGGAGCGATGAATTATGTAGAAGATAAAATTTAGGGGAAATATCCAAAACCTCCATCGAATATAAAATCATATCTAAAAACCCCATTAAATATTTTTTCTATCCATCTAATCCAAATAAAAAAGAATTAGATCCATTAACTCCAATCAGTTAAATTTTTGTTTACTACGGTTAAAAGAAAAGAGTGATCCGACTAAAATGCCCTTCTTTCACAATAATATTTTAATGACAAAAATGCATATTTAAGTAAATTTTCCCTTTTACCCATCTTTTCCTAAACTTGCATACCTGCACTCCCACACCCTCTTTTTCTTCTCCCTTCCCCTCATGTGTAATTGTGTACATTAGAGAAGAATTAATTAATGATAGTTAATTTTTTTCTAATTACACTAGAAAGGATAAAAGTTGAAATTCAATTAAATATGAAATTTTTTCATTTAACATATTCATGTCCAAAAAGGGCATTTTAGTCGGATTACTCTTTTCTTTTAACAACAGTAAACAAAAAATTAACTGGTTAGAGTTAATAGATATGATTATTTTTTATTTGGATTAGATGGATAGAAAATACATTTAATGGAGTTTTTGGATATGAATTTATTTTTGAGGGAGTTTATGGATATTTCCCCTTAATTCAATTCCAACCAAATAAACATGGCATTAGTGTTTCATGACTTTCATGCTAATAGGTTAAGAATTTAGGATGAAGATGTAGAATAGGGATGTAAGTTGATTTAGTTGGGTTTGATTTGATTTTAAGTCAAACTGGAATTGAATCAATCGAAGTCAATTTTGGAAAATTAGAATCAAAATCGAATCGAATTGAACAGGAATCCAATTGAATGAACTAAATAAAAGTCGGGTTTGTTTGGTTCAATTCTCTGTTTTGACAATATTTAATAAACCTGCTTCCAAGAAATAATTATTTTGTAAAAAAGAAAAAGAAAAAGAAAAAGAAAAATACTAAGCTTATTTAGACAAACAAATAAAAAGATTGATAATAAGATTTAAACATATATAAAAATTCATTAACAAACATAACTAGAAATTGTTTCTAGTGAATTTGATTTCTTTGAATTCAAATGGAATTCCAAATTCAGGTTTTCCATGTGAATATCCAATAAGAAGCTAGAAATTATCCACCTTTTGTTTTCTTACTTTGGGTGGCATGGGGTGGGTTAGAGGATTGGAGGTTCGTTAGGGATTCCTATGCTGTTTAAAAATAAATAAACAATTCTAACAATGACTACTAACTGTAATTATTTTTCCCGTAACCCAACCAATTCAAAATTCCAACCCCCCCCCTTTTTTTTGGCTGCGTTGTTGGTGGACCTATTGCTATAAATAATAATTCTCATAGTGTGGACCTATGGCCAAATCTCCTTTAAAACTTTATGTCTGGTTCAATTTACAATGCAACTGTGATCTCTTAAACTTAATTAGAACATTTTATATCACACTTTATTCCTCAAAATTTTTTGTTAAATGTTTGATCACATCAATTTTGCAAACAAAAAATTGTGATGGAATGTTGACCAAATTTCTATAGTTCCCTTCATATCCACATTGATGAAAGGACCATCTCGATCCAAATTCAAAGAATTTTGACGTGGAAAGCAGTATCAAACCCAAGAGAAATTCTCGAATGTGAATGTTCAAACACAGGGAAAAGAAGAAAAAAAAAAAAAACACAAAAGAATTTGTTTATTTAGTTATTTTATTTTTTGGTTAAACATATACAAAGGATTTTTGCCCATTATATTTTATTTAGTAGTTTATTTCATAGTTGCCAGCCACAGCTAACCGCTGGGCCAAGACAAAAAGTGTTAATATAGTACGTAGTTGTTTCAACCATACACAAGAATTAGTCTCTTTTTTGTATGTAGGGATGTATTGAACTTAATTATTTGATGCGCCATTATATTATTTTTTATTGTGGATGATATACTGCTAACTATACATGTGGCATTGGCCATGTATTTCTCTTCCATTTTATTCTGTTAGGGAGGTTAATTAATTAACCAGCTTTAAAAAAGAAAAATTGATGTAGAGGGGATAATCTATGAGTTTGGCTGAAAAGTTTATTAATCAACTTCTCAATCTCTCGGATAGGTGGACAACTCAATTATCACGCTTGTTAATCAACAGAGTTTGAACAGAGGCCCTGTCCCTCTCCGAGAGATTAGTCCAATGTAGGCTACATACCAAACCCACCCCCCCCCCCCCCCCCCACCCAAAAAAAAAACCAAAAAAAAAAAAAAAGCAACCTAACCTTGTTCCTGTTCCCCTTTTGGGCCTTTTCCCCTTCTAAGTTCTAACACAAAAAAATATATAAATAAAAAATGACAAAAGAAGTTGTAGGGTTAGGAACTTAGGATAGGGGATGAAGGATGAGGCCGATCAAATCTACAAATTTATCATGTAGGATTCTTGTAAAAGAAAAAGAAAAAGAAAAAAAGAACACCCAATCGTTCCGTAAAAAGAAAAACTAAGCATTTTTACCATATTCAAATGTCTATGATGTTCATCTTTCTTCATCAATCTTTGTCTTGGGAAACTGTTCAATCGAGTTTCAAAACCCTAGACTTGGTGATGGTTTGTTTGGAGGAAGAAGAAGAACAAGAAAAAGAAGACTTTGAAAAGCCTATATATGTTTAGTTGTTTGTTGAGACACATTGTGACATAAAGAAGTCCTGACTCGCACAGACCATTTCTTTTTAGCTCATGAGGCGGCTTATCTTCATTCTCAATTTTCACTCAAACAATTTTCGCTAGTACAATCTAGTAGTGGAAGGACTCCCAAACAAGCATGCAAAAAAAATGACAAGGTGAAGATTTCAATAGAAAATCCATCCAAATTTTTTTTACTAGAATCCTCATGAATTTGAAGAAAAGTACGTGTAAAAAATAAATAAAAACATTATAACAATGTAAATATTTAATTAGATCTGATTTATCTCCAATTCTTATTTAAATTATCTCTAGATTTATATTTAAACCCTAATAAAAATGTTTTGTAATTAAACAATTTCAATTATGAATGAGTATCAGTTTTTCCATTCCTTCCTCTCAAAGTCATTGGTGAGATTTACTGGCTCCAATATCATCGCTTTGAAGAGGTTTACGTAGAAATCTTTGCACAGGTGGATAATAGTGCTTCTAGTTGGAAATTTGGACTGCAGCCGACCGACGAGCCTTTAATGGGCCCAATGGCCCTGAAATTGCCCTTTTGCGAAAATGAAGATGATCAGAGCATGTAGAATTGTAGATGCATGGTCCTTTGAGAGAGATTTCCATCCATATATGGAAGTTCTCCATATCTCTTCCTTGGTCTTGAGATATCAAGAAATCAAGATTCTATGGCTACCGAATCCAGAAGGGTTGAATTTAGAATCGAATCAACCCAAAACCAAATCACGAACCGAACGCATTGAAGTTCAAAATTTGAGGAAAATGTCGACACCTAATGAGAAAATACCAATTTTCTTTCATCCAATCACATGACCATAAAATAAATTAAAGTTACTAACTGGTCAGTTAGAGTTCTTAATTCTAATATCCAATCCAAAAAAAAAGACACTTCCATTTGATTGCATTTTTGCAGACAGCTGACGAGATATCATTGTTGCATGCATTTCTTTATTTTTATTTTTATTTTTTATTTTTTGGGGTGGTGGAGGGGGGGGGGGGGGGGGGGGTGGTGTTGATTAAAGACACCTCTAATCTTTCTTATCATCACAGGTTAAGAATACAAAAGTAGCTGACTAATGAGTATGAAAATGTGAAATTGGAGAGAGGTATGCTGTCCTTGATTTTCCTAGTTTTTCATACACTTACCCAAACAATAGGACGGATTACATAATAATAATAATAGAATTCGTATTGTGTTGTGAACTATCAAAAGGCTGACTGTCAATGCATTCCAGGATTCGAATTAGTTAACCGGGCCAACTGGAGTTCAGGCTGCGAAAGCAATTTCACTGCAGATGGTTGCACAAACAAGAATGGAAGTATCAAATACACCTTCCAAGAATTGCCTAATATCGAGTGGCGAATGGATCCATACTTGGTTCAATCGTTACCTACCAAAGAAGATTGCGAAAAAACATGTTCGGAAGAATGCAATTGTGGAGCTGCACTATTCAAAGATGGGAACTGCAGCAGGCTACAACTTCCTTTAATATATGGGAGAATACTGAATGATTCAAACGTATATTCCATCAAGTTAGGTACGTATATGCATGTATGTTTGGACTATATTCTCATAATTAATATGAGAATACAAGTGTCGTCTAATGAACCCTATATCATGAATCTCCCCATACTGCGTGCGTAGCCTTATTGACATTTTTTAACATCTAGTTAGTATTGAAGATCTTTATGACATTACTCTCCAGTCACAGATTAATAAAGTGAAGCATATATATGGTCACAGCTCAAAAGGATGTTGAAGATCAGCGATTGCTGTTAATTATATTGCTTCCAATTGCTCTGGTCATTCTCTCACTAGGCTTCATCATGTGCTACTTACGAAGGAGAACGCTGAAATCACAAGGTAATTATCTTACTTGTTTGAGTTCATTATTTATAACTATGAAATTAAAGGAGAATTCACCTTTAATTTATGATCATGATTGAGGTGGCTAACATTTTTCATTCTCTTTTATCCTTTTTGTTTAATTGGATGAGAGCTACAGAAAAAGAATCACTATCTATACTCGAAGGCACTATAGAAGCTGCTGAAAACATCAATAGTAATGCTCCTAATTTACAAGTCTTTAGTTTTGCTAAACTTGTAGTCGCTACAAATAACTTTTCAATCGAGAATAAGCTTGGACAAGGTGGTTATGGACCTGTTTACAAGGTAATATTTGTTCTTAAAACTGTCTCTTTATTCTTCTGCACAAGGGAAGCTTTGAGACATACAATTTCTGCATGTGTAGGTTTTAGGAACAAATGAAACAATGTACAATTAATGGAGGAGATCGATAATTTTAGGGAAGAATTTAAAACACTCCCCTCCAAACTGCATTATGAGGCTAGAAATATTTTCGTGTAAAAAGTGCACCCCTCAAATAGATTTGGTTTATTCACCTAGCTTCTTCTTTAATTGAAATATATATATCTTCATTATAGAGCTTTCCTGGGCAGCATCCTTTAGACACTGGCCAGTTCATAAGTATGGCTTCAATTAGTCAACTTTATAATCTAAACATCAGGAAGCACTATTTACACTCCAATACTTTGGGTTACAGCACTTTAATTTATATTGTTCATGGTGCAAGAGTAATGTAGCGGAATGTAATAGACAAGCTCATAGCTAGGGAAGCACACAACCTTCTACAAGTCTATTGATTATCACCACGACAATGCCAAAAAGGTAGGCAACTACAATTCAAAGTTCAAACAAGAATATGAAAAGTAGGGATAAAAGAGTACAATTTTCTAATTCTCATTAATCAAACTAACGTAATCAATAATCCATTATGCCAAGAGGCTACATCGATCCCTAATTTATAGAGAACTAAATCATAAACCTTACATAACAAGGAAAACTAAAAATAATTGTAGGACAAGGCAATTTAAAAATAAGGAAATACCAAAAAAATAGAAAATACATAATATATATATATATATATATATATTTAAAACTATGAAATAACTAAAAAATTTAAATTAGTTAAACTAGGTAAAAATTGAATAAAAAGAAATAGAAAGATAAGGTAATATTTAATAAAAGATCTAAAAATAAAAAATAAATACGGAATTAATAAATATGGTGACCAACTGGTTAGTGCACGAAGGCGCCCAGTCAATGTCTTACATCAAAGAGGTAATATTGAATACATGCATGGGATGGGGAGAGAGTAAATAAACAAGGTCTATCTGTATATATACATAGCATAATTATGTTCTATTCAGTAGTATCTTTTTATTTTTTGGTAAAAGAAAAACACCCTTAAGAAACAAAACACAATTTTGTGAAAATACATACTCACTCCGTCCCACAAAGATAGGTCATTTTTGCAATTTTTTTTCTCCCAAAATATTTATCCATTTTAAAAAGTCAAATCATCATTTTTTTGAACTTCCTATAATACCCCTTATTATTTCAATAATTACTTTTAACACAAAACCCAATAAAAAGTAGGAGAAGGTACTTTAAAAAAAAATAGAGTTAATAAATGAAAAGTCAACAAAATTATAATTTTTCTTAAATTGCTTGTTTTGTCAAATATATATGACCTATCTTTATGGAACGAATAGAGTAGTTGTTAATTTCACATAGTTGAAAAACTTACTTTTGTGCATTTGCCACCATATAGGTTCTCTCAGTAGTATTGTTACATCTATACAAGGCATCTTACAATCAGCTATTGATTGGGCTCATATTTAATGAAAAGTACTAACCATGGGTGTTCATTTTGCAAGGGTGAATTACCAAATGGGCAAGAAATAGCAGTAAAGAGGCTATCGAAGACGTCTAGACAAGGGCTTACAGAGTTCAAAAATGAGGTTATGCTTACTGGCAAACTACAACATGTGAATCTGGTTAGACTAGTGGGATTTTGCATCGAGAGAGAAGAAAAGATGTTGATCTACGAATACATGCCAAACAAAAGCTTGGATTTCTACCTCTTTGGTCAGTACTCCATAGCCTTTTATGCTTCCTAATATAGTTAGAGAGAATTGAGACCAATAACTCAACTTGAGGTTTCGCACCTAATGGGCGTCTTAAAGGGTGGTGGCATGATAACAGGTCATATTTGTCCTTATCAAAATAATGGCCAGGCTTTTAAATAATTCTTATTTATTGGTCATCTTAATTTGTTAAATCTTATAAGACGGCGGTTCTTAAGAAAAGTTCGTCTTTTATTTTTCATCGATTAGCGTTTTTCCAAATTGTCTTCAATTAACGTTTTTCTTGTAATGAAGAATTCAATTCCTGGTGTTGACACATCCTTTTGCGTCTATATATGGCATTCATTTCTGTTGTCAATTTTGGGCACTATTATTCTCCAGGTAGGACTTCAACTGATGTTGACATTTTAATGCACACCAGATCATGGTCAAGATGGCCGGCCCTGCCATCCTTTCAATGATAGTAATTAATTAATAAGGATTGTGAGCTAGGTTAATGGGGGATAAAATTTCCCAAATGATTGTGAGGTTATAAGGGGATTTTTGGCCATAGCTCCATGTTATAAGAATTTCTTAACAAGAGCCCCATAAACAAATTCATTAACCTCATAACTCTTTTTTACACCAAACTGATGGAATTACCCTTTCTCTCACAAAAATATCATTTGTCTTAATTTTGTTTCTATCGAACAGTTTTCCATCTTCCTCGACCAATAATTTCATTTTTTTAAGTTCTATCCACAATCACTCGACTCAATAAGTTGACTCATTTCTCATCATCTCTAACCTTCGTCCCAACACCCAAACATTTGATAAGAACGACGGTTCACTTTTACAATCTCTCTGCGCCCAAAAAAAAAAAAAAAATAAATAAAAACTCATTTTTATGTAGGAAAGAGTAATATGTTATTGCAACCTCTTTGCACCTAAGAAAAAACATCTAATTTTTATATAGAGAACCATAAAAAATTACTGCTTAGCAATAACAACATAGTAACATATAGTACTACTTAACAGCATAATTTGCATATTACTGTTGTGGGAGCAAAAAGTAATATAATTTTTTTTCCCAAAATTACCTAATCGTAGTAGGTATTGTTTCAAAGATCATGACGATTAGATTCCAAAAATACAAGTTTTATTAAAAACGGATTTGAATATTGTAAGTTATAGGCTTTTAAAAGTTAAAAAATTAAAAAATTAGTTACATAAGGGGCCCTTAATAACAAAAAATTAGTGCCCCTACAAGCAAATAAGGGTAAATTAGGATTTTTCAAAAAAAATAAAGATGGGGTTACTACTAATAAGAATACTCAAATGTGAGTTAAGGGATTAAAGAATCTTTTGATGGGGTTATTACTAAAACCATTCTTCTAAATGGGTTATTGCCAATTTTCCCTAAAAAGGATTTGCAATTTGTTTCTTTATGCTTTTCCTTTTTAGAAAATGATGGTATTATCCTTCATACCATGGGGTGACACACTAATGGCTCATAATAGGAACTAGAAGTCCTACTTCGAAGTGATAACTTCAATGTTTTTATGGCTAATATTGGGTTTGTACTTTATACTAGGAGGTATTCAATGTCGTGCAACACCCCTTAAGCTTGAAAGAAGCCTATGTAGAAGGGTTCCCTAGGGTGAGCATAGTTGCGATATGATGCT
This sequence comes from Liquidambar formosana, assembly GCA_039720395.1. Classification (NCBI taxonomy): domain Eukaryota; kingdom Viridiplantae; phylum Streptophyta; class Magnoliopsida; order Saxifragales; family Altingiaceae; genus Liquidambar; species Liquidambar formosana. The sequence goes on from CM077826.1 coordinate 14,492,967, forward strand.
AGTTGGTCTTCTGATGCTAGCTCGAAGCTCTTTATTTAAATAAATAAAAGGCCTTGGTAGACCCTTATTTAGCTTATAAGGTTGCAGTTTGCTTGAGGTTTTTCCTTTTTCTTTTTTTTTTTTTTATTTAAAGAAATTATTAATTATTCATGAAAATATCTACATTGATATAGATTTGGATAGACGATTACTGTTAGATTGGAAGAAAAGAGTTCAAATTATCGAAGGGATTACTCAAGGGCTTCTGTATCTCCAAGAATACTCAAGATTAACAATACTTCACAGAGATTTGAAATCTAGCAACATTTTGCTAGACAATGAGATGAAGCCTAAGATATCAGACTTGGGGATGGCTAGAATTTTGGAAAAATATGAACAAGAAACGAACCCGGGCCAATTTGTCGGAACATAGTAAGTAAACCAACTTCAAAGACCACTTGTACATGTTTTCTTGTTTAATACTTAACAAGTTTCTTGGTTCGTAAAATGCAGTGGATATGTTCCTCCAGAATGTGTTAAAGAAGGTGCTTACTCCGTGAAATCCGATGTTTATAGCTTTGGAGTTCTACTATTACAAATTATAACTAGCAAGAAGCATGGATTATATGGTTCAAATGAAAATATATCCCTCCTAGAATACGTAAAGAACTTAAGCAAAGTTTCTTATCAATTTGATTTGAATTTTTTCATTATTATGAATTGGAAGTTTGCTAACATTGAACTTTTTTTAGGCGTATGAGTTGTGGAAAGAAGGTAAAGGCATGGAGTTTATGGACCCTTCACTGGATGATGCATATTCCCCATATAAATTAATGACGTGCATGCAAGTAGCTTTGCTATGTGTCCAGGAAAAACCTGAAGATAGACCGTCAATGCTGGAAGTTTCTTCAATGCTCAAAAATGAAATTGCAGCTATTGCTACTCCTAAAAGGCCTGCTTTTTCAGTCAAAAGAGATGAAGATGAGTTTAATGATTCTAGATTGCAATATGCAAGATGTTCAAATGATGCAACAATAACTCAAATGCTACCTCGATGACATTGATGGGAGCAAGGATTTGCTGATGGTTTGAAAAAAACCATCATTGTGATGGTGTAATCCGAGCCGTTCATAAAAACAATGGATGGTTTGGATCGAAAGCCCAAAAAAATGCTGACCTTAGCAACTTTTTGGACTTTTGATCCAAGCCGTTCATTGCTCTTTTGGACGGCTCGAATCACACCATCATAGTGATAGATGACCGATCCACGTTGATGGCTTTGTGAGGAATAGTTTGTTAAACAATATTATGGTTTGTTTTGGCATATTATGTTGTGTTCATACAACAATTATTGTTCTTGTTGATCCTTATGATCGAGATTATCATTAGTAACCGAATATTTTCAACAATTAAAGGATTGGCAAAGTAGGTAATTGATAATTCATGCAATAGTCCCCAAGGGGTGGCCAAATTAGGGGTTTCTTTCAAAGGTGATAAGGAAAAGGGGATTGTGTTGATTTCTAATTTGGAACAAAGAGATTCTAACCTGTCTGAGAGGGCAACCTTCAAATGGATTAGGGGTTAGTGTTGTGATTTTTCTGGTGCGGGATGTTTTATGTGGAGATGATTGTAGTGGTTTTTCTTGGAGCAATTGTACATCATGGGGCCTTTCGATATTTCATTTTAAATTACCGAAAGTTTTATGGCACCTGTCTATCTTGGTTATTACTTCAAAGTCCTCTCTCTTTATTATTATTATTATTATTATTATTATTATTTGGGTGGGGGGAGTGTTACTTTGGAGGGTATTTGAACCCTACACCTCCATACCCCAACCTCAACCCCAACCCCACCCAAGTGCCATTAGGCAACAAGGACAGGTGATTATCTGAATCACTTTCACTGATGTAAATTTAGTTATATCTATGTTAAAATAAACTCACATGGGATCAATGTCAATAGCGCATCTTAATCAAGCACTCAATCCAAAATTCAAAGAATTTTGATGTGAAACGGTATCTAATCCAAGAGAAATTCTCAAATGGAATGTTCAAACACACCCACAAAAAAAAAAATTAAAAAAAATAAGAAAAAGAAGGATTTATTTATTATTTTTGGTCAAACATATACAAAGGATTTTTGCCCATGCTACATGCAACTTGCATGATTGGCCATCTTACTTGGGTTGGCTTGGATAGCGGGGTGGCCCAAAAGCTTTCCAAGCCCCAAATGATAACCAATTGCCTATCTGGACGGGTCAGTTGGGCTGGGTGTCCACATTTAGACCCAAAATAGTATGTAGGTTGGGCTTAGGCTCAAACCAATCCAGGACTAAGACCATCCCTAACCCAATTGACAGAGCAGTCTCGCATCAACGGAAGTCCAACACAGTGGGTCATTAAGAAGCAGAGTCTTATTTTATTGGGCCAAGTGTGTGTTCCTTTGTTTTTTTGTTTTTTTGTTTTGAGTATCAGAAGGTTTGAATCATTAACTTATCTTAATCCTTTCTTTTATCTTACTCTCTCTCATCATTAAATTAGCCACAATGATTTTAAATGTGTCCCTCAGGCACACTCCCATTGAGATAGGAAAATACTAAGGGTGAAGGAGCTCCTTCCCTCTACTCACTCATATTTCACCACTTGTCCAAATAAAAAAGGAGAATAAATTGTGTGCATAATTCCTATGTTTACATAATTGGGAACACATTTTCATAAATCCATATTTGAGTGTCACATATTTATATGAACATGAATGTGTATTCACGTATCCATATTAGCTTATTTGTTTGTTAGTGTTTTTAAATTTATAATTTTGTAAAATATTTATGACCCGTGACAGAAAATGAATGGAGGTGGGGAGGAACTCCTCCACCATGGGGTGGAGGGCAGAGGCAGGTAATGTCCTTGAGATATGGGTACAAATTTGTCCCACATAATGCATTGCCCATACATCTAATTGTAAGGGGGCAAATACACAAACTCAATAGTCGATACCTTTGATTCGTAGGGCCTAGTCTTTGTGGCCGTGCCACCCTGCGGGTTAGAAGCATAGCTATTTTTAAGTAGAGACGATGATGCAGGAGTGTGTATTAAGCATTTCTAAATAGACAATAATGCATCTACACCTCCATCCAAGAAGAAGATCAACGTCAAGGGCCCTTACGGGAAGACCACAAACAGATTAGAACAAGAAAATTAAACTTAGACAAACCAGGAGACATTCAGCGCACGGCTTTTACTTATTGGTTTGACTTGTTTTCATAGACTACATTTAATTAAATGACATCAAACAACCAGTTGAGTCATCGGATCCTTTCAACCAGCATTCTATTTAAAGAGGATAGGAGAAAACACAGAATATACAATAACAAAGACTATTCTCTTCTCATGGCTTCTCTTCTCTTCTTTCTGTTTCTCTCTTCATTTTCTATTGCAGCAGCTCAACAAACCCAGTTCAATGTAAGCCTAGGCTCTTTTCTTACACCCACCAAAAACAACTCTTGGTTTTCGCCTTCTGGTCGCTTTGCCTTCGGATTCTACCAACAAGCCAATGGCTATGCTGTAGGGATATTTCTCGCCGGAATTCCTCACAAGACTATAGTCTGGACTGCCAATCGAGACCAGCCAGTCTCCAGCAATACTACCTTGCAGTTCACCAGCAGTGGCAGTCTCATCTTGCGATCATCACAGGGCCGAGAGATTTCCATAGCGAATACTATCACAGCTGCTTCTTACGCTTCCATGCTTGATTCGGGCAATTTCGTGCTGTATAGTTCCGATCAAGAGATAATATGGCAGAGTTTCGAACACCCAACCGACACTCTCTTACCGGGTCAGAAACTCTCGACGGAGGCTAAGCTGATTTCTAGTGTTTCTGAAACAGATCACTCAACAGGAATGTTCTGTTTGAGGATGCAGTCAGATGGGAACCTCGTGCAGTGCCCAGTAGAATATCCATATGGGAAAGAATATGCTTATTGGTCATCTAACACATATGGAAATTTCAGCGTTACATTAAATTTGGATGATGATGGCCATCTCTACTTCCTCGACGGTACTGGTTCCAATATAAAAAATTTAACTGATGGGTACCCAATGGAGAAAACAATCTACCTTATGAGAATTGACCCAGATGGGATCTTTCGATTGTATTCTCATAGCTTAGATGAGAATAGCAAGTGGTCGATTTTATGGTCATCCACAACTGATAGGTGTGACCCCAAGGGTCTATGCGGTCCTAATTCGTATTGTGTCGCGAATGATCAAAAGGCTGACTGTCAATGCATTCCAGGATTCGAATTTGCTAACCAGTCCAATCGGAGTTCAGGCTGCAAAAGTAATTTCATCGAAGATAGTTGCACGAAGAGGCATGAAAGCATCGAATACACCATTGAAGAATTGCCTAATACGGAGTGGCGAATGGATCCATACTTGGTTCAATCGGTATCAACCAAAGATGAGTGTAAAACGGCATGTTCGGAGGACTGCAACTGTGGAGCTGCGGTATTCAGAGTTGGGGAGTGTAGCAAGCTACAGCTTCCTCTAAGATATGGGAAATTACGAGTGACTGATTCAATGGTATATTTCGTCAAGTTAGGTATGTCTAAACCCACCACAATTCAATAGAGTTGTCCCCAACGAAAGCAAGAAATAGTTCTTTCATATATTTCTCCTTTCATGTTTACTTTTTAATGATTAGCTTAATTATGTGATCGAGCATCACAAAAATTATTAGGGTCTCGGCGTATAATGGATCTTGCTAAGTGTTTTTTTGAAAAAAGATCAACTCATTTAAATGATTTTGGCATGAGGTAAATGAGATCTTTTGATTCATTAATTGTATTCTCATAATATTTTATGCACACGCGCATTACTCCCTCGTCTCTAATTAATAAAGTGCAATATATATTGTCACAGCTCAAAAGGACGATGACGATCATCATCGTATGGTGGTAATTATTTTGCTTCCAATTGCTGTGGTTAGTTTCTTACTAGGCTTCATCATGTGCTATTTAAGGAGGAGAGTGCTTAAATCACAAGGTAACTTCTTCTTTTTTTCTTTTTTTTTTTAATTAAATAAATTCATTATCATATAACCATGAAAGGAGAATTATTCACCTTTAATTTATGATCACAATTTGAAGTGACTGACATTTTGCGTTCTTTTTTTTTTTTTTTTGGTTTAATTGGATGATGGCTACAGAAAAAGAATCAGTATCTAAACTTGGAGGCAATAATATAGAGGATGTTGAAAACATTAAAACTAATGCCCCTAATTGACAAGTCTAGCTCTGGTTTTTCTCCATCGATCTTCTGCTCTTGGTCCGTCCTCGATCGGCAGTACCTTAATCGATCGAGACATGATGCCGTTCATGAAAAGCTCGATCGAGTGCTTGGAGGATGACAGTCTGGACGATGTTGATGGTGATTATAATTCGTACGCGGAGGAGTGATATATTGTGTCAGCTTATAATGTTCCTGCTCTTTTGTCTCTCTTTCCTTTTTTTTGGCTAAGGGATGCTGCTCCTATTCTCTCTATTTCTTATCTTGCGTACTTATTTTGTTTTCTGCGGAATTTCGAAGGAGGAGATTGTAAAGTCCTAACGGCAATTTCCTGTTCCCAAAACCTTCGTATACAAACAAGGGTGGAGGTATGTTGAGGGCTATCCTAAGTTGTAACCCAGTTAGCCCTCCTCATTTTATCGTTTTTTGAAAATTGATTAAGTTGAGTTTTACCTTCAAGGAAGCCTTAGCCTAGGTAAAAAATTACCCACTAGCCTAGGGTTATATTCTACAGTCCAAATGTTTGCAATAATATAATAACAAAAAAAAAAAAAAAAAAAAAAATAGGCTGCAAGTCTAGTTTATTTATAATTGGGGGCCTTTATCAACATCCCAAAACTTTCTTTTTGTCTTATATTTTTTAAAAAATTTCAAGGTTTTATGAAAATACAAAAGGTTTTTATGAAAAATGGTTAAGTTATTTACTAGAGAACACAATCTTGAACAATTTTATAAATTTTTTTTTTTCTAAAATCTCTCGTTTAAGTAGGACTTTTTGGCCATTTATAATCTCTACTTCATTAAATGGCCAAAAAGTCTACTTAAACGATAGATTTTTGAAAAAAAAAATTTTCTATAAAGTTGTTTAAAATAATGTAATTTAAGTAATTAACATGGCTTTTTTTTTTTTTTTTTGCATGAAAACCTTTTATATTTTTCATAAAACCTTGAGAAATTTTAAAAATTGGGGGATAAAAAGAAATTCTTAGGGAGCCTATAATGGCCCCTATATATATATATATATATATATATATATATATAGTTTTGATCATATGTGGATATCTCGGATATCCCGTATAAACACAATCGTCCATGAGCGACAAGTAGGCAAGCGTGAATGTGTACGTGTCATCCACAGATTGCCGTGATCGAATAGGATAATTTAAGATTATATATATGTTGTATTTTTTTTTAATTTTTTACCTAGCCAGGGCAATTTCAAATTTTGACTCCACCGGTGTATACAAAGAAGCTAGAAAAAAAAAAAAAAAACAAAACAAAGGATTTATTTATTTATTTATGGTTAAACATATACGGACGTTTGCCCAAGCTAGATGCAAGTTGCATTATTGGCCATCTTACTTGGGTTGACTCAGATAGTGAGGTGGCCCAAAAGTATTCCGGGCCCCAAGTGATGACCAATTGCGCTAGGATCTAGACTGGTCAGTTTGGCTTGGTGTCCACATTTAGATACAAAATAGTCCGCAGGTTGGGTTTCGGCTCGAACCAATCCAAGACTAGGACCATCCCGAACCCAACTGATAAAGCAGTGTTGCATCAGAGTGTTTTAAAATATTTATATTTTTTGGGGCCAATTGTATGTATCTCAAACCTACTCCCATAGTGATTTAAGTACAGATTCATCCCACGCAAAGCAGAGTTAAGAATTAGAGCTTTCTTTCTTACAATTTATTTATTTATTTTTATTTTTATTTATTTATTTTTTCTCAACTCACCTATCATAATCCTATCATTTACTTTCACTCGTCATTAGGTTGATCTCAGTGACTTTAAATGTGTATTTGTAAAGCACGCTCTCATTGAGATTTGGATATAAATTTGTCTATAATGCATAATCTAATCGTAAACCCATACACCTAAAAGTATCTCCAAGGGTGAGATATATGGTGTGCTATTGCTATATTATAGCATGAGAAATGATTGTTGGGACGAAACAATGGGACGACTTATAAGCTGACCCATTTGTATTCCCAAAATACCCTTTTAGAGAGAGAAAAAAATTTACTCCTTTCCATATTTTCCTCCCTTCCAAATTTTTCTCCTTCTATCTACCTTTTCTCTCTCTCCCTTCGAGATTTTTCTCCCGCTACCTACCTTATCTACACACTGCCACCATTCCACAAAGTTCCTTTTCATCTCCTCTCACGGTCTACTGGTTCCATTAAGCAACAAAGAGCCACCATGCTGCATGTCAACGAAGACAACGCCGCCATGATTTGTGACTATAGATCCATGGTCTACCGATGCTTGAGGAGATAGATAGACGCAATTTTTGCAACGGGTTCAGCTCATTCTCGATCTCGATTGGCAAATAGAGACCTCAACCACGATTTGCCGTTGTCGAGAAGCTGAAAGGGGTGCAATTTTTGCAGGTGGTGATTCGCCTGGTTCTCATTTTGGATCCTAAAGAGGATTCATCTGGTTCTTGTTCATCTTCCTTTTTTAATTTTTTCTAATTTTAATTTTTTGCTACTGCTTGTATGAAATTGCATTTTCAAGATAATTATTAAAAAAAAGAAAGAAAGTATATTCTGATTATTTTTTTCTTACAAATTAGGATAATTATTTGCATTTTTTAGGATAATTATCCTGATTTTGAAGATAATTATCATGATAATTCCTTTGCTAGTTATTTTAAGATAATTCCTTTGCTAGTTATTTCAAGACAATCAGGTAATTATCATGAATTTGAAGATGATCAGATGATTTTCTCCCTATTTTGAAGATAATTATCATGATAATTATCCTTGCTAGTTATTTTAAGATAATTCCTTTGCTAATTATTTCAAGATAATCAAATAATTATCATGAATTTGAAGATGATAAGATGATTTTCAAGAATTTGTCTCTCCCTTTGCTAGTTATTTCAAGATAATTAGATAATTTCTTCTGCCTTTTTTCTTGCTGCTAGTTGGATTAAAATTGAGTCTTCAAGATAATTTTTTTTCTTGTTGCTGGTTGGATTACAATCACGATTTTTAAGATAATTATCATGATTTTCCATGAAATTAGGATTAGATATGGTGGTGCATCTTTATTTTTTTATTTTTTTATTTTTTTGAGTTTGGAAACTCAAATATTGGTGCAACGGTTTCCTCTGGGTTTTTTGCTTTTCAATTTGGAGCATGATTTTTGGGTGGAAATTGATTATGGTTTCAAATAGGAAAGTGGCAATTTAGACATTTGTTTTAAATGGAAGTTCATAAAGTATGCCAAATGCAAATAAAAAGTTGACACCTATTTCATCCCTTGAATTCGGCTCTTATTAGTGGTCCTGGGTATCACTGCTCATTATAGCATTTAGCACAAGTTGGGATGCTCTAATGGTGTGCTAAATGCATGTATTAAATATAGTAATAGCTCACCCTTGTGCTATATTTATGATGCAGCGGAAATTACGCGGTTGAGACTAGCTCACAAAAAAACAAACAAGCGTCCACCAATCTGTTGATTGTCGCAAGAACAATGCCAGATAGTAGGCAACCACAATCAATATTCTCTCAAGAACACGAAAGTAGGAAAATAAAAGAGAACTCTCTCTCTCAATATTATTAATCAAATAATCAATTTAACACTATTTGCTATAAGGCTTACATCCCTTTATATAGAGAACTAATAAGAAAAACCTAATTCAACTAGAACAAGATAACCTAATTCTACTAGAACAAGAAAACCTAATTATACCAAAACAAGTAAGAAGAAAAACCTAGTTCTACTAAAACAAGACAACCTAAAATATTTAAATAAATTAGAATCCCGATTCAGCAGCAAGACGTCCAACAGCCCGGCCGTGGTGTATATGCCGATGCAATCTGCATCAATTTAGCACAAGGGTGAGCTATTGCTATATTTGCCATATCAGTTTTTCCTTCTTTTCTCAATAACCAAACACATCAACAACTTCTTTTCCTCTATTTTTCTTCCAAAATTTTCTCAATAGCCAAACAACTCATAAATAAATACAATATTTTCAAAAATAATATTGAAATCTTATATATAAAAAAATAAAAAATAAAAAAAATCATAAAACATATTTTTTTTAAAACTCATTTATCTCACTCAAGTAACATTGCATTTGATTTACGATATATCTCATTTATTATCTTACGAGACCTTAAATCTATGGAAAGAGTTGAAATTGTGGTAAAAAATAACATACCAAATTTATTTACATCATTAGAACACATTGTGTTAAATTATAATATTTGATATTGAACCTGTATTAAATAATAATAGCACACTTAATTTAACTTACATGGCTGGAAATGCTTTAATAGAAAGGGACTGAAGGTTCAAATTCCACGTTTGATACCTTTGATTCCTAAGGCCTAGTCTTTTGTGGCGGCCACCCACGCGGGTTAGAAGCCTTTTTTAAGTGGACACGATGATGCAAGTGTGTGAACGCATTTACACCTCCACCCAAGAACATCAACGTCAAGGGCCCTACGCGAAGACATTGGGCTTGACTTGTTTTCATAGACTCCACAATTAATTAAGGGTAATGATATTCCCACGTCAATGTTCTTTTTTTCTACAATAGTTATTGCAAGTGGACCATTTTTTCTTTTAGAGTCAAAACCCACCGATCTCTCTTTTCCCCTCACCCACGTGGGGAGTCCCACCTTGTTGAGTCCAAATCTTCTGTCCCCAACTCCTATCCCATCTTTCTGTCACCCTATTAATATAATGACACATGTCTCACTCAGATCTTGAGTTTAACGGAGTAAACCCACCGTCAAGCAATTGTTTGAATTTATTTAAAACATAATAAGCAATAAAAATAGAAAATCTCCTGCTCAAATCTCGAGAGAGCCGATCAACCACCAAATACTGAAATGTCACTCCGGCGACCAACTACTCACCACCTCCGGCCAACTCTGACTGCCCAAACACCCCATCTTATTTCCATTGAACCATACAACATCAGCTATCTCATCACCTTCTAGGGCACCATTTTTATACCCAACACTCGGGCCCTTTCTCCTTCAGCTTCTTCCTACCCTTTCCCTGCCCCATCATAACCATGAGTTCACACCCTAGAAACCCACCATGAACCGCCCATACCCCACTGGCACCTCCAAACCTCCAATGGATTTCACCATACCAAAAATTCAAATAAAAAATAAAAGAAGAAATAAATCAAGTGAAGAATGAAGACGATGCCCTGCAAATTAATGTGGTTGAGTCACTGGTGTTAACAATCAAAATGAGGGGAAATTAAGCAGCAAACATCAATTTTTTTAAAGGAAAAATATTCTTCAATTATTTCTCACACTAATCTTTTTAAATGAAAGATTTCTTACTTTATGTTCATTAGATTACCAGGAAAAAAAAAAAAAAAAAGGCTATGAGGTTCCTTTGGAGAGAGGAAACTGATAAGAGAGGGAGATGAGAGGAGTCATTCCGATTTGGCGGCATCAAATTGTTTGCTTCCATCCCTCCTGAATTTTTTAGGGCAGATTTTATTTTTCATTATTGTTATTATATTATTATTATTTTTTAGTAATTAAACAAACGATGGCTTCGACGGTGGGCTTCTGCCGTTAAGCTAAAGGGTTAAGTTGGACACATGGCACAAGATTAATACGGTGACAGAAGAAGGGGATAAGAGTTGGGGACAGAAGATCCCGACACTAATATGCAGAAGAAAAAAGGTGTATTCTCTTCTTATGGCTTCACTTCTCTTCTTCCTGTTTCTCTCTGCATTTTCTATTGCGGCAGCTCAACAAACCCAGTTAAATATAAGCCCAGGCTCTTCTCTGACACCCACCAAAAACAACTCCTGGTATTCACCTTCTGGACGTTATGGCTTTGGATTCTACCAGCAAGCCAATGGCTATGTTGCAGGGATATTTCTCGCCGGAATACCTCAAAAGACTGTAGTGTGGACTGCCAATCGAGATGACCGGCCAGTCTCCAGCAATGCTACCTTGCAGTTCACCAGCAATGGCCGTCTCATCTTGCGATCATCACAGGGCCGAGAGATTTCCATAGCGAATACTGCCACAGCTGCTTCTTACGCTTCCATGCTTGATTCGGGAAATTTCGTGCTGTATGGTTCCGATCAAGAGATAATATGGCAGAGTTTCGAACACCCAACTGACACTCTCTTACCAGGTCAGAAACTTTTAACAGAGGTTAAGCTGATTTCTAGTGTTTCTGAAACAGACCACTCGACAGGAATGTTCTGCCTGAGGATGCAGTCAGATGGGAACCTCGTCCAGTACCCATTGGAAAATCCATATGGGAAAGAAAATGCTTATTGGTCATCAGACACATATGGAAATTTTAGTGTGACATTAAATTTGGATGATGATGGCCATCTCTACTTGCTCGACGGTAGAGGTTCCAATATAAAAAATCTAACAGATGGGTACCCTGTGGAAAAAACAATCTACCTTGTGAGAATTGACCCAGATGGGATATTTCGATTGTATTCTCATAGTTTAGATAAAAATAGCAAGTGGTCGATTTTGTGGTCATCTACAAGTGATAGGTGTGACCCCAAGGGTCTATGCGGTCCTAATTCGTATTGTGTTGTGAATGATCAAAAGACTGATTGCAAATGTATTCCAAGGTTCGAATTTGTTAACCAGGCGAATCGGAGTTCAGGCTGCGAAAGTAATTTCATCGCAGATAGTTGCACGAAGAGGCATGAAAGTATAAAATTCACCCTTGAAGATTTGCCTAATACCGAGTGGCGAATGGATCCGTACTTGGTTCAATCGGTATCAACCAAAGATGATTGTAAAGCGGCATGTTTGGAGGACTGCAACTGTGGAGCTGCGGTATTCAGAGATGGGGGGTGCAGCAAGCTACAGCTTCCTCTAAGATATGGGAAATTACGAGTGACTGATTCGATCGTGTATTTCGTCAAGTTAGGTTTGTCTAAACCCACCGCAAATAGAGTTGTGCGCAACGAAAGCAAGTAAGGGTGGTGCTATATGAAGCACTTTGTACAGCACTCCTAGCTGCACTTAACTCACATCAATAAATAAAAAATTTATCAAATAAATTGAGTGAGTTTTAATCCATACATATAGTGCTATATAAGGTGTTGTATTTTGGTGCTGCACATAAAGTGCTGTAAGCATTTGTCGAGCAATAGATAATTTTCTCATATATTTCTCCTTTAATGTTTACTTTATGTGATTAGGTTAATTATGTGAGCATTACAAAAATTATTAGGGTCTCACCATATAATGCTAAGTTTTGGATTGAATAGTAATTAATCTTGGATCAACTTGATTTTTGGCATGTATCATTTACATGATAAGGTTATTTAATCCAACAATAGGTTTTGCAAAATATAAATCACAAGTAGTGTTTTGAAGGGTGACCTAGCAGAAAATAAGGTTAGGTTAACCTCATAAGAAAGGAACTCTCTCTCTCTCTCTCTCTCTCTCTCTCTCTCTATATATATATATATATATATATATATATTTTATGGTATGATCCTTGGTATTTGGTATTTAGTGGTGTTGTGTAGGCATAAGTGTTCACGCTGTGGTTTATGTCATTGTGTGTCTGTTGGTCTGTACGAGTATAGGATATAATCATGCAATTGTGTTGTGGTGTTGGGTTTTATCTTGTATTTATTTTCCTTTTGATTTTTGTCACATAATTTCCAAGGGGGAAATTGTAAAGTCCTAATTGTTTAGTCTTGTGTGATGGCTAATTCTCGTGCCAAAAACATTAATGTTGTAATTTATAGTGTGGTACCATGTATTGAGTTATTTTGCTTAAAAAAGTGTTGTGCGTTGAAGATCTAGTTTTGTTCGATCATTTTACCATTCAGCATGGGAAGTGACCTAGAGACCTAGAATTTGACCTTAGCGGTTAGTTTGGCATGGTAATTTCTTGACTAATGTGGCTTAATAGGGTTAACGAGCCTTAAGTTGTGTTTGGAATCATCCCTTAGGGTTGAGGATTGATCTTACGCTACGTTTGGTTTGAGGGAATGGAATGGGAGTGAGAATAGAATGGAATAAGAATGGGAATAGGAATGGCTCCATCCCAATGTTTGGTAAGGGTGTAGGAATGGAATGAAAAAGCATAAGTGGGACCCATTTTTAATGATTTTTAGTCCTTGAAAAGTGGGAAAAGTCATTCCTTTTGGTTCGGAAATGAATGACTATTCTTTCATTAGAGGGAATAGACCCCCACAGGGACGGAACCAAGATTTTATCTCAAGGGTGGCCAAATTATGAATAATAAAAATTTTACCTTTCAAGTATGAGAATCACTCAAGATTAAATATATTAATACATTGAATGGAAGGTAAATGACTCGACCTTACTTATACTTCTCTAAAACCATGACCAAAAAAAAAAAAAAAAAAAAAAAAAAACAAGAAGAAGAAGAAGAAGAAGAGGGGTTGACAGCAGCAACAAAGTTGAAGAAAGTTTAAAAAAAAAAAAATAAAAGACTAAAAAACCAAAAAAAACCAAAAATGTGTACCTTAATATATAGAAATTGAGCAGTGATTTTCTCCGGTAAGATGCTTTCCGCTAACCATTACTCTTTAGTGCGCTCAATGATTTTGTTTGACAGAAATCTAGGGTAAATCCAACGTTTAAAAAAAACAAATTTAAAAAAAAAAAAAGGCTAAAATAATCGATAGGAGAAGGTGTTTGTTTTTTGTTAATTATTTTGGACATTTTACCTTTTGTATATATTAATTTTATCTTTTTATCCTTGGGTATAAGTTGCCTATTTGACTTTTAAGGGATCATGTAAGGAACCATTATACTAATTGGGAGGGACCATTGGTTGATTGTGCGTAAAAACCGAAACTGGTAAATTACGTTTTTTGGTGACCATTTAGCAATATAATACCAAAACCAAATCCATTAGTAGTCATTTCATAGTACATTGATAATCAATTTGTAACTAGTAAATTACGTTTTTTGGTGACCATTTAGCAATATAATACCAAAACCAAATCCATTAGTAGTCATTTCATAGTACATTGATAATCAATTTGTAACAAGTTAACGGGAAATACCTTGTTTTGGTATTAGATTTGAATCGGATCACCAAAAAATACTTTATCAAGACAATTTTTTTTAAATGAGGGGGGCCATGGCCACCCTAGGCCTAAGCATAGTTCCATCTCTACCCACAAAGAAATAGCAATTACATTCCCTTATGCAACCAAACATTAACTTTTTTTTGGAGAATGGAATCACTATTCCATTCCCTTCCTCATTCCCTCATAACAAACATAATCTTAACGCCTCGCATAAACACTAGGCTAAATCGTTCGGATGCTAAGTAGGTGGAGAGTTTCATTTGCTCCAACATTCGAATATTGAGTAGCCCAAAGGCCCAGTTCTTACTTTCTTGACACTCAAGCGTTTGAACTTCAAAAGTCCACATTCAAATGCAACTCAAGCGAGAAAAGCATGTTTTCTCCTAAAAGCACTTTTTAAAGGATCTTGCCCCTACTTTTAACCCTAGGTATATTTATAACAAAAACACATTTTTAGGGTAAGCAAAGATTGAAGCAAGAGAGCATCCAAGAGAGAGAAATAGGATGCGCATTCTTGTAAGAGCCATTACCTCTCTTGTCCAAAGCCCTTACCCTCTAGACAAGACCAAGCTTCTACTCATATTTCCGTGGTGTATTTCTTCTAGACTTCGTAGTGTACCCCCACATACCTTCCTCCAACATCATCACTTCGAAGAGTTTATGATGGTAACCATTTTTGCAAAGGTGAAAAGTAGTGCTTGTAGATCTTTTAATTACAGTGACTTAAAGGTCGCAAATTTGGACTTTGGATGACCCACGAACGCCTAATGGGCCCAATGGACTTGAAATTGACCTTTTTGCAAGAATGATGGATAGATGGTTGGAGACCTCAATTGGCATCCAAAGATTAGCTTTTCATCCCCCATTTATTTTACATTTTAAGATTTTATGAAAAATATATAAAGTTTTCATAAAATTGATCGCGCTGTGTATAAGAAAATATCTTTTTGAACAACTTTTTGTAAAAAAGTTTTTCCAAAATCTATCGTTTAAGTGGATTTTTTAGTCATTTATGAAACGAAAACTATAAATGGCAAAAAAAGTCTACTTAAATGATAAATTTTGGAAAAATTTTCCTCTAAAAAGTTGTTCAAAATGATGTTTCTAACAGAGTATGTTATAAGTTTTTGTAAAAACCTTATATATTTTTCATAAAACCTTGAAGTGTAAAACAAGTGGAGGATGAAAAGCAAATCTTTGGGTGCCGATAGAGGCCTCTAGATGATTAGACCATAGGGTCCGGTTATTGCAACCCTTGGTTTTATTTGTATACCCCTTTAATTTTAATTTTTCAAAATCTTAGAAAAATATAGTAGGTTTTTATGAAAACTGGTTGTATACCCCTTTAATTTTAATTTTTCAAAATCTTAGAAAAATAGTAGGTTTTTATGAAAATTGGTTGTGTTATCTAGTCGAAAATATCATTTTGAACAACTTTTCAAAATAAAATAATTTCAAAATCTTTCGTTTAAGTGGACTTTTTGATTTTATTTTTTTTATAAAAAAAATGAAATAAAGACCCTGAATGGCCAAAAAGTCCACGTAAATAACAGATTTTGGAAAAGTTTCTTTTACAAAGTTGTTCAAAATCAAGTTTTCTAATGAATTACGTGATTAGTTTTCATAAACATATTTCACATTTTTTGTAAAACCTTGATAAATTAAAATTAGTGGGGTGTACAAATAAAGTTAAAGTGTTAGTAATATCGGCTCCCTTAGACCATATTACTCTAAGAGAGGTTTCCATTCATCTATCGAAGTCCTCATAATTCCTTCCAAATATTGAGCTATCAAGAAATCAATATTCCATGGCTACTGAGTCTTAAAGGCATTTTTTACAAAAATCGTCAGAATGATGATCTCAACACATAGATTGCGGAGTTTCCCCAGCTAATTCCATCTATTCATGGTTATTATCATGAAACCTTGTAGATATCAAGATCTTAACAAATCAAGAATCAACAATTAAGGCCAGGGCCCAAAGATCCTTTTTCTTTTTTCCAAAAAATCGTCATATTGATGATCCAACCTTATGGATTGACGAATTTTTCAAGGGTTTTTGATCCACGTATGGTAGCCCCATTTCTCTTTTGTAGATTGAGATATCTTAACAATTTACTTATGAGGGCCTCTATTGGCACCCGAAGACTTGCTTTTTATTCCTATTTATTTTACATTTTAAGGTTTTATGAAAAATATAAAATGTTTTCATAAAAACTGATCACGTAATTTACTAGAAAATATCGTTTTGAAGAATTTTGTAGAAATTTTTTTTAAAAAATCTAGGGTTTAAATGGACTTTTTAGCCATTTATAAAACAAAGACTGTAAATGGCTAAAAATTGCACTTAAACGATAGATTTTGAAAAAAGAATTTTCTACAAAGTTGTTCAAAATAATGTTTTTTAATAGATAGAGCGTTCGGTTTTTATAAAAACATTTATATTTTTTTATAAAATTTTGAAATGTAAAATAAGTAAGGATGAAAAGCAAGTCTTTGGATGCCAATGGAATCCCCTTTACTTATTGCTTAAAGTGGGCCCACGGGCCTCAAAAAGCCCTTTTTCATAGGAGCTGTCGGATGGGCAATATGACCATAAAGATGTAAAGTTTCGCAAGATGATCACATACATATGTGGTGGGTCCCTTTATTCCTTCGAGTTCACGAGACATCAACAAGCCAAGTCACGTTTTGTTGATTTTTCAGTCAAAAAAATAAAACTTTGACCCTAAAATCAAATTATCGACCATTTCGATCCACCCACATCGATGTGTGGGGTTTGATAAGTTATGAACATCGGCTTTTGAATCATCTTAAAATTCATCTAAGGTTGTGTTTGGTATGCTTGAATAGAATTTAATTGATTATAGGAATGAAATGAAAAAGAGAATAAAAAGAATGATCATTCTGAATGGTCATTCCATATCTTTACTTGGTGCGAGTAAGGAAAAAAATAGAAACATGTTATGAGAATTGAAAAAAAAAAAAAAAAAAAAGATGGTCCCATTGGAGTGTGGCATTTAAGAGAGGAAAGATGAAAAAAAAGATAGATGTATGAGTCTCACGGTCATCATTATCATTCTTTGAGGGAATAAATGAGTATTCCTTTTGTGTTGAAAAATGAATGGTCATTCCATCAAAGGAAGGAATAGTGAGTTTGGAAGGAATAGAGATTCCTTTTCTTTGGTCAACTCTTTTTTCTTTTTCATTTTTTATATTTTTTTAATGAAAGAGTTGTTTGCACAAAAGCAAACAACTCATATTATTAAACAATTTTTTTCATTTTATTTTACCAATGAAATGAGGATTCCATTCCTTCTTTTATTCCCATATGTCAAATGTAGCCTACGGGAGATATAAGCCATCAAAGTTTGATCAAAATGGATGCGTGAGATCGTGTCATGTAGGCATTTTTGCGTTTTATAGTAAGCGATGTCGGAATCGGGCCCACCTTTATAGTAAAGAGAAGACCTTGTTACAAGGAGT
The DNA here is from genome assembly GCA_039720395.1 of Liquidambar formosana. Classification (NCBI taxonomy): domain Eukaryota; kingdom Viridiplantae; phylum Streptophyta; class Magnoliopsida; order Saxifragales; family Altingiaceae; genus Liquidambar; species Liquidambar formosana. Next base: position 14,510,772 of record CM077826.1, read on the forward strand.
CCAAGTGGCCACATCTGGTGATTCTTTCCTATGCAAAACGCTTTGAGATTTAAAATTTGGATTAAAATAAAGACTAGTAGTAATTAATACACCAAAGTATTGACGTTTTGTCAAAAAAAAAAGGTAAGTTCTTGAATTCGGAATCGAACCAAACCAAAACCAAATCGAAGGTTTCATAAGACGAAGCCAGTGATATCCCCACACTCAGTGATTCTTTGCGGAACGAAATGCATTGAAGTTTAAATTTTGGGAAAAATATGGACACCCAAGAAGAAAATACCCCTTTCTTTTATCCAATCACTTGAACATAAAATAAATTAAAAGTATTGAGGGCTAGTCCTGAGTTTTTGGAAGCTCTAAGCGAACTCCTAAAATGAGACCCTTTATACATATTCACACGTATAACAAAATTTATACCCAATAAATTTTTTTTTCCTAGTACACACAAAATTTGCCTTCGTATATGATTACTAAAATTTGCTTCTATCGATTAACATAAAAAATAAATCTTTATAAGAACTATAAATAAATAAAATATGATGTTCTTCCTTTATAATTTAGTAAAATTCACATATACAATAAGAAAAAAACAAAACAAAGTATCACTTAAACATTATTCTTCTCGCAGTTTTAATTGCAAAATCACTAATTTTGCTAGCATAATCAAGTTTTTTTTTATTTGGGTTATTGTCTATGTACTTGGGTTATGAACTATTTGTGACCCTTAGATTTGGATTGGGGCCTTTACTAATCCAGGTATTAAAATAAATGTGGGTTTTTTTTTTTTTTTTTTTTAATGACGTAGGTAACAACTAAGTTGGGACCTTAATTTTTTGTTAAAATTTGGGAGCCTTAGGCGGCTGCGTGAGTAGCTTCCCATCAGGGTTGGCCCTGAGGTATTGACTAGACGGAGAGTTCTCAATTCTAATTTCCTCGGCTGAGAGGTACTAGAGATCGTGTACGCACAATCTGGGACTGAATTAGGCCCAAGCATACCCAAAGACCGAAAACTACAGATGTATCGAATTTGACATATCTATTTTATTGCATTTTTATTAGCTTATGATACTGTTGCATGACAAGATATCATTGTTCGATGCTTTTTTTTCTTTCTTTTTTTGGTTTTGTTTTTGTGGTGTGTGATTAAGGACCCATTTAATCTTTCTCATCATCACAACTTAAGAATAGAAAAGTAGCTAAGCAATGAAAATAGAATATGAGATTGACTAATGAGTGTAAAAATGTAAAATTGGAGAGAGGTATGTTGTCCTTGATTTTATTAGTTTTTTGTACGTACTCAAACAATAGGAAATAATAATAATAATAGTGATAGAAGTATGAACTATGGACAACCGCCGGACCAAGACAAAAAATGTTAATATAATAGCTGCTTGCAGCATGCACAATAATAATCACTCTTTTTATATGTAGGGATTTAACTTAAGTAGTTGGTGAAACATTATCTTATCTTTGCTTGTGGTAACCCAAATGGTATTTCTCTTCCATTTTATCTTTTAGGGAGGTTAACTAGTTGTAAAAATTTAAATATATATATATACACAAGTGTAGGGCCTCGTGCCATGTGTGGCAAGAACTCTAGGACTCCGGCAAAAACTAGAAAACAAGTATTCCGAATTTCTTAATCTTTTTCTTCTTCGTCTCCTAAAAAATAAACATGGTAGATTTTTTTTTTAATCTTTTTTCTTTGTTCAGTTTTGGTATGGTATAAATTAAAGGTGTTCATGGTTTGGTTTGGATCTGCTTTAGGGTAGATTTCAAACCAAATCACAATACTTCAGTTTTGTTCTTATCAAATCAAAACCAAACCATACTATAAAAAAACCAAACCAAACTAAATAAAAAAATTTCGATTTGGTTCGATTCAGTTTCAATTTTAACCTATATATCAAGTAGCAACAAATCATTATGAATAATGGTTTATCCCTAACAAAATGGAAAAATGGACAATCCAAACTCCAAATAAAAACAATTTTAATAAAAGCATTACATTAGCAACTAAAAAAAGCATTAAACATTGTATCAAAATGGAAACAGAGAGCAAGAGACAGGGACTAGAAAGCTAGAGATTGAGAGTAAAGTAGCAAATTTTAGTTCGTCTATTAACTTAGTAGGTTTTGTATTCCTACTAATGTACTTCCTATTTTACCCTTGTTTGAATAAGAAATTTACAAACTAAACTTTAATATATAATATATATATTATATTATATTTTTCGGTTTTTTTCGGTTTTTAAAAATGAAAATGAAAATCAAACCAATTAAATTCTGTTTTTTAAAATTAGAACCAAAACCAAACCTAAGGAAAGAAAAACTAAACCAAACCGTCTAGTTTGATTTGATTTGGTTTAGTTCTCGGTTTTAACATAAACCATGAACCCCTCTAGTATAAATATATAATCAAATCTTAGTTGATATCCTTTCAAATTAGGGGGGAAAAAAAAAGGAAAAACCTAAAAGTGATAATTTGTTCTTCCCATCAAATCTCAGTTAATAATCTCACGTTACTTCACTCACATTGACTTGTGATATCACATAAGTTGTATCACAGTTACATATTCCTTTCATATCACAAAGAGAGGTCATTTTTGCTACTTTTTTTGTTCCAAAATATTCATTCACTTTGAATAGTCAAATCTCAAATTTTTTGAACTTTCCTATATTACCCTTTATTATTTCAAAAATCACTTTTAATACAAAACCAAATCCCAAGAAGAAGAATGGTACTTTCATAAATGAAATGTTTAATGGGTGACAAGTCAATTTAATGGTAGGTTTTCTTAATCAGCGTATTTTGTCAAAGTTGAACTATCTTTGTGGGGCGCATGGAATATATAATAAAACAAGTGGCATATACACAATCATAGGAGGTCTATGTACATTTATCCACACAAAAAAAAAAAAAAAAAACAAACAACAACAACAACAACAACAAACTTGGATACCATATATATCCCAAGTGATTTAGAGCGTCTCTTAAGTAGGTAACAAAATTGAGGTAGCAAATTGAACTTTGCTAACTTAATTAGGTGGTATTTTGCTACTTCACTTAGGAATGAGTGCTCCAATAGAGATAACAAACATTAATATTTTAATACCATATTACTTTTACATTTTAATGTTTTGATATTTTAATGTTGGTTCTTGGTTTTTTGGTTTATGATCGTTGGAGGATTTGGAAGGTAAAAACCCAATTTTTTTATTCACAAGAAATGATTTGCTATCTCTCTTAGCTCGCTACATATTTGAAGAGATCAAGAGAAAGTTATAGCAAATTTTTTTAATTTTTTTGGTCCTTTCCTACCACCTCTGTTGAAGGTCCTCAATCCATATTTGGTACCTCTATTGGAGAATGTCCAAGTGGTCACATTTTGAACTCGATCCGTGGTAAATTAATGGGCACATTTCGTGGTAATCAATCCATTATCACAAATGGGATCACCACAAAACATATCCACTCACGACATAATGAAAACAAAACCATTTCAAAAAATCACGTACGAGTGGACGTGAAGGCAGGGCCTGGGGACCACTATTTTGCACAATAGATGTCACACGGAGTGTTTTTGTGGTCATGAATGTATAGTACAACTGGTCCATGATCCAGCCATCACACATTTGGAAAAAGGCAAAACAATGGGTGCTGACTGCTGACAAAAGAAATGAAGGGTACTACTCTATTTTTTGTACGACTTTGTAGTCTGCCGTAGAGCAAACGTTTCAATTATTAATGTCGCGGCATCCCACTTGGCCTTGTTGGCCTCATCAACTTGTGGTAATTGCACCAGTGGAATTGGAGAACTATATGCACCTTTCTTGAATAATTGGTTAAGAGTATCAATAAATACATATGCTGTGATGACTAGAATTGAGTAGAAGATAAAAAAGAGGTTTTAGAAGTCTGAGTTTGGATTCGGTGTTGTGGTGAAAAAATTTTAGTATGAGTTATTGGATGAGATTTTTTACGGATCGGATTAAAATATCAAAAAAAATTTATTGAAATAATCAAAATATCTTTAATGGATAACATTATGATCTTTTAATCTCAACCGTTAATAACTTTGATTATCCAATGGTTCGTATTGGTTCAGCACAGTGCTAAGTTTTTTCACCTCAGCATCGAGGTCATATAGATACATAAGTCATTTGAGATTTTTGCTATGTAAATTAAGAGATAAGAAATTTGATTTGTGACAAAATTTCAAGAAATGAGTAGGAATTAATAAATATGGTGAAGAAAATATTGAGAATAATCTATACTAAAATCGAAAAATATTCAGAAGGATTTCAATATGGAGTTTAATAATTAAAAATATAGATCAAAAATGGGGAGCCAAAAAAAAAAAAAAATTAGAAAGAGACTTAATGTCTAATTTGCAGACTAATGTTCGAGAAACTTTTGTCCTGTCCAAAAAGCTGGGTAAAAAAATCACATAGCAAAATTATTTGATAGAGCTGAATTTTTGCGCATTTCAGTTGGCTATCAAAGTGGTAATTAACAATGTGGATTATTAATGAAAATGTGGATTAATTAGTAGTACATATCATCCTATTCGACCAGTTATTGTTACAAAGAGTTGGGAATTTGACTAATATAAGGGTTGCTTTTAGCTAGTAGGTGGGCTTAGATATATGAACCATGCTTTGATCTACCACATATTTTCCAATATTATAGTAATTACATAGATTTCTTTCATTCCACAAAAATAAGATATTTTGAAAAATCAAATCATAAATATTTCAATTTTTTCATATTACCTTTTGTTATTTTAAAAATGACTTTTAACACAAAACCAAATTCCAAGTCAGAGAATAGAACTTTTGAAAAAAAATATATATAATGAGTGACAAGTTAATGCATTGATGAGTGATGATTTGTTTTTAATCTGTGTATTTTGTTAAAAATGATCTATTTTTATAAGATGGAAATAATATTAAATATAGTAAGCTAATGGTGTAAGAAATTATACTTTTAATATCGATTACAAATTTACAATCATACGATGATGCTGTAATTTGGGAAAATAATTTTGTTCATCCTAAGATGACTAATAAGGTCATCTTCGTAGGTTGATGGGACGTGAAGGTCAAGTGGTTTTCAACATGTGATGAAGATTTCCAGTTTTCCACGGAGAAACATAGAGAGAGAGTGAAGGTGATGGGACCACCACTTCTCCAATTGATGAGCTCTTGTAAAGTCATGTCCCAAAAATTTCTATGGTAGTCAAGGTTTCCTTATCTATGTCCGTACGTCATTTTTCGGACGTGTACGTCATTTTTCGGACGTGTTTCATTGCCTTTTGCTATGAGACATAAGACATATCTAAGGGCATCTCCATCACGTGAGCATCTCCAAAAGGTGATGGGACCACCACCTCTCCAATTGATGAGCTCTTGTAAAGTCTTGTCCCAAAAATTTATGTCTGGGGCCTATGGTAGCCAAGGTGTCCCTATCTTTGTCCTTACGTCATTGTTCGACGTGTTTCATTGCCTTTTGCTATAAGGCATAGCTAATAACATTTCTAGTAATGTGAGTTAATTACTTGTGTTATTATTATTCTTGTGTTATTATTATTTTTGTATATATTATAATGTCAAATGTTATAATTTAACACAAAGTGTTTTAATGATGCAAATAGCATAGTGTGTTATTTTTGCCATAACCTCAATTCTTTTCATATTTTTTTTTAAAATTATAAATCTTCCAATATTTATTGTTCCAACCACAAAAAAATTCAAAAATTAAAAAAATAAAAATAAAAACAAATATTGTACAAACCACTAACATATATATATATATATATATATATAAGATTTCAGTATTATTTTTGAAAATATTATATTTCTTTACGGGCTGTTTGGTTACTGAGAATATTTTGAAAGAGAAATGAAAGAAATGAAATATTGCATTTTTTTACAATTACTGGTGTGTTTGGTTGTTGAGAAATGGAGGGAGAGCTAACATAGCAAATATAACAATAATTCACCCTTGTGCTATATTTGGCACACCATTGGAGCAACCCAACTTGTACTAAATGCTATAATATTGTATAGTAATAGTACAAGTTATAATTCACCGTTGAAGAAGCTCTAATACAAAAAAAAAAAAAAAAAAAAACCACCCTTATATAAAACTATAATACAGCTTATGTGGTATCACAGATTAATGTGAATGAAATAATTTGAGGTTATCAAAATATTTTTTGATCTTATGATATTATTTTATTTTACTCCCATTAACCTGTGATACAATGTATCCATGTCGTAGTTACATGCATGGAAGACTCACTCCCATTTCAGTGGATTATTGCACCTCGGCATCCTAAATTGAACGCTACAATGAGAGTGACTGTAGTCAATATCTCCCTTGTCAACATTCGTGCAGGACGAAGTCTAGAATTTTCTGGTCGGGGGTGGGGGCCGGAGTAGTTTTCAACTTTTCATGAGCCATAAATGAAATGTAAAATAATTTTTTTTGGGGGGTAATAATAAGATCCTACTTATATCATACAGAGTAATTTTTTATTGGGTTAAGATCAAATGAGACAATCTTTGATATAAGTTTTTACAATTCTATTTACAACTTATATTTTGTGAAACCCATCACTAGACTGAATTGCCTACTTATGCAGAGTATGCATACAAAAAATTTAAGTTGATATGAGAATAAGAGTTACTTAGTCCACAAATATGAGATTTTTATTGAATAGAAATATAAGTTTTTTTTAATAAGATGGTAACCAATTTCAGATTAACTTAATTTTTTTTTCATATATAGTTTGTATGGAAAGCCTATCTAATCTAATACGTTTTGCAAAATATGAATCACGAACGAAGTTATAAAAACTTGTGTTAATTAAAACTTATGTTCCCAGTCCTAAACCTTTTTTTTTTATTACGTAAACCATAATTTATATCAGTGCCAAATATCCTTAGTGTTATTTGGAAAAAACATGCGGAGTAATTGAATTTTATTAGTTCCATATTGAGGGACCTTTGGAAATTAAGAACAAGTCAGGGGACCTCTCAGTTATTTTATATTTTGAAGAAAATAAAAACTTCATTAGGGAAATAAAGATAACACAACAATACAGGAAAAAACCAAGCACAGTCTAGAAAGGGCAAAACCAGCATGAGAAAGTTCCTGCGCTTTTTTTTATATAAATATATATGGGGAGTAATCCATTAACACCTGTAAGGTTTTTTTACTCTTACACCCATTAATTTTATTTTTTATTTTATTTTATTTTTGGTAGAAATTAGATTTCTTCAATTTAATTGTTTTATTAGTTACTCTACTCATACATGTCGTGTATCAAATTTTATATTTGTTGGATCTTGAAAAGCATTTGATTTATAAACTTATATTTCTTTTGATAAATAAAATTATAATTTAGGGCACTTTATGAATAACATAACTTCTAATTTCCAATTAACTTAAAATTTGGCATGCATAACTTCTCTGCCAACAAATGGATTGGTGAAATTTGATTCCTACAAAAAAATATTGATGGGTATAGAAATAAAAAAAAACTTACACGAAGTGTCAATGGATTCCTTCTTGATTTATCTCTCTCTCTCTCTCTTGCTCTCTCTCTCTATATATATATATACACACACATATGTACGATCCGATCCTATGAGGACTTGATGCATTTGGGTTTGTATAACTCCATAACCCACCAATGAAAGGGTAGAACCCCAATCTATATATATATCTATATACTTATAAAGCTAGCTCTTGGATTTAAATCTTATATATGCATAGTCCTCTTCCAATGTGTAAAATGCAGCTCTTATGAAAAACAGGGGCAATCGGTGGTACTCTATGTTCATCTGGGATTGGGCATGCATTTAACCATTTTATTCTACTCCCTCCATCCCACAAAAAATAAATAGTTCAAGTTTGACAAAACATGTATTTAAGAAAAAGCAATTAATGCATTGATTAAACCTTTTTTTTTTTCAAATTAAAATTACCCTTCCTTACTACAACTCTACATGCAAGACATTAAAAGTAATTCTTGATAGAATAAAGGATAACATAGAAAAGTTAAGTACATTTATGGTTCCACATTTCGAAGTGGACAAACATTTTAGAATAAAAAAAGGTAACAAAAATGAGATATCCTTTTAGGACTGAGAAAGTATATATGATCATAGAATCCTCGTTGTATCTGTGACCTTCCTATGAACTTTTACTCTTTGTTCTTTGACCCAATTTCACTTTTCACCTAATTAATTAAGAAGTAAAATGCTACTTCACCCATATTTTACTACCCATCTTTGCCACTCACCTTATGTGTCAAAAGTGTATAGGTGAAGGCAATCATGTGGGGCCTAACATGGAATAAGGAGAAACCACCACATATGGATGGGTAGGAGAATGCGGATGAAACAGATGGGTGAAATAGCACTACTCAATTAAGAATGAAAGGAAAAACTGCACTTTCACCCCATACTTTTTGCAGTCAAGGAGCCGTTGATTTGGTAGCACTAATACTCAACCAGTTGTAAACTATCATCAATTAACCTTGAGGGTGAACCAAATGGTCTTGGAGTTTCTTGTCAAGTAAGAGAACTTGGATTTAACTCTCACCACTCTCCCATAAAGGACAAAGAAAGTATATATGTGGGTGCGTGTGAATGCGTATGCCATATGCTGGTGTAAGACTATAGAGGTCACGTGATGGACATTGTTGAAAATACATTGGTAGGTGCCTAGGTACGTGGTTGTTGGTATTTTTTTATTTTTTTATTTTTATTTTTGGTGCCAAACGAGGGGTATCTCAAATCATTAGACCTAAACTGATTCCCATGATGCACAAACTACCTGCAAATCCATGCATCCAATAATGAAGGAGTGGAGACTCAAGGTCAGGACCTATGATTTTTGAGTTACAGTCCTTTGTACTCATATGAACTACCTTGCAGGACATTGGTGGTTTGTTGGTAATTAAATTTAGCAAAATGTTACTCCGCACTTGCATTAATTTTTCATTTTTTTCGCACTATCATATGATGTCGAGTGTGTTTTAAAATAATATAAAAAAATTAAAATTGGACCCATTTAGTAGAGCTAAATCATCTGTCATGTAAGTTGTTATTGAAAGTTTGTTCATATAGCATTTCTCTCAAATTTAGAGTCTGTCTATCAAGAGGACACCTTCCCTTCATGTTGGGATCTCATGTTTTTGATTAGGAAAATACTATTAATTTTAAATATTTTTTCTAATCATGTACTAAGTCAGCACAACATAAAAAATTTAACATAGTAAAATGGGAAATGCTATGTATATTAGCACCTTATGTGCAGCACCAAAATACAGTACTTTATGTGACATTACGTGTATTGATCAATACTCCCTCAATTTATTTAACAGATATCTTTTTAGCTGATGTGAGTTGGGTCTTGCACATGTGCTTCGTATAGCATCGTTCTAATAAAATTCGTCAAAATAAAAATATCAAAATATCAAAATATCATATTTTGTTGACCCGAGGTGCCTCATCAACAACCATATCAATAAATAAAAAAAAAAATTAAGAAAGTCGGAGTAATAGAAATCAATAATAGGATTCTATCACTTTAACTTAATTTTTTTGGGCGAACCTTATATATTCTTTCACTTTATATGGTTGTTGAGGTGCCACATCAACAACCATATAAAAATTAAGCTTGCAAGTCTTTTAACTTTTTCTAATTTACAACAATAGCTTCTGTTGAAGTGTTAACGGATATGTTATGGAGAGACGTAATTGCTTCATCAATAAGAATAGAGAATGGCAGTACTGTTACGCCATTGGAATTCGGGACCCATGGAGTAAAGTTCACGCTGTGAATTATCTTTGGTGGCTCCTACGTACGTGCCCAAATGTGCATGCCATGGAAACCAGTAGAATGATTACATTCCCTTGCACACTATTACGCTAAATAATTGCCTCAATGCTTATGAACTAACCATATATTAAACTCAACTATTAACAAAGGAAGATCTTCATTTCAGATACAAACTAGGAAACACGGCATTTAATTTGGTTATTTCTTGGAAATTCAATGAGATCAAACTACCGAGTCACCGTACGTTCGGACCCTTTCAACCAGACTTCCTTATAAAAGAGGGGAAGAGAAACACACAAGACACTGGAAGCTAGTTCTCTCCTCATGGCTTCTACTTTCTTCTTCCTATTTCTCTCTTCATTTTTCATTGCAGCCCAACAAACCCAGTTCAATATAAGCCTAGGCACTTCTCTTACACCCACCAAAAACAACTTTTGGTTTTCACCTTCTGGTCGCTATGCCTTTGGATTCTACCAGCAAGCCAATGGCTATGCTGTAGGGATATTTCTCGCTGGAATTCCTCAAAAGACCGTTGTGTGGACTGCCCACCGAGATGACCAGCCAATCTCCGGCAATGCTACCTTGCAGTTCACCAGCAATGGTAGTCTCATCTTGCAATCAACACAGGGCCGACAAACTTACATATCGAACACTACCACAGCTGCCGCTTACGCTTCCATGCTTGATTCTGGCAATTTCGTGCTTTATAGTTCTGATCACGAGACAATATGGCAGAGTTTCGAACACCCAACTGACACTCTCTTACCAGGTCAGAAACTCTTAACAGAGGTTAAGTTGATTTCTAGTGTTTCTGAAACCGATCACTCAACGGGATTATTCTGTTTGAGGATGCAGGCAGATGGGAACCTCGTGCAGTATCCATTGGAAAATCCATTTGGTAAAGAAAATGCTTATTGGGTTTCTAATGCATACGGAAAATTTAATGTGACATTAAATTTAGATGATGATGGCCATCTCTACTTGGTCGACGTAACTGGTTCCACTATAAAAAATATAACAGATGGATACCCTTTTGAGAAAACAATCCACCGTTTGAAAATTGATCCAGATGGGATCCTTCGATTGTATTCTCATAATTTTCATGGGAATAGCAACTGGTCAATTTCATGGTCATCTACAAATGATAGCTGTGACCCCAAGGGTCGATGTGGTCCGAATTCGTATTGTGTTGTGAATGATCAAAAGGCTGACTGTCAATGCATTCCAGGATTCGAATTAGTTAACCGGGCCAACTGGAGTTCAGGCTGCGAAAGCAATTTCACTACAGATGGTTGCACAAGCAAGAATGGAAGTATCAAATACACCTTCCAAGAATTGCCTAATATCGAGTGGCGAATGGATCCATACTTGGTTCAATCGTTACCAACCAAAGAAGATTGTGAAAAAACATGTTCGCAAGAATGTGATTGTGGAGCTGCACAATTCAAAGATGGGAACTGCAGCAAGCTACAGCTTCCTTTAAGATATGGGAGAATACTGAATGATTCAAGCGTATATTTCATCAAGTTAGGTATGTCTAAATCCACCACAAACGAAAAGTTGTGCCCAAAGAAAGCAAAAAAGATTTCTTTTATATGATTAATTAGGTCAAGTGAGCATCACAAGTATTATTACAAGTGTTTTTTGTCCTTAAAAACGCGCAATCGACTCATTTAAATGATCTTGGCCATATATAGGATTGATGCGTATATTCGAACAACTACTAGTTATTGAAGATCTTTATGACACATTTCTCTCTAGTCTGATTAATAAATTGAAGCATATATATGGTCACAGCTCAAAAGGATGTTGAAGATCATGGATTGCTGGTAAAAATTTTGCTTCCAATTGCTATGGTTATTCTCTCACTAGGCTTGGTGATGTGCTACTTACGAAGGAGAGTGCTTAAATCACGAGGTAACCTTTTTTTTTTTTAATTTTATTATTCTTTAAATTCATTATAACAACCATGAAAGGACAATATATTCACCTTTAGTTTATGATCACAATTTGAAGTGGTCGACTAACATTTTTCATTCTTTTCTTTTTTGTTTAATTGGATGATGGCTACAGAGAAAGAATCACTATCTAAACTTGGAGACAATGATAACAGTGATGCTCCTAATTTACAAGTCTTTAGTTTTGCTAACGTTGTAGCAGCTACAAATGACTTTTCAATTGAGAACAAGCTTGGAGAGGATGGATATGGACCTGTTTACAAGGTAATATTTGTTCTTAATTAAAACCTTTTTATTTATTCTTTTGTGTGAAGATCGAGAAGTTTCAAGACATACAATGCAGGTGTAGGTTTTAGGAACAAGTGAAACAATGTACAATGAAGGGGATCGGAAATGTTAGGGAAGAAATTAAAACACTATCCTCAAATTGCATGAGGATAATTTTTTATTTTTATTTTTTTGTGTAAAGGTGCACCCCAAATAGAGATTTGGGCATTACAGAGCTTTCTTGGGCAGCATCCTTTAGACGTACCACTTCATAAGTATGGCTTCAGTCAACTTCGCTCTCTATCATTTAAACATCAGGAAGCACTATTTACACTCCAGTACTTTCGGTCAATGCACTCTATATTGTTGGTGCAAGAGATATTATTGAATACATTGGGGGAGTTAATAAACTAGGTCTATATGTAGGCAAAAACTTCCATATAACTGTGATATGATCAGGTGGTATTACAAGTCAATTAGGTTCAAGCAAAGTGGGAAAGTGGGACCAACAAGTACATTGACGTTCCAACTTTGTTTGAACCTGGTTGGCTTGTGATACCACCTGGCCATATCACAGTCACATGGAAGTTCTACTCCTATATGTATACATAGCAGAATTATATATGTTTCTCTCAGTAGTTTCTTTTTATTTTTTCATTAAAAAAAAAAAAAAAAACCTCTTGCCGCGGGAAAAAGAAAACCCAAAAAACAAAACACAGATTTAAGAGAATAATTTTGTTTGGGGGAATTACAGATAGGTCCGGCTTCAGCCAAGCGAATACACATCAATACAAATGACTACAAACTTCATAATAAATAACTACTAACTTAACTAAGAATGACTACTAATTGTAATTATTTTCCCGTAGCCCGACCTATCTGTAATTCCCCCTAATTGTTTCATTTGGTATAGTTGAAAAACATACTTTTGTGCATTTCCCACTATACAAAAAACGCTTAGTAGTTTGGTTACATCTATACAAGGCATCTTATAATCTACTATTGATTGGGCTTGTATTTAATGAAAAATTCTAAACATGGGTGTTCGATTTTGCTAGGGTATATTACCAAATGGGCAAGAAATAGCAGTAAAGAGACTCTCAAAGACATCTAGACAAGGACTTACAGAGTTCAAAAATGAGGTCATGCTTACTGCAAAACTACAACATGTAAATCTGGTTAGACTAGTAGGATATTGCACTCAAAGAGAAGAAAAGATGCTGATCTATGAGTATATGTCAAACAAAAGCTTGGATTTCTACCTCTTTGGTAAGTACTTCATTGCTCTTTATGCTTCCTCATTTAATTAGAGAGTATAGAGATCAATAACTCAACTTGAAGTTTCACATTTCATGAGTGGTGGCACGCAAGTAATTACTTCTTACTTTCCCAATGCTAATCTTCCTTTTGCGTCTATATATGGCACTCATTTCTAATAACAATTTTGGGCACTATTATTTTTCGGCCAATTCTATGGTATCCTAACAAAAAATTTGATACCATACACACAAGGTCACTTTAAATGGTATGTAGGTTACTTTAAATGATAAGTGAGCCACTTGAAATGGTAAGTGAGTCATTTTGGATCAATTCAAATGGTAAATGAGTATGATACCCTAAAAACCTCGTGGGTACCATAGAATTACCCTTACTTTTCAGAAGGCACTTCGGTTTGTTGACATTTTAAAGCACGCAAGATCATCATACAGAGGACTCTATCATCCTTTCAATAATAGTAATAACGATTGGAAGGTCATATGGATAATAAAAATTCCCATTGTGTTTCTTTATGTTTTATCCTTTTTACAAATGATGCATAGTATGACACCCTTATGGGTCACAATAAGAACAATAAAAATTCCCATTGTGACACCCTTATGTGTCACAATAAGAACAAGAAGTGCTAATTCGAAGTGATAACCTCAAACCCAAGCAAAGGAAAAAAGAGAGGCTAAATTACAAGAAACACCCCTTATGTTTAGCTCTTTTCACGTACATATATAACCATCCTAAAGAAAAAATCAAGGCTATGTTCCCATTTGATTAGTTTTTGGGTAAAAAATTGAATAGAAATTAGGTATAAAAAAAAAAAACACTACATGAATGGGTGAAAATTGAGCACATGAAAGAGATATATAAAGTGTGTTTTAGTATTTTTTTTTAAACCTAATTTTCACTCAATTTTTCATCGAAACCTAACCAAGGGGGACATTGAATTGATTTTTTTTTCTTTAGGGGGGGTTATATGAAAAAGGGCTAAACAAAATAGGTGTTTCTTGTAATTTACTCAAACCAAAAAAAAAAAAAAAAAAAGGTGATAACCTCAATGTTTTTATGCCTGAAGGTTTATACTAGAAACAAAAAAAGGAAAAAAATAAAAAAGAAAAGAAAAGAAAAAGAACCCAATGTCGTGCAACACCCTTTTAAGCTGGAAGGAAGCCTAGGAAGATCGATCCATATTTAGCTTATAAGGTTGCTACTTCTTCTTCCTTTTTTTTCCTTTTTTTTTTTTTGGTTATATGACATGCGGTGTCTAGACGAAATTACTAATTATTCATGAAAATATCTACTCTTATGTAGATTTGGATAGACAATTGTTATTGGATTGGAACAAACGAGTTCAAATCATCGAAGGGGTTACTCAAGGGCTTCTATATCTCCAAGAATACTCAAGATTGACAATACTTCATAGAGATTTGAAAGCTAGCAACATTTTATTAGACAATGAGATGAAGCCTAAGATATCAGACTTAGGTATGGCTAGAATTTTCGAAAAAGATGAAGATGAAACAAATGAGCGCCACTTTGTCGGAACATAGTAAGTAAACAACTTCAAAGACCACTTGTACATGTTTTGTTGTTTAATACTTAACAAATATGTTGGTTCACAAAATGCAGTGGATACGTTCCTCCAGAATGTGTTAAAGATGGTGCTTACTCCATGAAATCCGATGTTTATAGCTTTGGAGTTCTACTATTACAAATCATAAGTGGCAAGAAGCATGGATTATATGGTTTAAATGAAGACCTATTCCTCCTAGAATATGTAAAGAACTTTAGCAAACTTTCTTATAATTTTGATTCGAATTTTTTCATTAGTTTAATTTGAATTGAAAGATTACTAACATTGAATTGTTTCAGGCGTATGAGTTGTGGAAAGATGGTAAAGGCATGGAGTTTATGGACCCATCACTGGATGATGCAAATTCACCATGTAAATTGATGACGTGCATGCAAGTAGCTCTGTTATGTGTCCAGGAAAAACCTGAAGATAGGTTGTCCATGCTGGAAGTTTCTTCAATGCTCAAAAATGACATTACAACTATTGCTATGCCTAAAAGGCCTGCTTTTTCGATAAAAAGAGGTGAAGATGACTCTGGATTGCAATATGAAGGCTGCTCAAATGATGCAACAATAACTCAAACGCTACCTCGATGACTTTGGCTGGCTTTAGCTTTGTGAGGCATATATAGTTTATTAAACAATATTATCGTTTGTTTTGGCATATTTTGTTGTGTTTATACAACAATTATTGTTCTTGTTGTTCCTTTTGATTATCACTAGTAACTGAATTTTTCCAACAATTAATGTTGGATCACTAGCAATTGCATGGCAAACCATAATAAAAAGATTGGCAATGTAGCTAATTGATAATTCATGCAATAGTGATGCAGCGGAAAATATGAGGTCGAGACAAAGCTCACCAAAAAACAATCAAGCGTCCACCAGTTTGTCAATTGTCGTAAGAACAATACCAAATAATAGACAACCACGATCGATATTCACTCAAGAACATGAAAGCAGAAAAATAAAGGAAAAACTCTATCTTTCTATATTATTAATCTAAAAAATAATTAACTTAAACCGTTTGCCATAGGGCTTACATCTCCTTATATAGAGAATTAATAAGAAAACCTAGTTCTACTAGAACAAGCAACTATTTACTATCTAGGAAACTAATTAAATTAAAGCAACAAATAACAATGAAATAAATAAAGCCTTAAAAATAGAAAAATAAACTAATAAAAGCTAATTAACAAAAATTCCTAAAATAGCAACAGTAAACAGCAGAAGCGGCAACAACACAGCAACAGCAGTCTGTGGTGTGTACACATTATACGCTCAAGTAATGATGCGTACGCATACAAAGTTATGCATACGCCTGGTCTTCTGCGAGGCCATCAAAACGTGAAAAAGAGTCTTTACGCTTGACGTCTTGACGGTCTATCGCCTTCCAAAAACTCTAAGGCCAAGCACGCAATATGTTCTGTGTCAAATAGTCCCCAAGCGAGGGGTGGCCAAATTAGATGAGAGTAAACAAGACATGTACTTTTAGCGAAAAATTATCAGGACTGGTGGGATCTTAACATAAAATCACATAGCATTATTTATAGACAGTCCTTCTATTATTGGGTGCACCTGATGCAATTTTGCATCAAGTGCACTTTCACTAAGGTTTGGGACCTACCTTTTGATTGGAGTGAAGCCTCACGTTGTGAATTTTAATAAGTACTCTACCTTACGGTTTAATATCATATTGATTGCTCACAATAATTTGTGGTGTCTCTTATTTCCCAACGGCTCTATGCCAAAAGATTGAGTTGCATGTGCCGTACGTCAAATGCCATGGAAACCAATAGAATGATTACACTCCCATGCACGCCAAATAATTGCCTCAATAGTTAATGAACAATTTTAGGGGAGGCTCTTCGCATCACAAAAATTCCTTTTCACCCCTCACTTAATTTACACTTTTTAAGGTTTGGTGAAAAATATAAAAGTTTTTCATAAAAACTAACAACATAGTTGACTTAAAAACATTATTTTAATTAAACAACTTTTTAGAAGAAAGTTTTTTCAAAATCTGTCTTTGAGGTGAATTTTTTGACCATTTTTCCATGAAACGTTCTATAAAAATGAAACATATCGAGATTATAAATGGCCAAAAAGTCTACATTAATGATAAATTTTAGATAAATTTTCTTTTACAAAATAATTCATAATGATGTTTTTTAATATATAAATCGACTAGCTTTTAGAAAACCTTTTATATTTTTTACATTAAAAAATGTATATTAAGTGAGAGATACAAAGTAATTTTTGAACCCACCTCTTTATTTAGACCCAATTATTAACAAAAAAACAAAGATCTCTCATTATAAGAAAAAGAGACAACCAGACCAGCTAGAAAAGACAACAAAACAAAATAGAGTCGACACATAGGCGGCCATAACCAGAAAATCTACACCTCCCAAGAAAAGATCAAACATCAAGGATATCCTGCGCAACAACCACCTGCAAATAGTTTAGAAAAAGAAAACAAACCTTAGACAAACCAAGGGATGCCTCAACGTTAGTGGTCCAAATAAACTCTGATCCACTCCCATCTATTCTCCTATCTGAGCTCACATTGACTAGTCCTCCAATGACTAGCTAGTTACATTAATATTCTATTTGGATTCATTGCTTAGTCAAGAATGGTGTTTCATGCATGACACATCATCCTGCGCGCCACTATTACACTTCCATTATCATGACCCTTCATTTGTCTCAACTCCTCACGCTTCATTTGACAAACATCAAGTTGATTCAAGGAAAAAAAAAAAAACCTCAGACTTCACATGATCATGAAGGTGTACGTAATAGTAGTGGCAGCTATTACACCTTCATTATCATGACCCTTATCAACATAGACTTCACCAGGAAACCTTCAGCAGCTTCTGGTTATTTTCTTGACTAATCAACATATATTTCACATTTAATTGAGATCAAACCACCGAATCATCGGACCCTTTCAAGGAAATCACTAGACTTCCTTTTACAGAGGAGAGGAGAAAACACAAAAGAAACAGAAAGCTAGGGAGTATTCTCTTCGATCTCATGGCTTCTATTTTCTTTGTCCTGTTTCTATCTTCATTCTTTATTGCAGCAGCTCAACAAACACAGTTCAATATAAGCCTTGGCTCTTCTCTAACACCAACCAAAAACAACTCCTGGTTTTCACCTTCTGGCCTCGATGCCTTTGGATTCTACCACCAAGCCAATGGCTATGCTGTGGGGATATTTCTCGTCGGAATCCCTCAAAAGACCGTAGTGTGGACTGCCAGTCGGGATGACCTACCAGTCTCCAGCAATGCTACCTTGCAGTTCACCAGCAATGTTAGTCTCATCTTGCGATCATCAGAGGGCCGAGTAATTCACGCTACCACACCTGCTTCTTACGCTTCCGTGCTTGATTCAGGTAATTTCGTGCTGTATAATTCTGATCAAAAGACAATATGGCAAAGTTTTGAACACCCGACTGACACTCTCTTACCAAGTCAGACCCTCTTAATCGAGGCGAAGTTGATTTCTAGTGTTTCTGAAACCGATCTCTCAACGGGATTATTTTGTTTGAGGATGCACTCAGATGGGAACCTGGTGCAGTAACCGGTGGAATATCCATATGATAGAACAAATGCTTATTGGGTTTCTCAAACATAGGGAAAATTTAATGTGACATAAAATTTGGATGATGATGGCCATCTCTACTTAGTGGACGCAACTGGTTCCAATATAAAAAATATAACAGACGGACACCCTTTGGAGAAAACAATCCACCATTTGAAAATTGATCCAGATGGGATCCTTCGATTGTATTCTCATAATTTTCATGGGAATAGCAACTGGTCAATTTCATGGTCATCTACAAATGATAGCTGTGACCCCAAGGGTCGATGTGGTCCGAATTCGTATTGTGTTGTGAATGATCAAAAGGCTGACTGTCAATGTATTCCAGGATTCGAATTAGTTAACCGGGCCAACTGGAGTTCAGGCTGCGAGAGCAATTTGACTGCAGATGGTTGCACAAACAAGAATGGAAATATATATCAAATACACCTTTGAAGAATTGCCTAATATCGAGTGACGAATGGATCCATACTTGGTTCAATCGTTACCAACCAAAGAAGATTGTGAAAAAACATGTTCGCAAGAATGCAATTGTGGAGCTGCACTATTCAAAGATGGGAACTGCAGCAGGCTACAGCTTCCTTTAAGATATGGGAGAATACTGAATGATTCAAGCGTATATTTCATCAAGTTAGGTATGTCTAAATATATCCACCACAAACAAAATGTTGTGCCCAAAGAATGCAAAAAAAATTCTTTTGTCTCCTTTCATGCCTCCATTATATGATTAGGTTATATAAGCATCACAAATATTATTATCAGTGTGTTTGTCCTTTAAAAAATATCAACTCATTTAAATGATTTTGGATATAGGATTGAGACAAATGAGATCTTTCGATTGTATTCTCATAATATTGCATGTATAGCTAGTGACTTTCAAAAGAAGTCACCACTACTACGTGCAAGATTTGTTGGAGAGATAGGGGAGTCCAAAATCCAATATAACAAGCCTAATATACAAGTCTGGAACTCATACCCATGTATACAAATGGTGAGCCCATTACTTGTACATTAAGATGGGAGCGGATATTGCAACTCGAAACCTTATTTGCACACCCCACTAATTTTAATTTATCAAGAATTTATGAAAAATATAATAAGTTTTTATGAAAATTGATCTAGTAATCCATTAAAAAATGTCATTTTAAACAACTTTGTAGAGTATAGGTTTTTTTCAAAATCTATCGTTTACATGGACTTTTTGGTCATTTATGATCTTTATTTCATTTTTGGCCAAAAAGTTCACTTAAACTAAAAATTTTGAAAAAACTTTCTTCTATAAAGTAATTCAAAATAATATTTTCTACTAGCCATATATACTAACCAGTTTTCATAAAAACCTTTTATATTTTTCTTTGATTTTGAAAAATTAAAATTAAAGGGGTGTGCAAATAAAACTAAGGGATTGCAATAACCGGCCCCTATTAAGATACTTTCTTTCATTTTTTTTATATTTAAATTCTTCCGATAAATATCACTCGTTAGGGAGATAGGAGAATCCAAAATCCAACACAACGAACACAATATACAAGTATGAAACTCATACCCACACAAAAGGCCTAAGCCTATTAGTGGAGAACCCCTTACTTGTATATTAAGATACTTTCTTTTTCTATTCTTCCGATATATATAGGACAAATCCACACATGAACCTCAACAAGTTAGATTAAAATTAAAAATGTCTAATAAACATTAATTCCTCAATGAATCGCCCCCTGACAAGAGTAGACACATAGCCCCTATAAACTATATAAGCCAATTATACCTAAGTTGACCCGACGACGTATT
The DNA here is from genome assembly GCA_039720395.1 of Liquidambar formosana. Taxonomy (NCBI): domain Eukaryota; kingdom Viridiplantae; phylum Streptophyta; class Magnoliopsida; order Saxifragales; family Altingiaceae; genus Liquidambar; species Liquidambar formosana. Next base: position 14,531,093 of record CM077826.1, read on the forward strand.
TGTGATTTTATTAGACATGTAGATATTGAGGATCTTTATGACACATTACTCTTTAATCTCTAATTAATAAAGTGAAGTATATATGTGGTCACAGCTCAAAAGGATGTTGAAGAATGTCAATTGCGGGTAATTATTTTGCTTCCAATTGCTAGAGTTGTTCTCTCACTAGGCTTCATCATGTGCTACTTACGAAGAAAAGTGCTTAAATTATGGGGTATTTTTTTTTTTTTTTTTTTTTTTTACTTGTTTGAGTTGATTATTTATAATGAACTCAGAATTCACCGTTAATTTATGATCTTAATTTGAGGTTACTAACATTTTTCATTCTTTTCCATTTTGTTTAATTAGATGATGGCTACAGAAAATGAATCACTATCTGAACTTGGAGGCAATACAGAAGGTGCTAAAGATATTAACAGTAATGCTCCTAATTTACAAGTCTTTAGTTTTGATAAACACTACAACAAAAGTGGCTTTCATTGACGTGCGAAGCACGTCGTGAAAGGCCTTTTACGACGCGTAGGCGCATGTCATGCATCGAGGGGTCGTGGAAAGTCGAGACTAATTAACAATGTGCATTGTACATTGTGAATAAGTTATTCACGACTTGCAATGTGCGTCGTAAATAACTTATTCATGACTTGCAATGCGCGTCGTAAATAACGTATTCACGACTTACAATGCAAGTCGTGTAAAACCATATCATTGGGATGCCTATATTATTTATGACCTGCAATGTGCGTCGTAAATAACTTATTAACGACATGTATTGCACGCCGTCTATAACTCATTTACATCAACCTTTTTATAGCATATAATGAGCACAATAAAAACTAATTTAAATATAAACATTTAAGTTTCACTTTGATTCTTGCTTTTCAAATTGTAATAGGACATGTTTATATATATTTCACAAGCTAACAAATGCAACGAGTCCATAATCATTAATGAATCAAAAGTCAAGACCACCATCCATCTATATATGATTTGAATATGATCCCATAAATATTCAGACATTCATACAGTTTAAGTACGTTGTTTGTCAAGTGAACTAACAAAATCCTATACATGTTATAATAAAGAAAAAAAATAGGGAATGTAACATCAAAACATGCATCTGGCATCAGTCTTCCATGCATCTCTCAGCAATACAGCTCATTCTCGTCAACTATGAGACCTAGTGAGATAACTTGACTACGATCCTGAAATAGAAAACCAATAATTAATATTCATTTTTAATTTATTAATATCAAGAATAATCTCATAATTAACACAAATTTACCTTTGCATCAGTTCTGCGAAACATGCAAAAAAAAAAAACCTCACGTGCAATGGTAACTTGAATGGTTATCTCTAATGCCAAACTATGTTAGGGGTAATTAATCTTGCTGAGTTCCTTTAATGAACATATTAGAGGAAATAAGCAATATATCACCAGATTACATTACAAAAATAAAATGTAAAAGATAAAAAGAGAGGCACTAAATTAATCTTGCTGGGTTTGATAAAATCTCTACTTCCCCTATCAAAGGTAAAATAAACCAAGCATCAAAAGATATGGTTTAAGAGACAAAGGTAGTAACCAACTATATATGTAATGGGATTAGCACACCAAAGGACAGTAATAGCCAACTATCTCCATAAATATTACATCCACCAACTCACCCACTTTCATCATTCTATTCTTATATTACTTCTTACTCAACTTCCCCTTATTTTATTCATGTAATTTATTTAACACTTTGAATAATTAGGGGCTGTCAAAAAAAGATGGCCATGACTTTGAATGAGAAAATAAGACAAGCAGCTGCCCTGACATTCATGCTATTCACGAAAATCTACTATGGTAGTCCACGTTTTAGGGTTTTTGGCAAACAGCCCTTCAGTTCTATGGCCACAAATGACCTTGTATAATCTTCCACCATCAAGGACAATCCCTATGGTGAAGAGTGGAGCCCCATATGTGGCTTGGATCTCATCCAACAAGCCATAACATGCTGATTGCATTAATCCCACACAGTGCAGTCTACCTGAATAGCCTGTAGTAAAACACATATATCTTGAGCTACAAAATCCGATTAAGGCGCTGTTTGTTGTGTTGGAAAGCTGATTCAAAGAGCTTTCTAAGAATATAAGGCCCAAAATTTTTTGCTGAGAACTCTGATCACAACACTCAAAAGAAGATGGCAGTTTTTATGGTTGTTATAAAAAAAATGTCACACAGTTTTAGGTTTTATAAACCCATATGGTTTCTATGATCCAATATATGAACATGCCATTAAAACCTTCCCATAAAACTACACCCAATGGTAGCTAAAGACATAATCCCAATAAACCCCAAAAATCACACCCAAAAAACACACCTATTGACAACCAAAATCTAGATAAACCCCTAAAAACTACAGCAGAAACAGGGCAAGGCCCAAGAAACTCAAACTAAAAGCAAAAATGTTTTCCCTCATCTATCATAGGAGTGACAACACCGAGAAAATGCAAAATAGGGCCAAAACTAAAATAAAAAAAAAATGGAAAGAAACAAACCTGGCAAGAGGAACAACCATAGGGCTGCCAACAAAGACAGTCTTAGTCCTTTTTCTAAAAATGACAAAAATGAAAAAGAGAAAAGAAGACCAACAGGTACCATAAAATATGTAGAAATCAAGATCTAATACAAGAAATTGTAAAAAGAACTTACATTATGGTAGGAAGCTTTCTCACCAACTGGAAACATGAGAGCAATAGATGGGCATTTGTTATTGTCACTGCATTATACAAAAACAAACCCATTTCAACATAACAATGCTATATTAATTTATATTTTAAGCATGCAGGAAATTGGAACTAGCTCAACAAAAAGTACTTAAATAGAAGATATATCCTGAGAATAATAGACTAACAGCAGAGGACCAAGATTAGCAAATCTTAGCTAGTTTGGATTTTTGGATAAAGCTCTAATGATGACAAAAATGATAAAAAGAAAAGAACCAAATTTTTAGCATTATTAAGTAGACCACCCTCTGCCTTATGAAAATATACTTGGAGTACCCTTCTTGTTTAGGGTAACACCAACCCTCCTCGAGATTTGCTACTTGGTAATACATGCCTACCTTCCATTAAAGTGCCACAATAACCCTTTAGAGTTTATCAAATTCCCAATAAAAATGGGTTATGTCAGCACCAAAAAAGATTGGAACACATCATTTAAAGGGACCATGCAGTAGAACAGTGTACCTAATGACATCTTTGAGAAAAACAGATGTCAATATATCCAAGCATAAAGTAAAACATACTAAATTGTGTCAAGGGCTCACTTGCTCACCAGGAAAATGAAAACAAAATCAGTTGGTGACACCGTAAACATGACTGCATCAAAATTTAAGAACCATCCACAATCAAAAAATTAAAACTAATAAGTTATCCAAAAGCAAATTTTCCTACCACATGTTTAAAAAATAAATATAACACAACAATATTTAACTTCAACAGTATAATGTTCACTCACCCTTTTGAGTACACATACTCCCCATCAACTTGCAACATAAAGAAGACATCCTTCCCATCATATAAAACGTACAAAAAAAAAAAAAAAAAAAAATCAGCTTCAACAATAAATTCTCATAAAATTTATGGTTCTAATAAAATTGATGTTTGTCCATTATGCGTGTCTATTCTATCTAAAAGAGGAGGAAACTGTTGAGCATATTTTCCTTAGGTGTGATAAGAGTATATTAGTTTGATTTGGGTCAATGTGGGGAATTAGAGAGAATGGTCTCAATTTCAATTCCTTTGGTGAATGGTGGGCCAATTGGAGTGGTAAAAGGTGTTCTAGATCTAATGGGGATCCAAGGTGTCTTATTAAGCTATGCTCCATCCTATGGAATATATGAAAGGGGAGTAACAATCTTGTTTTTCAAAATAAGGAGTTTGACCTTAGTGGAGTCATAGATAATGCTCATGTTAATGCTGGGAATTTTTATGAAAGCATATCATTACCATGGAGGACAATGTGCTCAAGCATATGATCCTCATACAGGTTCTGTTCACAAATCAACTAATAAAAGCTCATCTACTTCTTGTTATGCAGAGCTCAGGCTAAAATTTGCTAACTATAATACAATTATGTATAGTATATATACTATTTTAATGATGGATGGAGCCTAGAAGCAAACTGATGCAAGGGCTGGGATGAAAACCTGAACAGAAGGTCCGTATAACTTTGTTTATAATTAATTAATGAAGTTCTTGACCTGTAATCCCCAAAAACAAAAACAGCCTTTGAGGAGAAAGAATGCCTCAAACCCAACATATAGGGAAAAGGAAAAGCAGAAAACCAATCTGACGCATACATGAAGACAAACCCAATACCCAGATAGAAAACATCAATGAATACATATATACACACATAGATATATAATAGTTGAGGTCAGAAATACCTTAACAGTGATTTTGCCACCTTTATATGCGTTTTCTTGATCTGGGTCCAAAGCAGGGAGGAGAGAGAACTCGAACCCATCAACGTACTTCCAATCATCGGCATGACCATCAAGGGTAATGATTCCTGGTTTGTACTCGGCCTGAACCCGCGTCTTCGGGTCAACTTGTGTTTTTTTTTGTCAAAAAAAAAAAAAATCTAATTGATTTGGTCCAACAATAGTGTTTTTTTTTTTTTTTTTGTTAAATACAAATTGGATAAGAAGTCCAATAGAGAAACCAAAAAAAAACAAAGACCAACCACAACAAAACAGAGAAGACAGGCCAGGAAATGCAACAAAAAAACAGAGGGGGGGTTTTGAGAGAGAGAATGAGAAAGAGAGAAGATCGTACTTACTAGTGAGGAGATCTTGAATTAGAAAGGGGAGGTTTTGAGCCCTAGAACGAGGAGATCTTGAAACAGTAGGGGAGTTCGTCCTTCTTCCTGCCAGAAAGGGGGGGTTTTGAGCCCTAGAACGAAGTTTACACACCAACACCAGTTTAGCTGGAGTTTACACACTAACACCACCAACACCAGTTCATTCCTCTGCCAAGATGAAGATGAGACACACAGATTTCTATCGTATGGTCCATTTCAGAACTAGTTTGAAGATGAGACACTATATAGTTGATATCAGACGTGAGAAAACCATTGAGATGCACCGTCGTGTGGATCGAAGAGGGATTGAGAGATGGAAGAACATCAACCGTCAACACGCACTGTCAACACAATCACATTTGGGAGATTGAGGGATTGAGAGATGGAAGAGCATCAGCTGTGTATAGAACGCTGATTGTGAACACTCACTGTCGATTCCCAGTTCACAATCGACGGTGAACAAGCCCTAGCCATGAAGGAGATTGAGGGGTTGAGGGAGTGTGTGAGTTTTCGGGATGAAGAAGTGTGCCCTAGCCGTGAAGGAGTGTTCATAATAGCCATTAGATGGAGTGTGTGTGCAAGTCTGCAAGATAGAAGAGTAAAGCACCAAAAGAAAAAAAAAGGAAATCCCAAAATTCACTAAAGCGAGGCAAAATGCCCGCTAAAAATTTCGCCGAACTCTGGTTTGTTATTAACGACGTGCAGAATGCGTCGTTGATAAGCGGATCTTGTGATACTATTTACGACGTACAAAACACGTCATAAAAAATAAATGGAATTTCTCACTAAAACTATGACAGAACTACTCCTTTTAACGATGTGTAAAACACATCGTAAATAGGCTAATCTCGATACACTATTTACGACGTACAAAATATGTCGTAATTGATGGCATTAATGACATGCTTCCTTTGAACGCCGTGAATACTGTCTATATGGGGTGTTTTAACGACGTGCTAAATAAGCAAGTTGTAAAAGACCCATATTAACGACTTGCAAACATGCACGTCGTTAATTTCAAGTCGTGGAAACTTACTTTTGTTGTAGTGAAAGTTGCAGTAGCTACAAATAACTTTTCAATTGAGAATAAGCTTAGAGAGGGCTGGTGGATATGGACCTGTTTACAAGGTAATATTTGTTCTTAAAACTGTTTCTTTATTCTTTTGCGTGAAGGGAATTTTTGAGACATGCAATACATGTGTAGGTTTTAGAAACAAATGATACAATGTACAATGGAGGAGATCAGTAACTTTGGGGAACAAATCAAAATACTTTCCTCCTAAATTTCTTTAGGAAGCTAAAAATATTTTCACGTATACACCCCAAATTGATTTTGCTTAAAACTGCTAAAAATATTTTCTTGGGCAATATCCTTTAGACACTAGTTCATAATTAATTAGTAAATAAACTAGGTCTATCTTTATACCTAGCAGAATTATGTTCTATTAAATAGTGTCCTCTTATTTTTAGTAAAAGAAAAACACTCTTGTGAAAAAAAAGAACATACTAGACACAGTTTTGTGAAAATAATTGTTCATTTGGCTGCCACTAGCTATATAAAAAATGCTTAGTACTATGTTTAAATCTAGACAAGGCATCTTACAATAAGCCATTGATTGGGCTTGTATTTCATGAAAAATACGAAACATGGGTGTTTATTTTGCTAGGGTATGTTACCGAATGGGCAAGAAATAGCAATAAAGAGATTATTGAAGATGTCTAGACAAGGAGTTACACAGTTCAAAAATGAGGTCATGCTTACTGGCAAACTACAACATGTAAATTTGGTTAGACTAGTGGGATTTTGTATCCAAAGAAAAGAAAAGATGCTGATCTACGAGTACATGCCAAACAAAAGCTTGGATTTCTACCTCTTTGGTCAGTACTCCATAGCCTTTTACGCTTCCTAATGTAGTTAGAGAGTACATATATAGAGATCAATAACTCAACTTGAGGTGATTTTGTTTAGCGGGGTTTTGAGTTGTTATGACTGGATGGCTTCCCTTTTTTTTGGTGTGGCTTTAGGTTTCTACAGGTGTAAGTTTGAAATTTCTTCTCAGCACCTTGCTAAAGATTGATTTGGAGGTTGGTTTTATGGGCTTGATTTGTTTGTTTTGGGTGGTCTTGTTGGGGTGGTCTGTTTCAACTATTATGGGTATACTGTGTTTCTTGTATCTTTCTAGTTTACTCCTCTAATAAATTTTATCTTTTACTGATTAAAAAAAATAAAAATAAAAAAAGGTGATGGGTTTAAATGATTACTTGAGGTTCGCACTTCATGGGTGTCTTAAAGGGTGGTGGCACATTGGCACCACAACACGTCATATTTATTCTAATAAAAAAGATGGGTTTAAATGATTCTTAATTATTACTCATCTTAACTTATTAAATCTTATAAGATGATGGTTTTTAACAAAGGGTCATCGTTCATATTTTTCAAACGGACATCTACTAACGTTTTTCATGTAGTGAAGCAATTACTTCCTGGTGTTGATACTTCCTTTTGTGTCTATATATGACATTCATTTCTATTAACAACTTTGGGCACTATTACTCTCAGGAAACACTTCAGCTAGTTGACAATTTAAAGCACACCGAATCATGGTACAAAGGGCCCTGCCATCCTCCTTTATAGAAAATGATGGCAGTAACCTTCATACCATAGGTTGACACCCTTTGGGTCACAATAATTAAGAAAGAAAAGAGCTGGTTCGAAGTGATAACCTCAATGTTTTTTTGGCTAATGGGTTTATACGTACTAATAGGTATTCAAAGTCGTGCCACACCCCTTTAACCTTGAAAGAAGCCTAGGTAGACCCATATTTAGCTTATAAGGTGGCGGTTTGTTCAGGTTTTTTTCTTTTATTGCTTTTTTTTTTTTCCCTACATGTGCTTTTTGGACTATAATTTACTAACTATTCACAAAAATATCTACTCTAATGTAGATTTGGATAGACGATTATTGTTAGGTTGGAAGAAACGAGTTCAAATTATCGAAAGGGTTACTCAAGGGCTTTTATATCTCCAAGAATACTCAAGATTGACAATACTTCACAGAGATTTGAAATCTAGCAACATTTTACTGGACAATGAGATGAAGCCTAAGATATTGGACTTAGGTGTGGTTAGAATTTTTGAAAAAGATGAAAGTGAAACAAAAGTATGCCATTTTGTCGGAACATAGTAAGTAAACCAACTTCAAAGATCACTTGTACATGTTTTTTTGTTTAGATACTTAACAATTATGTTGGTTCATAAAATGCAGTGGATACGTTCCTCCAGAATGTGTTAAAAAGGGTGCTTACTCCATGAAATCCGATGTTTATAGCTTTGGAGTTCTACTATTACAAATCATAAGTGGCAAGAAGCATGCATTTTATGGTGCAAATGAAAATTTAATCCTCTTGGAATATGTAAAGAACTTCATTAGAATTTCCTATCATCATTTTGATTTGAAATTTGTCATTAATTTGAATTGCAAGATTGTTAACATTGAATTGTATGTTTCAGGCATATGAGTTGTGGAAAAATGGTAAAGGCATGGAGTTTATGGACCTATCACTAGATGATGCACGTTCATCGTGTAAATTGATGACATGCATGCAAATAGCTCTGCTATGTGTCCAGGAAAAACCTGCAGATAGACTGTCCATGCTGGAGGTTTCTTCAATGCTCAAAAATGAAATTGCAGCTATTACTTTGCCTAAAAGGCCCTCTTTTTCGGTAAAAAGAGAGGAAGAAGAGAGAATTGACTTTGGATTCCAATATGCAAGCTGCTCAACTGATACAACAATTACTCAAATGCTACCTCAATGATATTGGGTTTTGTGAGGCATGGTAGCAAGGCCTATGTGTCTATGTCATGCTTAGGCCTGGCAATTTGGGTGGGTTGGGTGGGTTTGGGTTGGGTATAAATGGGTTGGGTTGGGTCATTAATGGGTCATGTAATTTGTGTCATTAATGGGTTGGGTTATGCCCAACCCAATTACTGTACATACCCAAAACCAACCCGCAACCGACCCAATTATGATCCAACTTAGATCTAAACCCGACCCATTTTTTGACCCAACCCGTTTTGTGCCCTAGTTTTTTTTTTTTTCCCCTAAAAATTCTCTCCACTAAGCCATTCTATTAGCTTATAAGTTACAAAACATGTATACTAATAGTGAAATAAATGGACAACCGACCCAATTATGACCCAACTCATATCTAAACCCGACCCATTTTTCTAACCGACCCATTTTGTGCCCTAGGTTTGTTTGTTTTTTTTTTTTCCCCCTCTCTCTCTCTAGTATCCTAAAAATTATCTCCACTTAGCCACTCCATCCGCTTATAAGTTACAAAACATGTACACTAACAGTGAAATAAATGGGCAATCGACTCAATTTTGACCCAACTCATATCTAAACCGACCCGTTTTTCTGACCCGACCCGTTTTGTGCCCTAGGTTTTTTTTTCCTCTCTCTCTCTCTCTCTCTCTCTCCAATATCCTAAAAATTCTCTCCACTTAGCCACTCCATCCACTTATAAGTTACAAAACATGTACATTAATAGTGAAATAAATGGGCAACCGACCCAATTTTGACCCAACTCATATCTAAAACGACCTGTTTTTCTGACTCGAACCGTTTTGTGCCCTAGGTTTTTTTTTTTTTTTTTTTCCTCTCTCTCTCTCTCTCCAATATCCTAAAAATTCTCTCCACTTAGCTATTCCATCCGCTTATAAGTTACAAAACATGTACACTAACAGTGAAATAAATGAACAACCGACCTAATTATGACCCAACTCATATCTAAACCCGACTCATTTTTTTGACCCAACCCATTTTGTGCCCTAGGGTGTTTTTTTGGGGGGGGTGGTAAGTGACCCGTTTTTTTTTTTTTTCCCTCAATTCCAAGTTCAGAATGTTTCTAAACAAAAAAATAAAAGACAAAAGCAAAAAGCAAAAAGCAAAAAGCAAAAAGCAAAAAGCAAAAAGCAAAAAATGTAAAGTATCCTCAAAGCATCAGATTTTCAAAGTAAACAAAAAACTTCCAAATCCTTTCATTCAACCGCCTCCATATGCTTTCCGGCATACGTGCTGACAAGGTCCGGTCACTGATTCCCTCAATTCCAAATTACTCTATATGTGCTTGTGTCGACGGATCGAAGAAGAAACAAAAGCCATAGCCAAGTCAGGGGAAGCGGTACTATGGTGAGAGTGTGGCGGAGGTGGAGGAGGTGAGGATGTTTCCTCAGCTCGCCGGTGGTCTTCAAACTCTCAGAGCTCAGATTTGCTCGGATCTCTCCATCTGGAGTTGAAAACGGTAACTAAAAAAGTAAAACCCTTAAAACTCTATGATAGCCCTTCATCTTTACCCAAACCCAGAATGTCGAGGATTGCAAGGCTAGTTTTCTTTGGGTTAGAAATGGGGTAACAACTGTGAGACCAGAACGCCGGCCAAAGCTTTGAACGCCGGTGGTGCTCCCTGCTGCCTCACGCCCTCCTTTCTCCCTGTTTCCCTCTCCCTTTAAGAAACCCTATAAAACCCAATAAAACCCAACGGGTCTGGTGGTTAACCCATAACCAACCCATTTATAATTGGGTTGATTATGGATAACCCATTACCAACCCAATTAGAAATTTACTTCACCCAAACCCATTTATTGCGGATGGGTTTGAACGGGTTCACGGGTTTGGGTTGAGATTGCCAGGCCTAGACTCATGCTTCATATCAGTTGGTGCTTGGTGTTTGTTTGTTTGTTTTTTTTTTTTTTTTTTTTTTAATCAGTAAAAAGGATATATTATTAAAGGATGAGAGATACAACCAAATACATCCATGGACAAGATAAACTCCGCGAAGCACAACAAACAGCTAAGGCCAGAAAAAACACACCCGCATACAGCAAAAACAGGGCAAAACAGAGTAATGCCTAGAGAGCACAAATTAAGAGCACCAGATACGCACTCCAACATAAGAAATAGCCACTCCGCGCTACCCGAAAAAGACACACCACGCTACAAAAAAGCCACAGCACGCTGCAACAAAGATCCTAAAACCAAGCGATAAAAAGGCCGGGGCAACTCTGATAAAAACCATCCTTTCCTTTCATTACAAAAAAAGAACCTCATTAAAATCCCCGCATAAGCACCATGGATCTGATGATGGTGTTTGTTGATTGAATTGATAATGAGAGTTGATGCTCCCTCCAACTGGGACAAAAAGGGGCTGCTAGTTCGTTAAGTAAACCCTATCAACCACTTTTCTGTAGTCTCTCTAATCTCTCGAAACAATCAGCTTCTCTCTCTCAACTTTTCAGAGCTTCATCTGGGATTTTCAATATAAAGGAATTAATTTTGCATAATCGAGGGATATAATCTGATTGCAGTTTTATATGTTTTGAACTGCTCGGAAGTACTATTCAACATCGAACGAAGCAAAAATATGATGATATTTTTGGTTGAATTTGGTTTAGGTCTCTGTTTTTTTTTTTTTTGGAGGGGGGGTAGCTTTAGGTCTTAGTGAAGATGATAAGTTGGACTGTGAGAGGTCTAAGTTCTAGAAAAAAATGTTGTTCAATTAAGCATTTTTTGGTTAGAGTCACCCCTCACCAGGCATCGCAATCTTGCAAGAAATTTAATTAGAAGTGGTGGATAGGAAAGTGGTTAAGAGTCTTTGGGGTTCTAAGTTTAAGGAGTGGGCCTTTTTGACAAGCAAATCATGATATTCGAGTGCGAGTCTTCAAAATCTTGAGATGGGTGTTTAAGGTAGGGGTGAGGCTTGCTCCTCGATGTGTGGCCCAAAGCCCCATTTGGGTTATCCCAAGAACAAACCCCACCCCAAAGATGAAATTACACCCCGTTGGCAATGAATATTAATGGGCTCTTCAAATATTTAATGTTTTATAAGAAAGATCAGTCTCAAACTTGCTTTCCAATCTACAACACTCGATCTGAATGCTTGTTGAAAATTTAAACTTCTCGTCCATATTTCATAAGTTTGATATGAAGCTAGCTAGTTACTACATTTTCCAGAATTACATAACCTCAGGAAAATACCATAACTAATTACGAAAACAGGCTGATAGCTTGTAAAGAGTATCGTAAACAAAATAATAGCACGAATAGAAACATTCCTCAACAAAATTGAAGTACCTTTGTTGCCAATGAGGGTTGAGATAGAGAAGAGCAGCCACTCCCAACAAGAAAATGATGTATGATGCAGCAAAACTTGCATAGAAGACCATAGGATCGATATCGTACCACTTCCCTTCGCTTTCATCTGAAGATGCTGTTGGTGGGTGTGGTGATTGTGGTGACTCAACAAAGGTGGTGCATTTTTTCTCCAATGGCAGTCCACAAAGAAATGGATTTCTATCATAGCTGCTATTTTTTGAACGTCCCAAATTGTGCTTTCTTGTCTGGAAGTCTACCAGATAAGTTGTTGTGAGCAACCATGAACACCAACAAAAAATTTAGATCAATCAGTTCAAAGGGGATTTGTCCACTCAAATTGTTTAGGAAAGATCCAAGCTCTCTATTTGGGTCAGGTTTGAGAATGCACTTGGGATATTTTCTGTCAGCTAATTATGAGACAAATTCAAGGCATGAATCCGACTAAGCTCTCCTAGGTCATCTGGGATTTTGATCACCTGTTAGATTGTTACATGACAAATCTAAGCCAGACATGTAATTAAGAATGTCACCCTCGTAGGCACTAGCTCTATATTTTGTAATAAACTCAGCTTCACCAGGTTCCTCATAGACGATTTCTCTGTCTTTAAAACTAAAGTCCTTCTGTGGGGGGCTTCCATATGGTGTAACAGAACCAATTTCTCTCATAAAGCCAGCATCAGTATCCTCGGTGTTCCCAAAATTGATATTATTGAAGCAGTGAGGTATTGACCCAGAGAAAGAGTTTTCGGAAAGATCGATCCATTAAGCCTATCTTATTCAATTGACATAACTGGTGTGGAATCAAACCACTCAAATTGTTTCCTCCCAATGCAAGAACTCTTAAGTTGGAAAGTCCTCCAATTAAATCAGGGATGCTACCGGACAAGAAGTTATCGCTAATGTCCAGAATTAACAGATTTGAGGAACTAAGAATAGCTTTTGGTATTGGACCTGTGAATTTGTTACCACGCAGATATATATACTTCAAATTTTTTAGGTTTGAGCAGCATGGTAAAGATCCCGAAAAAGAGTTATGAGAAAGGTCTAAAAACTAAACAACTGGAACTAATTCAAAAGGGAAAGGACCTTTTGAATGAATTATTTCTCATGACAAGTTTTCTCAAATTTGCCATGTTAGCCATCCAACCATGAATCTCACCTGACATGAAGTTGTCGCTAATATCCAACACGGATAGAAAAGAGGATCCGGAGATCATACTCGATATATTTCCTGTGAACTTCTTGTTGTCCAAATACAAACCCCATATCTGAGGCAAGTTGAATTGTTCCAAAAATATTTGGCCATGAAAATTGTTATTCGATAATTTTAGGACACCCAGCAAACTGATACAACCTGCAACCAATTGCTTCGGTACTTCTCCAGAGAAATTATTAGTGGACAAATCCAATTCCCGTAAGCCACTCATGCCACAAATTGAGCTTGGCATTCTACCTTCAAACGCATTTTCTGATAAATTTAGATATGTTATGTATGGAAACACCTACCCTATATTTCCTTGAAGCTGCCCACCAACTTGATTGACTGAGACATCTATCCACTGAACATTTACGTTAGAATACGGTGGCAGATGTAATTGACCCATGAAAGAGTTATTCTTTAGATTTAGATGTCCTAGTTGTGTACTGTTCTTGAACAACCAATTAGGGAACTTTCCAGTCAAGTTATTGTGGGATAGATCAACTATTTTTAACTCATTTTGATTCAAGAGAAACTTTGGAATATCCCCATTGAGCTTGTTCAGGTTACAATTTGATATAATTATCTTATTTATATAGGTCCAATTTGGGGGTCCCCTGGAAATTGAATTGCTTCATTGTGTTTTGCATCTAATTTGGTGAGCAAATCTACAATTATATACGGGATAATTCAAGATAATGGAAGTCATCATTACAAATGAAAGTAAAATTTGAAACCAGGGCAATTCATGATTTCCTGGTGTTTGTTGGGTGCTTGGTGTCTTGAAAGCCCTGCATATGTTTATCTTTGTAACTACTCTTCATTATTAATAAAATTTCACTTTTGCTGATTTTTCTTTAAAAAAAAAAAAACTTCTCTCCCTATTTAAGATATGGATTTTTACCTTCGAGGAAATGCAAAATACAATGGAGCAAATCAATTTCTATAAAACAATTAAGCAAGCCCTTATATATATGGATGTATGTATTATTTCAAAAAAGTTGATGAATGAACTTGCTATACATGGAGAGAAATTTAAAGTAATTAAATGAAGACATTAAATATAACCTTGGAGTGGCAACATTCCAGTGAGGAAATTTTCCCTAAATAAGAAGACCTCCAAACTGCTTAGGGTAGCTAATTCTGTAAAAAAGTGAAGTGATACATTTAATTTTTGAAAATAAAATAGCATAGACGTAATATGTAGTGATGATGCATCTGGAATTCAGGGGCACCTCATTTAGTGCCAAGAGCAATGTTAAAATATTAATAGTGTTTTGCATCACATTTTGGAATTTTCACTAATGCTTTGTCTGCTTTCTGACCAAGAAGATGCATGGAGAAATGAAATGTAAACATGGAATCAAACCCAAATTAGACTTAAAATTCAAAGCATTACATTTTCATTTGAATATCCTTGAAATGAATTTGCATATCCGCATACCTTTTAGACTTTCTGTGCTGATGAAGTTCAAGCTTAGATCCAGATGCTTTAGCTTGGTCAACTTAGACAGACTTTGGGAATCTGAGTTTTTTTTAAGACGAGGTTAAATGCAATCAATAGTTGCATTCAAATTACACAGTAAAATATGTACTCATTCTTATATATAGGCCCATTTTGTGTAGGATTTACATTCTTTTTGGTCTACAATTTGACATATCAAGGTACAGAATGGCACTTTTTTCACTGTTCATTTTAATAAAATCATAATGCATCCCTCCTTATCCTATTATGGCCGAGGCCTTATGACTGAATCAAACTGAACCACAAAACCTTTGATTACTGAAGAAGGTATATTCCATGCTTGTGTATAAACATGTCTTCATGTAGACATGTAGTGAAGCACCTCATGTATAGAAGAGATGAAATCTATCAAATGGATTTAGGATTAAGACGAGTAGCTTTATTCACTTCTTACTTTCTGTTAGGGGGCTCTGAATGCATTTCAGCAAGAATTAGACTCTTAAGAGATGGGAGTGCACTCAACGATGGTATGATGCTCTTGTTGAAGCTGTTGGAACAAAGATCTAAGGTCTCCAGCTTTTTCCATCTCGACAAGTTTTCCACATCTACAATAAGGTCAAAGGAAAATATAGAAAGAAATCAATCAGCCTTCAATTCTTATTTTTTTGATTCATCTAGGCTCAAACCTCAATGGGAGTAAGGCTTGGGATACCACTAATATTTAATCAATCAGCCTTCTTATTTAATATGTGAGATTGTGAAGAATGGTCAGGAGATGAAGAATTATAAAGAAATATTTAATTCAAAGAGGAAAAACTTGCTTTGAATTACAAATGTGATAGTTATGAACAGAGGAAATGGGCCATTTTGGTATATGATGGATGCATTGCACAAAGAAGCACCTCAAGTTTCAACAAATGATACTTGCATTTAAACCTCAGCTAATTAGTTTATAATCTTGGTAATCATTTCATTTTATAATCTTGCAGAAAGTTTAGTTTGTTTTCTGGTTGCTGTTGGTTTCTTGATGGTCTTTGTTTTATGGGAAAATCAGCCAAAAGTCCATTTTGAGGGAATCATACAGCAAGCAATCTTAATAGCGTTTTTATATAGCCCCAAGTCCATAATGAGACTCAAATGGTAACGTTTCAATGACATGGTGGCTGATTTTTTTCCCAAATACCAATATTGCCCATCTTGTTTTTCATGGAAAGCAATCAATGTGAGATCGATCCCCTACATTTATTGTGATTTTTTCCGTTTTTTTCTCCTCATGTTTTTTGACATAAATAATTGTTTTCCATTTTAATTGCGCCCAAACGGATTTTGCCACCCAAATAGATTGCCACCCTCATTACTATAGTTTTCCATTTTTATGGTAAACAATCAATATAAAATCCTTCACGTTTCCTACATTCGGTCACCAAATAAGCCTTTTCATTGTCCACCTTATTTTGAGCCGATGACTGTACATCTTTAAAAGTAACTATTTTTTTGCAATATGGTTTCTTCTCCCAAGCTTTGTAATAACAGTTAAAACACATGAATTCAACAACGTCAATGACTACACTTTGGAGAAAAACAAATATATGTTAAAGAACTATTAGAATGTCAATTCAGCAGTTACATGATGCATAATGAAATTCAAAAATAGAAGAATCAATTTAAATGTCATTTTTTTATAAAACAATTAGATAATGCTGAAAATACTATCAGTGTACAATAAAAAAAAGAAAAAAAAATTCATGTACAATTACGTGTAACCAATTTACGTTCATGGTTAGTTCAGAAAACTTAAATAAGCATTTACATAAAAGAGTTACAAACTTTAGAACATTATATACAAAATAGTTACACAACATACACAACACAACTCCCTAACTGCTCATCAAAAAAAAAAAATAAAAAAAAAATAATAATAATAATAAAAGTTACACAACACAACTAATAAAATTTTATCCAAAACTAAAAAAAAAATTGCTTACAATGACCTTCTATTTGTGCTTAAACAGTTACATGTTTAAATATTTATATGCTTATACCGTCATAGAGTATTATGACATAGTTACATATGTGTAACTATTTTATACTCAATATGCAATCCAATGCATAAATTGTAAAGAATAAAAGTTGCTGCTTTCAGTCTCATGTGTTTGCAGTCGTCATTCCAACACATTGAATACTATGAAATCCACAATTAATCATTGGAATGTAACCCTTTATTCAAGAGAAAAGTCACATTTAAGTTTTCTTATAGAGACCAGTAAACAATAGTTACATGGTCAATCATTACCAATTCTTAATTCTATTACAAAAAATGACGAGTCCTTTTATTCTAAAACCTAATTTTATATTCCATGATTTTGTCCAAATCATAAATGTTTTGGCTTGAAACCCCTTCGAAATAGTTACTCTTTGTTCCTAGAACAAAAAGAATCGAAATTTGTTGATGCATTGTGGGGTGACTTATAAACATTCCATCAAACATGGGAAACTTACATTTTCTCGCCAATTTTTACTAGAAAAAATTGAATCATTGAAAGAGGATATTTCCAATATTGTTGCAATTGTGTCACAATAATCGTCATTCTATTATGACTTATCCTTCTTGTTGCAAAAAAAAAACTCTACAATGATGAACATGGAAGAAGAGGTTAGATCACTGAATTGCAATAAATGAGGTGATGGTTATGGGAGGGAAATATGGCGGAGGCAATATTTGGGCGCGATTTTCTCCGTTAATTATGGGACAATCACAAGTCAGTGTTTCCAATGTTCTCTTATATTATGTCAAGGGCAATTTTGTCCCACCATAATTTAGTGTACTTTAGGCTGTAATTGTTTATAAATTAGACTTATGCCAATATAAGTCTCAAAATTAGGACTTGGGACTAATTGCCCCTTGTTTTATTAGTTATTGTTTTTCGCCTGTTGGGTGTTTGTATTATGGCCTCCTAATAAATCTTTTTGGTTATCAAAAAGGGTAAAAAAAAAAAACAAAAAACAACAACTGGTCAAAGGAAATATGTAGCAGGAGAGTTGACATACCTTCAATGGAAGGGGCTTTGACCCGTTTGGAGATTAGTTTGAGTCGAAACTTCAAATGAGTAAGGCTTGGAATATCATCCCCATTCTATTTCCAATGCCCTGCCCCCAGTTCATGCAACTGATAAATATGTTGCCGAGTGTGCCCCTGTTTTTATGTCTAAATTGGAAGGGTGAAGTGTTTTATCCAATTCGCCAAAATTTTAACTTGAATTCATTAGAAATGTTTCACCTTTCCTAAATTATTTGGCAAATTATTCCCAATGTATACTGAATTTCGAAACTTATGGCCGAACTATGATTGCCCATCCAATTAGATTCTGATTTACTAGCCGGCAATTTTTCAAACTGATCAATCAGATACGTGTTTTGCACTTGCTTCAATACCTGCAAAGGATTATGGCTTCACTAACAAATTCGTTAATCCATGCTCCACCGTACGTAATTGTTTGCGTCTTAATGTGAGCAGTATGGTTTGGGACTGAGGAGTTTGTTTGTAATTGTCAAGCAGCCAATACAGACATGCACTGCCAATTATTGTCCAAAAGGATTTTTTTTTTTTTTTTTTTTAATAGGAAAAAAATGAAAAAAGATCGAACTTCATCAATCACATAATCAATCTAACTTCATAAAAAAAAGATCGAATGATTGTTTGGCTTTAAGTGGGAGCCACGGCCCCCACCAGCCCACCTCTGACTCTATCACTGCATCTTTCTAACATAGTTTTAGACTTGTCGTCAAGTCAGTTCAATACAGGGCCGCTGGGCCAGTTTTGGGGCAGGCGAGTAAGGCAGCCACCTAAGGTTTTACATTTTTGCTAAAAAATGAAGGCCTCATTTTAGGACTAATCCTTTTAATGGACTTAATTTTTTTTTTTTTTCCTTTTTCCAAAGAGAACAGTTATTATAACCCTTTAATTTTATTTGCACACCCCTCTAATTTTTTTGTCAAAGTTTTACAAAAAATATATAAGGTTTTTATAAAAATTTATTACGTAATCCACTAGAAAACATCATTTTGAACGACTTTGTAAAAGAAATTTTTTCTAAATTCAATCGTTTAGGTAGATTTTTTGATCATTTACCATCTCTGTTTAATTTTTTATCAAAAAGTCTACCTAAAGGAAAGATTTTAGAAAACCTTTCCTATGCAAAGTTGTTCGAAATGATGATTTCTAGTGGATTATGTGGTCAATTCTCTTAAAAACCTTTTATATTTTTCTAAAATTTTAAGAAATTAAAATCAATGAAATGTGTAAACAAACTTTATGTTGGTACTAGAAGGAAAAAAAAAATCGGTATATGAAGGCCCTATTTTAAGAGTTCGCCTAGGACCCCAAAAAACTCACAACTGGCCCTGGTTCAATGTTGTTACAAATGAGGTGGTCATGTTAAACTCCAACTCTTAAACCACAATTCATTCATTAAAAAGCCTTTGTACAAAAGGTCCCATTTAAAATCTTCGACTTAGGTTCATTCAAAAATTCCTCATTTAAAATTTAGCTTTTAAGTCACAATTTGTATTCGGCCACCCCAACTGTTGTGAATAACTCATAGTTAGCAGCTATTACTGTAAAAGCTAGCACAAGCTTGAGACTACAGTAATTGTTCACTTCTAATTCGTGCTTCCAATTATCTCAATTGGCTAATGGCATGATAATATAATGGCATTCTACTCACTTGATGAGTGAGTAATCTTAGATTAAAACTTATGGAAGTACATTTCCACTTAAGTATGTGTCAGGTGCAATTTTCTCTTGCTGTGTTTCAATAATCAGTCAATGCTGCAAACCTTTTTCTTGGAAATGGTCATGGGGCTTCATCTCTTGATACAAGTACAGAGTCTATAGATTTTCTTTGAATTATATAAGGTCAATCTAAATCTTGCATGTATCACGAAAGTTTGATTAAGGTTCACTCATGTGCAGGAGGTCCATATCAACTTTGAGCTAGATAAACTGCGAATTGAACCAAGACATGATCACGGAATCTATGCAATAGCTCAAAGTCAGAAAATTGATACTTTTTTTTTTTGGGGGTGATAAGTGAAATTGATTCTTCTTGGAAGGTAAGTTTTGTTTTCCCTAATGAAATATTCATCATGAATATTCCTTCGAAGCATCCTGTACTCATTGTCAATTTATTCATCAATTTTCTTCGAGGTCAATTTTCATTAATTGGTTTTCTCCCTGATTGCTCAAATATATTCCAGCTCAATGTTAACTTTTAAATTCCAAATTAATTCAATGTCGAACAATTTCCAAATCCCAAAATTTGTCACTGTAAGCATAAGTGCAGTCATGGCGTGGCACAAAGTTTATTTCCATAAACACAAAACGCTAAGCAAAATGAGAAAGCAACATCTTGTTCATTTTTCATAAGTTGATATGAAGTTAGCTATCAACTACATTTTCCAGAATTACATAACCAAAGGGGAGATACATTCGAAGCAGGGGAGACAAGACCCCAACAAAAACAGCCAGAGAACACCAGAAAAAGCAGAACAACCAAACTCCAGAAAAGAAAACAAATACCATAACTAATTACGAAAACAGGCTGATAGCTTGTAGAGAGAATCGTAAACAAAATAATAGCACGAATAGAAACATTCCTCAACAAAATTGAACCACCTTCGTCGCCAATGTGGGTTGACATAGAGAAGAGCAGCCACTCCCAACAAGAATATGGCGTATGATGCAGCAAAACTTGCATAGAAGACCACATGATCGATTTCGTACCACTTCCCTTCGATTGTTTCATTTGAAGATGCTGCTGATTGGTGTGGTGACTCGGCGATGGTGGTGCATTTTTTCCCCAACAGCGGTCCACAAAGAAATGGATTTCCATCATAGCTGCTATTTTCGAACGTCCCAAATTGTGCTTTCATGTCTGGAAGTCTACCCGATAAATTGTTGTGAGCCACAGTGAACACCGACAAAAAGTGTAGATCAATCAGTTCCGAGGGGATTCCTCCACTCAAATTGTTGTAAGAAAGGTCCAAGCTCTCAATTTGGGTAAGATTTGAGAATGTAGTCGGGATGGAACCTGTGAGCTGATTGTGAGACAAATTCAATGCATGAATCGAATTTAGGATTCCAAGTTCATGTGGGATTTCACCTGTTAGGTTGTTACATGACAAATCCAATCCGGACATGTAGTTAAGGATGTCACCCTTGTATGAGCTACGTATATATTTCGTAACAAATTCGACTTCATCTTTTTCGTCATACAATCTGTCTTGGTAATGAGCATAGATCCTCTGTATGGGACTTCTATAAGTATAATAATCATACGGTACAAAATGGCCATAAAAGGATCTTGCAAATGCGTTTCCTTCACTAACCCCCATCTTCCCAAAAGTGATCTTATTGAAGCAGTGAGGTACTGACCCAGAGAAAGAGTTTTTGGAAAGATCCATCAAGCATATCATATTCAATTGACATAACTGATATGGAATCAAACCACTCAGCTGGTTTCCTCCCAGCAAAAGAACTCTTATTTGGGAAGGTCCAATTAAATTAGGGACGCTACCAGACAAGAAGTTATCTCGAATGTCCAGAGTCACCAATGCTGAGGAATTGAAAAAGGCCTTTGGTATTGATCCCGTGAATTTGTTATCTTGCAAATGTAAGTACGCCAAATCTTGTAGCTTTGAGCTGCAACTTGATAAAGATCCCGAAAAAAGGTTATGAGAAAGGTCTAAAAAGGAATGTGGAACTAGTTCACAAGGGAACAGACCTTTGAATGAATTATTTCTCAGGAGGAGTGCCACCAAATTTCCCATCTCACCTATCCCACCATGAATCTTACCTGACATGTAGTTGTTGCTAATATCTAATATTTCCAGTTCACCGGATCTGGAGATCACATTTGACAGAGTTCCTGTAAACTGATTGTTATCCAAACGCAACTCTTCTATCATAGTCAAGTTGAAGTGTTCCGAAAATATTTGGCCATGAAAACTATTATTTGACAATTTTAGCCGTACCAATCCAATACAACCTGCAACCAATTTCTTTGGTACTTCACCGGAGAACTTATTAGTGGACAAATCCAATATCTTTAAGCCCCTCATGTCACAAATTGAGATTGGGATACTACCTTCCAAAGTATTTCTGGATAAATTTAGATATTCAAGGTGTGGAACCAGCTCCCCCATATTTTCTTGAAGCTGCCCACTAACCTGATTGTCTGAGACATCCACCCAATGAGTATTTATGTTGGGATAGAGTGGTAGATGAAATTGACCCATGAAAGAGTTACTCCTTAGATTTAAAAATTCGAGTCTTGTATTGTTCTCAAGCAACCAATTAGGGAACATTCCTTTCAAGTTGTGGTGGGGTAGATCAACTACTCTTAATTCATATTGATTTAATAGAAACTTTGGAATATCTCCAGTGAGCTTGTTCAGCGTACAGTTTTCTAGTACAAGGACCTTCAACTGAAACATCGGAACCCAACTTGAAAGTTCAGTTTCTACCTCAAATTCATCATTATCATTTACAAACACGACTACCTCAAGCTTGGAATGATTAGCAAATGAGCTAAATGAGAATGAACCCTCGAAACTGTTGTAACTGAGATCAATGTACTCAAGGTTTGTGAGGTTTGCAATTGCAGTTGAAGAAATGTTTCCGGTAAAGTGGTTCCCTGAAAGATCTAACATTTGAAGTTTCTTTAAACCTGCAGGAAAAATAAGAATAAAGAGAGATGCTGTTAAGAGAACTCTTCGTAAAAGCAAAATGATTTATTTATATGAGTAATGGTCTTCATCCTTAAGCTTTATCACCCATCTTTACCACTTACCTTATGTTAAAAGTATATAGGTAAAAGCAAACATGTGGGCTCAGCATGTAATAAGGAGAAGCTACCACATATAGATCGGTGGCAAAATATGGGCGAAATAGAATATATAGTATGATCTTTTATTTCATTTGCAAATGATGTGGCAACAATCACATCACCACATAGACTTTTTGGTGGTTTTTTTATTTTTTGGAAATAAGTGTCATCAATAACCACATCATTAGGAAACAAGATTAGAGAAATATTTCCCACCATTTCATAATTTTTCTAGCATAATAAAGCAAACCCTTATTTATTTCTTTTTTCTCCAAAAAAAAAAAAAAAAGAAAGTAAAAATAGGCGTGTTATGTAGAGCAATATTATAAACAAATAGTACATTCAAATCTAGAAATTTATAACCTTGAATTTGCAGCGTTCCCTTGAGGAAATTATCTCTCAATATGAGGACCTCCAAATTGCTACAGCTAGCTAGTTCTACATCAAAATGAAGAGACACATTTAGTAGCTAGGTGGAAATAAAATAACATAAGGTCATGTTTGTTTAGTTGGAATGAAATAGACGAGAATGAAATCTGATTCCATACTTGATATAGCCTAGAATGGAAAGATATTTGAAGTGGCTGTCCAACTATACTATTTGATTCTATTCCTATTTAAATTACCTAATCCAAACACATTGTATGGAATGAGGGGAGAGGGGGGGGGGGGGGGGGGGAGGGGTTTAAACAGAGGTATTCAAATTTTGGCCTAATTAATCACCTAAAATATCGATAAGGTCTTTCTTTTTTTTTCTTTTTCTTTTTCTTTTTTTTCAAGGTAAAATACAGATAAAGTCACTGTCCTGCTATATGAGTGGTTTGTTAGTTATCCATTTAGGATAAACCTACATAATGACTACCCCAAAAGATCAAGACCAAAATTAAAAAACATGCAGGACCTTTTGCCTTTTGAGGTGAAACCTCACGATCCACCAATCCAAAATCAAAAACAGGACCTTAAAGGATTATTCAATGCTTAGGTCCATTTTAAAACCACCCCCCCCCCCCCCCCCCCCCCCCCCCCCCAAAAAAAAAAAAAAAAAAAAAAGCTTAGGTCTAAAGGTGTACAATAATCGTGGAGATAACCAAGAGTGTCTTGCATTACAAAGAAGTTACGGAGAAAAGAAAAGTAACTGTGGAATCCTACTAAAACCTAAATATAATAAGATTGTATATTTATGTTTATTTTCCATATATGGTCTTCAAGACAACCGAACAGAGACATTAAAAATAATTCACTTGAGCACGACAATACTGAAAGCTAGAAATTTGCAAATGCACATACCTTGGCTAGAAAGCACCCCTTCCATATCATTGTGCGCTAGGGATAGAAATTTGAGAGATGAGAGTGCACCCAAAAAACGTAGAATTTTTTTGTCGAAGAGATTCCAGCTTAGATCCAAGTGTCTTAGCTTGCTCGGTTTAGACAAACTTTTGGAAGCTGAGTATTGTTTTTTGAAGCCACAAATGTCATCACCAGTTAAAATTCCAAAGAATAGAAAAGATGTAAATATTCCCTAGCTATTGCGCAAGATTTACAGTCCAGTTTGGTTTACAATCAAAGAGTGACATATCAAGGTACAAAATCGCACTTTTTGTCATTATTTCTTTTTAATAAAATCATATCTGCATCCCTCATTATCCTGTTGTACACGGGGCTTTAATTTGACTATAAATCAAGCTTATTGGAAAAATGGTACACAGCTAAAATGCAAATTTTCTTGCCTAAATGACGTGATGGCCGTTGCATCGGCTCCCTATGAATAGTTATCCTTTTCTTTTTTTTCTCTTTTTTTTTTTTTGATAGGATGAATAGGTATCTTTTCAAAAATGCTACATAGTCCAAAAAGTTACCTAAATTTACTCACACAAAGACCGTGACAACTAAGCTAATCAATTAAAATTTTTATTAAAAAAATAAATATCTATAGTGTGTTGATGTGACAATTACCATGTGTAGACACCCCAATTTTGCAGGAGTACTTTCCATATCAGTTTATTCAAAATTCAAGCTCAAGACATTACACTCAATCAATTTCAATCACAATCAAAACTTTCACCCATTGTACCAGCCCCTGTTCCAGGACAATGATGCCACCACCTAGCCCAGAGCCTGCCTCGAAGGTCTTTAGGTAAGATGCGTCAGAAAGCGAAACTATTACGCTTCTGTAACACAAGGCATCCTACTTGAGGGAAAATCTCAGGCTTAGAGACACGTCAAAATGTACAAACTACTACATTTTTGAAACACAGGTGTCAAACTAGCCTTTGATTATCAATTTTATCCATTGTACCAGACCCATGCCAGGACAATGATGCTACCGTCTGACCCAAAGCCCACCGCAAAGATCCTTAGGTAAAAGTGCGTCGAAATGTATAAATGGTTACATTTCTGAAACACAGGGCACTCAACCTATCTAAGGAGAAGTCTCAGACTTAAAAGACGCGTTAGAACGTATGTATGGCTACATTTCTGAACACAAGGTGTCAAACCAATCTTGGACTATCAGATGCATTAGAAAATGCAAACTATCATGTATGTAGACACAAGGCATCAGATCTATCTCATTAAATTCAATCACACCTGATATTGCTTAGTTCCACCTGTACTTAGTATTGTCATAACCCATCAATCACTATTTCTAACAATAGAGGATCAACAACCCATATCTCCAAACAGACCACATTTTTGGACTCAGTACACCTCAAATACGCCAAAAAGACCTTTCGGCTTGATCCTAGGACCCACTCCTAAGACCCGCCTTTCGGCCTATTTTTCATCACAGAACAATCGATGCACCATTTCTCGAAATAGATTGAGTTTTTTAGCTCAAAGCACACAAAATACCCTAGAGAGACTTTCGAATTTGCCCAAGTCCTAATCGGCATAGATCTAGACATCGGTCTAACGAAAAGTCCTTAGGAGGTCCCAATTCATAGCCCATGTGCCTGCTCACTAATCAGTGCACCTTTTCTCCAAATGGATTGAGTTTTTGGACTCATAACATTTTTAATACCCCAGAAACACTTTCAAACCTAACCCTGGTCACCGCCTAAGGGACCCATCAGGCGGGTCCTTGACCCGAAATTCGACCTTCACAAGCCTCTACAAAATAATCGATGTGTCGTATCTCAAAATGGAAGACATTTTTGGGTTCACCACATCCAAATCACCTTAGGAAGACCTTCCAACTTTACCCCAGTATCTGCTCACCGAAACGCGCCTGTCAAAACCCGGGTCTTATCAAGTAAAGCCTAAGATCAACTTAACTCATCTCAAACTAGGAAACCAACTTCCTCACCATCCAAAAACCACAATCGATGCGCCGTTTTCAGAAATGGACTTCACATTCCAACTCAAAGCGCCCTGTTTACCCTAACATGACCCTTAGATTCAACCCCAGGACCCCTCTTGAGGTCTCGTCAGCTCGTTTAGCATTTCCATCTATCAGCCCAACATCTGATTTGTTCTGTGAAGCGCTTTGGGACACGACAAGGCAAATCCTTTGGGATTCTCACCCAAAGCCGGCCAAGTCACCTCCTAATCTCATCAAATCAACTTTATGTCACAAAAACACTTGAGTAGGGGACAAAACATTAAATGCTCCCACCTACCTAAACTCACACTATAGTAAATAGCGTGATCATGGGCAGGGGATTTTTCTTTGTAGCCTCATCTCTCTCATTTGAGTCCCCTTCTTCGAACTCTAATCCCTTCCAAGCTTCGAAAATCACTCTCCTTCTCCCTATTGCTACACTTTCTTGCATTTTAAGCTCACAAAACCTACTTTCTAAATCCAAAACCAAGATAAAACTCCACCCTTGTCATCTCCAAATCTCTCACAACTTCAAGAACTCTCATACTTGGACCTCAAGCTCAAGTGGACTTCTCTTGCTCTTAACAAAGACGAAGAAGGAGGAAGGATATTCACCAAATTTCCACCAATCGCAGTAAAGCTTGGTGGTGATCCTTTTACCGAACGTTTTTTCTTGTTTATCTACTCAAAGAGCAAGGTGCTTGAAAAGTTTTCATCTTTCTAACTCTCACTCTTATTTATTTACAAAGTTTCTTGCTTTCTTAGCATAACATGCATACTAGCTTAGATCTAAAAGAATAGATGTAGATTTACTTGCTTTTATGTAGTAGATGTAGGCAAATACTATCGTCACCCCTCCCTTGTATCGATCTCAAGTTTTAATCAATAAAGATGCAATTTTTATCATGTTTGGTGCATGGATCTTCTTTATTTTGAGTTACTATATATTTTTATGGATATTTGTTAGTATTGGTAAGTCTTAGAGACTTTGTTCAATAAAACTCTTGTAATCTTTTTACAACCTCTTTAAAAATATAAACTTTTTCAAAACCAAGGTTTGGTTTAGCAAAGTAACTTTTATTAGCAAGTTGTTTGGTTTGTTTTATTTTGACTTGAGGCTAGACTTGCTAAAGTGGATGCTAGTATAGACTTGGTAATGAAGTGTCCCAACATAAAGGAATAGAGCTACTATGAAAAAGCTCACTAAACATAAGATAAAACAAAATAAAATCAATCAAATTTTTGAACTTTTATAAAGAACCATGATTTTCTTGATTTTAAGGGGTTCACTATTAAGCTTTGTTCTTTGTGAATTCTGGGGTATCCTAACATGATTGGACGAGGTTACCATGAAGAAACCCATAATGTTGCTTTTCTTGTAGTTTTATAAAGAATTGATTTTTTATAAAGTTCTACTCACAAGCTTTGTTCTTTATGGATCTTATGGTGTCTTAACATGATTGGACGGGGTTACCTTAAGAAAACCCATGATGTTGCTTTTATAAAGATTTGATTTTTATTCTCTTTTATAAAAAATGGTTCATTTCCACGAGAGGTGATACCAAGTTTTCAAAACTTTTGAATTACCTGATCATTTAGATAAGTGTAAATAAAGTTTAAATAATGTCATACCCTAGCTAGGATGATATATTTGCTTTAGGATTTCTAGCCTCGAGTAGGGATTTCATTTTCAAAAAAGGATTTAATTAAAGAAAGTTCATGATTCAAAGCAACCATTCGTTAATAGATGTGATAGGGTGCCTAACACCTTCCCAACCCATAACAGAGCCTCCTTACCTAGATTCTTTTGTTCAATTCGCAGACCATCATCTAGGAATCATTCGTTTTTTAAATAATAAGGACTAATCAAAGGGCTTAGAGACAACCTTCCACATCTTTAAATATATGGTAGGTGGCGACTCCAAGCTTTTCTTTTTCTTAATTATGTTCGCATGGTTAAATAAGATAAAGGCACTCTTAAAAGAGTTATTCAACCATTTTACTTTCATTCACCATCCAATAGGAAACACCACAAATATCACAACATACAATGCAACACATGGCATATCTGAGTACGTGTCCAACACCAAGTCATTACCCACACATGGGAAAAACAAAAGGAGAGAGATCCACCACAGGGACTCCCTCCCGAGTTTTTTGGGGTAGCGACACCATGTCATTTGGGTGAGAAAATTTTGGGTAATTTAGTATTTTCATTAGTTTTTTCAATGAAATTTTTAATTGTTTGACCTAGTTGTTATGTCCTTTGGAAACGAGCAGTTTGGCAACAAAGTATTACTATTTTGTTTATATCCGAATTGGATATAAATTCATAGATGTGCCTATAAACTCTTTCGTCTTTTATTATTTTTTATTATAAGTGAGGGTTTTTAAGTAAAATCAATAAAGGATATGATTCAATAAGGTGATGTCCATGGTTTTGAGTTCAAAACAAACATATTGAAAGCAAACATATTGAGAGGGCCATGTGTAAAAAACTTTCAAAATTAGGTAATCCATATAATGTTTTTTATTATTTAAAAAAAAAAAAATAATTCAACGCCATGGCCACTTTATAGCTAGGTCCACCCTTGACGTGGACACCTCTTTGTAAAGTGTGTGCGACCCCATGCATTCGTACATGGACCCCTTGATCTTTGTGAAGTGTGTGAGACCTGATGCATAAACTGGTGCATACGTGGACCCTTTCTTATAAAGCATATGAGAACGCATGCATTGTTATGTACTTATGTAGTTATGTGACCCTCCTTGCAAATTGTGTGGGACTGCATGCATGCATGGGTCCTAGTCTTTTTGTAAAAGATGTAGGAATCCATGCATAACCGTCATGTGGACCTCTCCTTGTAAAGCAAATGGGACCACAGGGGATGATGGTTGCTAGCTAGAGTTGTTTAGAGCGAGAGAGAGTAGGTCATGATCTTTAGATGATAATGGGAAGAAAGAAGAGGAAAGCCATGAGGTAACTTAGGGGTGAGGAAGAGTGAGGCAAAAAGTAGGATTAAGATAGGTTAGGGATTCGAACCCCACCAATTAGGGGTGTTCGTGGTTCAATTTTAAGGTAGATTTCAAATCATGCTATAAAAAAACAAAACCAAACCAAAAAATTTCCGTTCGGTTCGGTTTGGTTTTGGTTTTAACCTATCAAGTAGCAACAAATTATCATGGATAATGGTTTATCCTAACAAAATGAAAAAAAATGACAATCCAAACTCCAAATAAAAACAGTTTTAATAAAAGTATTATATTAGCAACTAAAAAAAGCATTAGACATTGTATCAAAATGGAAACAAAGTACGAGAGGTGGGACCAGAGAGCAAAGTAACAAACTTTAGTTTTACTATTAACTCAGTAGGTTTTGTATTCCTGCTGCGACCTATTTTACCCTTGTTTGAATAGGAAATTTACAAACTAAACTTTAATATATATATATATATATATAGATCATATTTTTCGGTTTGGTTTGGTTTAGTTTTTTAAAAATGAAAACCAAAACCAAACAAATTTAATTCGGTTTTCTAAAATTAAAACCAAAACCAAACCTAAGGAAAGAAAAACTAAACCAAATCAGCCGGTTCAATTTGGTTCTTAGTTTTAACCTAAACCATGAACATCCCCACCTCCAATTGTACCCCCCCCCCCCAAAAAATAGAGATTTAGATTATTAAAAAAAAGAAAGAAAGATAAAAAAAGAAAGAGGAGAGTGAAAGTGAAGCTTAGTAAGGAAAAAATAGAAATTTTGATTCACAAGGGTAAAACTGGTATTTTAAAGGGCTGATAGAATGACATCAACACAAACAGTAAGGTTGCTAATGGACATGTGATGGAAGAGGGTTTGAGTGTTACTACGGATGCCTAAAAGGGGGGGCCAACTATTATTTCTCAAAGTAGGGGGATCTGCTTGAATTTATTCTAAATAGCAAGGGGTCCAAGTGTAGTTTGCCCAAAGAAAAAAAATAATACAGGTGACATAAAAGCTTTAACTCTAAAATGCAAGCTAAACAAGATTTATGGGTAACAACTTCTTTGTTTCTAGTTTTTTGCAGTTTAGTCCCAGAAGTACAATATCATCATGTGCGTTGGTGGTGATTTATTAAGCCATGTGGAGTAGAGATAGAGCTGTAAATAAACTAAACCGTTCAAAAAAAGCTTGATAAGGGTTATTTGAACTTATTCTTTTATTAAATTAGTCAAGATCAAGTTTAGAAGTAAGACTTGTTTAATCACAAGTGAGAATTAGTAAAAATATGATTATCAACATTATCATATGAGATCGTATTTTAAATAAATATTTTATGAATCTTTGTCATTAGTAAAGATGCAAATGAACCAAGCCGTATGTGAATATGTAGCCTTCAAACAAGTTCGATAAAGGCTTATATATTTAAGCTCATTCGTTTATTAAACGAACCAAACTCAAACAATATTATAACCTTAAAATGCCCTCCACATTCATCCAAAAGCCAAATCGTTTGCTACATTTTTAAAATAGGTTACAAAATATTTTTATCATTCATAAGTTATTTTAGAAATTTAACCGAATTAAAATATATATAGATTATTTGAAACTTACGGGGACGAAATTTCCAATCAAACAACTTTATTTTCTTCTTACATTTTTTATCCTCTTTACGTACCTTGCATTGTTAGGGAGCCGTTGAGCCAATTGCCACTTAAATCCAACGTCTCCAAGTTTTCCAAAACTGATAATTCTGCATACATTTTAAAATAATAAGAAACTAAGAAAATAAAAACAAGATTCTAGCCTGCAAAGTATAATATAAAAAATAAGCATGCCTTGGGCAGGAAAGGATCCTTCCAGATCATTGCCAGCAAGAATTAGATTCTTAAGGGATGTGAGCGCACTCAACGAATGTATGATGCTGTTGTTGAGCCACCTGTTATAACCAAGATCTAAGGTCTCCAGCTTTTTCAATCTTGACAAGGCTTCCACATCTACAATAACATACTTATATATTTTTAAAAAATAATAATAATAAGAAAATGAAAAACAAGATTCTACAAAGTATATATAATACAAAAAATATGCATGCCTTGGGCCGGTAATGATCCCCCCATTTCATTGCCAGCAAGAATTAGATGCCTAAGGGATGTGAGCGCACTCAACGGATGTATGATGCTGTCGTCGAAGCGGTTAAAACCAAGATCTAAGGTCTCCAACTTTTTCAATCTTGACAAGCCTTCGACATCTACAATAACATACATATATATTGTTAAAAAAATATATAACGTAATGTCTGTATATATTATGAAACAAATCAAGTTACCGCTTACCAACTTAGTGAAGAAAACATTTAATGGTACACTACTAGAATGCTAATTTTCTTTCTCAAACGACATGGCAGTTGTTGTGTCGGCTAATTATAAATAGTTATCTTCTTTTTTTTTTTTCTTGATTGGATGCATAGTTATTTTTTATACAATTAATGCTACATAGTCCAAAAATTTTACCCAAATTTACTCACTCAAAGAACATGACTACTAGGCTAATCAATTAAAAAATTTATTAAAAGAATAAATATCTATAGTGTGTTAAATTGTTGATATGCTCGTTACCATGTCATTTGGATCAGAAAATTTTGGGCAAGGGCAGACCTACATGTAAGGTTGGGGGGCCATGGTACCCCCATAAATTTTTAAACCCTTTAAAATGTGTTTAATTTCATGAAATGGCACCCTTAAATTTGATAAAACGACGCTCCCAATTAATTATTTACCACTAAATAATATCTTTTCAAGTTTGCACACAATGTGGCACCCTTTTAAAATGTGTTTAATTCCATAAAGTGGCCCATGGCATCCCCAAATTTGATAAAGTGGCACCCCAAATTTAATTATCTACCTCCAAACAATCCCTTTTATGTTTGCACACATACATTGTATGTATGTATGTGCTTGTATATGTATTAGTATGAAAGTGACAATCCCAAACATAAAATTCTAGTTTCGCCCCTAATTTTGGGTAATTTAGTATTTTCATTACCTTTTTAATGAAATTTTTAATTGGTTAGCCTAGCTACTATATATGTCCTTTGGACACTAGCATTTGAGCAACAAACTATTACAATTTTGCTTATATCCTAATTGGATATAAATTCATAGAAGTGCCTATAAACTCTTTTGTTTATAGATTCATAGAAGTGCCTTAAAACAATCCCTTTTGTTTATATCCCAAGCCTCCGTCCTTCTCCTTCCAAACCCTCGCTGTCGCCGTCTAATTTGAACTCGATGGCAAATTTGGGGAAGTGATGGTTATGCGGTGGCCAAATTTGAGGAGGAGATGAGGGTTTCTTTTTCTTTTTTTTCCTGCACGAAAATGGATGGGAATTATGGTATGGGTAATGAAGGGTAAGCGACGGAGGTTGATCTTCACTGCCATCGACGGTTGGGTTTGCGATTTCAGTCTTTGTTGCCTTTGATGTGGTTGCTGTGTTGTTTTTGTGTTTTTTTTTTTTTTTTTTTTGGCTTCATCGCTAGAAAAAATGGTGTGCCATGGCAACATTCCCAAATCAATGACGTCATCGAAGGCCAGAGAACAAGAGCAAGAGTCAGCTGCAAACATGGATTGCTAGGAAAAATCCATTATGTGGCTGCTATTTCTTTTTTCTTTTTCTTTTTCGATTGCTTCATTGCCGAAAAATATGGTGTGCTGGCGGGTGGATTGCTGGGCAAAATCCAGCTACCCATAATGGTGTGCCGGCGGAGGATCAAGCGATGGCGTCATCTCTGATTTCGAATCCCATCACGAACTTAGACAGATCACGTGACTCCAAAAAGAAGAAGAAGAAAAAGAAGAAAAGCCAAAGCCAAGTTCCCTTGAGTCCTTCCTCCTCTTCGTTGCCGTTGGCATCTCCATCTCCATCGAACCAGGTGCCAAAATGAACCCAAGCCGTTCGCGAAGACGCTAATCAAGCTTTAGCTACGGCGGCAAAAGGAAGAACGAGGTGGAACTGTGCGATTCTCACGAATCGGCTTAAAGGGAAGAATTTGCCGGTGGTGCAACGGAAAGTGCGTATTCTTGGCCACTTGAATGGTAAAATAGGGATAATATGATTTTAATTGGGTCACATGCACATCATGTGAAAAATTTCCGTCCAGTCAATTAACGGCTTTGACATCAGACCCTAAATTGAAACCCAAGTAATAATTTGGGTACTAAATTGATGCAATTAAAATTTGGGACCCTTAAGTGAAACCTATCCCAAACTCTGGACTCTTAAGTGGAATTTATCCTATTTTTTTATCATAAATGAGGGGTTTTTAAGAAAATCAAAAAAAAAAAAAAAAAAAAAGAAAAAAAAAAAAGAAGAGGAAAGCCATTGAGGTAGCCTAGAGGTTAGGAAGGGTGGGATAAAGGCTAAGGCAAGATTAGGATACGTTAAGAGTTCAAACCTCTCTAATTGTACTAAAAAAAATAAAAAATAAAAAAAATAATATATATCCAAACAAAGTTGCCCTGCTGGCATAAATTCCTCGATCTACCACTAAGTCCCAGAAGTACAATATCATTAATTATGTGCGTTGATAGTGATTATTGAGCCGTGTGGAGAGATAGGGTTGTAAATAAAATAAACCGCTCAAAACAAGTTCGGTAAAAGTTCGTTTGATTTTATTCTTTTATTAAATTAATAAAGATCGAGTTTAGAAGTTAGACTTGTTTAATCACAAATGAGAATAGGTAAAAATATTATTATCAACATCATCATATGAGATTGTATTTTAAATAAATATTTTATGAATCTTTGTCATTACTAAAGCTACAGACGAACCAAGCTGTTTGTGAACATGTAGCTTTGAAACAAATTCAATAAAAGCTCATTTAAGCTCATTCGTTTATTAAACAAGCCAAGTTCAAATAATATAACTGTAAACCGCCCTCCAGACTCATCCAAAAGCCAAATCGTTTATTACATTCTTAAAATGGGTTACAAAATATTTTTATCATTCACAAGTTATTTTAGAGATTTAACCGAATTAAAATATATATAGATTATTTGAAACTTACAGGGATGAAATTTCCAATCAAACTTTATTTTCTTCTTACAGTTTTTTATCCTCTTTACGTACCTTGCATTGTTAGGGGGCCGTAGAGCGAATTGCCATTTAAATCCAACGTCTCCAAGTTTTCCAAAACTGATAATTCTGCATACATTTTAAAATAATAAGAAACTAAGAAAATAAAAACAAGATTCTAGCCTGCAAAGTATAATATAAAAAATAAGCATGCCTTGGGCAGGAAAGGATCCTTCCAGATCATTGTCAGCAAGAATTAGATTCTTAAGGGATGTGAGCGCACTCAACGAATGTATGATGCTAATGTTGAACCAATTAGAACCAAGATCTAAGGTCTCCAGCTTTTTCAATCTTGACAAGCCTTCCACATCTACAACAACATACATATATATTGTTAAAAGAAAATATAATATCTTCATTCCTACATTATTGATCCCTTTTCCTTTCTCATATGTTTCAAAATTATTGTCGCATTCTAGAAGTCAATGATTCTTATTATTTCATTTCCTAAAATATCCTTAAATGGGTATTCTCTTTTTTCAATGTTTTGTACAGTTGAGGGCAAAAGTAGAATGTGAAAACAAATATATTGTTGTGAAAGCATTTCATAGGGTTTTCTAAAAAAGCGTTTTCTGTAAAGGGGACAGTCAATTAGGTTCAGAGGAAGCATAACGTATTGTCTTGTATTGTAATAGAAATCAAGTCATAGCTTACCAACTTAGTGAAGAAAATATTTAATAGTGCGTTTGGATGAGAAATTTACAGGAGGGATTTAAACTAAGTTGTGATTTCAATGCCAAATTATGGCAGCAGCCGTAGATGCAAATGAGATTGAAATATCATCTTACCCAAATCCCTCATCCAATTGCACCATAACACAACATATTAGCATTTTTATTTGACTTCCAAGATTGAAGAAGAAAATATAATATAGTTACGAGCTAAACGGTTACTTCATTCATGATGAGTTATTTATGTTTTACATCATGGCCGGATCATTTTCCTTTTGTTTTTTTTTTTTTTTTTTTTTTGGCACCAATCCGACTTTATCTGAATTCTTAAATTTTTTGGGTCATTAAGTATTTTTCAACTAAAAGATATTACCAATTCTTCCACCTTTCTGTTATTCAGCACGTACCAGGCCATCAATACTAAATTACTATGAGGTAATAAAAAATAGAAACATACCATTTAAAACCCAGACCTCCCTATATAAAATTTCATCAACACCTATGTCATATTAGATCAACTAGGACATACCAAGATTATGCTTGTCATTTATCTTTTATTATCTTTTTTTTTTTTTTTTTAATAGAGAGTAATATTTGAAGTTGTTTGTACTAAAATGCGAACAACTCTTTCATTTAAAAAAATAAAAAATCAAAATCTAGGACATGCCTGGCCACTTAGCAGAGTTGACGTACCTTTGCTCTCAATCGACCCATTAAACCCATTATAAGATAAGTTCAAACTTCTTAGCTCTCTGAAATGCTTGAACAATGAGACGTTTAAAAAGCAAGTCATGTTGCCGAAATATGATATTTGTGTAACATTGTTGAGGGTGAGGTCTATCACGTGCCCTGTGGTAGCATTGCACGTGACTCGCTCCCAGTCACAACAGTTACTGTCTCCATCATGAACCCATGACGGGAGAAGATAGTCGACAACAGCACCGCCGCTTGATCTGAGAGTGGTCTTGAAATACAGTAGACCCATCCTCTCTTCTTCAAAGCAACCTTTGTGCCCATCAATTTGAACCAAAACTATCAAAACCAACAGCAAGTATTTAAATAAACCCCACTCCATTGACAAATGTAAGAAGGTACCTACGGCTCCATTAATGCTAAACCATGGCAGCCTTTTTATATTAGGTGCATGCTTACCGTAGGGCAGGAAATCATTATGGGTCGTACACGTGGCAAGCATCCTGAGAATTTGGAATTGAGGAAACCCCATTAGCTGTACGTGTTTCATGAACTTACATGTGGTCCCCCACTCTGTAGTTTTCTAAGTTTTAAGTTCAGACTTGCTAGCTATATGATAAATATATGTTGGGTATAGCTAATAAAGCGGTGAAAATAGGAGATGAATCAGACTAAAAGGCAATGTGAAAATCTGAAAATTGAAGGAGAGATGTATGCTTTTCCTTGAAAATCTGGAGATAGGAGATGAATCTCACTTACATGAATTTCGTCTGTGCAAATGGTCAAGTTTTCATACCCTATTCTTAGCCATCCACCAGAAAAAAATGAGTGCCAAGACGGAGTATCCGGTGGGTGCTGAATAATAGAAAGGTGGAAGACTTAGCAATAAATTTTAGTTGAAAGATGCTTAATGACTTTAAAAAATTGATCCGTACTCTAATAGAGGATAGGCCTTTTTATAAGTCAATTTTTATAGATCATTTAGGAGTTGTTTGCAAACTTGAAAATTTGACCAACTAAATACTTTAGTTGGATTAGTTTTGATTTTACACTGTTTGATAAGTTTTTTCTTTTCTTTTCATTTCTTCTAATTAGTTCAATTTTGTTATAAAAATAAAGCATAAACCTATGTTTTTTCAAATAAACTGTGAGTTGATTTATTTAAAAACTTAATAATAATTATGGACAGGAGCAGAGGGAAGGGGGTAATTGACCTTCCTAACCTTCTTTTTTCTTTCTTTCTTTCTTTTTTTTTTTTTTTTGAACTAAATTATGAGTATTTAAAAAATTTGAGCCTGCCAATTGTTTTTTGGGGAAATTTGCGAAAAGTTTATTTTTATAGGATTTATAGAGACATAAGTCTATGCAGCAAACTTATGCAGCCATAAGTCCACTTTTAAGTAAAATGAGTTTACTTTTGTAACCGTAGTAAATACATAAAGTCAAGTTTACCCTTAAGTGTTATTTTTTATTTTCAAATTTTAAAATGACATAACTTTTGATCTAAATATCGATTTCTAATAAAATTTATATATTTGAAATCTATTCGTCGAGTTTTTCGAAACAAAACCTATAATGAAAATAAAATTATGTATAAAAAAAAATAGTTACATTGATTACATATTTACATATATAAGTTTTAAAATAAATTAACATGTAACTATTTTAATGTGGGTTTAATTTTGTACAATTTCCCATACAAATTATTAAATTTATTAGATGTAACTATTGAATCAGTTAAATTGATGTATTTGAAACTAAAAATTTGTAAGATTTAAATATTTTATGACTAAAATTCAGTCACAATTGATTTAAAAGTAATTGTTTTCATGTAACTATTTTTCTATGAGTTTAGTACATATTTTAGTTACAAGTAGATGTTTGCCTAGATTTAATTGATTTTTTTTTTTTTGGGAAAATTTAGGAAAAAGACTCATGATGAATATAAAATAATGTATAAAAAAAATTGAAAAAAACAGTTACATTAATTATATGTAACTTTTTAAGAGGAACCTTTTGCTACATAATATGAAGGGATAATATCGTCTGAAAATATCTAAGAAGGACCTTTGCCTACATAAGATTTTATGATAGACTTACAGCTGTATAAGTCTAACTTTATGAACTTGTGGCCAAAGTCCCCTTGTTTTTTAACCTCTCAAAAAAAATTATTTTGACCCTCTAGCTACTGTTTTTATCCAAAAAATTGATGAATTTGACCCTTTTATTAATTATAGTCATTTTTGTACCCTAAACAATGTTAAAGAACAAAATTCCAATGTGATTCGCCATTGAGGAAATTTTTTTTTCCAAAATATTTATTATTAGTCATGAGTCTTGACCCTACGAGACTAATGTTCTGACTACACTACTGGTAATGGATTGGACCCAATTTGATCTAATTTTTTAAATTCCCATACAAGCTCTTAGTATTAGAAGTGCAACTTAGTCCAGGTCCAATTCGGGCCAGAGGGAAATTCGGACCGGACCAAACTAATTCGATCTTTTAAAAAATAAACCGAAACTAGACTGAAAATAGAACTTTATTGAATAAATATTAATATTCATTGAATAAGTATTATTATTCATTGAATAATACTTATATATATATATATATATATATATATATGGTATAATATATTAATATTAACATATATATTATATATGGGTTAAGATCAACATACACAATTTTTTACACAAATTCTTGTACAAATATTTAGATAACTAAGTTCTAATTCATATTTTGCGAAACCCTTCATTGGATCAAATCATCTTTCAACATAGGTCATGCACGCAAAATAACCAAATTAAAACTTATCTTTTTAATAATAAAAAATCTCACATATATAAATAAAGTGGTTCTTAATCTCGAATCAATTTGATTTCCAGCGTGCACAAAGTAAAAGTTAAGAAGGCAAAATTATAAATTTTCACACCAAAAAAAAAAAAAAAACAGAAGTGATGGGCCCATTAATAAAAGGCAGTGAAAATCGGAGAAGGAGAAAAAGTTTAAGAAGAAAAAGAAGGTGGTGTGCTTTTCTTGACTTTGATTATTTAATGAACAAGCGTAACAAGTGGGCACTAAGAACTTGCCGAGTTGGTGCCAGGAACTATGACCCACCTTTTGGTGAGGTTAGCGAGTTCATCAAATGAGTTTTGACCATACCATCGTCGTACTCCTTTCTTCAAAACGTGCAAAACTTTCTCAGTCTTAAATATTCTGAATCAAATCAAGCAAATAAAATAAACAAAATTGAATCTGAACAATTGTTGGACGAATTGCCTAATTTGGATTTTTTTTTTTTTTTTTTTTTTTTGAATTCTTCTTCTGAATAAATTTTCTTTTGTGGGTTTATGTTTAATGTAATAGTTGCCTTTTTTTCATTAGGATAGAAGTAAAACCACGTTGTCTGTTGCATAGTGGCGTGGCCACAGGTACCCACCAGGCCCAAACAAAAATTATAAATATAATAGTTGCTTCAAGCAAGCATCATAATCACTCTTTTTTTATATGTAGGGATTGAAGTTAATTAGTTGATGCAACATTATAATATTTTTCAGTGGATGACATAATTGAATGCCATGTACAATATATCTTTCCTACATTTTGAATCAGGGTGGTTTTTTTTTTTTTTTTTTTTTTAAAATTATTTGGTTTCATTTACTTACTTGACGGTATCTTTCTTCCTTTTGCAAGAAAGGTTTCGAGTAGTCTCAAACCCTATGGCAGGACTAATTTCTTTTTCTTCTGTTTTTGTTTTTCATTGTGATTTTGTTTTTCTTTTTGGTTTTTTTCTTCTCTGTTTTTGGGTGTGTGGATAGGGGTGGGTGGGGGAACCGTGTTGTATTGGAAAAGGTATATATATGGCATGAGGCTTGTAGCACAAGTGATATTCTCTTCCCTCCTACTCTTTTGAGGAGATTAAGTGATATTTTCCTACTATTAGGCCATGTTTGTTTGGTTAGAATGAAATGAATGGAATGTAATCACATTTCAATTCATTCCAAACAACGTGTTTGGATGCTGTAATTAAATGGGAATAGAATCAAACAGTAGTAGTGAATTATAATGATATTCATTCCGCAATATTTATTTCAATCTCATTCTATTCCAAACTATTTTGAGTATGGAATCAGATTCCATTCCTACCCATTCCATTCCAACCAAACAAACATGGCCTTAGGGTGTTTGTACGTCCGGTGATAAAGGTGTAAAAGATTGAGGTAATTAAGAATTCGAATCACGCGGCAATAGTGTGACATGTTTCGATCTTTTAATAGTCCAACTCATGTACTAAAGCTACTAATTTTTTATTGGGCGCCTAAGTAGAATTGCCACGACTAATTGTCCCCCTTTTATTCTTTTTGTTTAAAAAAAAAAAAGGGTTATGCTTTTGTGCTAGAAAATAGAAACTGATGTAGGATACCTTATAATATGGGTTAGGGTTCAGATTTCGAAGCAAAAAATAGAAAAAAAAGGGGGGAAATTAGCCAGAAGTACACTATTTCAATAAAGTTAAAGCGTTAGGTCTTCTCACTTTTCTTTTCATGCGTTAAGTCCTCTCCTTATAAAAACAACCACGTTCTTTTACAATTGCTGGCAATCACATTCTCCAGAATACCATACATGCCCTTATTCACACATATGGCAAGAAAGTAATGGGATTTTAGCACGACCTTCAGATTCCTTTTGATCCCGTCAACGATGTGGTTAACGGTTCCTATATTTTGGGATGTCTTCCAACGATTTCATTCTACGGCTCAAAAACCCCATCTCTCTCGACCCCCGTCGGAGAAGGACCGCCCCATCACCACTAGATTTGTAAAAAAAAAAAAAAAAAAAAGGGATGAGTTTTTCAGAGAGAAAGAGTAGAACCATGGTCGGCGACAATGGAAGCAATGACCATGGCTCTCTAAAAAACATTCATAAAAATAAAGAAAAAAGAAAAAAAGAAAAAAAGAAAAAAGGAAAAAAAACAACAGAAAGAGAGACCGGAGAAACAGAGACCAGAGAAGGAAAAACAACGAAGGAATTCTCTATTTTCCAATTCCAATCAGTTACATGGAATTTCAATCAGTTACATGCAATGTAACTAATAATGTAAGAAATTTCAGAAACCCCACTACCCCGAAATCAAAAATCAAATAAAAACCTTATTTACATGAACAACAAAAATCCCCAAAATCAGAAACTCTTCCAATCAGTTACATGGAATTTCAATCAATTACATGCAATGTAACCCTATGTTTAGTTACATGAATAGCTAAAAAATGGGTCCAAATCGAAGGGACTCTCCAATCTCCACTTCCAATTAGTTACACGTAAACCCAATGTAACTAATAATGCAAGAAATTTCAGAAACCCCATGAACAATGTCAAAATCTCCAAATCAAAAATCAATTAAAAACCCTAGCTAGGTTTAATTACACCAACAACAAAAATCCGTTCAAAAGGAACAAACTCTCCAATATCCCAACACAATTACAGAAGGGAAACGAAATCTTACGTTTTTTTTTTTTGCCATTTTTCACTGGTTGTTGATGTGGGAAAATCCTCCGCCTGACTGAAGCTCGAATAGTTACACGATGAACACCTTAAAATTGACTGATGCTCATCTTCTCTCTCGACGGGGACAACGAGGCGACTTGAAATTGCATCGGAGATTTGACCGCAATATGCACGGGAGTAGCCATTGTTCTCCGGTTGATGATGTCCGACGAACCTCGGGCAAAACGACACTGGAAGAGTTACACGACGAACACCTTAAAATCAACAACGAGCAGTCTTCTCTCTCGACGGGGACGGCAAGGCGAGCACCGGAGATTGAACGGCGATTTGCGTGGGAGGTAAGCGTGATATTTGTGTGCAAACGACAGCCCGTGTTTGACGGAATGAGAAGTGAGATTGTTTTTTGGCTGAAATGTGTTCTTTATAGGGGCATTTTTGTCATCTTGTGCTGGTGTGTACTTAAGGCTAGAAAGTTTTTAATAAATGGACCTATGGCTACAAAAGTCCACGAAGGCCTCTATTGGCACCCAAAGACTTGCTTTTCATCCCCCACTTATTTTACATTTTAAGATTTTATAAATAATATATAAGGTTTTCATAAAAACTAATCGCGTTGTCTATTAGAAAACATCATTTTGAATAACTTTTTGTAAGAAAGTTTTTCCAAAATCTATCATTTAAGTGGACTTTTTAGTAATTTATGAAGCGAATATTATAAATGGCAAAAAAATCTATTTAAACGATAGATTTTGGAAAAACTTTCTTCTAAAAAGTTGTTCAAAATGATGTTTTCTAATAAGATACACAATCAATTTTTATAAAAATCTTCTATATTTTTCATAAAACCTAAAAGTGTAAAATAAGTGGGGGATGAAAAGTAAGTCTTTGGGTGCCAATAGAGGCCTCCAAAGTCCACCCATGTGGACTAGAGCCCAAACGCCCCCCAAAAAAAAAAAAAAGGATATGTGAGGAAGCTGCCATACATGCACACATCCACAATGCAATAAACTTAACTCAAAATCACTTACCAATCATGCAAGGGTGAATGAACCATCTAATTAAGAACCAGCCCCTTTCAATGGTTGGAATTTCTGTCTAGATTAAATAACACAACATACGGTACTACCGTAGAACCCCTCAGCTTTCGCTTTTTATTAAATATGAAAAAGGAGGATCTATAGGAAAAAATAGTTCTCAAACCCTCCTCCCCCAACCCAATAGCAAAATGTTATTTTTATTTCTGTCAATTAATAGGAAAATGCTATTGATGCTTCCTTGTTTTTTCTCCTTATAACGATGTGCCTATATATAGGTGACGTCACTTAATTTAGATGAATTTCAATTTTTTTTTCTTTTTTTTGAGTAATGAGATTGAATTTCCTTTGTGCAAATGGTCAACTTTTCATTCCTTCTTTTAACCATGCTATCAGAAATAAATAATTAAATACCAAGGTGGAGTATCCAATGGGTGCTGAATAATAGAAAGGTGGAAGAATTGGTAAAATATATTTAAATGACCCAAAACAAATTGACCCATACTCTAATGGAGTATACACCCTTTTATAAGTCAATTTTAATAGATCACTTTAGCATTGCTCTTTTTACCTTTTAGTCGTAATATTCTCGCTTTTTTCTTTCACGATCTCAGGCACCGCCCGGGATTATTCCTACTAAGTTGGTATATGACAGGATATGTCCTAATTGCCAGTAGCATGTCAATGTAATTACCTCTTTTTTTCTTTTTTCATTTTTTTTTATTCCCTGGCCCCTTTTTTTTTTTTTTTTTTTTTTTTTTTTGCCAAACAACGAGATGTTTGAACTATCAAAGCTTTACTAATCCTCACTCCCCACGCGAGGCCACAACCCCAATGAGGTCGTTTAACGTCCAGCTTAATAGCTTTGATTGGTGGCTGGTCAAGAGAAATTGGCTAATTTCGAATTCAGGATGTCTGAATTTACAGTTCACCCCTTCATTGTCAGTCTAACTCTCATTAGTTCTAGCCAAATGTTTTAGTCATCAATAACAATCTTATATCTCACTTTGAGTTATTATTAAATTTAAAATATTTATTAGCAAAAGGTTTCATTTCATACACGTAACATGTCGCGAAGGTGTAGATGACTTGACTTGGAAAGGTATCATGATTCTAGAGAAAGGTATCAGCAAAGCATAATTGAGGGGCCTAGTAAATTTTTTTTCCCTAACTACTAATTATGAGATCAACAACTTGATTTGGAAAGTTCATACGAAATTTCCATCATTCAATACATCATAAAATCATAAAATAATCTTCCTCATTCTTTATCAGACTGAGGACTTGACTTTGGAAAGTTGATATGAATTCATATATATGAAACTTCCATCATTATATAAGAAATTTAGTATGACTTATTCAATTGCAAAGAAATTGTATTCACATTTTTAATTTTGAAAAAAAGTAAATAGTGAATTTAAA
Organism: Liquidambar formosana; assembly: GCA_039720395.1. NCBI lineage: Eukaryota > Viridiplantae > Streptophyta > Magnoliopsida > Saxifragales > Altingiaceae > Liquidambar > Liquidambar formosana. The sequence goes on from CM077826.1 coordinate 14,574,408, forward strand.
ATTTCTGTTAAAAATATGTTAAAAAGTAGACTTACACATATTGATCAAAATTGAGAAAAAATTTTATTCATGTATTGTTAGATGAGAGTATGATTTTAAATACATTTCACCCGAATTGGTGAAATTTCGGTCAAAATATTGTTTCTTGGTAGGTACTAACATAAAATCTAGTTTGTATATATATTGTTTCGGAAATATTGGTAAATATTGAGAAAAATCATTATAATGACTAATTCTTATACCTATCATTTTTTTTTAATATATGCACTTTAAGATTGTAAGTGGTACATATTGCAATGTCATGTAGGATTAAATGTTAAATTAGACTGAATAATATAAAATTGAATTGTTTCTTTCTCATGATGCATATTTTATGCATCGATCATTCACATCAAATACTTGTATTATATATATTTTTTAATTGCAATATTTTGTTTCCAAATTATTTATTAAAGTCTATTTTACGTTTTCTTTCAAAGTTTTCATTGAAAATTTACACATTTTAGTTCTAATTTTCATCATTTCTTCAAATCAACATCAAAATTTTCGTCTCTCCCAATATTTCTTTGTTATCAAACCCTTATAAATTGGTCACTATCGAGATTTAAGACCTTATATTATAGAGAATATTAAACTTTACTTCGAGATTGTAACCACCTCAGGTAATAATGTTTTAGGACATTCTGTACATGAGATATCTAAAGTTTCTCTCTCTAACAACGATCTAAACAATGTATAGAGATTACCTGTCTCTAGAGATTTGTTTAATACCCTTTATTATAGTGGAAGAACGAGTCAATACATCTTTAGACACGCCTCATGATAACCTTCGGCAAGACTAAAGCTTACTTAATTTCAATTTTTTGCATCATTGTAGACTTGTAGCTTGGGAATAAAAAGAAGAAATTACAGTTTAACTCCTTAAACTTTCACTCAAAAACATTTTGCATCTTTTATTTTCTTTTTAAATACTTTGGTCGACCTTTTCTTTCTTGGAAAATGTATTCAACTCCTACAACATTAATGAAAGTCAATTTTATATTTACCATATGTAAGTGAAACAATGAAGTTGTCCGTATTACAAGAGTCTTTTATCCTAAAAATGCTATGAGCGTCTTACGTGCATTGCGTCGTGAATATTTTCTGTCAAAAAATCAAATGGGTGACTAATGGAGGTGTATAAAGTGCCATGTGGACGTCAAATTCTTAGAAAACAAAATAAAAGGATGCAAAATATTTTCTGAGTGAATGTTTCCAAACATAAGGAGTCAAAGTGAGTTTGGAAGAGGAAGGCATGCTTCAATTTCAAAAAGATCCTGACATTCAAGTGAAAGGTAAGAAGGCAAAACTACAAATTTCCACACACACACAAAAAAAAAAAAAAAAAGAGAGAGAAAGAAAAAAGTGATGGGCCCATTAATAAAAGGCAGTGAAAATCGGAGGGAAAGTTTAAGAAGAAAAAGAAGGTGGTGTACTTTTCTTTACTTTGATTATTTAATGAACAAGCCTAACCAGTGGGCACAAAGAACTTGCGAAGTCAGTGCCAAGAAGGCAAGAACTACGGTAAGCATGCACCTAATCCAGCCTTTTTATATTGGACTAGATATGGGCACACGTACGTTGCACGTGAATATTATTTAAATAAAAAATTTATAAATTCTATAGATATATATATATATATATATATTAAACATGAAAATCTAATTATTTGTTACTTTTGTGTTAATTTAACTTATTAGAATAAACGCTCAACACAATAGGTCAAAATTCCTTCAATTGTTAGGAGTTATGGAAGGAATAAGAAGTTAGATAGAACACATGCATAGTAGTGGAGGTGTATAGAATTTATGAAGTGAAAATAAATTATGTTATATTTTTTCCTTCTTTTTTGCTAGAAAATAAACATTCTTAATTAGTTAAATATAAAACATTCTTAATTGGTTAAATATGGGAAGCAAATAAATATTTGAAATTTAAAATAAGGATATAATGGTCAATCAAAAGTGTTTCTAAAGTATAAACTTTTATAGGTAGTATAGATATAATATAATTTAACATGTGATACAAGAGCATCTTTGAGGGAGCTAGGTAGCAAAAAAAAAAAAAAAAAGTAACATATCTGTCTTTTGCTACCTTACATGGGCTGTGACAATTTGCTACTTCAATTTGAGATGTGCATTCCAAAGGGAAATAGCAAACAAATTTATTTTATTTTTATTTTCTATATTTTATATTTTTGATTCTTTTAAATATTATTTAATTTATTTTTTTAATAAGTGAAATTGATCCCTCATAATATAGTTTTTCTTATTTTTTCTATAAAAAAATTCTCAATTTTATTTTTATATGGTATTATCATCTACATTTTTTTTTTTTTTTGTTTACTTAGAGATTGAAAAGAGAATGGAGATCGAGATTTTCATTTTATTTTTTTCCTCATTTCTTTTATTTTTTTCCTTTTTCTTTTTCCCCCTCCCTTCCCATCAACAACCAAATTCAAACAAAATAATACTAATAATTATCATATACATATACGACCCATTCCAACAATTTCCACGTTACAATCAAAACACATTCAAGGGTTTTCTTAGTCTACCCAAAATCCTCGAAAACAACCACCCCCAACCACAAACAAATTCAACATTATATGAATTCTCACCAAATTTTAAGAAATACATAATAAAAATATAAAAACACTCACGCAACAGCCCCTTGAGATCCAGTATCATCTTCATGATGTGGATATTTGGTTTGTGACTGCGTTGGGAAGTAGGTGTGCCTCTAACAGGCGATTCTCGTTTGCTAGAGAATGAGAAGAAGAGGGATACGGAGTTAACGTGTTTTAGGATTATATGTATAGTATTAAATGGAGTATTTGATTTAGGGTTTCCTTTGAATTCCTATTTGTGTTTTATATATTAAGGTATGTGTTTTAGAATTATAGTTTCCATATTACTATGTTTCCTATATATGCAGAAGGGTCGGTAGTTGTGTATTTAAAAATTAAAATAAGGGTATATTAGTCAATCAAAAGTTTTTCTTACATTCATCTTTTTATAGGTAGTATAGATTAGGTGCATGCTTACCGTAGTGATAGGAAAATCATTTTGGGTCGTACGCGTGGCAAGCATCTTGAGAATTTGGAATTGACGAAACCCCACAAGTGGTACGTGTTTCATGAACTTACAAGTGGTCTCCACTATGCAGTTTCCTAGGTGGAAAACTTGAATGCTAGTTAAAGGTGATGAGCCCATTAATAAAAGGCAGTGAAAATCGGAGGGAAAGCAAGGAGAAAAAGAAGGTGGTGTGCGTTTCTTGACTTTAATTATTTAATGAACAAGCGTAACCAGTCGGCACTAAGAACTTGCCGAGTCAGTGCCAAGAACTATGACTCACCTTTTGGCGAGTTTAGCAAGTTCATCAAATGAGTTTTGATCATACCATCGCCATACTCCTTTCTTCAAAATGTGCAAAACTTTCTCACCGTCTTAAATATTCTGAATCAAATCAAGCAAATAAAATAAAACAAAATTGAATCTGAACAATTGTTGGACGAATTGCCTGATTTGGATTTTTTTTTTTTTTTTTTTTTTTTGAATTCTTCTTCTGAATAAATTTTCTTCTGTGAGTTTATGTTTAATGTAATTTTTTCATTAGGATAGAAGTAAACTCACGTTGTCTGTTCCATATTGGCATGGCCACAGGTACCCACCAGGCCCTAACAAAAATTATAAATATAATAGTTGCTTCAAGCAAGCATAATAGTCACTCTGTTTTTGTATGTAGGGATTGAAGTTAATCAGTTGATGCAACATTATAATATTTTTCTGTGGATGACATAATTGAATGCCGTGTACAATATATCTTTCCTAAATTTTGAAACAGAGTGGTTTTTTTTTTTTTTTTTTTGTTTGAAATTATTTGGTTTCATTTACTTACTTAACGGCATCTCTCTTCCTTTTGCAAGAAAGGTTTCGAGTTGTCTCAAACCCTATGGCAGGACTAATTTCTTTTGCTTTTGTTTTTGTTTTTCATTGTGATTTTGTTTTCTTTTTGGTTTTTCTTTTCCCTTTTTTGGGTGTGTGGATAGGGGTGGGTGGGGGAACCATGTTGTATTGGAAAAGGTATAGGGTTCTTGGCATATTTGTTCTTTGAAAAAAAAAAAAAAACACTGGTAGACTGGATTTCTTTGTAGTAGAAGGGAGCGTCTAAACCTGACCAATTTAGCAAAAGCAAAGCAATTTTTGTGACATTCTCCAATTATTCTTGAAATTCTTGAATATTTCTCAGCCTCTTTCATATGGGAATGAAACCCATATTGGGAATTTATCCCCAATTTGGTTATGGTACCTTATCCCAATTCAGGTTCATATAGATTTGACGAATAAATGGTTTCTCGAGTGAAGAAATTCTCAAATGTGAAACTTCATAACTCCAAATCATTCATAGTACTAACAAATAGTTGGTTATCAACAACTTCTATAATTCTAGAGCTTTTTCACTATGAGAGACATAAAACTTTCAAGTATTATTGCAAATGCATGAACCTTGGGGTTTTTTTTTTTTTCTTTTTTGACAATCGATACAATTTACCTATACTCCTAATCCCTAATATCAATAAATGGGTATCAATGCTTTTTCATAAATTTAACTCGAGATCACTCACTTAACAAGTGAAGAAAATGCTATTAGACTAGGGTTCGGATATTGCAACCCCTTCATGTGATCTCCCCACCCCATTAATTTTAATTTTTTTTAAAGTTTAAGAAAAATATAAAGGGTTTTTATGAAAAGTTGTCACGCAGTCTACTAAAAAACATCATTTTGAACAACTTTACAGAAAAAAGTTTTTCCAAAATCTATCATTGAAGTAGACTTTTTGGCCATTTATTATCCCTCATTTTTTGTCAAGAAGTCCACTTAAACTATAAATTTTGGAAAAGCTTGCTTCTGCAAAATTGTTCAAAATAATGTTTTATAGTGGATTACGCAACCACTTTTCATAAAAACCTTTTATATTTTTCTAAAAAATTTAAAAATTAAAATTAATAAGGTGAAGAGATCATTTAAAAGGGGTCGCAATATCCGGACCTATTAGACTATCATTGCCCTCAGCCCAAATATTGATTAAAAGGTTTTTTGGGCCCAAAATGATGACCAGTTGAATCAGGAGAATCTTTTGCATCTGAAACAGAACTCCAGAACATAGGCCTTCAAGAGTGGCATGGGCCTTGCGGGTTATAGCCCAAGTCATATTTTTCTTCCTTTCGACTCTTTTCAGGTGATTAAGTAATATTTTCTTATCATTGCAATGGTGATCTAGTGTTAAAAGTGTACGAGATTAATTAGGTACTTAAAGATTTGAATTACTGGGGTGGTTTTTCGCTAACCAAAAGAAAAAAAAAAAGTGACATTTTTCTACTAGGAAGTAGAACTGATGTAGGGTACGTTATATGGTTAGGATGTAGGGTTCGAAAAAAAAAAAAAAAAAAAAAAAAAGGTGGGGAAGAAAGAAAGATCATGTGAGGAAGCTGCCATACGTACATCCACAATGAAACAAACCTTATATCAAAATCACAGACCAATCATGCAAGGGTGAATGAACCATTTAATTAAGAACCAGCCCCCTTCTATGGTTGGAACCTCATTCTAGATTAAATAACATAACACACGGCAGAATCCCTCAGTTTTGACTTTTTAATAAATATAAATATGAAAAAGGAGGAAAAAAAATAGTGCTCAAACCCCCTTCCCCCAACCCGATAGGAAAATGTTATTTTTTTATTTTTGACAATCAATAGGAAAATAATATTGATCTCTTTTTTTCTTTTTTTCCTCTAATGATGTGTCTGTTGATGCGGCATACAATAAATAAAAAAAATAAAAACACAAAGTACAATAAATGATAGACTTGTTACCTTTAAAACATTGGGCCATCATTTTTTTATTTTTTTGGGTTGGGGGGGGGGGGGGGGTGAGGGGAATTTTTTTTCTTAGGAACAAGTTCGTAGTAAAAGCATTTTATAATCCATATAAAAATAGAAACATAAGGTATGATAAATAACATATATTACCTTATCCTTAAAGGCCAATCATCCTTTCTTCGAAAGTCCACCTAAAATTCAAATGCCCATGATTTATTCTAAGTAGCAGACACCCTACGCTTGTCCCCAAAGCAAAAGTCAATCCACTAGAGAACATGAAATCTAGCTCATTACATTAATTATTCTGTTTTTGGTTTGATAATCGCTTTAATAAGTGGGTCGTTTGGCAAGATTAATGTATTAAAATAAACTTCTTAGTTAGTTGAAACCCTACTTAACATTACTTAGTGCCTATTTGGATGAGATTCTGGGAGCCCAAAATCTCTTCTGATGGCCCATAATCACTTTTAAGAGTGTTTGGATAAAAAATGAGAAAAGTGATTGTAATCCCAAAAGAGATTTTGAGGCCAATTTGCTCAAGCTGCCCCTCCTGATTCTGATTCAGCTTTTGATTCAGCTTCTGTTTCTACTTCTGATTCTACTCTGAAGCTATCCCAAACAGGCACTTAGTAGCCTAGTCTACTATCCAATCATATTGTCCTCCACAAAAAATACTAAAATGATTTAAGTGTTCCTGCTTCCTTCATGCTCTCAAGGAATCCAAGTTAATGACATTTTATAAGTGACTTTTTGACTATCGAAAAGGAAAAGGTATTGTGGTTTTGGAATATGGAAATTAAAGTATCGGATGTGGGCCAACCCTAAAACTAAACCATCCGATCAATCAATCAACGGCTCACAAAGCATGCAGACGGTGCTTAATTAATAACATTATAAATTTATAATATGACTATTAAGTTTTGTAGGGTCACACCTTGACAGGAATTGAAAGCGATGCAATACAAATTATTCCTAGATCTGAATACATTCTTTTGTTTTGCAAATGGGGGAGTAAAGGATCCGGCTCATGTAAAGTTTCCAACTTAAAAACTTAAACTTATAAGTGAAGGAGTCAAACAAGTATATAAATATATAAAAACATGTTTATCTCGATATTTAATCAATGTAGGATACGATATATTTCCAACACTCCCCTCACGTGCAAGCCTAACAAGATAGAAATAGGCTGTCACATGGACAATAAAGACGGGTTTATGAGCAAAACAGGCCATGAACGACATACTCTGATACTATGTAAAGTTTTCAACTTAAAAACCTAAGGTTGTAAGTGGAGGACTCAAACAGATATATAAATGCAGATTTAACTTGATATTTAATCGATATAGGATGCAATATATTTCCAACGTGTAGTACATTCGTTAATTCGTCTCACTCTCCCCAACATATGAATCCTTGTCCATAAAAATGTAAAACCCACAAATTAAACACATATTTACGAATTTAGAAGAGCTAGTGATGCGAGTTGACGAGTGTCCTTAGGGCATATACGTCAGCAAAATCCCATGAGTATAAGCATGTATTCAATAGCACCAATCCAATCATCTCAAGAATCCATCACCAGATTCTTGTTATGATGAGGTGGGGATGACACATTGACTTCAAAATTTGGCAGCATTGACACAAAATTATGCCACCGTTGATTGTTTTCTAGCACTAAATTAGATCAAAGTTATCAATGTCTCCCGGTATTTTGGTTTGTTTGCCCTTTCAAGTCATTGTGTACACAGGGTCGACGCAATCAAGGGCATGCTTTAGCACAATGGGAGGCTTCTTGAGAAACTCTTTTTTTCATTTTCCGAACAATTTCTTTTCTAAAGAGGAGCCAATGCATAGTAGAAAGTAAATATGAAATTCCTAAGTCTCTGTTTTGGTTTTTTTTTTTTTTTTTTTTTGCCAAGCAATGAGGTGTTCGAACTGCCAGAGCCCGATTAATCCCCGCTCCCCATGCGGGGCCACCGCCCCATGAGATCGTTTAACGTCCAGGCTAATAGCCCTGACTGGTGGCTGGACAAAAGAAATTGACTGGTTTCGAACCCGGGATGTCTAAGTTTACAGCTCATCCCTTTGCCGTCAGGCCAACTCTCGTTGGTTCTCTGTTTTGGTATTGGAAAGGGTAAGAGAAGGGTAAATGTCAAAGAAATCTTCAATTCTTCCACTTTGTTGCCAACATTACCTGGTGACTAATACTATAAATATTTGAGACATGAAATTACAATGCAAATGTTATAAGAAGGCATTGCCCCCCATCAAAATAAGATAAATTTTCAAACGTTATAATTCCCACCCCCCCCCCCCCCCCCCCCCCGGGCCCCCCCCCCAAAAAATAAAATAAAATAAATTCAAGTGTTAACACACAAAAGATCAATGCAATTTTCTTTTCTGTTTTTTTTTTCTTTTTTTTAGTGATAACTCACAATCATGAACACTAATCCATGGCAAACCCCATAATAAAAGACCCCACTAGCATGCATGTAGCTTGTTAATTAATCACATGAGCACAACTCTAATCATTTATGTTACTCCACAATAAGGTATTTCAGGGTTTCATGACTCCTTAATCATTCATTTTTTTTCTTAGCCAATCAGAAAATTAAGTGATCCAAGATTGGTGACATACATAAAATTGGAACGTGTCATGCACGCTTGAATAATGCGTTACCTCAAAGAAAGGAAAATAAAGAGAGAATAAAAGAAAGAATGGAGAAATTGGCAGAAAACAACAAAGAAATTCCCCTGATCAGAAAGAACACTAGAAATGCGCAAGTTCTAGAAAATCAAACCATCCACACCAAGGCAAAGAAAGAGTAAAGCAAAGAAACTACAACGAACTAAAGCCGAAAGACGTTAAAAAAAAAAGAATCCTCAATCAAGAAGCTTTTCTAATGTCAAAGTGCATTTCCTTACGCAATCTAAGGGATAATAGATACACATATGAGGAAACTATTCTGCAAATGTATAGACAATTTGGTTTTGATAAAAGAACCTAATTTAGGGTCCGTTTGGATGTGTTTTTACTTCTAGTTTTTCACTTTAAAAAAATAAAAGTTGAGTGTGAAAAATTTTAATAATTACTTTTAAAGGTTGCATGAGGTAGTAAGAAATTTATGTTACCTCAATTTTTAAAACTACCAAAATTTTGTGCTATAAAAAATTAGAGGAGTATAATAATTTTCATTTTTCTACTTTTAAAAATAAAAAGCAAAAAATATTAACTTATCCAAATGGATCTTTAGTATTCAATCAATGGCGGGAATCTTCAAAATATTTAATAAAAAATATGTAAGAGTAAAAAGGAACTATTTGTACACCATTTCTTATGTTTTATTTTCAGATATTGTTTTATTATTTTTACTCATACAAAGATATGTATTTAAGATAAAAGGGCGTGAAAATAAACCCATCCTAGACTCCTAATGTGAATTTATAAATTTAAGGGTAAATTGCAGATAACCCCCTGAAGTATGGGGGGGGTCAGCAGATAACCCTTTTTATGTTTTAATTTTGTCAATGTGCCTCTCTTATGTTTTAATTTTTGTCAATGTATCCCACCGTCACTCGTCATTGATGAAATTTGACAAAAATTAAATATGTAGTTACACACGTAATACCGTTAACGAATCCGTGTTACCCAAAATTACCGGAACCCTCGCCGGCGTCATGGCCAATTGGGTGGCTATCGACGATTGGTTTTGTCTTCCAATTAAAATAAGGGCTCCATTGACAAAATTAAAATATAAAGAGCGTTATCTGTTAACCCCCCGTACTTCATGGTGGTTTTCTACACTTTACCCTAAATTTAAATAGTAAGAAGTTTTCTATTTACCACCAGAAGACACCAAGGAGGCAAGGAAGAGAACCACAGAAGCTGAGTTCTGTGCGGACTGAGTCAGCTTCTTGCCCTCCTCGTTTCCCGTTCCCCGTTTCCCGTTTCCCGTTTCAATACTCCGCTGACCCCGCATTGCCAGCCCATTGCCATTACCCTATTTTATTACGGAGTATCATTTGTCACTATTTTCAAATTCAAACTATTCAAACATTATGACTACTTCCACCCCAACCTTTTTACATGTTCCAAAAATATTTATTGTTTTGTCCTCACTATTATTAGATGGCAAAGACATTATCACACTCTAGTGAAAAAAAAAAAACATACTAGATATAGTTTTGTGAAAGTAATTGTTTCATTTGGCTGCCACTAGCTGTATAAAAAACGCTCAGTAGTATGTTTACATCTACACAAGGCATCTTACAATCAGCTATTGATTGGGCTTGTATTTCATGAAAAATACTAAACATGGGTGTTCATTTTGCTAGGGTATTTTACCGAATGGGTAGGAAATAACAGTAAAGAGATTATCGAAGACATCTAGACAAGGAGTTACGGAGTTCAAAAATGAGGTCATGCTTACTGGCAAACGTGCTACAACATGTAAATCTGGTTAGACTAGTGGAATTTTGCAACCAAAGAAAAGAAAAGATGCTGATCTACGAGTACATGCCAAACAAAAGCTTGGATTTCTATCTCTTTGGTCAGTACTCCATAGCCTTTTACGCTTCCTAATGTAGTTAGAAAGTACATATATAGAGATCAATAACTCAACTTGAGGTGATTTTATTTAGCGGGGTTTTGAGTTGTTATGACTGGATGGCTTCCCTTTTTTTTTTTTTTTTTTTTTTTTTTTTTTTTTTTTTTTTGGTGTGGTTTTAGGTTTCTACAGGTGTAAGTTTGAAATTTCTTCTCAGCACCTTGCTGAAGATTGATTTCGAGGTTGGTTTTATGGGCCTGATTTGTTTGTTTTGTGTGCTCTTGTTGGGGTGGTCTGTTTCAACTATTATGGGTATAGTGTGTGTTTCTTATATCTTTCTAGTTTACTCCTCTAATAAAATTTTATCTTTTGCTGATAAAATAAAAAATAAAAAAAAATGGTGGGTTTAAATGATTACCTGAGGTTTCGCACTTCATGGGTGTCTTAAAGGGTGGTGGCACATTGGCACCGCAACACGTCATATTTATTCTTATAAAAATGATGGGTTTAAATGATTCTTAATTATTACTCATCTTAACTTATTAAATCTTATAAGATGATGGTTTTTAACAAAGGGTCATCTTTCATATTTTTCAAACGGTCATCTACTAACGTTTTTCATGTAGTGAAGCAATTACTTCCTGGTGCTGATACTTCCTTCTATGTCTATATATGACATTCGATCATTTCTATTAACAATCTTGGGCACTATTACTCTCAGGAAACACTTCAGCTAGTTGACAATTTAAAGCACCCCGAATCATGGTACAAAGGGCCCTCTCATCCTCCTTTATAGAAAATGATGGCAGTAACCTTCATACCATGCCATAGGTTGACACCCTTTGGGTCACAATAATTAAAAAAGAAAAGAGCTGGTTCGAAGTGATAACCTCAATGTTTTTTTGGCTAATGGGTTTATACGTAGTAATAGGTATTCAATGTCGTGCCACACCCCTTTAACCTTGAAAGAAACCTAGGTAGACCCATATTTAGCTTATAAGGGGGCGGTTTGTTCAGGTTTTTTTTCTTTTATTGCTTTTTTGTTTTTTTTTTTTTTCCTACATGTGCTTTTTGGACTATAATTTACCAACTATTCACAAAAATATCTACTCTAATGTAGATTTGGATAGACGATTATTGTTAGATTGGAAGAAACGAGTTCAAATCATCGAAGGGGTTACTCAACGGCTTTTATATCTCCAAGAATACTCAAGATTGACAATACTTCACAGAGATTTAAAATCTAGCAACATTTTACTGGACAACGAGATGAAGCCTAAGATATCAGATTTACGTGTGGCTAGAATTTTTGAAAAAGATGAAAGTGAAACAAAAGCACGCCATTTTGTCAGAACATAGTAAGTAAACCAACTTCAAAGACCACTTGTACATGTTTTCTTGTTTAGATACTTGACAATTATGTTGGTTCGTAAAATGCAGTGGATACATTCCTCCAGAATGTGTTAAAAAGGGTGCTTATTCCATGAAATTCGATGTTTATAGCTTTAGAGTTCTACTATTACAAATCAAAAGTGGGAAGAAGCATGCATTTTATGGTGCAAATGAAAATTTAATCCTCTTGGAATACGTAAAGAACTTCATCAAAATTTCCTATCATCATTTTGATTTGAAATTTGTCATTAATTTGAATTGCAAGATCGTTCACATTGAATTGTTTCAAGCATATGAGTTGTGGAAAGATGGAAAAGGCATGGAGTTTATGGACACATCACTAGATGATGCATATTCATCATGTAAATTGATGACATGCATGCAAGTAGTTCTGCTATGTGTCCAGGAAAAACCTACAGATAGACCATCCATGTTGGAAGTTTCTTCAATGCTCAAAAATGAAATTGCAGCAATTACTTTGCCTAAAAGTCTCGCTTTTTCGGTAAAAAGAGATGAAGAAAAGAGAATTGACTCTAGATTCCAATATGCAAGCTGTTCAACTGATACAACAATTACTCAAACGCTACCTCGATGATATTGGGTTTTGTGAGGCATGGTAGCATGGCCTATGTTGCTATGTCATGCTTCTTATTAGTTGGTGCTTGGTGTTTGTTGATTGAATTGATAATGAGGGTTGATGCTCCCTCCAACTGGGACAAAAAGGGGCTGCTAGTCCATTAAGTAAACCCTATCAACCACTTCTCTATAGTCTCTCTAATCTCTCAAAACAGTCTTCTCTCTCTCAACTTTTTAGAGCTTCATCTGGGATTTTGAATATAAATGAATTAATTTTGTAGAATTGAGGGATATAATCTGATTGCAATTTTATATGTTTTGAACTGTTAGAAAGTACTATTCAACACCGAACGAAGCAAAAATATGATGATATTTTTGGTTGAATTTGGTTTAGGTCTCTGTTTTTTATTTTTTATTTTTTTTTTTGGGGGGGGTGGATCTCGAGTGCGAGTCTTCAAAATCTTGAGATGGGTGTTTAAGGTAGGTAGGGGTGAGGCTTGCTCCTTAATGTGTAGCCCAAAGCCCCTTTTGGGTTATCCCAAGAACAAACCCCACCCCAAAGATGAAATTATACCCTGTTGGCAATGAATATTAATGGGCTCTGCAAATATTTAATGTTTTATAAGAAAGATCAATCTCAAACTTGCTTTCCAATCTACAACACTCGATCTGAATGCTTATTGAAAATTTGAACTTCTTGTCCATATTTCATAAGTTTGATATGAAGCTAGCTAGTTACTACATTTCCTAGAATTACATAACCTCAAGAAAATTGTTAAGTTTTCAACTTAAATGCCTAAGCTAATAAGTGGAGGGCTCAAACAGGTATGTGAAGACATGTTTAACTCGATATTTAATCGATGTGGGATGTGGTATATTTCCAACACTCCTCCTCACGTGTAGGCCTAATAAGATTCAAATGGCCTGTCACGTGGACAATAAAGACGGTCTCAATAGGCCTAAAAACGACATGCTCTGATACCATGTTAAGTTTCCAACTTAAAAGCCTAAGCTAATAAGTGGAAGGCCCAAACAAGTATATAAAGACATGTTTAACTCGATATTTAATCAATGTGGGATGTGGTATATTTCCAACAAAAATACCATAAATAATTATGAAAACAGGCTGATAGCTTGTAAAGAGTATCGTAAACAAAATAATAGCATGAGTAGAAACATTTCTCGACAAAATTGAACCACCTTTGTTGCCAATGAGGCTTGAGATAGAGAAGAGCAACCACTCCCAACAAGAAAATGATGTATGATGCAACAAAACTTGCATAGAAGACCACAGGATCGATATTGTACCACTTCCCTTCACTTTCATCTGAAGATGCTATTGGTGGGTGTGGTGACTCAACAATAGTAGTGCATTTTTTCTCCAACGGCGGTCCACAAAAAAATGAATCAGTTCAGAAGGGATTTGTCCACTCAAATTGTTGTAGGAAAGATCCAAGCTCTCTATTTGGGTCAGGTTTGAGAATGCACTTGGGATATATCCTGTCAGCTGATTATGAGACAAATTCAAGGCTTGAATCCGACTAAGCTCTCCTAGCTCATCTGGGATTTCACCTGTTAGATTGTTACATGACAAATGCAAGCCAGACATGTAATTAAGAATGTCACCCTCGTAAGCACTAACTCTATTGATACAGGACAACCTCAAAACATGTAAAAAAAAGAGAAAGAAGCTAGAAGAAAGAAGCTAGAAATGAAGCTGAAAGAAGCAAAGAAGAAGCAAAACCCTAGAATGTGGGAAAACCCAAATTTTTAATTCATAATAAGATAACTATTAAAGAGAATATTGGAGCCTATATATAGGTCCCAAGTACATCAAATAAGGAAAAAACTTAACCTAGGAATTTAAAAGGCAAAACTCAATTATTCTTAAAAATAAATTTGCCTAAAATATGCTAAAGCCTAGGTCTTCAAGTTAATAGGCCGTATTGGACTACCCGGTTGAACCAGGTGGATGCTGTCCCCATCAACTCTCCCGGGGTGGGAGAAACTTGACCTCGAGTTTGAGTTTGGATAGAGATACTGAATTCACCCATTCCAAATAAACAGATACTTTGAATAGGCCAATTGCTTGAGTCGTTGAGTTAATTCCACTTCAAAGTGTGCAACCTGAAGTAAAATCTTCAATTGAGCGAAGAACTCGATCAGACAGCAATCACTTGCCAACTCAAACTTGTCAACACCAAGAAAATCTATCCCTTGTACCTCAATCAATTCAGACGCAAACACAATATCATCCACTCTTGACAGAACCAGATTTTCTTGTGGCAAACCTTTTTCTTCAATACTCAATACTTTTGGGGCTTCTATACTCTGTTGAAACTCTTGCACAATCATTTCTTCAACTTTTGAATTATCTGTGATGACTTCAATGTCCCCTTCCAAAACGTCTTTAGCTGGTATAGGGTTAGGGAATGAAACAACTCCTTGTGGCATAGGCTCGGGTTCATTAGTGAGATCCGACTGCAGTTGGGCATCGAGCTTGGCACTTATGTCTGGAAGTAGTTTCATCATGGACTCCCATAGTGAGTAGTCCATTGGAGTTGCTTCCACAAAATTTACATAAGCTCTATCTTTGCAAATAGAAATAACGATTGGAGCATAATCATCTAAAACAGAACCCAAGGATTGTACTGCTTCCATGAGATAGAGCCTCAATTTTTCAGCACAATTCGTGAGGACTTGTTCTCCCAATTGCCAAGATAGAGATCCAACATTCTTGTTCTCCTTTCTAACACTATCCAAGAGAGGATATAGAAGCTCCTTGGAGATGTCATCGCTTTCCTCCAAAACCATGGTCATGATTGCTTCCATGTTGGCAAATGTAACATCAAAACAATGAAATTTAGCAATTGTCAGAAAATGTTGGAACATTTCAATAACCAATGCATCACACTCAAGATCCAACATCTCCACACATAACCTGATCTTTGCGACATTCTCAAGAATGGAAAGAGATTTAAAATAGCAACTATTCCCAAGAGACAAGGTACCAAATGTTAAATCTATAAGTCGAAAAACTTCTCTCATTTGCTCATTATTGTAGAGAGGAGTTGGTGCAGTGATTCTCAAAATCTCACAGATGTAAGAGGCAACTGAAACTCTCACATTGGTGTTCAGATGTTTCAAAAACTCAGGAGCTATCAATGCACTCATTGTAGGTCGAAGTGCATCTTGCATTGACTGAGATGGGACTTGCCATACGTTTGATAAGTTATATGCAAGTCCATAAAGTAGGCGGAGTAGCTCACCAATAGAATACATAGGAAATATGGGCTTTTTTCCCATATCCATAAGTCGCTTTCCGAACAATTGTTCAGAAAAATTCATTTTTCTTTTTTTTCTTTTTTTTTTCACTCTTTTTTTTTCTTTTTTTTTCACTCTTTTTTTTTTTTTTCAATCACTTTTTTTTTTTAATCAAACATGAGAAATTAATTGATACAATTCTAAAGAAGCAAAATTAAACTAAGAGAATAAGGAAATTGGAATACTGGATTAGAATAACCTGGATTGGAATGAGGATAACCCTGTTTGCGAATCTGGCTCCAATTGGAATAATCTGCTCCCAGTTAGAATAGCCCGATCCTCGTTTGGAATAGCCTGAGTTGAATGAAGGATAACTCTATCCACGGATTGGACAACAAACTTCAGTTGGAAAGAGTTAATCCGTGATTGGAATAACCTTATCCAAGGTTTACGAGCTACTTATTTGCAATTTAGATCGCCTAGAAATCATAACCAAACGGACCCATTCTCCTTTTATATCATATACCCGAGACTCAAAAGGTGCTGCCATTCCTAAGGTTCAATTGTGGAAGGGAGAGAGAGACTGGTGGGTGTCTTCGACTTCGGCGAGCTCGACGGCGGCGATGGCTTCCGGCAGAGATGGCCTTTGGCAGCGACAACCGATGGGGAAGGTCGACGTCACGAAAGAGAGCAATGATGGCATCGGCGAGATGGTGGTGGCTGTCAGTGAAGTCTCGATGGCAATGATGGTGGATGTGAGATCTGGCGATGGGTTCCGATGGTGGTAGCTTCTGACAACCAGGGTAAAAGGCTCAAATGGCAGTGTCGATGGTTGGCAGCAACGCCGTGGGCTCAAACGACAGCGCTGGTGACGCAAGGGTGAGTTTTCCAACAACGCCACTGATGTGACAGTGGGCTTCCGGCGATGGTAGCTTCTGACAAAGTGATAGAACACCTTTGAAAATCTACAAATTAAGCTAAGGAAATAATTCTTTCATTGATTTGCCTTTCCACCAATTACATCCTTTTATAGCGACTTTTACATAACGTTCCCAAAGATCCCTCCTAAGAATTAGGAGTTGACTGACATCAATTGAAATTAAAAGGAAAGGATGAAATCTATCCTAAGAAGTAGGGATTGACAATCAACATTTGAAATAAAAGGAAAGCTGAATAATTGAAATAAAAGGAAGGAATCTCCATACGCGAATTATGCAATTATCTTGCATATATTCCATATGGAATTTATTAGACCAGAATTCCTTATTGATCTTGTTAGCCTATGTGGCAGGGGATGACATACTCTGCCCCATAGGAGCTGTAACAATACTCCCCCATTGAGAACTGACTTGTCCTCAAGTCACAAAGTCTGGAAATCGGCCCACAAAGTCCTCATAAAGCTCCCATGTAGCGTCTTCAGCTGGACGCCCTTCCCATTGAATCAACAACTTAGTGACAGCTGTGTTTCAGTGTTTAAAAATACCACGATCTAAAATTTTTGCTGGACGCCATTCTTGTGATTGTAATTTAAAAATGGGTGGTAGAACTGTGCTTGTGGAAATTGAATCACCAACTCGCTTCTTTAGTAAAGACACATGAAAACTAGATGAATCCGCGATCCTTCTTGTAAAGCAAGCTTATAAGCAACAGTTTCAATACGAGTTTTGACTTGATACGGACCATAAAACCTTGGGCTTAACTTATGGAACCCCTTTTGCATCAATGA
Organism: Liquidambar formosana; assembly: GCA_039720395.1. Taxonomy (NCBI): domain Eukaryota; kingdom Viridiplantae; phylum Streptophyta; class Magnoliopsida; order Saxifragales; family Altingiaceae; genus Liquidambar; species Liquidambar formosana. The sequence continues at coordinate 14,591,837 of CM077826.1, forward strand.
ACGTTGACGATATAGTTGGAGTTTCAGGAAAACCCAATCACCTACGTCAAATGCTCGTTCTGTGAGATGACAATCTACTTGCATCTTCATTCGATGTTGAGCATCCTGGAGATTGCTTCTTAAGAATTTAAGGAGCTGGTCACGTTCACGTAGTGCAACATCAACCGTATGGACACTAGTGGAACCTGGAATATAAGTGTCTATACGTAGTGGTAGACGTCCATACACAGCCTGGAAAGGTAACATTTTGATGGAGCTATGATAAGAAGTGTTGTACCAAAATTCTATCTAGAGAAGATACTTGGTCCATTAGTGAGGGTGATGTCCTGCAAAACACCATAGATATTACTTGGTTGACCGATTAACTACCTCAGTTTGGCCATCTGATTGGGGGTGATAAGCTGTGCTTTTGCATAGTACCTTGCAAGTCAAAGAAAGCCTCCCAAAACTGACTGAGGAAAACTGAGTCCCGATCGCTAACAATGGATCTTGGCATGCCATGTAGTTTGGCAACATCCCGAACAAAGAACTCTGCAATAATTGAAGCTGTGTAAGGATGCTTCAATGGTGTGAAATGAGCATATTTGCTGAATCGGTCCACAACGACCATGATAGAAGTCTTATGTGCAGAACTTGGGAGTCCATCAATGAAGTCCATGGAAATATCAGTCCATACTTCATTAGGGACCGGTAAGGGCTGTAAAAGGCTAGGTGGGGCTAAGGTTTCATATTTAACACGTTGGCATACCTCGCACTCTGCCACATATCGTTTTGTAGCCCTTTTTATGCCCTTCCAATAGAAGTTGGTTGAGACCCATTTGTAGGTGGGTAAAAAACCTGAATGTCCTCCGATTATGGAGGCATGGAACTCATGCAAAATCCTTTGGCACCATGTTGATGTGGATGGAAGAACAATTCGGCCCTTATAGCGTAGAATGCCTATTGTCAACTGAGTAATGAGGGACTGAATTTGGGTCTTCTATGAGTTGCTGGATGATGGCAATAAGATGGGCGTCTTGCTGGTTTTCCTTGAGGATCTCATCAATGGCTGAAAATATAGGGGCTGTAATAGCATAAGTTGTCACTTCTTCTTATAAGCGAGAAAGGGCATCAGCAGCAACATTCTCCTTACCCTTACGGTACACAATCTCATAGTCATAACCTAGGAACTTTGTGAGCCATTTTTGTTGCTCCATTGTGGTTAACCGCTGATCCATAAAGTATTTTAGAGTCCGATGATCAGTCAAGACCTTGAAATGCCTCTCGAGTAGGTAAGGATGCCATTTGGATATAGCAATTACAATAGCCATCATTTCTTTGTCATATACTGATAAGCTGAGGTGCCTATCGACCAATGATTTGCTAAGGTAAGCAATGGGTTGGCCACTTTGTGTTAGTACTGCACCTATGCCGAGTCTAGATGCATCGCATTCAAGGACAAATTCACGAGAGAAATCTGGTAAAGCCAAGGTAGGGGTAGTAGATAAAGCCTCTTTCAATGCTTCAAATGCCTGTTTAGCTTGAGGGGACCAATAAAAAGAGTCTTTACGCAGCATTTGATTGAGTGGAGCTACAATCTTGCCATAATCTTTGACAAATTTTCGGTAGTAACCTGTGAGACCCAAGAATCCCCTCAAAGATTTGAGAGATGAGGGTTTTGACCATTGCTTCATAGCCTCAATTTTTGATGGATCAACTTGAACCCCTTTGGTAGATATTATGTGGCCAAGATACTCCATTGATTCTTGAGCAAAACAACATTTAGGTCTCTTAACATACAATTGATGCTTCCGAAGTGTGTGGAAAACTATAGTGAGATGAGCAAGGTGTGTCTTTAGATCCGGGCTATAGACAAGAATGTCATCAAAAAACACCAATACAAATTTTCGATCGAAGGAAGGGCCGAAAGACTTCATTCATAAGACTTTGGAAGGTTGCCAGTGCATTAGAGAGGCCAAATGGCATAACAAGAACCTCGTAATGCCCTTCATGCGTGTGGAAGGTAGTCTTTGGAATATCAGCTTCAGTAACTCTTATTTGGTGATAACCAGATCGCAAATCTAGTTTTGAGAAGATAGAGGCCCCGTGTAGCTCATCTAAGAATTCATCAATAACTGGAATTGGATACTTGTCCTTTACTGTGATATTGTTAAGAGCACGATGCTGCGACTTTAATAATGCTCCCAAGTGCAGGATGTCGCGAAGTAATAAATTCTCGGTGAGTCCGAGGTCGAACCACAGGGAAGGGGAATAATTAGCAGAAAAGATTGAGAAAAGATTTTAGAAATTTGGTTGCTTGGTTGCAGAGAATTAGTTGATTGAAAACAATAATTTAAAAGCACTAAGGTTCAGAGGTCCACTCACAACAAGTATTAGATATTTGCAAACGACTCAATTTTATAACTCAACTGAGATTCATACGAAGGATGACCCCAGTCGGATGATGTAACAATTAATTTTATTCAAAACAATTCTAAAAAATATGGATTTATAAGATTGATTGATTTAATGCATGAGAAAACTAGTAATTTAATTCGCAGGGAATTCTAAGCATTCACCGTACCCGGAGTTAACGATAAATAAAAGAATTATACAGAATAAATACTTTGCAAAATAATCAAAATCAATCAAAACTATAAAACCTTACATTAAATCCATGAAAGAGTCATTAAACAAATACCAAATAATTGTTGTGGTTTCACTCCTAGCCTTAGCAAAACGTTTAGCTACTCATGATAATTGAAAACTACAAAGAGAGGTAGAAGAAGAAGAACAAGAGAGAGGTGGTTGTAGAAGAGAAGATGAGAAGTAATATATAGAGGTGCAGCCACCTTTTCCTTTCCATGTGCTCTTAGGGTTTCCAAGAGAAAGAGGAGAAAAATTAGGAAACAAATTGGGAATCCCGGTTTTTTCAGCAGGGCTAACTTGTAACCCGTTTTTGACCTACTAAACGTTGAAATCACGAAAAATTCGTGAAATACAATATTGTAGGGCTTCAAATCAGCTTTCCAGGGACACCAATTTCGCATCAATTGGACTTCGGAGTCAAAAGTTATGGCTAAAATACGGTAACTGCTCCAAACTTCCTTTTTAATCTTCTTTCCAACTTTAGGGTTGCCAATTTCTTTGCTAAATTCTTCTAAAATTAATGCACTTCAACCTTGCAAAGCTTCCATATAATTCCAAATAAATTTAGAATGCTTGACCATAGGAAATTGGCTTCCTACAAAAATAAAACACACATTAATACACCACTTTAAGCATAAGAGCATGTATCAAGAGAATTCATGTATAATGTGTAAAATGCGGAATTAAGTGCTAAATAAATATGATAATGCCTACTAAAAGTATAACATTAATGCAATTTTAAGCTATTATCACACCCCCCAACCAGCATATTGCTAGTCCCTAGCAATCAAAGCGATTGAAATAGTCTTCTTCAAAATAAAAAACTCAAAACATGGCTACCAATTTCATCACCTTAGCAAAAGAATTAGATAAAAGTTCAGGACACTGACAACTATTAAAAACATCCTAATGAATTCAAAAACTCACTGTGTGTGAAGAATTTAGCCAACACAAATATAAACCCAATTTCAAAGTAAAGTACAACCCAAATCTCTATCTGAAATATGTTTCAACTCAAATCTCACAGGGATTACACCCAACAAAATAATGCACTCTGAATAGGGTAAAACTCTCGAGTATATGTGAGTAGAATAATGTAGAGCAAGAACAAGAATCTCACATATAAAATATTTGAAAAACGCTATCACAAGAAAGAATCATATAGTCTCATGAAAGGAATGCCAAATACTAAGAATGTACACCACACATTGCATTATAGCTCAGTCATGTCAATATCCGAACCATACTATCCTCGAAATCAAATAGGACTTTTAATAGGATGTAATGTTGGGATAAAAGAAGGAATTGAAACAAAAAGGTTATGGTGATAATAAAAAGTGTATCCGAGAATGGTAGAAAGAACAAACTCACTTGAAACAATTTTGTATTCAACTTATTCTTCCAAACTTTGGCAATCAAATACTTTTTTTTCTTTTTTTTTTTTTCTTCTCAATACTTCACCAACAAAGCTTTCTCTTTCTTTCTTCTTTTTTTTCTTTCTTTTTTTTTTCTTTTCTTTGTTTTTTTTTTTTTTTTTTTCAATTTTCCCACCCATTCACCTTACTGAACATTGATAATATCCATTCTCAAAACACTTTGGGAAAAAGGTTATGAAAGAAAGGCTAATCAAAAGGCTCAACGGGCTAACTAATGGTAATGTATCATAAAGAAAAGAAATTAAAGGCTCAAAGAAATCAAAGATGGCCTAAAATCATCTCTCAAGGAGTGGTATAATTTTTCAATATCCATGACTTCAAAAGAAACAAGTGTGGTATAAAAAATATATTCTCAGCATTCAACCAAAAAGAAGAAATAATGAGACTAAACAATGAAATTTGAGCGCTTCCAAAAATCAATGTAAGATTAAATATAATAACCCTCTAAAAAAAAAATTAATGGCTCAAATACTCGCAAGGGCTAAAAGTCTCCACATTTTTATTCATCAAGATCTCCAAAATCATCTTTACCCTTTAATCAAGAATCATATTCATGCGGCTAAAGTGCAAGTGCAATGTAATCCGAGTATGAAATTCAATGGAAAATTTTAAACAGGAGTAGCATAATGAACTTCAAACTAGATAATCATGCTAAGGCAACAAAATTTTTAAGCCAAAAAATTGTAAACCACTAAAATTTTTTTTTTTTTTTTTTTTTTGAAAAATAAGATAAACTAACTAAGACCAAAATAAACTAACACCACACCAAAATTCCCTCCCCCCAACCTAAAAGATACATTGTCCTCAATGTAAACAAAGAAAAACAAAGTAGTAGAGATCATGGAGAGTACCTTGAGGTGCGAACCAAAAAGAAAACAAACAAACTCTAATACCTGCAAAATGGGTTAGACACGAAAAACACAAAAAACAAAAGGGAAAAAAAAATAACTAACTACGACACAAACACTAATACGAACTAACTTATTAACTTATTAAGGGTTTGGTAAATCCTGGTAGACAGGATCCACCAAATCAATGGCCTCATCCTCAGGTGAAAAATTCTCAAGAAATGGTTTAAGACGTTGTCCATTAACTTTAAAAACATTACCATTCTTAGGATTTTCAATCTCAACAGCTCCATGAGGAAAAATAGTTTTAACCACAAATGGTCCTGCCCAACAGGACCTTAGCTTACTTGGAAACAAGTGCAATCTAGAATTATACAAAAGAACTTTTTGAGATGGTTTAAAAGATTTCCTTAAAATATTTTTGTCATGAAAAACTTTCATTCGTTCTTTGTAAATTCTAGAATTGTCATAAGCATTTCGCCGAATTTCTTCCAAATTAATTATATGAGTGCACACTAAACGGCTAATTCCTTTAATGGCAGAAACATTCAATCCTATTGCACCTTTGTGTTCTTTCAAAATTTTCAGCAACTTACCTTCTTGCAAGGGATCAAGTTTAGTAGATATTACCATAGGAAAAATCTCCTTAGGTCTAAAGAATGCATACTTGAGTTCCACTAGCAAAGGCTTTAATTCCAGTTTAGGCACTTTCTCATTCGATGGCAATCGTTTAAGCTCACGGGGTGGTAGCTCTTCAAATTTAGGCTTCCGCGCATTCACATCCAATTCCTGTGTAGAATCCAATAAATAATAAAGATATGCAATTTTAGGATCCTCATTAAATTCCAAATCAAAAGAATTAACCAAGCACGCCTCTAAAGGATCAGAAAAGCACGACACATTAAATTGTTTTTGAACAAGTGTATCAATCAAGTTAACTTCATGAAAGTCATCATCATCCTTAGGTTCTTTGCAAGTATTAAAAATATTCAATTCTTGGGTCATATTTCCAAAAGACAATTTAAGTACACCACTCCTACAATTTATAAAAGCATTGGAAGTTGCAAGGAATGGGCGACCCAGAATCATAGGAATTTGAGAACTAGCATTCAAAACAGGGTGTGTGTCCAAAACAATAAAATCAACAGGAAAGTAAAATTTATCAATTTGGACTAACACATCCTCTACTATTCCCCTAGGTATTTTCACAGAACGGTCCGCAAGCTGAAGAGTTATTTTTGTAGGTTTTAACTCACCTAGACCCAACTGTTCATATACCGAATAAGGTAAAAGATTCACGCTAGCCCCAAGATCAAGTAAAGCTTGCTCTACTTTAAAATTACCAATAACACATGAAATTGTGGGACTACCTGGATCTTTATACTTAGGAGGAATATTATTTTGAATAATAGCACTCACCTGCTCAGTTAAAAATGCCTTCTTTTGTACGTTAAGCTTACGCTTACATAAATCTTTCAAAAATTTAGCATAAGAAGGAATTTGTTTTATTGCATCCAACAAAGGAATGTTGACTTTCACTTGTTTAAAGATTTCAAGAATGTCTGCATTCTGATTCACTTTTTGAGGTGGTTGGAATCTTTGAGGAAAAGGAATGGGAATGGGGCATCTCTCAACTACACTTGACTCGGGCTTATTAAGTTCATTACTACTCTTTGTTTTTGAAAATTCTTCTTTTTCTTTGTCTTTGGGTGGTGGAATAGTTTTATCAATAACTTTTCCACTACGAAGAGTAGTAACGGACTTAGCATGCTCAAGTTGTGTATCAGATAAATTAGAATCACTAATACTAAATTGACCTTGGGGGTTAGGTTGTGGTTGAGATGGAAATTTACCTTTTTCTTGAATGCTTAATGAAGTGGTCAACTTAGTAAGAGTGTTTCTAATGTCACCTATGGCTTGAGAAGTCTGATTATTTATGGTGGCTTGACTCTGCATAAACTGTTGCAATGTTTCCTCTAAACCCTTCTTAGGAGGAGGATTATAAGGAACAAAATTAGAATGGCCTTGAGGTGGTAGTGTAACATTATCATTCCTCCAACTGAAATTTGGATGATTCCTCCACCCTGGATTATAAGTTTCAGAATAGGGTGAAGAAAAAGGCTTTTTATTTATATTTATAGCATTTGCTTGATCGTGCAACACCTCTTTAAAAGCAGGAATAGTTGGGCAATCATTTGTAGAGTGTCCCACAGTCTCACAAATACTACAAACATCATTCAATTTAGGCACAGACATAACTTCATTAACTTTCCTTAATTTCATGGCTTCTAATTTCCTAGCCAAAGTAGCTACCCTAACACTTAAGTCATCATCCTCTCTAAGATGGTACTTACCGCCCCCAGATGGGTTGGTAGAAGGCTTGGACCTATCTAAAGTATCAGTTGTATCCCAAGATTGGGCATTCTCAGCTAACAGATCAAAATAGTCAAAAGCCTCATTAGGGTCCTTATTCATAAATTCACCATTGCACATCATCTCTACAAATTGGCGCATTTTAGGAGTTAAACTTTGATAGAAAAAACTAATGATACGCCAAGTTTCATAGTCATGATGTGGGCAAGAATTTAATAAATCTTTAAAACGTTCCCAACATTGGTAAAAAGTCTCATTATCTTTTTGTGAAAAATTCATTATTTGCCTTTTGAGAGCATTTGTCCTATGAAGTGGGAAGTGCTTTTTCAAAAATTCAGTTTGCATCTCTTGCCATGTGCCAATGGATCTAGGTCTTAAAGCATTAAGCCAATTTTTCGCCTTATCCTTGAGAGAAAAGGGAAATAATTTTAATTTAATAGTCTCTTCACTACAAGTTTGGTCATGGAAGGTTACACAAACCTCATCAAATTCCTTAAGGTGCAAATATGGGTTTTCAGATTCTAAACCATGGAATTTAGGTAGCAATGGAATCATGCCAGCCTTAAATTTGAAATTATTAGCATTCAGAGGAAAAATGATACAAGATGGTGCACTACTCCTAGTAGGCTGCAAATAATCTCTAAGAGTCCTTTTATCATCCCTATCAATATTCTCAATTTGTTCCTCATTATCAGACATGGTGTCAAGTGTGTGATTGTGTCCAAGAGAATCAATTAAATTGCCACACAAATTTTCAGACTCAACTCTAACCAAACGATGAGTATGATCACGATGCCAAATTTGCATAAAAAAAAGAAATAATAAAATAAAAATAAAAAGTTGTGGAAAGAGTTTACCGGATTTACGAAGAGATTCGCAAAATACAACAAACCTCCACTGAAAACAATGAACTGCTATTTATCCACGCCAGTCCCCGGCAACGGCGCCAAAAACTTGCTGCGACTTTAATAATGCTCCCAAGTGCAGGATGTCGCGAAGTAATAAATTCTCGGTGAGTCCGAGGTCGAACCACAGGGAAGGGGAATAATTAGCAGAAAAGATTGAGAAAAGATTTTAGAAATTTGGTTGCTTGGTTGCAGAGAATTAGTTGATTGAAAACAATAATTTAAAAGCACTAAGGTTCAGAGGTCCACTCACAACAAGTATTAGATATTTGCTAACGACTCAATTTTATAACTCAACTGAGATTCATACGAAGGATGACCCCAGTCGGATGATGTAACAATTAATTTTATTCAAAACAATTCTAAAAAATATGGATTTATAAGATTGATTGATTTAATGCATGAGAAAACTAGTAATTTAATTCGCAGGGAATTCTAAGCATTCACCGTACCCGGAGTTAACGATAAATAAAAGAATTATACAGAATAAATACTTTGCAAAATAATCAAAATCAATCAAAACTATAAAACCTTACATTAAATCCATGAAAGAGTCATTAAACAAATACCAAATAATTGTTGTGGTTTCACTCCTAGCCTTAGCAAAACGTTTAGCTACTCATGATAATTGAAAACTACAAAGAGAGGTAGAAGAAGAAGAACAAGAGAGAGGTGGTTGTAGAAGAGAAGATGAGAAGTAATATATAGAGGTGCAGCCACCTTTTCCTTTCCATGTGCTCTTAGGGTTTCCAAGAGAAAGAGGAGAAAAATTAGGAAACAAATTGGGAATCCCGGTTTTTTCAGCAGGGCTAACTTGTAACCCGTTTTTGACCTACTAAACGTTGAAATCACGAAAAATTCGTGAAATACAATATTGTAGGGCTTCAAATCAGCTTTCCAGGGACACCAATTTCGCATCAATTGGACTTCGGAGTCAAAAGTTATGGCTAAAATACGGTAACTGCTCCAAACTTCCTTTTTAATCTTCTTTCCAACTTTAGGGTTGCCAATTTCTTTGCTAAATTCTTCTAAAATTAATGCACTTCAACCTTGCAAAGCTTCCATATAATTCCAAATAAATTTAGAATGCTTGACCATAGGAAATTGGCTTCCTACAAAAATAAAACACACATTAATACACCACTTTAAGCATAAGAGCATGTATCAAGAGAATTCATGTATAATGTGTAAAATGCGGAATTAAGTGCTAAATAAATATGATAATGCCTACTAAAAGTATAACATTAATGCAATTTTAAGCTATTATCACACGATAATCAACACACATGCACCAAGTCCCGTCTTTCTTTTTAACTCAAAGAACTGGTGAGAAAAATAGACTTGTGCTCGGTCTAATGATGCCAACATCACGCATTTCCCTTACCAATTTCTCAATTTCATTTTTTTGAAAATGGGGATACTTGTAAGGCCTGACATTTGTAGGTGTACTTCCAGGTAGTAGTGGAATCCGATGATCCTGGGTTCGGTGAGGAGGTAACCCACTTGGTTCCACAAATATATCATAAAATTGCTCTAGCAACGAGATAACTGAATGGTCCAGTTTCGTTTCTTTAATTGGTGTAGAATGCAGGAGGCATATATATAGCCCTTGCCCTTGTTGCAAAAGCAAATGATGAAATTCACCATCGTCATTCATTGTATCAAATGAAGAAGAAACACCTGTTAGTATAACTTGGTGCTGGTCATGTGTAAATCTCATTGTTAGTTGGCCAAAATCCCAACTAATGACTCCAAGGGATCGTAGCCATGCTGCACCCAAGACAACTTCATAACCACATACAAGTAAGAGGAAAAAATCTGAAATAAATGAGTGTCTTTGAAGTAATAGATTCACCTTGTTGCAACGTCCTGGACTTTGTACTTTGCTCCCATTAGCTACTGTAACATTAATAGGATTAGAGGGAGTTATGGGTAACCCACATCGCTTGGCAATTTTTGGGTGGAGGAAATTATGTGTCGATCTAGAATTAATCAGTATAGTTACAGGTTCTTTCTTTACATGTCCCACAAGTCGCATAGTTCCGGTTCGCTACGTCCCAGCAATGGCATTTAAAGAGACTTCCATAGTAGAAGTGTCTTCCAACTCTTGCTCTTGTTTGACAGTAGAATCATTGCCTTCCTCCATCTCAAGAAGCAATAGTTGTGGTCGCTTACAACGATGGCCAGGGCGAAATTTCTCATCGCAGTTGAAACATAACCCCTTGAGTCTACGCTCCTACTGTTCAGCCATACTCAATCGCCGCACACCTGCAAATAAATTTCCTGCAGCTGGTGGGGTTGATGTAGCTTGTCCTGTCCACCTCAAAGGTGGGTTAGGTAAGGACAGAGTTGATGGAGATGGTAATTGAGGCAAGAGAGGAGATGTACGGGCAGCCTGTCTTTTTGATACCGTGGAAACAATTGCATTGATAGATTCTTCTTGTTGTTTGGCTATAGCATATGCTTGAATTAAAGACACTGGATTTAACAATTTCACACCTGGTCGGATGTCGTCATTGAGTCCAAATATGAAGCATCTTATGAGAAATGCTTCAGGCAGTATCAAGCAACAGTTTGCTAGCCGTTCGAATTTCGACTAATAATCACGTACAGTAGAAGTTTGGCGTAGTTTAGCTAGTGAACCTTAAGGATCTTTATCATCACTTGTCCCAAAGTGTTTGCATAAGGCGCGGCTGAATATAGCCCATGTGGGGCATCCTACTATCCTTGCTAACCATTGATACCATGGAATGGCCTCTCCTTGAAGATGGGCTACTGCTACTTCCACCATTTGGTCATCAAGCAATCCATTAAGTTGTTAGAATTGTTGTGCTCGAAAAACCCACCCTTCCGGATCATTCCCATCAAAGGTAGGGAAGTCCATACGTATTGGTCGTCCTTGATATCCTCTGAAAAGGGGAATTAGAGGAGGCTGGGTTTCTGGAGGGGGGCGAGGAATGTGCATAGGTTCTTCAATGGGGGGTGGTTGAACATGTGGAGATTGTCGAGGATTGTGATTGGTTTCATCAGCATGAGGTCGTGGAGGGTATAAGCTAGTGATAGAGGCTTGGATAGTCAACAAGGTCTCTGTGAGCTCGGCTATTTTTGTGGATAGTTCATTGACGTTTTTGCTGGTAGAGGAGAGCTCCATGCGCATGTCATCAACCTCATGAAAAATATTTCTTTCAAAGCCTGATACCAAAATGATATCAAAATGGTAGCAGGAAAGTGCTCTGATACCAAAATGATAGAACACCTTTGAAAATCTACAAATTAAGCATCTACTACAAAAACGTTGATAGATGACTGTATTTAACAGCCATCTTTTACCAAAACAGTCATCTTTGTTTTTAGAAAAAACAGTCATCTCTTCAGGCGTCATCTTTTATCATCAAATAAGATGACCATTTTTTACGGTCATCTTTGAGAGTAATAAATGACCGCTTTTTAAAAACAGTCATGTTTGACTCAAAGAAAGAAGATCCTTTATTCATTAACATGGTTATCTTTTTGTGCTATAGATGACCGTTAAAAACGGTCATGGATTCAACAAAACATGACTAGTTTTATCTTAAAAACAGTCATGTATTAATATATAAGATGACTATTTTTCACAGTCATCTTATGTTCTTGAAAACAGTCATATATTACTATATAAGATGACTGTTTTTCACAGTCGTCTTATGTTCTTAAAAACAGTCATATATTACTATATAAGATGACTATTTTTCAGTCATCTTATGTTCTTAAAGCCAGTCATCTTATGTATTAAAAGATGACTATAAAAGACAGTCATCTTATCTATGGCTCCTTTTTTTTTTTTTTTTTTTTTTTTTTTTTTTTTTTTTTTGGTGAATATATACAAAAAATTTGTCATATACTATTTACTACCCTACAAACCTATTATTAAATTTGATATATCAACCTGTTTATACAAATTACTCAATAATTAAATTCTCAATATGAAATGAAAGAAATTAAGACAAATAAAAAAAGAGACAAATAAAAGAACAAAGGAAATTAAATCACTCATATTAATTATAAAACCATCATTTTCATTTCATTGGATTACAATAACATGGTTTCAAAAGTCACCATTCCCTTGACCTAACTAGTGCTACAATATTTTTGATGTTAAAATGAAAAACAAATCTAAAAAGGCAACATCCTCAAAAAAATTTCACTTTTTTCCATGGTGCATGATTCAACTACACAAAAAGAAAAAGCTATCAGGTGAGAAACAAAAAAACAAAAAAAAAAAAAAAAAGGACGAATTAGAAGAGTGAGTATCCACAAAAGTTTCAGTGTTAGTTTGCTCCCATTTCTTTGACTCTATCAAAGCAAAATATCCCTTTCTCTCTCTCTCTCTCGCTCTATCTCACCTACACACCTGCAAAAAGCAAAATCTATTTAACACAGTTCTATGTAACAATGTCCTAATCGCAAAACGAAAGAGCTAAAAATGCAGAAATGGGAAAAAACAAAATCTCCACAAATCATACCAGCTTTTGAATTAATTAAAACCCAATCAATGTTAACATCAAATTTCTCCCTTTACAATGCAAAATAAAAGCATAGAAATGCTCTATTACCTGCAAAAAGCAAAATCTTTTAACAGTTCTGTGTAACAATGAGCTACTAGCAAAAAGATAGATCTATCAACATTTAGATGCACACACATAAGCAGAGAGCAAACCAAAAAATCAAATCATATTCTACGCAAAGGCCACCATAAATAGATAGATATCCTATCCAGCACATAAAAAACTTTCCAGAAATGCACACATTCTCAGCACAAAAAAACCTCTCTAGAAATCAAGCACTAGCCATTTTGGCAATGAAATCGGTAGCCATGTTGCCTTTCTATACTCCTGCACAATACTCCTACAGTACAAAACAAATACCAAAGCTCCAACCAGCTTTAACTCCTCAGCACAGCTAGGGAACATCTCATACCTCTAGTAGACATCACAACCAAAAAACTAAACCTAGAAACATAAATTAAATGGAGTCTAAACTCTTATATAAACTAGTTTTTGGCAATGAAATTGGCAACCGTGTTGCATTTCTATACAAAGATGTAGCACCAAGCATATATACCAAATTTGGCCTTCAACTTTTCAATCAAACTCGACTGTCTGACAATTCAAAATATCAGAAGCAAGAATCTCTCTCATTGTAACCCCAGGACATTATGTTGTATCCACAAAAGCACCCAAGTCGTAGTTATAGAGGAACCGACATTCTTCTCTTAATTGTATCAAATTTATCTTCTACACTTCTAACAATAAAAAATAATCCTATTATCTTGGTTTAAACATGCCACAACTATGACCGTTTCTCATTTATCAGGCCAATGAAAGGGAATGAGGATATTTTCTATGTTACATGGACTCGGGTATCAGTGTTGGTTGCAGGTGTGTATCTAGGTGTCCGATTCGTCTAACCTTCAAACCTTAGCACATGGTGACACAGCTAAATCATTAAAGTGTGATTTTCTTCTTCAATAACCTAGGGAAAAATGAAGTGCATATGTTACATAATGTGTTTAACATGTGTGCCTTCATTGATTTGAATTATCAATGAGACATGAGCAAATTAAACATAAATATGAACTTGCCACTAATGAGGAATATGCCTCCCTTCTCTTATTTGAGACCCCTATTGGTTAAGCATCCAACAATAGGCATGTTGGACTCATAATCCATACCCATATTTGTACCCATGTTGTGTCCAACAAGGACAATTTACACATTTTGAAGTGTCCATGTAATAAATTATTTGAAAATAAAACAAGTATGGAATCTGTGGAGTTCAGGAAAAAAGAAAATATCAAACAGAAAACAATTTGGTAAGCTTTTCTATTTGTCATAGAGAAAAAATCAAACTAATACGAAAGATCATATCAGACCTTGCTCAAAGGGACACCGAGCTGGATCCTCACCAAAATACTGGGACAAGGAATCTACACTTCTTCCCTGCAAGCCAATGAGAGGACTAAGGACTGACATCAACAATATACTGCATACTTATAACTATCAACACCTAATGATATGACGAGGGCTCACCACTTCAAAGTACAAAGAGATGAGCGACCTTACTTCAGCTTCAACAGTAAGAAGGAAATTCTTCAAAACCTGAAAATGTAAAAGTTCAACTATCCATGCTTTTGAAAAACATATGTGGAAACAATAGACATATGTTGAAAAGGAAGCGAATAATAAATATTGGAAAATATCACATCCCAAATCGTCATTAAAAATAAAATAAAAAAATGTCGCACAAAATTTAAATGCAATGGCCAAGCATTCAAGGGAGAAAAAAAAAAAAAAAAAAAAAAAAAAAAAAAAAAAAAAAAAAAAAAAAGAAAAGAAAGAAAGAAAGTCCTAAGCACCAACTAACTCATAAAAATACCGTCAGTTCAAGAAAGGAAAGAACTATGAGCAATGACAAAGTTAGCTTGGAACCTTGGATTCAAACTCATCATGTAGTCATTCCAAAAGTATAGCTCAATTTCCATTAAACACTTGGAAATTGATATGACTGATAAAATAAACATGGGAATATGGAATCTATTGTCCCTTTTCAACAGCTCAAAAAGAGAGATTTGGGATGTGTTATTACTATTTTTATGCCTTCAAACCTATGTAAAATATCTTGAATTGTTTAATTTCGAATTGGACAACCAAACATGCCATTAAGTAACAAGCTTTACCTTTGCTGTTTGTGTGTCAACAACTTTGTTCTCAACTAAATCACACTTGTTCCCAACTAGAAGCTTGCAAACAGTGTCATTTGCATATCTATCAATCTCATTCAACCACTGCTTTACATTATTGAAGCTCTCCATTTCGGTAACATCATAGACAATTTGTCGTAACCTCAATTGGAATAAGAATTCTTTAGCATCTTAAAAACTAAAAGAAAAGCTCTTGAAAACTACATCAAATTCACTTTCCAATTTAGGATATTGAAGTCCCCTGTATGCCACAATGATTTGAACATCATGTCAAAATAGGGGTTACAAGATAACTCCCTTGCAAACTCATAATAGTCTATACCATTTTAAAATTTTTTACATAATAATTTGCATTCTTTTGTCAAAGTTACAAAATGCCACAAGAATCATGATGACATGTTGAACACTCCCAAGAGCAGGCCATAGATAATAATGTGTAAAAATTAAGACACATTTAGCGCCAGAACTACTTAGGAGCGTACATGATACAGACAATATTCTGAAATGTTGCTAGAATATATGATTAATCATTTGCAGCACCTTATCAATATAAGATCCAATGTAGATTTAAATCCTGAATAATTTTAAGTACATGGGATGCTAATTGACGCCTTTTACCATCATGGTACCTAATCGACGCATTTTAAACTTCGGGGTAGCAAACTGAAACCTACCCCAAACTTGGGGGTAGTTTTCTGCATTTTACCCAAAAAAAAAAAAAAAAACAAATAATATTACCAACTATACATCACCAACTTACAAAAATACAAGATATACTCTCCAGAAAGCATCAGTTTCAACTTTCAAACATAACAGTAGCTATGGTGTTTCTAGTAGCATCAGCAAAACCTATGTAATTGGGCTTTATTAACTACTATGGAGCCATTGAAGTCAAATTATGATTCAAATTATTTATTGATAATGACATTGTTATACTCTGTAAATTGCCAAATCTCAACTTGCACAGGTTCAGCCTACCCAACCTGATCAATGGATGAGCTTGGGTTAGTATTTATAGGGTTAGGGTTGGGCTAAAAATATCTCAACCCAATCTCATATCTGGTTGAGCTCAGGCAGAAGGGTTGGGTAACCCTGCCCAACCAAAACCCAACCTATATAAAAATATAATTTTTATACTGCTTAGGTATCATATATAAAAATTAAAATATGATATGAAATCTTTGAGTGGTTGTTTGCATCTTAATTCTTAAATCTATGGGAGAGAAACACACAATCCTCCCTTTCATTATGACCCTATGTCAAATATCCTTTTACTCTCTCCCGAAGCAGTAAAGCACTGCCTCTCTCTTCTCTCCATCTTTTTGGAACCCATTGATTTCCTAATCAAATCCCCAATCAAAGATGGCTTGATAAAACCACGCGATCACAGGGTTTCTGCAACCATCATGGAACCCTCTTCGTCGTCTTCTTCAAACTTGTCTCAAATATACCCTCGAACCTTCAATAAGGGTAACTCCACCGTCGGCGTCAATTGTACCAACGTCATTGTTCTCAGCATCAAGAAGTCCACTGCCAAAACTCTAGGACTCCAGCTCTCTCTCTCTCTCTCTCTCTCTCTCTCTCTCTCTATCTATATATATATATATATACTACTAAATGTGCAGGTGTGGGAAATTTTGCCTTCAAACCTATGTAAAATATCTTGAATTGTTTAATTTCGAATTGGACAACCAAACATATATGCCATTAAGTAACAAGCTTTACCTTTGCTGTTTGTGTGTCAACAAATTTGTTCTCAACCAAATCACACTTGTTCCCAACTAGAAGCTTGAAAAAAAAAATTCCACGCTGATGAGAGATAAAGAGAGCCTTTGTAGTTTGAAAGCGGCTTGTCTGAATATAAAAAGAGAAACTATGAAAGAATTTGGTCTAATTAGCAAGAACGTAGAGTTCATAGAACTGTCTATTTACTCAAAGGTTTGGAAATTAGCACATAACATTAAATAAAGAGTAACTGCAAGGCCCGATATTTTATAAATATTAAAGACAAGGAACTGCAATTATAAACATAATTGTAATATGCCATGCATAATTGCATATGGAACCAGCAAAATGAAAACCAGCTAGCAATGATGTGACAGAGCAACCATAAAAACAGAGGCTCAAGCTTTAATAGGAGTTACACAATCGGAAATTTCTTAATCCTAGAATACTATAAAAAAAAATTTCTTACAATGATACCACGTGCTCCTCGGTAATAACTGCTTGTTATAGTCCGAAACTGCTCTATCCGGCAGTATCCCACTAAAAAGACCAACAACAAAAAAAAGTAGTTAAATGAAGTATTTATTACACTCTGAAAGGAAGCATAGTGTAGAAAATGTGATGATAAAGAAACAATAAAGTGCAGAATGATCAACACTATAAGTGGAAGCCAATCAATTCTATTCAGTACTTAACCATGAGGACATCTGTAAAGATATTGAATGACTAGATACATTAGCACTATCAGAAATACTCTTCTTTATTCTTTTTTTTTTGCTTTTTTTTTTATTTATTTATCAACAATAGAAATAAAATTTCATTAATAAGCACAACTGCACAAAAGAGTACAAATAAAAGAGGACAAGATGTCCACCTGAAAACAAAAGGAAAAAGACAAGCAACTAAGACAAACAAACTGACATCCAATCAAACTTAATGGCAAATTAAGGAACCCGCAATAGCCTTAGAAACAGAAGCCCAAAAAGAAGCTAAAAAGCTAACTCTATGCCACAACCCCTCATTGGACTCAAATTTATCTTCAAACACCCTAGCATTCCTCTCCAACCATAATGGCCAGAACACCGCCAAAATAGCACACCTCCAAAGAATTACCGTTTTCTTACTTCTTCCAAAACCCCCAAACTCTATGTCAAACATATTGATGCAAGATCTTGGGAGAACCCAACTTAACTCAACCCTATAGAAAAGCCCTGCCACAACCTCCTACCAACCGAACAATGTAGAAACAAAGGATCCATACTTTCTTCATCCCTTTTGCACATTATATAGACGAATAAGACAAGAACCAGATATCTAGTGGACTTTTGCCAGCACAAGTCCTATTTTATGGACTTGTGGCCAAAGTCCCCTTAAATTTTTTGTTGGTCACAACATTTACTAAATCTTACAAACATTTTAATCCAACCAAACCCACTATCATAAACAAAGAAAAAAAATTAAATGTTGCCATATCGATAAATTTAAATACCCAAACCAACCCTCAACCAAATTTCAACTAAAAAAAAAAAACTGAGACTACAATTAACAAATTGAAAATTGGGTATCTGGCAGTCTTTTACTCACAATCTGCAGCTTGATCGTCTTCCCATCCTGCTCTACAGTTCTAATTTTCTGAAAACCAACAAAAACTTAATGAGTTATTAAACCACAAAAAATACGGTATATTATTTATAAAAGAGAGAGAGAGAAAGAGATAGACTCACGAAATCAACTCCGATAGTACTAATGTAGCTGTCAACATACGAATCATCCTGTAATTAATTTAAAATTAATTAATTTTAAAATTTTGTTTAGTGAAAAAAACAACTTCAGACATTAATTGCTATATTGCTTCATTACCTAAATTTAAAATAAATAAATAAATAGTAATACATCGAAAGTCTATCAAAGTCAACTTACTGCGAATCTGAAAAGAAGGCATGATTTTCCCACAGAATAGTCTCCGATTAACAAAAGCTTGAACAGACAGGTTGTCTTGATGCATTAAACAAACAAAAAAAGAAAAACAAATTATTGGTAAAATGTGTCCAAGAATAACACAGACAAAGAAACTAGTTGCAGAATCAACTCTACTCTGCATTTATAATATTCTGTTCAAGCTATTCTGTTCAAATAAAAAAATTTAAAAAAATATAAATAATAAATAATAAAGGGCAGCACGTTTTGGGGTTATGGTGTTGAGTATAAAGGCTAGAAACATAGACCCCAAATTAAAATCATCATTCGCGTACCAACCGCAACGCTTCAACTCATTAACACAGTCTTTACAATTGAATGTTAATAGTGAAGACATAGCGGCTCATGCCTTTGATATTAGGCCTGACCGCTGGTTGGAGAATGATTTGGGATCATCTCACAGGAGAGCTCATATTCGAAGGGCGGACCTGGGACCTGTACTTTATAAAGGATGGAATGGAGCCAAGGGAAGAAAACGACTTTACAAGAAGCACACTTTACTTCAAGGTCACTCCCTTCTTGTTCTTCCGGTACAACCACATGTATCCGATCCTCAGAAAATCCCCAAATTAAAACCCCCATTATCGAATAACATATGATGTGCAATGAATCACACCAAACCCCAACCATGAAATTAAACCTAATCAAGAACATATGAAACCCTAATGTATATGCACATGTAACTATACATTGAGAAGTAGATCTGCTGACAAAGATCGAAAGCAAGAAAAAGTGAGAGATACAGAGAATGCACCCAAAAAAAAAAAAAAAAAAGAACAGAGAAAAACATACAAGGTAGATTGCGATAGATCTAGACAGATTGAGAGAGAGGGAGAGAGATATACCTCGGACGAACTCCGGCGAGGCCAGCAGCAACTTCTAGCAAAGTGGATCTCAACATTGTCTGCCCGAGTGAGGCAGATGGAGATGGTGACGACAACACTGAGGGTAGCCTGGGCGACGGCGACGGTAAGGGTGGCCTGGGCGACGGTGACGGTGAGGGTTGTGGTGCTGATGCGTGAGGCCTTTGTGAGAAACTAAGGAATGGAGATTGGAGAGAGAGAGAGAAAAAAGTAGGTTGTGTTAAAAGGGGATCGGGGAGCTATAAAAAAA
The DNA here is from genome assembly GCA_039720395.1 of Liquidambar formosana. NCBI lineage: Eukaryota > Viridiplantae > Streptophyta > Magnoliopsida > Saxifragales > Altingiaceae > Liquidambar > Liquidambar formosana. The sequence goes on from CM077826.1 coordinate 14,611,581, forward strand.
AATGACATGGGAGGAAAGTGAATTGATGACCGGTTTTTAAAAGTGGTCAACTTTTGTTATAATGTTTTTAAAAACCAGTCATCTTTGTTGTTCCAAAGATGACTGTTTTAAGTTTGAATTTAAATACTAGTCATCTTTTCATCCTAAAAATCAAAAGATGATTGATTTTTAAAATACGGTCATCTTATTAAATTCTAAAAGCATCATCTATCAACCTTTTTCTAATAGATAGTGATAATAGCTTAAAATTGCATTAATGTTATACTTTTAATAGGCATTATCACATTTATTTGGCACTTAATTCTGCATTTTACACATTATATATGAATTCTCTTGATACATGCTCTTATACTTAAAGTGGCATATTAATGTGTGTTTTATTTTTGTAGGAAGCCAATTTCCTATGGTCAAGCATTCTAAATTTATTTGGAATTATATGGAAGCTTTGCAAGGTTGAAGTGCATTAATTTTAGAAGAATTTAGCAAAGAAATTGGCAACCCCAAAGTTGGAAAGAAGATTAAAAAGGAAGTTTGGAGCAGTTACCGTATTTTGGCCATAACTTTTGACTCCGAAGTCCAATTTATGCGAAATTGGTGTCCTTAGAAAGCTGATTTAAAGTCCTACAATATTGTATTTCACGAATGTTTCGTGATTTCAACGTTTAGTAGGTCAAAAACGGATTATAAGTTAGCTCTGCTGGAAAAAACCGGGATTCCCAATTTGTTTCCTAATTTTTCTCCTCTTTCTCTTGGAAACCCTAAGAGCACATGGAAAGGAAAAGGTGGCTGCACCTCTATATATTACTTCTCCTCTTCTCTTCTACAACAACTTCTCTCTTATTATTATTCTTCTTCTACCTCTCTTTAGTTTTTTAGTTTTCAATTATCATGAGTAGCTAAACTTTTTGCTAAGGTTAGGAGTGAAGCCACAACAATTATTTGGTATTTTTTTTAATGACTCTTTCATGGATTTAATGTAAGGTTTTATAGTTTTGATTGATTTTGATTATTTTGCAAAGTATTTATTATGTATAATTCTTTTATTTATCGTTAACTCCGGGTACGGTGAATGCTTAGAATTCCCTGCGAATTAAATTACTAGTTTTCTCATGCAATAAATCAATCAACCTTATGAAGCCATATTTTTAGAATTGTTTTGAATAAAATTAATTGTTACATCATCCGACTGGGGTCATCCTTCGTATGAATCTCAGTTGAGTTATAAAATTGAGTCGTTAGCAAATAACTAATACTTGTTGTGAGTGGACCTCTGAACCTTGGTGCTTTTAAATTATTGTTTTCAATCAAACTAATTCTCTGCAACCAAACAACCAAATTTCTAAAATCTTTTCTCAGTCTTTTCTGCTAATTATTCCCCTTCCCTGTGGTTTGACCTCGGACTCACCGAGAATTTATTATTTCGCGACATCCTGCACTTGGGAGCATTATTAAAGTCGCAGCAGATAGTACGGCCAATTTTCATAAAAAAAAACTTTTATCTTTTTCATAAAACTTTAAAAAGTAGAAGAAAGAGTGAGGTTTACAAATAAAGTTGAGGGGTTACAATAACCCCTCTCTTTGGAGAATCTCTTGCATCTAAAACTGAATTCCAGAACATAGGCCCCCAAGAGGAAGTATTTATATGGCATGAGGCTTATGGCACAAGTGATATTCTCTTCCTTCCTACTCTTTTAAGGAGATTAAGTGATATTTTCCTACTATTATGGTGTTTATACGTCCGGTGATAAAGGTGTAAAAGATTTAGGTAATTAAGGATTCAAATCATGGGGCAGTAGTGTGACATGTTTCTATCTTTTGATAGTCCAACTAAAGCTACTAATGTACGGTTGGGCGCCTAAATAGAGTCGCCACGACGAATTGTCCCTTTTTTATTCTTTTTGCTTATTAAAAGAAAGAATGAGGTTTACAAATAAAGTTGAGGGGTTACGATAACCCCTCTCTTTGGAGAATCTCTTGCATCTAAAACTGAATTCCAGAACATAGGCCCCCAAGAGGAAGTATATATATGGCATGACGCTTATAGCACAAGTATATATCTTTTTCATAAAACTTTAAAAAGTAAAAGAAAGAGTAAGGTTTACAAATAAAGTTGAGGGGTTACAATAACCCCTCTCTTAGGAGAATCTCTTGCATCTAAAACTGAATTCCAGAACATAGGCCCCCAAGAGGAAGTATATATATGGCATGAGGCTTATAGCACAAGTGATATTCTCTTCCGTCCTACTCTTTTAAGGAGATTAAGTGATATTTTCCTACTATTATGGTGTTTGCACGTCCGGTGATAAAGGTGTAAAAGATTTAGGTAATTAAGGATTCAAATCATGGGGCAGTAGTGTGACATGTTTCTATCTTTTGATAGTACAACTAAAGCTACTAATTTTCGGTTGGGCGCCCAAATAGAGTTGCCACGACTAATCGTCCCTTTTTTATTCTTTTTGCTTATTAAAAAATTATTAAAAAAAAAAAAAAAAAAAAGGTGATACTTTTCTGCTAGAAAGTAGAAACTGATGTAGGGTACTATGGGTTAGGGTTCAGATTTCAGAAAAACAAAAAAAAAAAAAGGAGAAAGAAGAAGAAAGCTGCCATGCCATACATGCATCCACAATGAAACAAACTTAATTCAGAATCGCATACCAATCATGCAAGGGTGAATGAACCATTGATAATTAAGAACCAGCCCCTTTCTATGGTTGGAATTTCTGTCTAGATTAAATAACATAACACACGGTACTACTGTAGGACCCCTCAGTTTTTGCTTTTTATTAAATATGAAAAAGAAGGATCTATAGGAGAAAAATAGTTCTCAAACCCTCCTCCCCCAACCCAATAGCAAAATGTTTTTTTTTTTTTTTTTTTTTTTTTTTTACAATCAATAGGAAAATGCTATTGATCCTTCTTTCTTTTTTTCTTTTTTTCTGTTTTTTTTCCTTTATGGATGTGCGTATATATAGGTGACGTCACTGAATTTAGATGAATTTCATTTTTTTTGTTTTTTTTTTTTTTTATGAGATGAATTTCATTTGTTCAAATGGTTAAGTTTTCATTCCCTTCTTTTAACCATGCTATCAAAAAGAAATAATTAAGTACCAATGTGAAGTATCCATTGGGTGCTGAATAATAGAATGGTGGAAGAATTGGTAAAATATATTTAACTCAGAATTCACCTTTAACTTATGATCATAATTTTAGGTTACTAACATTTTTCATTCGTTTACTTTTTGTTTAATTGGATGATGGCTACGGAAAATGAATCACTATCTGAACTTGGAGGCAAATATAGAAGGTGCTGAAGATATTAACAGTAATGCTCCTAATTTACAAGTCTTTAGTTTTGATAAAGTTGCAGTAGCTACAAATAACTTTTCAATTGAGGATAAGCTTGGAGAGGGTGGATGTGGACCTGTTTACAAGGTAATATTTGTTTTTAAAACTGTTTCTTTATTCTTTTGCGTGAAGGGAATTTTTGACACATGCAATACATGTGTAGGTTTTAGAAACAAATGATACAATGTACAATGGAGGAGATCAGTAACTTTGGGGAACAAATCAAAATACTTTCCTCCTAAATTGCATTAGGAAGCTAAAAATATTTTCGCGTATACACCCCAAATTGATTTGGCTTAAAACTGCTAAAAATATTTTCTTGGGCAGTATCCTTTAGACACTAGTTCATAATTAAGTATGGCTTCAGTCAATTTTTTATATTGTTTGTGCAAGAGATATTATTGAATACATGGGAGGGAGGGGTGAGAGAGTAAATAAACTAGGTCTATATTTATACATAGCAGAATTATGTTCTATTAAATAGGGTCCTCTTATTTTTTGGTAAAAGAAAAACACTCTTGTGAAAAAAAAAAAGAACATACCAGACATGCACAGTTTTGTGAAACTAATTGTTCATTTGGCTGCCACTACCTATATAAAAAACGCTCAGTAGTATTTATCTACACAAGGCATCTTACAATCAGCTATTGATTGGGTTTGCATTTCATGAAAAATACTAAACATGGGTGTTCATTTTGCTAGGGTATATTACCGAATGGGCAGGAAATAGCAATAAAGAGACTATCGAAGATGTTTAGACAAGGAGTTATGGAGTTCAAAAATGAGGTCATGCTTACTAACAAACTATAACATGTAAATCTGGTTAGACTAGTGGGATTTTTCATCCAAAGAAAAGAAAAGATGCAAATCTACAAGTACATGCTAAACAAAAGCTTGGATTTCTACCTCTTTGGCTAGTACTCCATAGCCTTTTACGCTTCCCAATGTAGTTAGAGAGTATATATATAGAGATCAATAACTCAACTTGAGGTGATTTTGTTTAGCGGGGTTTTGAGTTGTTATGACTGGACGTCTTCCCTTTTCTGTTTTTTTTTTGGTGTGGTTTTAGGTTTCTACAGGTGTAAGTTTGAAATTTCTTCCCAGCACCTTGCTGAAGATTGATTTGGAGGTTGGTTTTATGGGCTTGATTTGTTTGTTTTGGGTGGTCTGTTTCAACTATTATGGGTATAGTGTGTGTTTCTTGTATCTTTATAGTTTACTCTAATAAAATTTTATCTTTTGCTGATCAAACAAAAAAAAAAAAAAAAAAAACTCAACTTGAGGTTTCGCACTTCATGTGTGTCTTAAAGGGTGGTGGCACATTGGCACCACAACACGTCATATTTGTTCTTATAAAAATGATGGGTTTAAATGATTCTTAATTATTACTTGTTAAGTTTCTAATTTAAAAACGTAAACTTATAAGTGAAGGGACCAAATAAGTATATGAAGTTATGTCAAACCCAATATTTGGGTAATGTGGGATGTGATATATTTCTAACACTCCCCCTCACGTGCAGGCTTAACATAGGCCTATCACATGTGCAACAAATATGGGTTTAATAAGCCCAAGAACGACATATTTTGATACTATGTTAAGTTTTTAAGTTAAAAGCCTAAACTTATAAGTAGAAGAACCAAATAGCTAGGTACATGAAAACATATCAAACCCGATATTTAATCGATGTGAGATACGGTATATTTCCAACATTACTCATCTTAACTTATTAAATAATTTAAATCTTATAAGACGATGGTTTTTAATATAGGGTCATCTTTCATATTTTTCAAACGGTCATCGACTAACGTTTTTCATGATGTAGTGAAGCAATTACTTCATGGTGCTGATACTTCCTTTTCTGTCTATATATGACATTCATTTCTATTAAAAATTTTGGGCACTATTACTCTTAGGAAACACTTCAACTGTTGAAAATTTAAAGCACACCGAATCACGGTACAAAGGGCCCTGCCATCCTCCTTTATAGAAAATGAAGGCAGCACGTAACCTTCATACGTACCATAGGTTGACACCCTTTGGGTCACAACAAGTAAGAAAGAAAAGAGCTGGTTCGAAGTGATAACCTCAATGTTTTTCGGCTAATGGATTTATACGTACTAATAGGTATTCATTGTCGTGCCACACCCCTTTAATCTTGAAAGAAGCCTAGGCAGACCCATATTTAGCTTATAAGGTGGCGGTTTGTTCAGGTTTTTTTTTTTTTTCCTACATGTGCTTTTTGGACTATAATTTACTAACTATGCACAAAAATATCTACTCTAATGTAGATTTGGATAGACAATTATTGTTAGATTGGAAGAAACGAGTTCAAATTATCGAAGGGGTTACTCAAGGGTTTTTAATGTCCAAGAATACTCAAGATTGACAATAATTCATAGAGATTTGAAATCTAGTAACATTTTATTAGACAATGCGATGAAGCTTAAGATATCAGACTTAGGTGTGGCTAGAATTTTTGAAAAAGATGAAAGTGAAACAAAAGCATGCCATTTTCTCGGAACATTGTAAGTAAACCAACTTCAAAGACCACTTGTACATGTTTTCTTGTTTAGATACTTAAACAATTATGTTGGTTTGTAAAATGCAATGGATACGTTCCTCTGGAATGTGTTAAAAAGGGTACTTACTCCATGAAATCCAATGTTTATAGCTTTGGAATTCTACTATTACAAATCAAAAGTGGGAAGAAGCATGCATTTTATGGTGCAAATGAAAATTTAATCCTCTTGGAATACGTAAAGAACTTCATCAGAATTTCCTATCATCATTTTGATTTGAAATTTGTCATTAATTTGAATTGCAAGATCGTTGACATTGAATTGTTTCAAGCATATGAGTTGTGGAAAGATGGTAAAGGCATGGAGTTTATGGACCCATCACTAGATGATGCGTGTTCATCTTGTAAATTGATGACATGGATGCAAATAGCTTAGCTATGTGTCCGAGAAAAACCTGCAATAGACCGTCCATGCTAGAAGTTTTTTCAATGCTCAAAAATGAAATTGCAGCTATTACTTTGCCTAAGAGGCCCTCTTTTTCGGTAAAAAGAGATGAAGAAGAGAGAATTGACTCTAGATTCCAATATGCAAGCTGTTCAACTGATACAACAATTACTCAAACACTACCTCGATGATATTGGGTTTTGTGAGGCATGGTAGCATGGCCTATGTGGCTTTGTCATGCTTCTTATCAGTTGGTGCTTGGTGTTTGTTGATTGAATTGATAATGAGGGTTGACGCTCCCTCCAACTGGGACAAAAAGGGGTTGCTAGTCCATTAAGTAAACCCTATCAACTACTTCTCTGTAGTCTCTCTAATCTCTCGAAACAGTCTACTCTTTCTCAACTTTTCAAAGCTTCATTTGGGATTTTGAATATAAAGGAATTAATTGTGCAGAATCGAGGGATATAATCTGATTGCAGTTTTATGTGTTTTGAACTGTTAGGAAGTACTATTCAACACCGAACGAAGCAAAAATATGATGATATTTTTGGTTGAATTTGGTTTAGGCCTCTGTTTTTGTTTTTTTTTGTTTTTTTTTTTTTATGGGGGTGGGGGGGGGGGAGAATCTCGAGTGCGAGTCTTCAAAATCTTGAGATGGGTGTTTAAGGTAGGGGTGAGGCTTGCTCCTCGATGTGTAGCCCAAAGCCCCATTTGGGTTATCCTAAGAACAAACCCCACCCCAAAGATGAAATTACACCCTGTTGGCAATGAATATTAATGGGCAATGCAAATATTTAATGTTTTATAAGAAAGATCAATCTCAAACTTGCTTTCCAATCTACAACACTCGATCTGAATGCCTGTTGAAAATTTGAACTTCTTGTCCATATTTCATAAGTTTGATATGAAGCTAGATAGGTACTACATTTTCTAGAATTACATAACCTCAAGAAAATACCATAACTAATTGCAAAAACAGGTTGATAGCTTGTAAAGAGTATCGTAAACAAAATAATAGCACGAGTAGAAACATTCTTCAACAAAATTGAACCACCTTTGTTGCCAATGAGGGTTGAGATAGAGAAGAGCAACCACTCCCAACAAGAATATGATGTATGATGCAGCAAAACTTGCATAGAAGACCAAAAAATCGATATCGTACCACTTTCGTTCCCTTTCATCTGAAGATGCTGTTAGTGGGTGTGGTGACTCAACAATAGTGGTATATTTTTTCTCAAACGGCGGTCCACAAAGAAATGGATTTCCATCATAGCTGCTATTTTCGAACATCCCAAATTGTGCTTTCATATTTGGAAGTCTACCAGATAAGTTGTTGTGAGCAATCATGAACACCGACAAAAAATTTAGATCAATCAGTTTAGAGGGGATTTGTCCACTCAAATTGTTGTAGGAAAGATCCAAGCTCTATATTTGGGTCAGGTTTGAGAATGCACTTGGGATATTTCGTGTCAGCTAATTATGAGACAAATTCAAAGCATGAATCCGACTAAGCTCTCCTAGCTCATCTGGGATTTCACCTGTTAGATTGTTACATGACAAATCCAATCCAGACATGTAATTAAGAATGTCACCCTTGTAGGCACTAGCTCTATATTTTGTAATAAACTCAGCTTCACCAAGTTCCTAATAGACAATTTCTCTATCTTTAAAACTGAAGTCCCCCTTTGGGGGGCTTCCATATGGTGAAACAAAACCAATTTCTCTCGTAAAGCCACCATCAGTATCCTCGGTGTTACCAAACTTGATATTATTGAAGCAGTGAGGTATTGACCCAGAGAAAGAGTTTTCGGAAAGATCCATCAAGCCTATCTTATTCAATTGACATAATTGGTGTGGAATCAAACCACTCAAATTGTTTCCTCCCAGTGCAAGAACTCTTAAGTTGGAATGTCCTCCAATTAAATCAGGGATGCTGTCGGAGAAGAAGTTATTGCTAATGTCCAGAATCAATAGATCTGAGAAACTGAGAATAGCTTTTGGTATTGGACCTGTGAGTTTGTTACTGATGCAGGAATTCTATGGGGTACCACATTATGGTTAGGTGGAAAACTCTTGGCACCTTAATGTTGGGAAATAACAAAGACTTGGTACTTGTGATATGCCTTTGGAAAAAAAAGTTAGTTTAGAAACTAGTATTATTAATTATATCTTGTTATTAGAGTCTAGTAAGTTGTGTTGTTATGTCTATTAAGTTGTATTTCTATTTTGGAAAATGTATTTGTCTATTTTGTAATTTAGAGTATTGTTGGAAGTTGTAGAATGTGTTAGGTATGTATTAATGGTGGAAGTGCTATATAAAGATGTAAAGGTTTTATGTAAAAGACAATGAATGAAGAATATTGAATGAGAATTCAACCGTTGGCTTTTTAAGGAGTTCTTTTTGTTTCTATTGCTCTTATCCCTTTGGTGGATTCCTTTGGGTGGCGAGTTTTATCAACACTCTTATCCCTTGGGTGGGTTCCTTAGGGTGCTGAGTATAAAATTAACCCGATCTTCTCTTGTTCGATTCCCAATCGTATTTGGTTCATATTTGCTTGTTTTGGCCCTCCATTTTCCAATGTCAGTTACCTTGCAAATATATATACTTCAAATTTTGTAGGTTTGAGCAGCATGGTAAAGATCCCGAAAAAGAGTTATGAGAAAGGTCTAAAAACTGAACAATTGGAACTAGTTCGATCAAAAGGGAAAGGACCTTTGAATGAATTATTTCTCATGACAAGTTTTCTCAAATTTGCCATGTTAGCCATCCAACCATGAATCTCACCTGACATGAAGTTGTCGCCAATATCCAACACAGATAGAAAAGAGGATCCGGAGATCACACTCGATATATTTCTGTAAACTTCTTGTTGTCCAAATACAAAACCCATATATGAGGCAAGTTGAATTGTTCCAAAAATATTTGGCCATGAAAATTGTTATTCGATAACTTTAGGACACCCAACAAACTGATACATGCAATTACCTGCAACCAATTGCTTCGGTACTTCTCCAAAGAAATTATTAGTGGACAAATCCAATTCCCGTAAGCCACTCGTGCCACAAATTGAGCCTGGCATACTACCTTCAAACGCATTTTCTGATAAATTTAGGTATGTTATGTATGGAAACACCTCCCTTATATTTTCTTGAAGCTGCCCACCAACTTGATTGACTGAGACATCTATCCACCGAACATTTATGTTAGGATACGGTGGCAGATGTAATTGACCCACGAAAGAGTTATTCCTTAGATTTAGATGTCCTAGTTGTGTACTGTTCTTGAACAACCAATTAGGGAACTTTCCAGTCAAGTTATTGTGGGATAGATCAACGATTTTTAACTCATTTTGATTCAAGAGAAACTTTGGAATATCCCCATTGAGCTTGTTCAGGTTACAATTTGATAGTACAAGGACCTTCAACTGAAACATGGGAACCCAACTTGAAAGTTCAGTTTCTACCTCAAATTCATTGTTATCACTCATAAACACAACTACCTCAAGCATGGAATGGTTACTGAATAAGGTAAATGAGAATGAACCCTCGAAACTGTTGTGACTGAGATCAATGTACTCAAGGGATGTGAGGCTGGATATTGGAATTGAAGATATGGTTCCTGTGAATTGATTTTCAGAGAGATCTAGTACTCTAAGAGATGTCAAATTGTTTAGACACGGAGGAAGGATCCCATAGAGGAAGCTGCTACTAAGATCTAACTCTTGAAGTTTATTCAGTTCACATAGACCTGCAAAAGAAAATAACATATGTGATCTCCATCCTAATTTTGTCTTGCGACAAGAATAAATAGAATAAAGGTTTTGATAACCAACTTCACAGGCTTTATAGTTTTTTGAAAAAGCAAAGATGATTGATCATTGTTATTTCATCAACTGACGGATATAAAAAATTGTGGGAAGCACTGAAAATAAGAGTTTCAACCCAGAAGATCTCTCTCTTTCATCGGTTTCCAATTTCCCAACCACTTCGTCCGCAATTACAAATTTCAAATACTAACCAGCATGCAAGATTTTCAACTTAATTCTTAGGTTGATTCGGTAAAGATCTATGAAGATAATTATCTTATTTATATAGGGGCAATTTGGGAGTCCCGTGGAAATTGAATTTTTCATTGTGTTTTGCATCTAATTTGGTGAACAAATCTACAATTATATATAGGATAATTCAAGATAATGGAAGTCATCATCACAAATGAAAGTAAAATTTGAAACCAGGGCAATTCATGGATTCCTGGTGTTTGTTGGGTGCTTGGTGTCTTGAAGGCCCTGTATATGTTTATCTTTGTAACTACTCTTTATTATTAATAAAATTTCACTTTTGCTGATTTTTTTTTTTTTTTTAAAAAAAAACTTCTCTCCCTATTTAAGATATGGATTTTTACCTTCATGGAAATGCAAAATACAATGGAGCAAATCAATTTCTATAAAACAATTAAGCAGGCCCTTATATATATGTATGTATGTATTCTTTCAAAAAAGTTGATGAATGAAGTTGCTATACATGGAGAGAAATTTAAAGTAATTAAATGAAGAAATTAAATATAACCTTGGAGTGGCGACATTCCGGTGAGGAAATTTTCCCTAAATAAGAAGACCTCCAAACTGCTTAGGGTAGCCAATTCTGTAAAAAAGTGAAGCGATACATTTAATTTTTGAAAATAAAATAACATAGATGTAATATGTAGTGATGATGCATCTGGAATTCAGGGGCACCTCATTTAGTGCCAAGAGCAATTTTTTTTTTATCAGCAAAAGAAAATTTTATTAATTAGAGAAAATGAGATACATGAAGCAAATACAATCCGCTCAAATCGGAAAACACCATCTAGCCTGAAAATTCTTAGCAAAGAGATGAAAATAGACTACAACTTACAGAAACCAAAAACCGCCCAATGGAAAGCCAACCCATACCAAACAACTCAAAAAACACGGCCAAATATAAATGATACATCTCTCATATGATACACCACAACCCCAATGAACAAAAAGCAAAAGAAGCTCCAAAAATATGACACCACTAGAAATAGCTCAAGGCCAAACTAAAAAATTCAAACAAATAAGACAAACTCAGTGTTAATATCTTTGGCTATCAAGCTCGAAAGCAACTCGAAACCACTCTTGATACCAAATCCACTGCAACCCACTAACTCCTATGATTAGCCAACTCCACAAATTACCAAACCAAACCAATGAAATACTAGCTAGACTTAATCACCCAAATATGGAATGACGCCAAATTTTACTTTGAACCAATCACTAACCCAATATATTGTCAGACCGCATTTTCAAGCCAAAGCACTAATTACCAAAAACAATTATTCCAATACATCTTACTACGCACCTCATATCCAAGTTAATGAGCACCTCCTTCAGCACAAGGAATCTTCTTGAAATTATCAACTCAGAATAGATAAAAAGTCTTTTTCTTCCACATCATTATGAGCAATGTTAAACTATTGATAGTGTTTTGCATCACATTGTGGGATTTTTACTAATGCTTTGTCTGCTTTCTGACTGAGAAGATGCATGGAGAAATGAAATGTAAATATGGAATCTAACTCAAACCCAAATTAGACATAAACTTCAAAGCATTACATTTTCATTTGAATATCTTTGAAATGAATTTGCATATCCGCATACCTTTTAGACTTTCTGTGCTGATGAAGTTCAAGCTTAGATCCAGGTGCTTTAGCTTATTTAATATGTGAGATTGTGAATAATGGTTAGGAGACGAAGAATTATAAAGAAATATTTAATTCAAAGGGGAAAAACTTGCTTTGAATTACAAATGTGATAGTTATGAACAGAGGAAATGGGCCATTTTGGTATATGATGGATGCATTGCACAAACAAGCACCTCAAGTTTCAACAAATGATATTTGCATTTAAACCTCAGCTAATTAGTTTATAATCTTGGTAATCATTCCATTTTATAATCTTGCAGAAAGTTTAGTTTTTTTTCTGGTTGCTGTTGGTTTCTTTATGGTCTTTGTATTATTAATTATTGTTTTTCGCCTGTTGGGTGTTTGTATCATGGCCTCTTAGAGTGCCCAGGTTTGGTGTGAGGTCCCATTTTGGTGTTTCTTCTTCGGTCCTTCTTAATAAATCTTTTTGGTTATCAAAAGAGAAAAAAAGGACAACTGGTCGAAGGAAATATTTAGGAGGAGAGTTGACGTACCTTCATTGTCGGTTGCTGCACAAAACCCATTAGAAGATAAATCCAGACTTCGTACCTCTTTGAAAGGCTGGAACAATGAGACATTTAGAAACCAAACTGTGATATCAGAATAGGATAGTGATACTTGCTTTGTATTATTGAGGGCGAGGTCCATCACGTGCCCTGTGGTGGCGTTGCACGTGACTCGCTCCCAAGCACAGCAATCACTCTATCGTCATCAACCCATGAAGGGAGAAGACGGTCTGCATCAGCACCGTTTGATTTCAGAAATGCCTTGAATTCGAGCAGACCCATCCTCTCCTCTTGAACGCAGCATTTGCGTCCATGAATTTGAAGAAAAACCATCAAAACCAACACCAAACACTTCAGTGCCCACTCCATTGAGCAATGGATTGTAAAGACGAAGCCTATAGGAAACATTGATAAACCAACTTTTATAGGAATAGCCCTTACCCAAAGTAGGCAAAGGCGTTAAATTGTTTGTAAAGACCGTGTTATTAAGATTGTTAAATTCTGTGTCAAAATCAAGAGCTATTGAGTTGGTTGATGACAAGTGTTCTTGGGTTAATTAATTGAAGACTCGTGCTCTTGGTTGGTTGAAGTCAAATGATGCCGAAATGAATCATTCAAAAGTCTCACACAGCTATCCAGCTTCTCCTCCATTTGTTTCAAAAGTATTTTTAGTTTTTTATTCCATCCTTTTAAAAAGCTTTCTAGGATTCCTTTTGTTCCCTGTTTTATGAATGCTTTTAGTGCTTGTTGGGTGTCATGTTTTAAAGAAAGCTTTTCTTCTAACATCCGGATATGCATTCTTTAAAAAATCATTTTTCAACCTTTTCTAAAACCCATGTTTTCTGGCCAGCTTTATGCATGATTTGTTCTCTTTTAAAAATAATTTTTGATAGAAAATTTTCACATCCGGTTCATGCATGTTTTGAAAATCTAGTTTTTCAATCTTTTTGAAAGTCATGTTTTCCAGCCACATGCTTCGATCAATATTTAAAAATCAGTTTTCAAAACTCATGTCTTTCGGCCTACATTGATCATCATTAAAAAATCTGTTTTCAAATTTTTTGTAAATCATGTGTTTTGGCTTGTTATCAGTCTTGACAACCGAAGGGTCTCTTAATCCCTATAAATAGAACCCCCTTCTATTTGACGCAGATGAGGCCTGACTTGAACGGAAGCCTTCCCAACTGAAAAATATTTGAAGGCTCATCTTCCTTTCTCTAGAGCACTTTAAATTGGGTTTTCACTTCTATGCTCTAGAAATTATTCAAACCAAATTTTAAATCACATCCATAAGTGTGTGTGAATTCATTACGATGGAGAAGACGCTTACGAGCTTGTGGTGTTGAGAATCACTTGAAAGAGGCCGAATGCGTCCAAAGATGTGAGGACACAGAGGTCGACCACTGATGGGTTGTAGGAGTGAAGTCAACTGCTTAAGTCCGTGGGGTCTGTAAATATTGTATCTTGTACTCATTACTTTCATAGTGGATTCGCTTTATCTGGACAAGGTCCCATGGTTTTTTCCTGACAGGGTTTTCCATGTAAAAATCTTTTGTACAATTTTTACTGCTTTATGATTTGCTTGATATGTGTTTGATTTATTACTTTAAGGGCTGTTATTAAATAGTTTTGAATGCTCAAAACTAAAATTGGTTAAGAATTTTTAAATACCTATTCAACCCTTTTTTAGGTATTTCAAACTTGGTAAAATCGGAATTTCATTGTTGTGTCCTAAAAGTCAGTGACGTGTTGGAAAGGCGGCTAGGGAAAACAATTGTGACCTCCACAAAGTCTTTGGATGGTGACTCGGCATGAGACTTCTGGGAATGAAATTCAAATCAACAAAAACAGCTACTTGCACAAAATTAAATTTTTCATTTAATTTTTGGCACTATGGAAGGAGCTTTGACCTGTTAGGAGATTAATTTGAGTTGAAACTTCAAATGAGTAAGACTTGGAATACTCTTTATCATTAATATATAAAAAAAAATTTACATTGACGATATAATTATTTGTTTTGTTCATGGAATTTCAATTCAATTCCGAATTCATCAATATACGAAGCAACCAAACTATAAATTTGGAAATTGGTTCTCTAATCCCCATTCTATATCCAATGCCCTGCCCCCAGTTCATGCAACCAATGCAACCGATAAATATGTTGCCGAGTGTGCCCCTGTTTTTATGTCTAAATTGGAAGGGTGAAGTGTTTTATCCAATTTGCCAAAATTTTAAATTGAATTCATTAGAAATGTTTCACCTTTCCTAAATTATTTGGCAAATTATTCCCAAGTTTTCTAAAAGTCCTTTTTATTTCTTCTAACCAAATAGTGTTTTTTGCTTTTACAACTTTTTGCTTTTAAAAGCAAAAAAAAATCTTAAAATAAGTGCAACCAAACGGTGCCTAATCAATCTAACTTCATAAAAAAAGATCGAATGATTGTTTGGCTTCAAGTGGGAGCCACGGCCCCCACCAGCCCACCTCTATCTGTATTACTGCATCTTTCTAAGATAGCTTTAGACTTGTCGTCAAGGTCGGTTCAATACAGGTTGGTACAATACAGGGCCAGTTTTGGGCAGGCAAGTAAGGTGGCCGCCTAAGGCCTTACATTTTTGCTAAAAAATGAGGGTCTCATTTTAGTACTAATCTTTATAGTAGACTTAATTTTTTTTTCTTTTTTCCAAAGAGAACGGTTATTATAACCCCTTAATTTTATTTGCGCACCCAACTAATTTTTTTGGTCAAACTTTTACAAAAAATATACAAGGTTTTTTTAAAAATTTATTACGCGATCCACTAGAAAACATCATTTTGAACAACTTTGTAAAAGAAATTTTTTCTAAATTCAATCGTTTAAGTGGATTTTTTGATCATTTACCTTCTCTGTTTAATTTTTAGTCAAAAAATACGTCTACCAAAACGAAAGATTTTAGAAAACCTTTCTTTTGCAACGTTGTTCAAAATGATGTTTTCTAGTGGATTATGTGGTCAGTTCTCTTAAAAACCTTTTATATTTTTCTAAAATTTTAAGAAATTAAAATCAATGAGGTGTGTAAACAAACTTTATGTTGGTACTAGGAAAAAAAAAATAGGTATATGAAGGCCTCATTTTAAGAGTTCGCCTAGGGCTCAATTTATTCATCGATTTTCTTCAAGGTCAATTTTCATTAATTGGTTTTCTCCCAGATTGCTCAAAAATATTCCAGTTCAATGTTAACTTTTAGATTCCAAACTAATTCAATGTTGAACAAAGTTTATTTCCATAAACACAAAAATGAGAAAGCAACATCTTGTCCATTTTTCATAAGTTGATATGAAGTTATCTATCAACTACATTTTCCAGATTACATAACCACAGGAAAATACCATAACTTCTTTTTTAATGAGAAAACTAGAATATTATTAAGGAAAAAGGGAAGATACATTCAAAGCAAGGGCGACAAGACCCCAACAAAAACATCCAGAACACCAGAAGAAGTAGAACAACCAAACTCCAGAAAAGAAAACAAATACCATAACTAATTACGAAAACGGGCTAATAGCTTGTAGAGAGTACCGTAAACAAAATAATAGCACGAATAGAAACATTCCTCAACGAAACTGAACCACCTTCGTCGCCAGTGAGGGTTGACATAGAGAATAGCAGCCACTCCCAACAAGAATATGACGTATGATGCAGTAAAACTTGCATAGAAGGCCATATGATCGATTTCATACCACTTCCCTTCGATTGTTTCATCTGAAGATGCTGTGGACTCAATGATGGGGGTGCATTTTTTTCCCAATGGTGGTCCACAAAGAAATGGATTTCCATCATAACTACTAATTTCGAACGTCCCAAATTGTGCTTTCATGTCTGGAAGTCTACCCGATAAATTGTTGTGAGCCACCGTGAACACCGACAAAAAGTGTAGATCAATCAGTTCCGAGGGGATACCTCCACTCAAATTGTTGTAAGAAAGGTCCAAGCTCTCAATTTGGGCAAGATTTGAGAATGTAGTTGGGATGGAACCTGTGAGCTGATTGTGAGACAAATTCAATGCATGAATCGAACTTAGGATTCCAAGTTCATGAGGGATTTCACCTGTTAGGTTGTTACATGACAAATCCAATCCGGACATGTAATTAAGGATGTCACCCTTGTATGAGTAACGTATATATTTTGTAACAAATTCGACTTCATCTTCTTGATGATACCAACTGGGTTGGATGTAATCATCATTGATCATCCGTAAGGGACTTTCATAAGTATAAACACCAAACGATACAAAGTTGCTGTTAGTACGGGGTCTTGCAAATGCGTTTCCTTCACTATCCCCCATCTTCCCAAAAGTGATATTATTGAAGCAGTGAGGTATTGACCCAGAGAAAGAGTTTTTGGAAAGATCTATCAAGCATATCATATTCAATTGACACAACTGATATGGAATCAAACCACTCAACTGGTTTCCTCCCAGCAAAAGAACTCTTATTTGGGAAGGTCCACTTAAATCAGGGATGCTACCAGACAAGAAGTTATCTCGAAGCTGCCCACTAATCTCGACACTACTAGACAAGAAGTTATCTCGAATGTCCAGAGTCACCAATCTTGTGGAATTGAAAAAGGCTTTTGGTATTGATCCTGTGAATTTGTTATCTTGCAAATGTAAAAACGCTAAATCTTGTAGCTTTGAGCTGCAACGTGACAAATTTCCCGAAAAAAAGTTGTGAGAAAGGTCTAAAATGACATATGGAACTAGTTCACAAGGGAACAGACCTTCGAATGAATTATTTCTCATGAGGAGTGTCATCAAATAACTCATCTCACCTATCCCACCATGAATCTTACCTGACATGTAGTTGTTGCTAATATCCAATATTTGCAGTATATCGGATCTGGAGATCACATTTGATAGAGTTCCTGTAAACTGATTGTTATCCAAACGCAAATGTCGTATCTTAGTCAAGTTGAAGTGTTCCGAAAATATTTGGCCATGAAAATTATTATTTGACAATTTTAGCCCTACCAATCCAATACAACCTGCAACCAATTTCTTTGGTACTTCCCCGGAGAACTTATTAGTGGACAAATCCATTATCTTTAAGCCACTCATGTCACAAATTGAGATTGGGATATTACCTTCCAAAGTGTTTCTGGATAAATTTAGATATTCAAGGTGTGGAACCAGCACCCCCATATTTTCTTGAAGCTGCCCACTAACCTGATTGTCTGAGACATCCATCCAATGAGTATTTATATTGGGATGTAGTGGTAGATGAAATTGACCCTCGAAAGAGTTACTCCTTAGATTTAAAAATTCGAGTCTTGTATTGTTCTCAAGCAACCAGTTAGGGAACATTCCTTTCAAGTTGTTGTGGGGTAGATCAACTACTCTTAATTCATATTGATTTAAGAGAAACTTTGGAACATCCCCAGTGAACTTGTTCAGCTTACAGTTTTCTAGTACAAGGACCTTCAACTGAAACATTGGAACCCAACTTGAAAGTTCAGTTTCTACCTCAAATTCGTCATTATCATTTGCAAACACGACTACCTCAAGCTTGGAATGATTAGCGAATGAGCTAAATGAGAATGAACCCTCGAAACTGTTGTGACTCAGATCAATGTACTCAAGGTTTGTGAGGTTGGCAATTGCAGTTGAAGAAATGTTTCCAGTGAAGTAATTCCCTGAAAGATCTATCTTTTGAAGTTTCTTTAGTTCACATAAACCTGCAGGAAAAATAAGAATAAAGAGAGATGTTGTTAAGAGAACTCCTCGTAAATGCAAAACGATTTATTTATATGAGTAATGGTTTTCATCCTTAAGCTTTATCACCACATGCACTTTTTGGTGTTTTTTTTTTTTTTTTTGGAAATAAGTGTCATATCAATAACCACATCATTAGGAGACAAGATTAGAGAAATAATTCCCACCATTTCATAATTTTTCTAGCATAACAAAGCAGACACTTATTTATTTCTTTTTTCACATTTCTTTTTTCTCCCCGAAAAAAAAAATGTAGAAATAGGCGTGCTATGTAGAGCAATATTATAAACAAATAGTACGTTCAAATCTAGAAATTTATAACCTTGGATTGGCAGCATTCCCTTGAGGAAATTATCACTCAATATGAGGACCTCCAAATTGCTCCAGCTAGCTAGTTCTACATCAAAATGAGGAGACACATTTAGTAGCTAGGTGAAAATAAAATAACATAAGGTCATGTTTGTTTAGTTGGAATGGAATGGACGGGAATGGAATCTAATTCCATACTTGAAGTAGCTTTGAATGGAAAGAGATTTGAAATGGCTATTCAACTACACTATTTGATTCCATTCCCATTTAAATTACCTAATCCAAACACATTGTATGGAATGAATTGGAATGTGATTCTATTTTATCTATTCCATTCCAGTTAAACAAACATGGCCTAAGAGGTAATATGGGGCACCTCATTTGGTGTAATGAGCTAAGCTAAAATTCAATGTGTGTGTGCATTGTCTTTTTTCTTTTTTTTTTGTTTTGGAGGGGGGGAGGGTTTGAACAGAGGTATTCAAATTTTGGCCTAACTAATAACCTAAAATATCGATAAAGTCCTTTTTTTTTTCTTTTTTTCTTTTTTGCTACGTAAAATACAGATAAAATCACTGCCCCTACTATATGAGTGGTTTGTTAGTTGACCATTCAGGATAAACCTAAATAATGACTACCCCAAAAGATCGAGACCAAAATAAAAGAATAGGACCTTTTGCTTTTTGAGGTGAAACCTCACGATCCACTAATCCAAAATCAAAAACAAGACCTTAAAGGGATTATTCAATGCTTAGGTCTATTTTACCCCAAAAAAAAAATAATAAATAATAAATAAATTGCTTAGGTCTAAAGGTATACTGTCACGCCCCGACTCGGAGAGTCGACACGTGGATAAAAGTCAAAGTAAAAAAAGTGTACACGTGGATAAGTCAGAGTATAAAAGTTGCGGAAGACTTAGTCAAATCCACGTGTATTTTTTTTTTAATATTTTTAATAATAATGGTGCCAGCTCATCAATAATACCCAAATAATTAATATGAAATGTTATGCTCACACATCATG
Source organism: Liquidambar formosana (assembly GCA_039720395.1). Taxonomy (NCBI): domain Eukaryota; kingdom Viridiplantae; phylum Streptophyta; class Magnoliopsida; order Saxifragales; family Altingiaceae; genus Liquidambar; species Liquidambar formosana. Next base: position 14,631,177 of record CM077826.1, read on the forward strand.
CCCATAATAATATATGGTCTCAAAATAATGCCAACATCCCTGGCACATAGGTTGGATTCAAACTATTCAAGGTTCATTAAGTAATAATGGTAATAACAATAATAATAATAGAAATGTCCATACATCAAAATAACATAGTCTCTATGTAATGCACGTGCATCTATCCTCATCCATGACTATGTTAGTATGCCACCTTCAAGTTCCAACCTCAGATTATGCCACTAGGCATCCGCCATCGGCAGACCCTCACTCATCACCTGATCATCTGAAATAATAATAGGATGAGCTGCAAAGCCCAATAGGAAATATGTGTGGATTCTATACAATTAATACATGTGCAGATACATGGTATATGAATTAAAAATCATTTAATAACTCAAATCAAATATCAGTCATAAATCAATACTTTGTGTGGGTTTTGAGTTAATTTCCCAAAATTCTCATAGTATCTCCAATTCCCAAGACTATGGGATCAAACCATGCATCAACCGTCGCTAATCACAGGTTACGTCGTCACGTCAACCCCCGGCTCAGCCAAGCACGAAAATAACCAACACCTACGCGGCGTTCTTCCTCGAGGGCTTCAGGGTCTTTCACCCAAGGGCACTTTACCCTGCTTGCTATTCGCGGAGTATTCTCAACGCAGGACACCACTTCATTGTGATGCCCCCACCCGTTTGATGCATACCAAGACCCAAGGTCCATATATCCAAAACAATTTCCATCATTCAAATAAATATCCGAGTGTCCAAAAGTATCCATAAACATGTTTGATAAATTTCTAGAATTTCAGTAACATTTCTAAAGCATTTCCAAGTAAACAACATTTATAAAGCATTTTTCCAAGATCCAAGTATCATGAAAATTCCACACATTTAACAGATATTTCACAATAACATTTAAACGAGTATATAACCATGTATCTTTAAGGAACAATATAAAACAGTCGTATCAAATGATATATTGAAGGATTTCATAAATTTTGAACAAGTAATAAAAATATTTGGTTATAAATCAGTGGGAAAATCCAAAAATATCATTAAGGCATTTAAAATCACATTTATAGAACAACACCATATTAAATGTAAAGAAGCCACATTTCCTACCTCAATTGCGAGCAATACCAACCCAAAACCACGTGATAGACACTGACAACGCGAATGCAGCGTTAATGCTCCCTAGGGTCCTCCCGAGGACCGATAAAATCTGATAATTATGCATACGTAATCTTTAGGTAAATTTCAAAATAAATATAACACACTAAAAAAATTACTATTGGCCTTCTAACAGTAAACTATGGTCCCAAAATCATCAAAATAATTTTTAAAACACTCTCTATAATTTCTGGGAATTTTCTGTAATTTTTGGAATTTTCTGATAGTTTGAATCTTGGAAAAATGCTTTATAAATGTTGTTTACTTGGAAATGCTTTAGAAATGTTACTGAAATTCTAGAAATTTATCAAACATGTTTATCGACACGTGGATAAAAGTCAAAGTAAAAAAAGTGTACACGTGGATAAGTCAGAGTATAAAAGTTGCGGAAGACTTAGTCAAATCCACGTGTATTTTTTTTTAATATTTTTAATAATAATGGTGCCAGCTCATCAATAATACCCAAATAATTAATATGAAATGTTATGCTCACACATCATGCCCATAATAATATATGGTCTCAAAATAATGCCAACATCCCTGGCACATAGGTTGGATTCAAACTATTCAAGGTTCATTAAGTAATAATGGTAATAACAATAATAATAATAGAAATGTCCATACATCAAAATAACATAGTCTCTATGTAATGCACGTGCATCTATCCTCATCCATGACTATGTTAGTATGCCACCTTCAAGTTCCAACCTCAGATTATGCCACTAGGCATCCGCCATCGGCAGACCCTCACTCATCACCTGATCATCTGAAATAATAATAGGATGAGCTGCAAAGCCCAATAGGAAATATGTGTGGATTCTATACAATTAATACATGTGCAGATACATGGTATATGAATTAAAAATCATTTAATAACTCAAATCAAATATCAGTCATAAATCAATACTTTGTGTGGGTTTTGAGTTAATTTCCCAAAATTCTCATAGTATCTCCAATTCCCAAGACTATGGGATCAAACCATGCATCAACCGTCGCTAATCACAGGTTACGTCGTCACGTCAACCCCCGGCTCAGCCAAGCACGAAAATAACCAACACCTACGCGGCGTTCTTCCTCGAGGGCTTCAGGGTCTTTCACCCAAGGGCACTTTACCCTGCTTGCTATTCGCGGAGTATTCTCAACGCAGGACACCACTTCATTGTGATGCCCCCACCCGTTTGATGCATACCAAGACCCAAGGTCCATATATCCAAAACAATTTCCATCATTCAAATAAATATCCGAGTGTCCAAAAGTATCCATAAACATGTTTGATAAATTTCTAGAATTTCAGTAACATTTCTAAAGCATTTCCAAGTAAACAACATTTATAAAGCATTTTTCCAAGATCCAAGTATCATGAAAATTCCACACATTTAACAGATATTTCACAATAACATTTAAACGAGTATATAACCATGTATCTTTAAGGAACAATATAAAACAGTCGTATCAAATGATATATTGAAGGATTTCATAAATTTTGAACAAGTAATAAAAATATTTGGTTATAAATCAGTGGGAAAATCCAAAAATATCATTAAGGCATTTAAAATCACATTTATAGAACAACACCATATTAAATGTAAAGAAGCCACATTTCCTACCTCAATTGCGAGCAATACCAACCCAAAACCACGTGATAGACACTGACAACGCGAATGCAGCGTTAATGCTCCCTAGGGTCCTCCCGAGGACCGATAAAATCTGATAATTATGCATACGTAATCTTTAGGTAAATTTCAAAATAAATATAACACACTAAAAAAATTACTATTGGCCTTCTAACAGTAAACTATGGTCCCAAAATCATCAAAATAATTTTTAAAACACTCTCTATAATTTCTGGGAATTTTCTGTAATTTTTGGAATTTTCTGATATTTTCTGGAATTTTTAATAAATATTAATTTGGCCAAAAAGTCAAACTACAGTCAAACTTGGTCAAAATGATCAACTAAGGGTCCCACATGGTAGGGCCCTCCAAGACGAGTCCAACGGTCAAATTTGGGGTTCATATGATTATCGTATGGCTTTTAAATGCGTGAGAACACGGTAAGGTACACAGATGCACCCACACAGGATCATAGACCTATGGGGTCATCTTCAACCTCCCGCGGGTTGAATTGTGCAACCGGGTTACACCGTGTGTTCAACGGGCCAACTTCGACGATTAATATCTCCCTTGTTTCTTAACCGTTTTCAGTGATTCAAGTGTCGAATCGAAGCTCATGCGGAGTACTACGTGCGACTATAAATTGTTCATTCAGAATCCTATAAAATCATATTCGTTTTTAAGCCTAAAGTTTCGGGTTATCATGATCCAAAATTCTAAAATTTCTAAAACTTCAACCTACAGTCAATTTCTCTAAAATTTGACACTACCATGGTGTTCCTTGGTCCCAAAAACATAAAATATGATCATCCTTTCTAAGAATAACATAAGAAAATAAAATTGCATATACATATATATATACACAGTACGTGATATATATATATATATATATGAAATCAACGATAGAGGAGGTGAGGATTTTACCTCACTAAGAGAGCTCCACGAACTCAGCCAAAAACCTCTACCAGACCACTCTGTTTTTTTTCTCCTCTGTTCTTCCTCAATTTCTCTCTCTCTGTTGCTCTTTCTCTAACTCTCTGTCTCGATCCCTCTATACATATAAATATAACCAAAGCAAATGCCAGTGGTAGGTGCAGCTAATGATTCCTCTATACATATATATATATATCCAAAGCAACCGCAAGTGGTGGGTGCGGCTATGGGTGCGGCTAATGATCCCTCTAACATATATATATATCCAAAGCAAATTGAAGTGGTGGGTTCAGCTAATGATCCCTCTATATATATAAATAATTCAGGTCATCACATATACAATAATCCTAGAGATAACCAAGAGTGTCTTGCATTACGGAGAAGTTACGGAGAAAAGAAAAGTAACTGTGGAATCCTACTAAAACCTAAATATAGTGGGATTGTATATTTATGTTTATTTTCCATAATTCACTTGAGCACGATAATACTAAAAGCTAGAAATTTGCAAATGCACATACCTTGGCTAGGAAGCACCCCTTCCATATAATTGTGCTTTAGGGATAGAAATTTGAGAGATGAGAGTGCACCCAAAAAACGTAGAATTTTTTTGTCGAAGCGATTCCCACTTAGATCCAGGTCTCTTAGCTTGCTCAGTTTAGACAAACTTTTGGAAGCTGAGTAAATTTTTATTTTTAATTTTTTTTTTTGAAGCCACAAATGTCATCAACAGTTAAAAGTCCAAACAACATAGTAGAATAGAAAAGATGTAGATATTCCCTATTGTGCAAGATTTACAGTCCAGTTTATTTTACAATCAAAGAGTGACATATCAAGGTACAAAGTAAAATCACATCTGCATCCCTCATTATCCTGTTGTATGCAGGGCTTTAATTTCACTGTAAATCAAGCTTATTGGAAAAGTGGTACACAGCTAAAATGCAAATTTTCTTGCCCAAATGATGTGACAGCTGTTGCATCAGCTTCCTATGAATAGTTATCTTTTAAACCAGCCTTTGATTATCAATTTTATCCATTGTACCAGCTCCCGTGCGAGGACAACGATGCCGCCGCTTGACCCAAAGCCCGCCGCAAAGATCCTTAGGTAAAAGTGCGTCGAAATGTATGAATGGTTACATTTCTGAAACACAGGGCACTCAACCTATCTAAGGAGAAGTCTCAGACTTAAAGACGTGTTAGAATGTATGTATGGCTACGTTTCTGAACATAGGGTGTCAAACCAGTCTCGGACTCTCAGATGCGTTAGAACATGCAAACTATCATCTATCTAGACATAGGGCACCTGATTTATCTCATTAAACTCAATCACACCTGATATTGCTTAGTTCCAACTGGACTTAGCATTGTCATAACCCATCAATCACTATTTCTAACAATAGAGGATTGGCAACCTGTCTCTCTAAATAGACCTCATTTTTTTGACTCAGTACACTTCAAATACACTAGAAAAACCTTTCGGCTTAATCACAGGACCCACTCCTGTGACTCGCCTTTTGGCCCATTTTTCATCACAGAACAATGGGTGCACTGTTTCTCGAAACGGATTGAGTTTTTGAACTCAAAGCACCCAAAATACCCTAGAGAGACTTTCAGATTTGTCCCGGTCCTAATCGGCACAAATCTGGACATCGATCTAACGAAAAGTCCTTAGGAGGTCCCAATTCACAACTCGTGTGCCCACTCACTAACCAATGCGCCTTTTCTCCAAACGGACTGAGTTTTTGGACTCAGAGCATTTTTAATACCCCAAAAACATTTTCAAACCTAACCCCGGTCACTGCCCGAGGGACCTGCCAGGCGGGTCCTCAACCTAGAATTCAACCTTCACAAGCCTCTACAAAATAATCGAACAGAAGACATTTTTCGGTTCACCACATCCAAATCACCTTAGGAAGACTTTCCAACTTAACCCTGGTCTCTGCTCACCGAGACCCACCTGTCAAGACCCAAGTCTTATTAAGTAGAGCCTAAGATCAACTTAACTCATCTTCAGACTAGGAAACCAACTTCCTCACCCTCCCAAAACCACAATCAGTGCGCCATTTTCAGAAACAAATTTCACATTCCAACTGAGAGCACCTTGTTTACCCTCATAGGACCCTCAGATTCAACCCTGGGACCCCCCTTAAGGTCCCGTCAGCCTGTCTAGCATTCCTATCTATCAGCTCAGTATCTAATCTGCTCTACAAAGCGTTTTGGGATGCAATGGGGCAAATCCTTTGAAATTCTCACCCAAAGCCGGCCAAGTCACCTCCTACTCTCATCAAATCAACTTTATGTCACAAGAACACTTGAGTAGGGGACAAAGCATTAAATACTCCCACATACCTAAACTCACGCTATAGTAAATAGCGCGATCATAGGAAGGAGATTTTTCTATAAATTGCAACCTCATCTCTCTTATTTGAGGCCCCTTCTTCCAACTCTAATCCCTTCCAAGCTCCAAAAATCATTCTCCTTCTCCTTCTTGCCACACTTTCTTGCATTTTAAGCTTACAAAGCCTACTTTCTAAACCCAAAACCAAGATCAAACTCCACCCTTGTCATCTCCAAATCTCTCACAACTTCAAGAACTCTCATACTTGGACCTCAAGCTCAAGTGGACTTCTCCTGTATCTTAACAAAGATGAAGAAGGAGGAAGGATATTCACCAAATTTCCACCAATTGTGGTAAAGCTTGGTGGTGATCCTTTCACCCGAACGTTCTGTCTTGTTTATCTACTCAAAGAGCAAGGTGCTTGAAAAGTTTTCATCTTTCTAACTCTCACTATTCATTTACAAAGTTTCTTGCTTCCTTAGCATGACAAGCATACTAGCTTAGATCTAAAAGAATAGATGTAGATTTACTCGCTTTTATGTAGTAGATGTAGGTGAACACTATCGTCATTCCTCCCTGTATCGATCTCAAGTTTTTATCAATAAAGATGCAATTTTTATCATGTTTGGTGCATGGATCTTCTTTATTTTGAGTTACTATCTATTTTTATGGAGATTTGCTAGTATTGGTAAGTCTTAGAGACTTTGTTCAATAAAACTCTTATAATCTTTTTACAACCTCTTTAAAAATATAAACTTTTTCAAAACCAAGGTTTGGTTGAGCAAAGTACTTTGACAAACTTTTATTAGCAAGTTGTTTGGTTTGTTTTATTTTGACTCGAGGCTAGGCTTGCTAAAGTGGATGCTAGTATAAACTTGGTAATGAAGTGTCTCGACATAAAGGGAGAGCTACTATGAAAAATCTCACTAAACATAAGATAAAACAAAATAAAATCAATCGAATTTTTGAACTTTTATAAAGAACCATGATTTTCTTGATTTTAAGGGTTTACTATTAAGCTTTGTTCTTTGTGAATTCTGGGTATCCTAACATGATTGGACGAGGTTACCTTGAAGAAACCCATGATGTTGCTTTTCTTGTAATGTTATAAAAAATTGATTTTTATAAAGATCTACTCACAAGCTTTGTTCTTTGTAGATCTTATGATGTCCTAACATGATTGGACGGGGTTACCTTGATAAAACCCATGATGTTACTTTTATAAAGATTTGATTTTATTGTCTTTTATAAAAAATGGTTCCTTTCCACAAGAGGCGATACCAAGTTTTCAAAACTTTTGAATCTACCCGATCATTTAGATAAGTGTAAATAAAGTTTAAATAATGTCATACCCTAGGATGATATATTTGCTTTAGGATTTCTAGACTTGAGAAGGGATTTCATTTTCAAGAATGGGTTTAATTAAAGAAAGTTCATGATTCAAGGCAACCGTTCGTTAATGGATGTGATAGGGTGCTTAACACCTTCCCAACCCATAACAGAGCCTCCTTACCTAGGTTCTTTTGTTCACAGACCATCATCTAAGAGTCATTCGATTTTTAAATAATAAGGACTAATCAAAGGCCTTAGAGACGACCTTCCACATCTTTAAATATATGGTAGGTGGCAACTCCAAGCTTTTCTTTTTCTTAATTATGCTCGCATGGTTAAATAAGAGAAAGGCACCCCTGAAAGAGTTATTGAACCATTTTACTTTCATTCACTATCTAATAGAAAACACCACAAATATCACAACATGCAATGCAACACATGGCATATCTGAGTACGTGACCAACACCAAGTTATAACCCACACATGGGAAAAACAAAAGAAGAGAGATCCACCGCACTCCCTCCCAAGTTTTTTGGGATAGCGACACCATGTCATTTGGGTGAAATTTTTTTGGCTAATTTAGTATTTTCATTATCTTTTCAATGAAATTTTTAATTGGTTAACCTAGCTGTTATGTCCTTTGGACACGAGCATTTTGGCAACAAAGTATTACTATTTTATTTATTTCCGAATTGGATATAAATTCATAGATGTGCCTATAAACTCGTCTTTTATTATTTTTTTTTATTATAAGTGAGGGTTTTTAATTAAAATTAATAAAGGAGATGATTCAATAAGGTGATGTCCATGGTTTTGAGTTCAAAACAAACATATTGAGAGGGCCATGTGTAAAAAACTTTCAAAATTAGGTACTCCGTATAATGTTTTATTATTAAAAAATAAAAAAAAAATCAGCGCCATCGCCAATTTATAGCTAGGTCCACCCTTGACGTGGACACCTCTTTGTAAAGTGCGTGCGACCCCATGCATTCTTACGTGGACCCCTTCATCTTTGTGAAGCTTGTGAGACCTGATGCATAAACTGATGCATACATGGACCCTTTCTTATAAAGCATGTGAGACACATGCATTGTTATGTACTTAAGTAGTTATGTGACCTAGCTCCTTGCAAATTGTGTGGGACTGCATGCATTCATGAGTCCTAGTCTTCTTGTAAAAGATGTAGGAATCCATGCATAACCGCATGGAGTGTCACGTGGACCTCCCCTTGTAAAGCAAGTGGGACCACAAGGGATGATTGTTGCAAGCTAGAGTTGTTTAGAGAGAGAGATCATGAACTTTAGATGATAATGAGAAAGAAAGAAGAGGAAAGCCATGAGGTAACTTAGTGGTGAGGAAGAGTGAGGTCAGCCCTCACGGCTCGCCACCGGTCAGTCCCTCACGCTTGGCTCAGCAGCTTAGGCGCTCCGCGCTCAGCTCACGCCTCACGCCTTCCACCACCGTCGCCGGACCCTCACACGTCACGCCACCAACCACTGTCACTAGGGATGGCAATATACGCCCCGATTTGACCCATTCAACGGAAAAAAGACAGTATTTATCCTCGGGAATTATTTAATGCCATTCTTGTTAAAATTTCTGTTTTACTAAAGCCAACCGTTTCATTTCACTTTGTTTGTTAAAAACAACAAACATTTTACATGTTTTTTATATGCTAAAGTAATCATTATATCTATTTGTTAGAATAGTTATTGTTCTCCCGTAGTATGTAATTATTGCTGGTTGTTAAATTGCTTTTATGTGTTTCATGTTTTAGAAAAAAAAAAAAAAAAAAAAAAAAAAAAAAAAAAAAAATTCCTGAAGTTCCTGTTGCTACTGTATGTTATGTAGTGTGTGTTTGTTAATGGTATCAGAGCGTCAGTGTTAGGAATTAATAGTTTTTATTGTAGTCTGTTTGAGCCTGTTATCAGCTTATTTATTCTTGTTTATTTGTTAAATGTTTTAATTGCTAGTTAGTTATTTTGATTTATCTGCAAACCTTAAGACAACCTTGAATAGGGAGTACCGAGGCCTTGACTTTGTTGAAAGGTAGCCAGTTGAGCTTGTGTCCTTTCGTTTGAGTCGGCAACTTTGTAGGAAAACCTAGTCATGGAAGATTTAGGGTGCGTAGGTAAGAAAAATAATCAAACTAATGATTATAAACATTTAGCACATGTACAAGATAAAGACGCTAATATAGGCAATATTAGCAGAACATTAAATTATGTTGTTGATAACTTATCTAGTATGTTTGGTAAATTAGTAAATATTGAGAAAAATCAAGAAAAAATATATGATAAAGTTAATATGTTAAGTGAAATCCAGAATATAGACCTGAAGGATGAAACAAAAAGTTTAATCCAAAGTCTAGAAAATAATCTGAAAAACAATTCAGATAATGTAATAGTACTAAAAGAGAGTACTAGTGAAGAAATTCCAAGATTATACTTTGGAACAGAAATTATGATGTTTAAAACTGATAAACATCGAAAAGATTTTGAAGCCATCAAAGAAATTTTAGAATATTGGAAAACCCGATATATTAAAGAAGAAAATTACGATGAACGTAATAAACTTCTAAAACAGATGCAAGACTTATATTCAGCAAATGAAAAATTAATGACTAAATATAATTATGACTTAGCCCTTCAACTAGAAGAGTCAAGTGAATCAGATAAAGAATCTGATATAACTTTTATGCCAAACAGTGTTCAAGAAGAAAGTTCAGATGACGAGCCAGAACCAGAAGGTAGAAAATTTGGCTTATCGTCAAGTGATAACAATACTGGAAGTACAAGCAGTACTTCAGTTGATGAAGAAATAATCATTGAAAAAGAAAACAATGATGACACAAACAATAATAATGACCCTCAAGACTCTAAAAAAAGAAAAGAGATTGAGACGGATGAGGAAGAAAAACTAATTCCTAGAGGTCAAAGGTATAATTTTGAATCACCGATATTCGATGTCTATGATGACATTGATGATGATGACCCAATGCAAATTGAAGATTTAAAACCTTTAAAAGATGAAGGTTCTACATCAGAACCTGCTCCTACAACAAGCATAAGGACTGATTTAAATAAAATCAATGTCACTACTGGAGGAGTTTATCTCGATTTAAAAAATGTCGAATTTAAAAATTATGATCAAGCTTTAAGAGAATGGGCACAATCAATGTCTATCGTCATTAATACATATAAAAACAGCTGGTCTAAAGAAAGATTTTTAGACTACATCTGTGCAACTCTCCAAGGAGATTGCTTAAACTTCCTTAGAAGATGGGAAGCTTCTGATGAAGGTAAACATGAAAAAGCTAGTTTACTTAATGAATTTAATTCATTTGATAAAATATTAAATGAATTTGCACAAATTCTAAGAAGAGAATTTTGTGGAATTAAATTTGAAGAACAGGAGGAAATTTACAATGAGTATATGCTAACGAAATGCAGAATATGCAATATTTGTGAATTTAAATCCTTTGCAAAATTTTATCAGGAATATTATCATAAACTTAACCCACCAAAAACTGAGTTTTGGTTAAGTCAATTTTTCCATAAGTTACCCTCACCATGGGATGAACTTTGTAATGATGGATATAAAGAATTCTTGAGTAGTTCTAATGGTGGAAAAGACACGTTAGGAGCAAGAATTCAATATGCTGAAAGAATTGTAACTAAACATTGCATAACACAAAAAGCTGTTAAGCAAGTGAAAAATCAACTTAATGATAAATGTTGTAGCAAAGTAATGCGACAACAATGGGAATTTGGTTGTAAAAAATCAACCCCTTATAAGAAAAGGAGAAAATTTCGAAAATATAAATTTGTCAAATGGAAAGGTAAAAAACCTAATCCTAATAAGAAATATGTCAGAAAAAGAAGGAATAATAGAAATACTACATTTAGAAGAAAATCTAAATGTAAATGTTATATTTGCAATGAAGAAGGTCATATAGCACCACAATGTCCTAAGAAAGGAAAGAGTGGTAAACAGATGATAAAATTTCTAGAAGAAAAACAATTAGAAATTTTAGTTGGAGAAGAAGTCTCTGACAATGATTCTATAATATATGAGGTTCAATCAGAATCTGAAACTGAAAGTGAAAGTGAAGAAGAATCAGACATGATTTTTATGATGTCTGAAAGGAATGAAAACAAAGAAATCTTTGAAGCTATTCCAAACGAGGAATTACAACTTATAAAATTAGGAGATGTCATAGGTGAAGAAGCATCTATAGACGAATCTAATTTTGAGAAATTTGATAAAATTAAAGAAGTGAAAAAAGAAGAACTTTATCAAATCTCAAAATTTAATATTTGGCAAGCTAGATTATTTGAGCAATTTAGTGGAAATACATCTGCTAAAGCTACTGAAGATGAAATGGTGGAAATACCACTATTCGATAAAAATAAAATTCGAAGACTTAAACAAAAGCATCCAAAGATTCGATATATTCATATCGGAATAATTCAAATAGAAATTACAGCTCTATTTAGAGTAGGATTAGACACTCCTATTCTAGTAGTAGTCTTGGATAAAAGATTTGAAGATCCTATTAAAGCACTAATAGGTGGAATACAATCAAATCTTGTTTATGGACAAGTTTGGTTTAAAATAAAACCAAATTATTTTATATCAATTGAGGATCCAAATATTTGTGACACGATAAAAATTCGTATCCAAACTAAAGGAATTGATATGAAGAAAAATAGTTATAAATTATCAGTTCAATGGAAAGCAATTCATGAACTTACAAATTTTACAAAAACATCAATTAAAGAGATTGATAAGAATATGATCGAATTATTCGAACCACGAGTATTTGACACTGAAATTCAACCAAGATTAATAAATTGGAAAGATTTGGAAATACCAAAAAGCTGGTTAATAAAAGAATTTACAGAAAATCCTAAGCCAAAATTCTTTAAACCAATCGAATTTCAAGCATCAGGAAATAATCTTTATTTTACTGATAATCGTCGAAATAATATAAAATTATTAGACGATGCATCAACATCAACATCTAAAAAAGATGAACAAGATGAAAAGGGAAAATCAATTGCAATAAAGAATGTGCAAATACCTATACTTCCAGGTACAACCTACCTTGAAGAACAAAAATCTGTAGTATTTCAACAGATTAAAATTGATGGTAAATATCCAGAACAATTAATCTTTAGCTACCAACAAGGTAAGAAAAGATATATGTATGTTCTCGGAAAGTTTAATTTCAAAAACTATAAACCATATGTTTTATCTATTCTGTTAGATACCGGAGCAACAACCAGTGCTGCTAGGTATAATGCTTTACCTGAGCATCTATGGATAAAAATGAAAAATCCAATAGCTGCAAGAGGTATTGATGGAAATGAAACTTTAATCATTCTCAAAGCCAAAAATGTTACGCTTTGGTTAGGAGATAAAAAATTCTCTATCCCTAAAATACTTTGTTTTCCCGATATGCATGGTGATGTGATATTAGGAAATAATTTTATTGAAAATTATATGCCTTTTATTGTAAATCGTGACCATGTTATTCTAACTTGTAAACAAGACCCAGTTAGAATCCCTCTTTTGCAACATCATAAACATGTTTGTGAAAAAGGATTTGCGCCAGTCAAGCGTGGTGAAATGACACCTATAATTACATCTTTAGATGAAAAACATTGGATTTATAAAAAATTACATCCAAACTTTTCTGAAGACCCATTAAAACTTTGGGAAAAATCTCCAAGGTTTTGTGAATTAAAACTCATTGATTCTAATAAAATAATTCGAGTTAAGCCAATGGTCTATACTAAAAAAGATATAGATGAATTTGAAATTCAACTTGAAGAATTATTAAAGAAAGGATTAATTGAAGAAACAAGAAGTCCACATTCTAGTCCCGCCTTTATGGTAATGAACCATAATGAGATAAAACGAGGAAAAGCTAGAATGGTAATCAATTATAAAAGATTAAACCAAAATCTTGAATTTGATGGATATTTTATTCCTAGAAAAGATGTTCTAGTTAAACAAACTATGAACTCTAAATGGTTTAGCAAATTTGATTGCAAATCAGGCTTTTGGCAAGTAAAGCTTACTGATGAGTCAAAACCATTGACTGCTTTTAGTGCACCATATGGACACTACCAATGGACGGTTATGCCATTTGGAATTTGTAATGCACCACAAATATTTCAAAGATGGATGGACAACATGTTCAAACATCTTCATAAATTTTGCCTAGTATATATTGATGATGTTTTAGTATTCTCTAAAACCAGAGAAGAACATAGAAAGCATCTTGAAATTGTATCAGACATATTCCTAAAACATGGAATAATTCTAAGTCCCAAGAAAATGGAAATAGAAAAAGAAGAGATTGAATATTTAGGAGATATTTTAAATCAATCAGGTATGCAACTCCAAAACCATATCATTGTGAAAATAAGAGATTTTCCAAATGAGATAACAACTCTCAAAGAACTGCAGAGTTTTTTAGGTTTATTAAATTATGGAAGAAAATTTGTAAAGAATTTATCCAAAAAGGAAAAACCTTTAATTGAAAAACTCAAGAATCTTCCTAAAAAGGAAATTCAGACGTAAAAATAATATGGACTAAAGAAGACTCAAATTTAGTTCAAGAAATTAAAAATATGTTTAAAGACACCCCAAAGGTTTATTTTCCAAAAGAAAATGACCAATTAGTTCTAGAAACCGATGCTAGTGATGAGTTTTGGGGAGCAGTTTTAAAAGCAATCCCAGAAAATTCTAAACAAGAAGAAATCTGTGGATATGATTCAGGAAAATTTAAACCAAATGAAATAAAATATATAACTTATGAAAAAGAGTTATTAGCCATAAAAAATGGAATAAAAAGATTTCATATTTATTTGGCACCTGTTAAATTTATAATTCGTACTGATAATAAATCAGTTTGTGATTTTATCAAATCCAAAAAAGGAGAAGAAAATGCAAGGCGTGTTAGATGGTATAATTTTATTTGTCAGTACACTTTTGATATAATACATATTAAAGGTACTAACAATTTTCTTGCTGATTATCTGTCCAGAAGATACAATGAATAATCAGAATCCGGACAAAGGGAAAAAACCCTCAAATTCTCAAGGAAAGAATTATGGGAAACCATCCCGATTCTACAAAGGCGAAGGAAGCTCAAACCAGAGCAGCTTTCCCAGACTCCCTCAGATCATGGGTAACCAACCCAATGTTCCAGTTTATGTGATGCCAGTCAGCTATAAACAAATGGCTGAAATGTCTCAGAATTTTAACCAAATGAATTTTCAAAATCATCCTGAAACAAATCAGGAGATAAAAGATTTTTATAACCCAGGTTTAAACCCAAAAACCTATCATCTTTTAAATAATATTTGGAAAACTCATTGCTTAAACCATAAAGCTGAGTTTAGGAGAAATATGTCTCAACTTGCTGAATTCTTGAAAACACAAGAAGAAAAGCAAACTTTTATTCATTCTGAATTTGCCAAGTTCATTAAACAAGTGGATTGGCTTGAAGATTTTTCTGAAGAAAAAATTACTACTATTATTAATTTAATGAATTTTACTGAACAACAGGAAAATTCATATCTTAATAAAGCTTTAAGAATTTGTTTATTCAACAAAGCTAAAACAGCTTTACCAAAAGAAATATTTTCCGATATCAATAATCGTATTGAAAACAATGAGATTAAATCCCTTCTCATTGAATTTGCTGAAAATATCTATTTGGAAAAAGAAATTCTAAAGTTGAAATTTTTCATTAACCATGAGCTTTGGAGTATGGAAGCAATTGGTTGGGGAGCCGTCGGAACAATCATCTTCGACTCCTTGGTATCCACTGCATTTGTTGACTTTCCCGCAATGATCAAAACAATGATCTATAATGTGGTGAAACACTACAAATGGAGTAGATATTTGAAATTCAAAATTTTTAGTCATGCAGGATGGCGACAGAGAGAACTGTTTTTTCAACCATACCAAATCTGGAGCCTAGAACTTGCAAATGAACAAGATCTCATAAAAAATGACGATCTTAAATTTTTGGATAAAGCAGAAAATCTTGATTTATCCTCTTATTATATAGATAATTATATTGCTCTAAAAAGAGAAGCACAAAACATCCACAGCTATCGCTCTTACAAATTCATGATCAGCGATGGGAGAAGATTATTTTGTACAAATCTCATTACTTCTTATGTGGAGACAGTTGCTCAAAGAATGGCAGCTGATGAATTTCTTAATAATATTATTCATGGCCATGTTACCGGTCCTATTGAATTAACAATGGATGCGGAAGAGCTGGTGGGCGCACAAGATTATTATGAAAATATTGTTAGCCATAATCAAGAAGATAATGGTGACAGTTTCTGGAATTCTCTCGATGAAGAGACACTTCACAATATCGAGAACATGATGGAAGGATAGGGGCCAGCCAGGCAATATCCAGAAATTCTGCAGAATTGGACACGTATAACAAGTACGTCCAATATTCAACAATTAAAGGACATGACGTGATAAGCAGCATTCATTTAGCCTGACTCTTTTAAAAGAAGACAAAGACTTTTTGAAGGCTTAGTCACAATCCCTGACAAAATCACGTGATGCGGTGAAGGAAGGAAGAACCCAGCTTCACTTTATTATTTCATAGTCAAAAAGTGAATAGTGTAAAGTTATAACATGTTTTTAATAGGGTTGTTGGGTAGTTTGTAATTATTGTACTTTTGATTCTTATCTTTTATTTTTGTGTTGTGTTTAAGTCCGGGCTTGAAGTCCGAAGTCTGTCTATAAATAGATGAGTCCTTCAGTTGTATAGGCAGAGTTAGAGAGAAGAGAGAGAGTTTTTCTGAGAGTGCTTAGAGAAACAGAGTCTGCTGAAGGATATATATGTAAGTTTTCTTTTATCTCGTGTAAATTTTATAATTATTAATAATATTTGAGGTACTTTTTGTAAATATACTTTTTTATTTTTATACGTATTTTCGTAACCCACGACTCGTGGGTTACGAAAATACGTATAAAAATAAAAAAGTATATTTACAAAAAGTACCTCAAATATTATTAATAATTATAAAATTTACACGAGATAAAAGAAAACTTACATATATATCCTTCAGCAGACTCTGTTTCTCTAAGCACTCTCAGAAAAACTCTCTCTCTTTCTCTCTAACTCTGCCTATACAACTGAAGGACTCATCTATTTATAGACAAGCTTCGGACTTCAAGCCCGGACTTAAACACAACACAAAAATAAAAGATAAGAATCAAAAGTACAATAATTACAAACTACCCAACAACCCTATTAAAAACATGTTATAACT
Source organism: Liquidambar formosana (assembly GCA_039720395.1). Classification (NCBI taxonomy): domain Eukaryota; kingdom Viridiplantae; phylum Streptophyta; class Magnoliopsida; order Saxifragales; family Altingiaceae; genus Liquidambar; species Liquidambar formosana. Next base: position 14,647,870 of record CM077826.1, read on the forward strand.
TTACACTATTCACTTTTTGACTATGAAATAATAAAGTGAAGCTGGGTTCTTCCTTCCTTCACCGCATCACGTGATTTTGTCAGGGATTGTGACTAAGCCTTCAAAAAGTCTTTGTCTTCTTTTAAAAGAGTCAGGCTAAATGAATGCTGCTTATCACGTCATGTCCTTTAATTGTTGAATATTGGACGTACTTGTTATACGTGTCCAATTCTGCAGAATTTCTGGATATTGCCTGGCTGGCCCCTATCCTTCCATCATGTTCTCGATATTGTGAAGTGTCTCTTCATCGAGAGAATTCCAGAAACTGTCACCATTATCTTCTTGATTATGGCTAACAATATTTTCATAATAATCTTGTGCGCCCACCAGCTCTTCCGCATCCATTGTTAATTCAATAGGACCGGTAACATGGCCATGAATAATATTATTAAGAAATTCATCAGCTGCCATTCTTTGAGCAACTGTCTCCACATAAGAAGTAATGAGATTTGTACAAAATAATCTTCTCCCATCGCTGATCATGAATTTGTAAGAGCGATAGCTGTGGATGTTTTGTGCTTCTCTTTTTAGAGCAATATAATTATCTATATAATAAGAGGATAAATCAAGATTTTCTGCTTTATCCAAAAATTTAAGATCGTCATTTTTTATGAGATCTTGTTCATTTGCAAGTTCTAGGCTCCAGATTTGGTATGGTTGAAAAAACAGTTCTCTCTGTCGCCATCCTGCATGACTAAAAATTTTGAATTTCAAATATCTACTCCATTTGTAGTGTTTCACCACATTATAGATCATTGTTTTGATCATTGCGGGAAAGTCAACAAATGCAGTGGATACCAAGGAGTCGAAGATGATTGTTCCGACGGCTCCCCAACCAATTGCTTCCATACTCCAAAGCTCATGGTTAATGAAAAATTTCAACTTTAGAATTTCTTTTTCCAAATAGATATTTTCAGCAAATTCAATGAGAAGGGATTTAATCTCATTGTTTTCAATACGATTATTGATATCGGAAAATATTTCTTTTGGTAAAGCTGTTTTAGCTTTGTTGAATAAACAAATTCTTAAAGCTTTATTAAGATATGAATTTTCCTGTTGTTCAGTAAAATTCATTAAATTAATAATAGTAGTAATTTTTTCTTCAGAAAAATCTTCAAGCCAATCCACTTGTTTAATGAACTTGGCAAATTCAGAATGAATAAAAGTTTGCTTTTCTTCTTGTGTTTTCAAGAATTCAGCAAGTTGAGACATATTTCTCCTAAACTCAGCTTTATGGTTTAAGCAATGAGTTTTCCAAATATTATTTAAAAGATTATAGGTTTTTGGGTTTAAACCTGGGTTATAAAAATCTTTTATCTCCTGATTTGTTTCAGGATGATTTTGAAAATTCATTTGGTTAAAATTCTGAGACATTTCAGCCATTTGTTTATAGCTGACTGGCATCACATAAACTGGAACATTGGGTTGGTTACCCATGATCTGAGGGAGTCTGGGAAAGCTGCTCTGGTTTGAGCTTCCTTCGCCTTTGTAGAATCGGGATGGTTTCCCATAATTCTTTCCTTGAGAATTTGAGGGTTTTTTCCCTTTGTCCGGATTCTGATTATTCATTGTATCTTCTGGACAGATAATCAGCAAGAAAATTGTTAGTACCTTTAATATGTATTATATCAAAAGTGTACTGACAAATAAAATTATACCATCTAACACGCCTTGCATTTTCTTCTCCTTTTTTGGATTTGATAAAATCACAAACTGATTTATTATCAGTACGAATTATAAATTTAACAGGTGCCAAATAAATATGAAATCTTTTTATTCCATTTTTTATGGCTAATAACTCTTTTTCATAAGTTATATATTTTATTTCATTTGGTTTAAATTTTCCTGAATCATATCCACAGATTTCTTCTTGTTTAGAATTTTCTGGGATTGCTTTTAAAACTGCTCCCCAAAACTCATCACTAGCATCGGTTTCTAGAACTAATTGGTCATTTTCTTTTGGAAAATAAACCTTTGGGGTGTCTTTAAACATATTTTTAATTTCTTGAACTAAATTTGAGTCTTCTTTAGTCCATATTATTTTTACGTCTGAATTTCCTTTTTTAGGAAGATTCTTGAGTTTTTCAATTAAAGGTTTTTCCTTTTTGGATAAATTCTTTACAAATTTTCTTCCATAATTTAATAAACCTAAAAAACTCTGCAGTTCTTTGAGAGTTGTTATCTCATTTGGAAAATCTCTTATTTTCACAATGATATGGTTTTGGAGTTGCATACCTGATTGATTTAAAATATCTCCTAAATATTCAATCTCTTCTTTTTCTATTTCCATTTTCTTGGGACTTAGAATTATTCCATGTTTTAGGAATATGTCTGATACAATTTCAAGATGCTTTCTATGTTCTTCTCTGGTTTTAGAGAATACTAAAACATCATCAATATATACTAGGCAAAATTTATGAAGATGTTTGAACATGTTGTCCATCCATCTTTGAAATATTTGTGGTGCATTACAAATTCCAAATGGCATAACCGTCCATTGGTAGTGTCCATATGGTGCACTAAAAGCAGTCAATGGTTTTGACTCATCAGTAAGCTTTACTTGCCAAAAGCCTGATTTGCAATCAAATTTGCTAAACCATTTAGAGTTCATAGTTTGTTTAACTAGAACATCTTTTCTAGGAATAAAATATCCATCAAATTCAAGATTTTGGTTTAATCTTTTATAATTGATTACCATTCTAGCTTTTCCTCGTTTTATCTCATTATGGTTCATTACCATAAAGGCGGGACTAGAATGTGGACTTCTTGTTTCTTCAATTAATCCTTTCTTTAATAATTCTTCAAGTTGAATTTCAAATTCATCTATATCTTTTTTAGTATAGACCATTGGCTTAACTCGAATTATTTTATTAGAATCAATGAGTTTTAATTCACAAAACCTTGGAGATTTTTCCCAAAGTTTTAATGGGTCTTCAGAAAAGTTTGGATGTAATTTTTTATAAATCCAATGTTTTTCATCTAAAGATGTAATTATAGGTGTCATTTCACCACGCTTGACTGGCGCAAATCCTTTTTCACAAACATGTTTATGATGTTGCAAAAGAGGGATTCTAACTGGGTCTTGTTTACAAGTTAGAATAACATGGTCACGATTTACAATAAAGGCATATAATTTTCAATAAAATTATTTCCTAATATCACATCACCATGCATATCGGGAAAACAAAGTATTTTAGGGATAGAGAATTTTTTATCTCCTAACCAAAGCGTAACATTTTTGGCTTTGAGAATGATTAAAGTTTCATTTCCATCAATACCTCTTGCAGCTATTGGATTTTTCATTTTTATCCATAGATGCTCAGGTAAAGCATTATACCTAGCAGCACTGGTTGTTGCTCCGGTATCTAACAGAATAGATAAAACATATGGTTTATAGTTTTTGAAATTAAACTTTCCGAGAACATACATATATCTTTTCTTACCTTGTTGGTAGCTAAAGATTAATTGTTCTGGATATTTACCATCAATTTTAATCTGTTGAAATACTACAGATTTTTGTTCTTCAAGGTAGGTTGTACCTGGAAGTATAGGTATTTGCACATTCTTTATTGCAATTGATTTTCCCTTTTCATCTTGTTCATCTTTTTTAGATGTTGATGTTGATGCATCGTCTAATAATTTTATATTATTTCGACGATTATCAGTAAAATAAAGATTATTTCCTGATGCTTGAAATTCGATTGGTTTAAAGAATTTTGGCTTAGGATTTTCTGTAAATTCTTTTATTAACCAGCTTTTTGGTATTTCCAAATCTTTCCAATTTATTAATCTTGGTTGAATTTCAGTGTCAAATACTCGTGGTTCGAATAATTCGATCATATTCTTATCAATCTCTTTAATTGATGTTTTTGTAAAATTTGTAAGTTCATGAATTGCTTTCCATTGAACTGATAATTTATAACTATTTTTCTTCATATCAATTCCTTTAGTTTGGATACGAATTTTTATCGTGTCACAAATATTTGGATCCTCAATTGATATAAAATAATTTGGTTTTATTTTAAACCAAACTTGTCCATAAACAAGATTTGATTGTATTCCACCTATTAGTGCTTTAATAGGATCTTCAAATCTTTTATCCAAGACTACTACTAGAATAGGAGTGTCTAATCCTACTCTAAATAGAGCTGTAATTTCTATTTGAATTATTCCGATATGAATATATCGAATCTTTGGATGCTTTTGTTTAAGTCTTCGAATTTTATTTTTATCGAATAGTGGTATTTCTACCGATTTCATCTTCAGTAGCTTTAGCAGATGTATTACCACTAAATTGCTCAAATAATCTAGCTTGCCAAATATTAAATTTTGAGATTTGATAAAGTTCTTCTTTTTTCACTTCTTTAATTTTATCAAATTTCTCAAAATTAGATTCGTCTATAGATGCTTCTTCACCTATGACATCTCCTAATTTTATGAGTTGTAATTCCTCGTTTGGAATAGCTTCAAAGATTTCTTTATTTTCATTCCTTTCAGACATCATAAAAATCATGTCTGATTCTTCTTCACTTTCACTTTCAGATTCTGATTCTGATTGAACCTCATATATTATGGAATCATTGTCAGAGACTTCTTCTCCAACTAAAATTTCTAATTGTTTTTCTTCTAGAAATTTTATCATCTGTTTACCACTCTTTCCTTTCTTAGGACATTGTGGTGCTATATGACCTTCTTCATTGCAAATATAACATTTGCATTTAGATTTTCTTCTAAATGTAGTATTTCTATTATTCTTTCTTTTTCTGACATATTTCTTATTAGGATTAGGTTTTTTACCTTTCCATTTGACAAATTTATATTTTCTAAATTTTCTCCTTTTCTTATAAGGGGTTAATTTTTTACAACCAAATTCCCATTGTTGTCGCATTACTTTGCTACAACATTTATCATTAAGTTGATTTTTCACTTGCTTAACAGCTTTTTGTGTTATGCAATGTTTAGTTACAATTCTTTCAGCATATTGAATTCTTGCTCCTAACGTGTCTTTTCCACCATTAGAACTACTCAAGAATTCTTTATATCCATCATTACAAAGTTCATCCCATGGTGAGGGTAACTTATGGAAAAATTGACTTAACCAAAACTCAGTTTTTGGTGGGTTAAGTTTATGATAATATTCCTGATAAAATTTTGCAAAGGATTTAAATTCACAAATATTGCATATTCTGCATTTTGTTAGCATATACTCATTGTAAATTTCCTCCTGTTCTTCAAATTTAATTCCACAAAATTCTCTTCTTAGAATTTGTGCAAATTCATTTAATATTTTATCAAATGAATTAAATTCATTAAGTAAACTAGCTTTTTCATGTTTACCTTCATCAGAAGCTTCCCATCTTCTAAGGAAATTTAAGCAATCTCCTTGGAGAGTTGCACAGATGTAGTCTAAAAATCTTTCTTTAGACCAACTGTTTTTATATGTATTAATGACAATAGACATTGATTGTGCCCATTCTCTTAAAGCTTGATCATAATTTTTAAATTCGACATTTTTTAAGTCGAGATAAACTCCTCCAGTAGTGACATTGATTTTATTTAAATCAGTCCTTATGCTTGTTGTGGGTGCAGGTTCTGATGTAGAACCTTCATCTTTTAAAGGTTTTAAATCTTCAATTTGCATTGGGTCATCATCATCAATGTCATCATAGACATCGAATATCGGTGATTCAAAATTATACCTTTGACCTCTAGGAATTAGTTTTTCTTCCTCATCCGTCTCAATCTCTTTTCTTTTTTTAGAGTCTTGAGGGTCATTATTATTGTTTGTGTCATCATTGTTTTCTTTTTCAATGATTATTTCTTCATCAACTGAAGTACTGCTTGTACTTCCAGTATTGTTATCACTTGACTGATAAGCCAAATTTTCTACCTTCTGGTTCTGGCTCGTCATCTGAACTTTCTTCTTGAACACTGTTTGGCATAAAAGTTATATCAGATTCTTTATCTGATTCACTTGACTCTTCTAGTTGAAGGGCTAAGTCATAATTATATTTAGTCATTAATTTTTCATTTGCTGAATATAAGTCTTGCATCTGTTTTAGAAGTTTATTACGTTCATCGTAATTTTCTTCTTTAATATATCGGGTTTTCCAATATTCTAAAATTTCTTTGATGGCTTCAAAATCTTTTCGATGTTTATCAGTTTTAAACATCATAATTTCTGTTCCAAAGTATAATCTTGGAATTTCTTCACTAGTACTCTCTTTTAGTACTATTACATTATCTGAATTGTTTTTCAGATTATTTTCTAGACTTTGGATTAAACTTTTTGTTTCATCCTTCAGGTCTATATTCTGGATTTCACTTAACATATTAACCTTTATCATATATTTTTTCTTGATTTTTCTCAATATTTACTAATTTACCAAACATACTAGATAAGTTATCTACAACATAATTTAATGTTCTGCTAATATTGCCTATATTAGCGTCTTTATCTTGTACATGTGCTAAATGTTTATAATCATTAGTTTGATTATTTTTCTTACCTACGCACCCTAAATCTTCCATGACTAGGTTTTCCTACAAAGTTGCCGACTCAAACGAAAGGACACAAGCTCAACTGGCTACCTTTCAACAAAGTCAAGGCCTCGGTACTCCCTATTCAAGGTTGTCTTAAGGTTTGCAGATAAATCAAAATAACTAACTAGCAATTAAAACATTTAACAAATAAACAAGAATAAATAAGCTGATAACAGGCTCAAACAGACTACAATAAAAACTATTAATTCCTAACACTGACGCTCTGATACCATTAACAAACACACACTACATAACATACAGTAGCAACAGGAACTTCAGGAATTTTTTTTTTTTTTTTTTTTTTTTTTTTTTTTTTTTTTTTTTTTTTTTTTAAACATGAAACACATAAAAGCAATTTAACAACCAGCAATAATTACATACTACGGGAGAACAATAACTATTCTAACAAATAGATATAATGATTACTTTAGCATATAAAAAACATGTAAAATGTTTGTTGTTTTTAACAAACAAAGTGAAATGAAACGGTTGGCTTTAGTAAAACAGAAATTTTAACAAGAATGGCATTAAATAATTCCCGAGGATAAATACTGTCTTTTTTCCGTTGAATGGGTCAAATCGGGGCGTATATTGCCATCCCTAACTGTCACGGCTTCACCTTCACTGCTCCTCTTCTAGATCTGACCAGAAGAGGAGTAAGTAGCAAAAAAATGGAATTTGGGGGAAAAAAATTCTCACAACAGGACGGTTGGATATGGGCGGGTCGGGCATGGATGGCCCAAGAAGACAGTGGATTGGGGATGGATGTTGATTCTTCATACCCATCGGGTATCGGGTCGAGTATGGGTATAAGAAATTGAAGATCGGATCAGGTATGGGGAAGTACTGACCCGCATCCGATCCGACCCATTGCCATCCCTAGATGGAAGAGGGTTCGAGTATTACTACGGATGCCTAAAAGGGGGGGCCAACTATAATTTCTCAAAGTATTGGGATCTGCTTGTATTGATGCTAAATAGCAAGGGGTCCAAGTGTAGTTTGCCCAAAGGAAAAAAAAAACAGGAGACATAAGCTTTAACTCTAAAATGCAAGCTAAACAAGATTTATGGGTAACAACTTCTTTGTTTCTAGTTTTTTGCAGTTTAGTCCCAGAAGTACAATATCATTAATTATGTGCGTTGGTGGTGATTAATTAAGCCATGTGGAGTAGAGATAGAGCTGCATGCAAATAAACTAAACCGCTCAAAAAAAGCTTGATAAGGGTTCGTTTGAACTTATTCTTTTATTAAATTAGTCAAGATCAAGTATAGAAGTAAGACTTGTTTAATCACAAACGACAATTAGTAAAAATATTATTATCAACATCATCATATGAGAGCGTATTTTAAATAAATATTTTCTGAATCTTTGTCATTGGTAAAGATGCAAATGAACCAAGTGAATATGTGGCCTTCAAACAAGTTCGATAAAGGCTTATATATTTAAGCTCATTCGTTTATTAAACGAACCAAGCTCAAACGATATTATAACTATAAAATGTCCTCCACATTCATCCAAAAGCCAAATCGTTTACCACATTTTTAAAATAGGTTACAAAATATTTTTATCATTCACAAGTTATTTTAGAAATTTAACCGAATAAAAAAATATATAGATTATTTGAAATTTCCAATCGAACAACTTTATTTTCTTCTTACATTTTTTATCCTCTTTACGTACCTTGCATTGTTAGGGAGCCGTTGAGCCAATTGTCGCTTAAATCCAACGTCTCCAAGTTTTCCAAAACTGATAATTCTGCATAAATTTTAAAATAGTAAGAAACTAAGAAAATAAAAACAAGATTCTGCAAAGCATAATACAAAAAGTAAGCATGCCTTGGGCCGGTAATGATCCTTCTATTGCATTGCCAGCAAGAATTAGATGCTTAAGGGATGTGAGCGCACTCAACGAATGTATGATGCTGTTGTTCAACCGCCTGTTATAACCAAGATCTAAGGTCTCCAGGTTTTTCAATCTTGACAAGCCTTCCACATCTACAATAACATACATATATATATTGTTAAAAAATAATAATAAGAAGAAAATAAAAAACAAGATTCTACAAAGTATATATAATACAAAAAATAAGCATGCCTTGGGTCGGTAATGATCCTTCCATTTCATTGCCAGCAAGAACTAGATTCTTAAGGGATGTGAGCGCACTCAACGGATGTATGATGCTAATGTTGAAGCTGTTAGAACCAAGATCTAAGGTCTCCAGCTTTTTCAATCTTGACAAGCCTTGCACATCTAACATACATATATATTGTTAAAAAAATATATAACGTATTATCTGTATTGTGAAACAAATCAAGTTACCGCTTACCAACTTAGTGAAGAAAACATTTAATGGTACACTACTAGAATGCTAATTTTCGTTCTCAAATGACGTGGCAGTTGTTGTGTCGGCTAACTATAAATAGTTTTCTTTTTTTTTTTTTTTTTTGGATAGGATGAATAGTTATTTTTTAAACAATTGATGCTACATAGTCCAAAAATTTTACCCAAATTTACTCACACAAAGACCGTGACAACTAGGCTAATCAATGAAAAATTTTATTAAAAGAATAAATATCTATAGTGTGTTGAATTGTTGATATGCTCGTTACCATGTCATTTGGGTTAGAAAATTTTGGGCAAGGGCAGACCTACATGTAAGGTTGGGGGGCCATGGACCCCCAAAATTTTTTAAACCCTTTAAAATGTGTTTAATTTCATGAAGTGGCACCCTTAAATTTGATAAAATGACACTCCCAAATTTAATTATTTACCACCAAATAATATCTTTTCATGTTTGCACACAATGTGGCACCCTTTTAAAATGTGTTTAACTCCATAAAGTGGCATCCCTAAATTTGATAAAGTAGCACCCCAAACTTAATTATCTACCTCCATACAATACCTTTTTATGTTTGCACACATACATTGTATGTATGTATGTGCTTGTATATATATATATATATTAGTATGAGAGTGGCAATCCCAAACAAAAAATTTTAGTTTCACCCCTAATTTTGGGTAATTTAGTATTTTCATTATCTTTTTAATGAAATTTTTAATTGGTTAGCCTAGCTACTATATATGTCCTTTGGACACGAGCATTTGAGCAACAAAGTATTACTATATTGTTTATATCCTAATTGGATATAAATTCACAGAAGTGCCTATAAACTCTTTCTTCTTTTATTATTTTTTATCATAAGTGAGGGGTTTTTGAGGAAAATCAATAAAGGATACTATTGGTGTTGTCCATGGTTTTGAGTTCAAAACAAACATATTGAGAGGGCCATGTGCAAAAAACTTTCAAAATTAGGTATAATCTTTATAAATAAATTAATAAAAATTCAAGGCCGTGGCCCCTTCATAGCTAGGTCCGCCCTTGATGTGGACACCTTTTTGTTAAGTGTGTTCGACCCCATGCATTCTTACGTGCACCTCTCAATCTTTGTGAAGCGTGTGAGACATGATGCATGAACTTGTGCATACATGGAATGATGGAACCCTCCTTATAAAGCATGTGAGACGCCATGCATTGTTATGTGAAACCCTACTTGCAAGGTGTGTGGGACTTCATGCATGCATGGCCCGTAGCCTTCTTATAAAAGATGCAGGAACCCATGCATGACCCTATGGAGTGTTAGTGCGTGGACCTCTCCTTGTAGAGTATGTGGGACTACAGGAGATGGTGGTCGCTAGAGTACGTTGTAGGGAGGAGGGGATGCATGTTGAATGGTGGTATTAGAGAGAGAGAGAAAGAGATATATATAGAAGGTCATGATCTTTAGATGAAAGAAGGTCATGGTCTCATTTTCTCTGATTAATAAAATTTTCTTTTGCTAATTAAAAAAAAAAACAGACAAACAGAAGAAAAAAGCCATTGAGGTAGCCTAGAGATTAAGAAGGGTGGGGTAAAGGCTAAGGTAGGATTAAGATACGTTAAGAGTTCAAAACCCTCTAATTGTACTAAAAAAAATAAAAAATAAAAAAATATATAAAGAAGAAGAGAGAGAGAAAAGGCGAGGCTTAATAAGGAAAAACTAGAAATTTTGATTCACAATGGTAAAATTGGTATTTTAAAGGGCTAATAGGATGACATCAACATAAACAGTAAGGTTGCTAGTGGCCATGTGATGGAAGCTAGAGGGTTCGAGTCTTACTACAGATGCCCAATAGAGTAATAGGGAGAACCGACTATAATTTCTCAAAGTAGGGGGATCTAGTTGTATTTATGCTAAACAGCAAGGAGTCCAAGGTGTTTTGCCCAAAGAAAAAGAAAATACATGAGACATATGAGCCTTAGCTCTAAAATGCAAGCTAATTAAACAAGGTTTATGAGTTACAACTTCTTTGTTTCTAGTTCTTTGTTGGGGCGGAGGAAGGGGGGTGCCAGAGGGGTGACCTCGGCCTCACCCATTTAAAATATTTTTTTTACTATACATATATCTTCATATTCCTAAACCTGACCTTTCTAAATTTTTTTTTTTTTTTTTACCCCTCTGATTTTATAATTGTACACCCTACTCCTCTTTTTCCTTTTTTTTTTCCTTTTATATAACTAGTTCTCTGACCCATTTGTGTGACATATGTTACTCAAATCTCAAAACCGTTCTCGACTCCTTGTTGTAAATTGGTATTCTACAAATGGTTCAAACTAAGAAAGACATAGTATATCCATTAGTACTTGCTTGTAACATTGACATTGATCCTACCCGTTGAAACTGCTACAGTGGAGAGAGTGTTTTCTGCTATAAAGATTGTGAAGAATCGATTTCGTAACCAAATGGCAGATGAATGGATGAATAATAGTTTAGTTGTATATATTAAAAAAGATATTTTTGATAGCATAGATAATGAGATTATTTAATTTATAGAGCTAGGGAAAAAAAAAAAACCAATAACATCCAAACCAAGTCGCCCTACTAGCATAAATTCCTGGATCCACCACTAAGTCCTAGAAGTACAATATCATCAATTATGTGAATTGATGGTGGTGGAGATGCTACTGTATAAAATGAAATAGCTTGTACAAGAATTGAAAAAAAATACAAACAGTATCAGTTGAGGCGTGTACAAGGTACTATCCTTAAGAGTAGTTCCGCCCCTCTGAGTATTTAACTCGGTGCAGTAGGTCACAACGCTCTACCCTCCAGGATTCAACAACCGGGTTCCCACACGAGTGAGACGAAGAACTCAGAATGCTCCTGACTCTCAAAAATAAAATTGCAGAAAGAAAACAGAGAGAAGAAGAGAAGAGACGATTTGTCTTTTTGTTGTGTATTTCTGCTGAATGAGAGGGCTGGTATATATAGGCAACCAGTAACAACCCTTAAAATAAATTCCCAAATGCGGGTCAATCCCGCCCGCACACGTGAAGCCAATTTTTCGGGATTTGCACCCCCCTGCGCGCACGTCGTACGCTCGTGACGCGCCCGACTAAGTCAATTTTCGGACCCCAATCCCGCAAATCACTCGATTGGGCTCCATCTCATGCGCACGTGGAGACTCCCTACATCTCCTCACATGATACCATATACAATAAGTGGAGTACTATATAAGTCCACTAAAACTCTTTTACTTTTCCAATGTGGGACAAAGTGTCATCACACTCAAGTACAAAACTCTTTTATGAAAACCTTTGATTTTTGAAATATTTATTTTATATTTAAAATACAACAATTATTGAGCCGTGTGGAGTAAAGATAGGGTTGTAAATAAAATAAACCACTCAAAACAAGTACGGTAAGGGTTTGTTTGAATTTATTATTTTATTAAATTAATAAAGATCAAGTTTAGAAGTTAGACTTGTCTAATCACAAATGAGAATAAGTAAAAATATTATTATTAACATCATCATACGAGATTGTATTTTAAATAAATACTTTATGAATCTTTGTCATTACTAAAGCTACAGACGAACCAAGCCGTTCGTGAACATGTAGCTTTGAAACAAATTCAATAAAAGCTCATTTAAGTTCATTCATTTATTAAACGAGCCAAGTTCAAATAATATAACCGTAAACTGCCCTCCACATTCATCCAAAAGCCAAATCGTTTATTACATTTATAAAACAGGTTACAAAATATTTTTATCATTCACAAGTTATTTTAGAAATTTAACCGAATTAAAATATATATATATTATTTGAAACTTACAGTGATGAAATTTCCAATCAAACAGCTATATTTTCTTCTTACATTTTTTTAGCCTCTTTACGTACCTTGCATTGTTAGGGAGCCGTAGAGCCAATTGGAGCTTAAATCCAACGTCTCCAAGTTTTCCAAAACTGATAATTCTGCATACATTTTTAAAAAATAATAAGAAGAAGAAAATAAAAAACAAGATTCTACAAAGTATAATATAAAAAATAAGCATGCCTTGGGCCGGAAAGGATCCTTCCAGATCATTGTGAGCAAGAATTAGATGCTTAAGGGATGTGAGCGCACTCAACGAATGTATGATGCTAATGTTCAACCTGTTAAAACGAAGATCTAAGGTCTCCAGCCTTTTCAATCTCGACGAGCCTTCCACATCTACAATAACATACATATATATTGTTAAAAAAAATATACTCGTTCCTAAATTATTGACCCCTTCTCTTTTCTCGGATGTTTCAAAATTATTGTCGCATTCCAAAAGTCAATGATTCTTGTAATTTCATCTCTTAAAATATCCTTAAAAAGGTATTTTTTTTTTCCAATGTTTTTTACAGTTGAGGGCAAAATTGGAATGTCAAAACAAGTATATTTTTTTAAAATGCTGTTACCATATTTCATAGGGTTTTCTAAATATTAGCATTCTTTTAAAGTGTGTTTGGATGAGAAATTTGCAAGAGAGATTTAAACCAAGTTGGGATTTCAATGCCAAATTATGGAAACAGCAGTAGATGCAAATGAGATTGAAATATCATCATAGCCGAAATCCCTCATCCAAACGCATCATGACACAACATATTAGCATTTTTATTTGACTTCTAAGACTATGAAGAAGAAAATATAATATAGTTATGAGCTAAACCGTTACTTCATGCGTGATGAGTTATTTATGTTTTACATCATGGCCGGATCATTTTCCTTTTCTTTTTTTTTTTTTTTTTTTTTTTTTTTTTTTGGCACCAATCCGACTTTATCTGAATTCTCAAATTTTTTGGGTCATTAAGTATTTTTCAACTAAAAGATTATACTAATTCTTTCACCTTTCTATTATACAGCACGTACCCGGCCATCAATGCTAAATTACTACCAGGTAATAAAAGATAGAAACATATCATTTAGACCGAGTAATCATAATGGGTGCCGCATCAATTGGTTTAATTAATGGTCACTGGGGAGTTTTAAAACCCAGACCTCTTATATAAAAGTTCATCAACACCTATGTCATATTAGATCAACTAGAACATACCAAAATTAGGTTTGTCATTTATCTTTTATTGTCTTTTTTTTTTTTTTTATTCTTTCTTTTCTTTTATTTTTTTTTATTAATATGGAGTAATATTTAGAGTTGTTTGCACTGAGATGCCAACAACTTTCATTTAAAAAATAAAAAAAGTAGAGTTGACATACCTTTGTTTTTCTCAATCCAACCATAAAACCCATTATAAGATAAGTTCAAACTTGTTAGCTCTCTGAAATGATGGAACGATGAGACATTTAAAAACCCAGTTTCCTCGAATTCATCTGATATTTGTGTAACACTGTTGAGGGTTAGGTCTATCACGTGCCCTGTGGTTGCATTGCACGTAACTCGCTCCCAGTCACAACAATTACTGTCTCCATCATGAACCCATGACGGGAGAAGATAGTCGACAACAGCACCGCCGCTTGATCTGAGAGTGGTCTTGAAATCCAGTAGACCCATCCTCTCTTCTTCAAAGCAACCTTTGTGCCCATCAATTTGAACCAAAACTATCAAAACCAACAGCAAGTATTTAAATAAACCCCACTCCATTGAGAAATGTAAGAAGGCACCTATGGCTCCATTAATGCTAAACCATGCCAGCCTTTTTATATTAGGTGCATGCTTACCGTAGGGGCAGGGAAATCACTCTGGGTCGTACACGTGGCAAGCATCCTGAGAATTTGGAATTGTCGAAACCCTCCCATTAGTGGTACGTGTTTCATGAACTTACATGTGGTCCCCACTCTTCTGTTTTCTAAGTTTTAAGTTCAGACTTGCTAGCTATATATGATAAATGTGTCGGGTACAGCTAATAAGCCGTGAAAATAGGGGATGAATCAGACTAAAAAGCAATGTGAAAATCTGAAAATTGAAGGAGAGAGGTATGCTTTTCCTTGATTTTATCAGTAGTACGAACTTTTACCCCAACAATTTAGGGGATCTTTCGTCTGTGCAAATTGTCAAGTTTTCATACCCTATTCTTAGTCATCCTATCAGAAAAAAATGAGTGCCAAGACGGAATATCCGATGGGTGCTGAATAATAGAAAGGTGGAAGACTTAGTAATAAATTTTAGTTGAAAGATGCTTAATGACTAAAAAAAATTGATCCGTACTCTAATAGAGCTAGTATAGGCCTTTTTATAAGCCAATTTTTATAGATTTTTTTTTTTTTCCCAATCAGTTTAGTTCTGTTATACAAATAAAACATAAACGTAAGTTTTTTCAAATAAACTATGAGTTGATTTATTTAAAAACTTAATAATAATTATGGACAAGAGTATAGGGAGGGGGGCAATTGACTTTCTTAACTTTCTTCTTTTTTTCTTTTTATTTTTCTTGAACTAATTTATGAGTAATTAAAAATTTGACCTTGCCAATTGTTTTTTAACCTCTCAAAAAAAATTATTTTGACCCTCTAGCTGATTTTTTTATCCAAAAAAGTGATGAATTTGACCCTTTTATTAATTATAGTCATTTTTGTACCCTAAACAAAGTTAAAGAACAAAATCCCAATGTGATTCGCCATTCAAGAAAAACTTTTTTCCAAAATATTTATTATTAATCCTGTAAGACTAATGTTTTGACTCCGTCACTGTAATGGATTGAACCCAATTTGATCTAATTTTTGAAATTCCCAAACAAGCTCTTAGTATTAGGAGTGCAACTTAGTCTGGGTCCGATTTTGGGCTAGAGGAAAATTCTGACCGGACCAAACTAATTTGGTCTTTTAAAAAATGAACCGAAACTAGACTGAAAATAGAACTTTATTGAATAAATATTATTATTCAATGAATAAGTATTATTATTCATCGAATAATACTTATATATATAATATAATATATTAATATTAACATATATATTATATCTGGGTTAAGATCAACATATACAATTTTTTACACAAATTCTTATAAAAATATTTAGATAACTTATTTCCAATTCTTATTTTGCGAAACCATCCATTAGATTAAATCATCTTTCAACATAGGTCATACACGCAAAATAACCAAATTAAAACTTATCTTTTTAATAATAAAAAATCTCATATATACAGATGAATCGGTTCTTAATCTCGAATCAACTTGATTTTCAAAGTGTACAAAGTGAAAGTTAAGAAGGCAAAATTATAAATTATCACACCAAAAAAAAGTGATGGGCCCATTAATAAAAGGCCGTGAAAATCGGAGGAGGATGGAAAGTTTAAGAAGAAAACGAAGGTGGTGTGCTTTTCTTGACTTTGATTATTTAATGAACAAGCGTAACCAGTGGGCACTAAGAACTTGCCGAGTCGGTGCCAAGAACTATGACCTACCTTTTGGTGAGTTTAGCCAGTTCATCAAATAAGTTTTGATTACATCATCATCATACTCCTTTCTTCAAAATGTCCAAAACTTTCTCATCATCTTAAATATTATTATTAGTCTCGAGTCTTGACCCTACAAGACTAACGTTCTGACTCCGCCACTGGTAATGGATTGGACCTAATTTGATCTAATTTTTGAAATTCCCAAACAATCTCTTAGTATTAGGAGTGCAACTTAGTACAGGTCTGGTTCGGGCCAAAGGGAAATTTGGATCGGACCAAACTAATTTGGTCTTTTAAAAAATAAACCGAAACTAGACTGAAAATAGAACTTTATTGAATAAATATTATTATTCAATGAATAAGTAGTATTATTCATTGAATAATACTTATATATAGAATATAATATATTAATATTAACATATATATTATATATGGCTTAAGATCAACATATACAATTTTTTATACAAATATTTAAATAATTTAGTTCCAATTCATATTTTGCGAAACCTTCCATTGGATTAAATCATCCTTCAACATAGGTCATGCAAGCAAAATAACCAAATTAAAACTTATCTTTTTAATAATAAAAAATTTCACATATATAGATGAAGTGGTTCTTAATCTTGAATCAATTTGATTTTCAGCATGCACAAAGTGAAAGTTAAGAAGGCAAAATTATAAATTTTCACACCAAAAAAAAGTGATGGGCCCATTTATAAAAGGCGGTGAAAATCGGAGGAGGAGGAAAAGTTTAAGAAGAAAAAGAAGGTGCCAAGAACTATGACTCACCTTTTGGCAAGTTTAACTAGTTCATCAAATGAGTTTTGATCATACCATCGTCATACTCCTTTCTTCAAAATGTGCAAAACTTTCTCACCGTCTTAAATATTCTGAATCAAATCAAGCAAATAAAATAAAACAAAATTGAATCTGAACAATTGTTGGACGAATTGCCTGATTTGGATTTTTTTTTATTATTATTATTATTTTTTTGAATTCTTCTTCTGAATAAATTTTCTTTTGTGAGTTTATGTTTAATGTAATAGTTGCCTTTTTTTCATTAGGATAGATAGAAGTAAACTCACGATGTCCGTTCCATATTGGCATGGCCACAGGTACCCACCAGGCCCTAACAAAAATTATAAATATAATAGTTGCTTCAAGCAAGCACAATAGTCACTCTGTTTTTATATGTAGGGAGTGAAGTTAATCAGTTGATGCAACATTATAATATTTTTCTGTGGATGACATAATTGAATGCCGTGTACAATATATCTTTCCTAAATTTTGAAACAGAGTGGTTTTTTTTTTTTTTTTTTTTTTTTTTTTTTTTTTGAAATTATTTGGTTTCATTTACTTACTTAACGGCATCTCTCTTCCTTTTACAAGAAAGGTTTCGAGTTGTCTCAAACCCTATGGCAGGACTAATTTCTTTTGCTTTTGTTTTTGTTTTTCATTGTGATTTTGTTTTCTTTTTGGTTTTTCTTTTCTCTTTTTTGGGTGTGTGGATAGGGGTGGGTGGGGGAACCATGTTGTATTGGAAAAGGTATAGGGTTCTTGGCATATTTTTTCCTTGGAAAAAAAAATAAAAAATACTGGTAGACTGGATTTCTTCGTAGTAAAAGGGAGCGTCCAAACCTGACCAATTTAGCAAAAGCAAAGCAATTTTTGTGACATTCTCAAATTATTCTTGAAATTCTTGAATATTTCTCAGCCTTTTTCATATGGGAATGAAACCCACATTGGGAATTTATCCCCAATTTGGTTATGGTACCTTATCCCAATTCAGGTTCATATAGATTTGACGACTAAATGGTTTCTCGAGTGAAGAAATTCTCAAATGTGAAACTTCATAACTCCAAATCATTCATAGTACTAACAAATAGTTGGTTATCAACAACTTCTATAATTCTAGAGCTTTTTCACTATGAGAGACATAAAACTTTCAAGTATTATTGCAAATGCATGAACCTTGGGTTTTTTTTTTTCTTTTTCGACAATCGATACAATTTACCTATACTCCTAATCCCTAATATCAATAAATGGGTATCAATGCTTTTCCATAAATTTAACTCGAGATCACTCACTTAACAAGTGAAGAAAATGCTATTAGACTAGGGTTCGGATATTGCAACCCCTTCATGTGATCTCCCCACCCCATTAATTTTAATTTTTTTAAAGTTTAAGAAAAATATAAAGGGTTTTTATGAAAAGTTGTCACGTAGTCCACTAGACAGCATCATTTTGAACAACTTTACAGAAAAAAAATTTTCCAAAATCTATCATTGAAGTAGACTTTTTGGCCATTTATAATCCCTAATTCATTTTTTGTCAAGAAGTCCACTTAAACTATAAATTTTGGAAAAGTTTTCTTCTACAAAGTTGTTCAAAATAATGTTTTCTAGTGGATTACGCAGCCACTTTTCATAAAAACCTTTTATATTTTTCTAAAAAATTTAAAAATTAAAATTAATAAGGTGAAAAGATCATTTAAAAAGGGTTGCAATATCCGGACCTATTAGACTATCATGCCTTCAGCCCAAATATTGATTAAAAGGTTTTTTGGGCCCAAAATGATGACCAGTTGAATCAGGAGAATCTTTTGCATCTGAAACAGAACTCCAGAACATAGGCCTTCAAGAGTGGCATGGGCCTTGGGGGTTATAGCCCAAGTGATATTTTTCTTCCTTTCGACTCTTTTCAGGTGATTTAAGTAAAATTTTCTTATCATTGCAATGGTGATCTAGTGTTAAAAGTGTACGAGATTAATTAGGTACTTAAAGATTTGAATTACTGGGGTGGTTTTTCGCTAATCAAAAGCAAAAAAAAAAGTGACATTTTTCTACTAGGAAGTAGAACTGATGTAGGGTACGTTGCATGGTTAGGATGTAGGGTTCGAAAAAAAAAAAAAAAAAAAAAAAAAAAAAAAAAAGAGAGGAAGAAGAAGAAGAAGATCATGTGAGGAAGCTGCCATGCATACATCCACAATGAAACAAACCTTATATCAAAATCACAGACCAATCATGCAAGGGTGAATGAACCATTTAATTAAGAACCAACCCCCTTCTATGGTTGGAACCCCAGTCTAGATTAAATAACATAACACACGGTAGAACCCCTCAGTTTTGACTTTTTAATAAATATAAATATGAAAAAGGAGGAAAAAAAATAGTGCTCAAACCCCCTTCCCCCAACCCGATAGGAAAATGTTATTTTTTTATTTTTGACAATCAATAGGAAAATGATATTGATCTCTTTCTTTCTTTTTTTTCCTCTAATGATGTGCCTATTCATACGGCATACTTAAATAAATAAAAACACAAAGTACAATAAATGATAGACTTG
The DNA here is from genome assembly GCA_039720395.1 of Liquidambar formosana. Taxonomy (NCBI): domain Eukaryota; kingdom Viridiplantae; phylum Streptophyta; class Magnoliopsida; order Saxifragales; family Altingiaceae; genus Liquidambar; species Liquidambar formosana. The sequence goes on from CM077826.1 coordinate 14,667,496, forward strand.
TTACCTTTAAGACATTGGGCCATCATTTTTTTTATTTTTTTGGGTGGGGGGGGGGGGGGGGGGGGGGGGCGGTGAGGGGAATTTTTTTCCCTAGGAACAAGTTCGTAGTAAAAGCATTTTATAATCCATATAAAATGGAAACATAAGGTATGATAAATAACATATATTACCTTATCCTTAAAGGCCAATCATCCTTTCTTCGAAAGTCCACCTAAAATTCAAATGCCCATGATTTATTCTAAGTAGCAGACACCCTACGCTTGTCCCCAAAGCAAAAGTCAATCCACTAGAGAACATGAAATCTAGCTCATTGCATTAATGATTCTGTTTTTTGTTAGATAATCACTTTAATAAGTGGGTTGTTTGGCAAGATTAATGTATTAAAATAAACTTCTTAGTTAGTTAAAACCCCACTTAACATTACTCAGTAGCCTCGTCTACTATCCAATCATATTGTCCTCCACAAAAAATACTAAAATGATTCAAGTGTTCCTGCTTCCTTCATGCTCTCAAGGAATCCAAGTTAATGACATTTTATATGTGACTTTTGACTATGGAAATTAAAGTATCGTATATGAGCCAACCCTAAAACTAAACCGTCTGATCAATCAATCAACGGCTCACAAAGCACACAGATGGTGCTTACTAACATTATAAATTTATAATGAGTTTTCTTAACGTGTGCCCTAAGGGCACATGTTAAGTTGTAATTAATAACCCAATCATTGCATGAAAAAAATGTGTTTTCACAGTTTTTCAAGCATTTTCACATTTTTCCAAGCAACTTTCATCATTTACAATACATTTTCATCATTTCCAATGCAATGATTAGGTCATTAATTACAACTTAACATGTACCCTTAGGGCACACGTTTAGAAAACCCATTTATAATATGACTATTAAGTTTTGTAGGGTCACACCATGATGGCATGGGAATAGAAAGCAATGCAATACAAATTATTCCAAAATGTGAATACATTCTTTTGTTTTGCTAGCAAGGGAGTAAAGGATCCAGCACACACGTTAACTCACCTCACTCTCCCCAACATACGAATACGTATTCATTAAAAAGCAGAACCCACAAATTAAACACATATTTGCGTGTTTAGAAGAGCTAATGAGGTGAGTTGACGAGTGTCCTTAGGGCATACGTCTGCAAAATCCCACCAGCATATGCATATATTCAATAGCACCAATCCAATCATCTCAAGAATCCACCACCAGATTCTTGTTATGATGAGGTGGGGATGGCACATTGACTTCAAAATTTGGCAGCATTGATACACAATTATGCCACCGTTGATTGTTTTCTAGCACTAAATTAGATCAAAGTTATCAATGTCTCCCGGTATTTGGTCTGTTTGCCCTTTCAAGTCATTGTCTACACAGGGTCGACCCAATCCTTTGCTTTAGCACAATGGGAGGTTTTTTGAGAAACTCTTTTTTTTCATTTTCCGTACAATTTCTTTTCTAAAGAGGAGCCAATGCGTAGTAGAAAGTAAATATGAAATTCCTGAAGTTGCTGTTTTGGTATTGGAAAGGGTAAGAGTAAGGTAAATGTCAAAGAAATCTTCAATTCTTCCACTTTGTTGCCAACATTACCTGGTGACTAATGATATAAAAATTTGAGACATGAAATTACAATGCAAATGTTATAATTTCCCCAAAAAAAAATAAATAAATAAATAAAATTTCAAGTGTCAACTCACAAAAGATCAATGCAATTTTTATTTATTTTTATTTTTTTGATTGATAACTCGCAATCATGAACACTAATCCATGGCAAACCCCATAATAAAAGACCCCACTAGCATGCATGTAGCTTGTTAATTAATCACATGAGTACAACTCTAATCATTCATGTTACTCCATAATAAGGTATTTCAGGGTTTCATGACTCCTTAATCATTCATTTTTTTCTTAGCCAATCAGAAAATTAAGTGATCTAGGATTGGTGACATACATAAAATTGGAACATGTCACGCACGCTCGAATATTGCGTTACCTCAAAGAATATAAAATAAAGAGAGAATGAAAGGAAGATGGGAGGAGTTGGCAGAAAACAACAAAGAAACTCCCATAATCAGTAAGGACACTAGAAATACGTAAGTTTTTTAAACTACAACGAACTAAAGCCGAAAGACGTTCAAAAAAACAGAATCCTCGATCAAGAAGCTTTTCTAATGTCAAAGTGCATTTCCTCACGCAATCTAAGGGATAATAGGTACACATATGAGGAAACTGTTCTGCAAATATATAGACAATTTGGTTTTGATAAAAGAACCTAATTTAGGGCCCGTTTGGATGTGTTTTTTACTTCTAGTTTTTCACTTTAAAAAAATAAAAGTTGAGTGTGAAAAATTTTAATAATTACTTTTAAAGGTTGCATGAGGTAGTAAGAAATTTATGTTACCTCAATTTTTAAAACTACAAAAATTTTGCGCTATAAAAAATTAGAGGAGTATAATAATTTTCATTTTTCTACTTTTAAAAATAAAAAACAAAAAATATGAACTTATCCAAATGGATCCTTAGTATTTAATCAATGGCGGGATTCTTCAAAATAATTAATAAAAAAAATGTAAGAGTAAAAATTTATAAATAAACCCATACAAAGATATTTTTTTATGTTACCTCAATTTTTATTTTCAGATATTTTTTTATTATTTTTACTCATACAAAGATATGTATTTAAGATAAAAGGGTGTAGAAATAACCCATCCTAGACTCTTAATGCGAATTTATAAATTTAAGGGTAAATTGCAGATAACCCCCCTGAAGTATCGGGTCAGCAGATAACCCCCCTTATATTTTAATTTTGTCAATATGTCTTCCTTATGTTTTAATTTTTGTTAATGTGCCCCACCGTCACTCGTCATTGATGAAATTTGACAAAAATTAAATACGTGGCTATGCACATAATACCGTTAACAAACCCGTGTTACCCAAAATCGCTGGAACCCTCGCTGGCATCATGGACAATTGGGTGGCTATCGACGATTAGTTTTGTCTTCCAATTGAAATAGGGGGCACGTTAACAAAATTAAAACATAAGTGAGGTTATCTGCTAACCCCCTATACTTCAGGGGGTTTTCTACACTTTACTGTTAAGTTTCGCCTTGCACGATGGCAACAAATACAGGCTCAATAGACCCAAGAACAACATGCTCTAATACCATATAAAGTTTCTAACTTAAAAGCTTAAACTTATAAGTGGAAGACCCAAACAGATATATGAAACCATATTTAACTCGATATTTAATCGATGTGGGATGTGATATTTTCCAACATTTACCCTAAATTTAAATAATAAGAAGTTTCTATTTACCACCAGAAGACACGAAGGAGGCAAGGAAGAGAAACACAGAACCACAGAAGCTGAGTTCTGTGCAGACTGAGTCTGCTTCTTGCCCTCCTCGTTTCCCGTTCCCCGTTTCCCGTTTCAATACTCCGCTGACCCCGCATGAATGAATCATCATTCATTGCCAACCCATTGCCATTACCCTATTTTATTACGGAGTATCATTTGTCACTATTTTCAAATTCGAACTATTCAAACATTATGACTACTTCCACCCCAACCTTTTTACATGTTCCAAAAATATTTATTGTTTTGTCCTCACCATTATTAGATGGCAAAGACATTATCACACTCTTGTGAAAAAAAATAACATACTAGACAGTTTTGTGAAAATAATTGTTTCATTTGGCTGCCACTAGCTATATAAAAAAAGCTCAGTAGTATGTTTACATCTACACAAGGCATCTTACAATCAGCTATTGATTGGGCTTGTATTTCATGAAAAATACTAAATATGGGTGTTCATTTTGCTAGGGTATATTACCGAATAGGCAAGAAATAGCAGTGAAGAGATTATCGATCAAATTATTATGGCTATGCGACCAAAATTGTGGCAGAGTGCAAAGTTTTTCTTGATGGAATTACGACTTATAGGGATATGGGTTTAGATCCATTTAAGTTAATCATAGAATCTGATTCAAAGCTTATGGTGGATTGTATTAATGGCTTATGTGCTACTCCTTAGTGTTTATGGTATCTTTGTGCTCGTATTCACTCTATCTTGTCCTCATTGGAATGCAATGTTCAACACACCTACAGGAAGGAAACTTTGCTGCTGAATTTTTGGCTTCTAAGGGTGCTACTGGGGGTGATTTTTGCTACTCTTTAGAATTCCTGAATCAACCTGTTGACTTACGTTTCATTGTATTTTATGATCATCTTTAGTTGGGTCATTTGCATTTGTAATGCTTATCATTTTGATTAATAAACCTAGTAGGGGGTCTGCCTTAACCCCCACCCTCTTAGCACGAGGTGTTTTTCTTATAAAAATAAAATAAAATAAAAAAAGACGTCTAGACAAAGAGTTACGGAGTTCAAAAATGAGGTCATGCTTACTGGAAAACTACAACATGTAAATCTGGTTAGACTAGTGGAATTTTGCATCCAAAGAAAAGAAAAGATGCTGATCTACGAGTACATGCCAAACAAAAGCTTGGATTTCTACCTCTTTGGTAAGTACTCCACAGCCTTTTACGCTTCCTAACGTAGTTAGAGAGTACATATATATAGAGAGATCAATAACTCAACTTGAGGTGATTTTGTTTAGCGGGGTTTTGAGTTGTTAAGACTGGATGGCTTCCCTTTTTTTTTTTTTTTGGTGTGGTTTTAGGTTTCTACAGGTGTAAGTTTGAAATTTCTTCTCAACACCTTGATGAAGATTGATTTGGAGGTTGGTTTTATGGGCTTGATTTGTTTGTTTTGGGTGGTCTTGTTGGGGTGGTCTGTTTCAACTATTATGGGTATAGTGTGTGTTTCTTGTATCTTTTTAGTTTACTCCTCTAATAAAATTTTATCTTTTGCTAATAAAAAAAAAATTGATGGGTTCAAATGATTACTTGAGGTTTCGCACTTCATGGGTGTCTCAAAGGGTGGTGGCACATTGGTACCGCAACAGGTCATATTTATTCTTTAAAAAAAGATGGGTTTAAATGATTCTTAATTACTACTCATCTTAACTTATTAAATCTTATAAGATGATGGTTTTTAACAAAGGGTCATTTTTCATATTTTTCAAACGGTCATCTACTAACGTTTTTCATGTAGTGAAGCAATTACTTCCTGGTGCTGATGCTTCCTTCTGTGTATATATGACATTCATTTCTATTAACAATTTTGGGCACTATTACTCTCAGGAAACACTTCAGCTAGTTGACAATTTAAAGCACACCGAATCATGGTACAAAGGGCCCTGCCATCCTCCTTTATAGAAAATGATGGCAGTAACCTTCATACCATAGGTTGACACCCTTTGGGTCACAATAATTAAGAAAGAAAAGAGCTGGTTCGAATTGATAACCTCAATGTTTTTTTTGGCTAATGGGTTTATACGTACTAATAGGTATTCAATGTCGTGCCACACCCCCGTAACCTTGAAAGAAACCTAGGTAGACCCATATTTAGTTTATAAGGTGGCGGTTTGTTCAGGTTTTTTTCTTTTATTGCTTTTTTTTTTTTTTCCCTACATGTGCTTTTTGGACTATAATTTACCAACTACTCACAAAAATATCTACTCTAATGTAGATTTGGATAGACGATTATTGTTAGATTGGAAGAAACGAGTTTAAATCATCGAAGGGGTTACTCAAGCTTCTATATCTCCAAGAATACTCAAGATTGACAATACTTCACAGAGATTTAAAATCTAACAACATTTTACTGAACGATGAGATGAAGCCTAAGATATCAGACTTAGGTGTGGCTAGAATTTTTGAAAAAAATGAAAGTGAAACAAAAGCACGCCATTTTGTCGGAACATAGTAAGTAAACCAACTTCAAAGACCACTTGTACATGTTTTCTTGTTTTGGTTCATAAAATGCAGTGGATACGTTCCTCTAGAATGTGTTAAAAAGGGTGCTTATTCCATGAAATCTGATGTTTATAGCTTTGGAGTTCTACTATTACAAATCATAAGTGGCAAGAAGCATGCATTTTATGGTGCAAATGAAAATTTAATCCTCTTGGAATTCGTAAAGAACTCCACCAGAATTTCCTATCATCACTTTGATTTGAAATTTGTCATTAATTTGAATTGCAAGATCGTTGACATTGAACTGTTTCAAGCATATGAGTTGTGGAAAGATGGTAAAGGCATGGAGTTTATGGACCCATCACTAGATGATGCGTGTTCATCGTGTAAATTGATGACATGCATGCAAGTAGCTCTGCTATGTGTCCAAGAAAAACCTGCAGATAGACCGTCCATGCTGGAAGTTTCTTCAATGCTCAAAAATGAAATTGCAACTATTACTTTGCCTAAAAGGCCCGCTTTTTCGGTAAAAGGAGACGAAGAAGAGAGAATTGACTCTGGATTCCAATATGCGAGCTGCTCAACTGATACAACAATTACTCAAACGCTACCTCGATGATATTGGGTTTTGTCAGGCATGGTAGTATGGCCTATGTGGCTATGTCATACTTCTTATCAATTGGTGCTTGGTGTTTGTTGATTGAATTGATAATGAGAGTTGATGCTTCCTCTAACTAGGACAAAAAGGTGCTGCTAGTCCGTTAAGTAAACCCTATCAACCACTTCTCTATAGTCTCTCTAATCTCTCGAAACAGTTAACCTCTCTCTCTCAACTTTTCAGAGCTTCATCTGGGATTTTGAATATAAAGGAATTAATTTTTCAGAATCAAGGGATATAATCTGATTGCAGTTTTATATGTTTTGAACTGTTAGGAAGTCCTATTCAACATCGAACGAAGCAAAAATATGATGATATTTTTTGTTGAATTTGCTTTAGGTCTCTGGGATTTTTATTTTTATTATTATTATTTTTTTTTATAGGGGGGTGTGTTTAGCTTTAAGTCTTAGTGAAGATGATAAGTTGGACTCTAGAGGTCTAAGTTCTAGAAAAAAATGTTGTTCAATTAAGCATCTTTCGGTTAGAGTCACCAGGGATCGCAATCTTGCAAGAAATTTAATTAGAAGTGATGGATAGGAAAGTGGTTAAGAGTCTTTGGGGTTCTAGGTTTAAGGAGTGGGCCTTTTTGACAAGCAAATCATGATATTCGAGTGCGAGTCTTCAAAATCTTGAGATGGGTGTTTAAGGTAGGGGTGAGGCTTGCTCCTCGATGTGTAGCCCAAAGCCCCATTTGGGTTATCCCAAGAACAAACCCCACCCCAAAGATGAAATTACACCCTGTTGGCAATGAATATTAATGGGCTCTTCAAATATTTAATGTTTTATAAGAAAGATCAATCTCAAACTTGCTTTCCAATCTGCAACACTCGATCTGAATGCCTGTTGAAAATTTGTTCTTGTCCATATTTCATAAGTTTGATATGAAGCTAGCTAGTTACTACATTTTCCAGAATTACATAACCTCAGGAAAATACCATACCTATTACGAAAAGAGGCTGATAGCTTGTAAAGAGTATTGTAAACAAAATAATAGCACGAGTAGAAACATTCCTCAACAAAATTGAACCACCTTTGTTGCCAATGAGGGTTGAGATAGAGAAGAGCAGCCACTCCCAACAAGAAAATGATGTATGATGTAGCAAAACTTGCATAGAAGACCACAGGATCGATATCATACCACTTCCCTTCGCTTTCATCTGAAGATGCTATTGGTGGGTGTGGTGCCTGTGGTGACTCAACAATAGTGGTGCATTTTTTCTCCAACGGCGGTCCACAGAGAAATGGATTTCCATCATAGCTGCTATTTTCGAACGTCCCAAATTGTGCTTTCATCTCTGGAAGTCTACCGGATATGTTGTGAGCAACCATGAACACCGACAAAAAATTTTGATCAATCAGTTCAGAGGGGATTTGTCCACTCAAATTGTTTAGGAAAGATCCAAGCTCTCTATTTGGGTCAAATTTGAGAATGCACTTGAAATATATCCTGTCAGCTGATTATGAGACAAATTCAAGGCATGAATCCGACTAAGCTCTCCTAGCTCATCTGGGATTTCACTTGTTAGATTGTTACATGACAAATCCAACCCAGACATGTAATTAAGAATGTCACCCTCGTAGGCACTAGCTCTATATTTTGTAATAAACTCAGCTTCACCAGGTTCCTCATAGACGATTTCTCTGTCTTTAAAACTAAAGTCCTTCTGTGGAGGGCTTCCATATGGTGTAACAGAACTAATTTCTCTCGTAAAGCCACCATCAGTATCCTCCGTGTTCCCAAAATTGATATTATTGAAGCAGTGAGGTATTGACCCAGAGAAAGAGTTTTCGGAAAGATCCATCAAGCCTATCTTATTCAATTGACATAACTGGTGAAGAATCAAACCACTCAAATTGTTTCCTCCCAGTGCAAGAACTCTTAAGTTGGAAGGTCCTCCAATTAAATCAGGGATGCTGCCGGACAAGAAGTTATCGCTAATATCCAGAATTAACAAATCTGAGGAACTGAGAATAGCTTTTGGTATTGGACCTGTGAATTTGTTACCAAGCAGATATATATACTTCAAATTTTTTTAGGTTTGAGCAGCATGGTAAAGATCCCAAAAAAGAGTTATGAGAAAGGTCTAAAAACTGAACAACTAGAACTAATTCAAAAGGGAAAGGACCTTTGAATGAATTATTTCTCATGACAAGTTTTCTCAGATTTGCCATGTTAGCCATCCAACCATGAATCTTACCTGACATGAAGTTGTCGCTAATATCCAACACTGATAGAAAAGAGGATCTGGAGATCACACTCGATATATTTCCTGTAAACTTCTTGTTGTCCAAATACAAACCCCATTTCTGAGGCAAGTTGAATTGTTCCAAAAATATTTGGCCATGAAAGTTCTAACTTGAATCAATTGCTTCGGTACTTCTCCAGAGAAATTATTAGTGGACAAATCCAATTCCTGTAAGCCACTCATGCCACAAATTGAGCCTGGCATTCTACCTTCAAACGCATTTTCTGATAAATTTAGATATGTTATGTATGGAAACACCTCCCCTATATTTTCTTGAAGCTGCCCACCAACTTGATTGACTGAGACATCTATCCACTAAACATTTATGTTAGGAGTGGCAGATGTAATTGACCCACGAAAGAGTTATTCCTTAGATTTAGATGTCCTAGTTGTGTACTGTTCTTGAACAACCAATTAGGGAACTTTCCAGTCAAGTTATTGTGGGATAGATCAACTATTTTTAACTCATTTTGATTCAAGAGAAACTTTGGAATATCCTCATTGAGCTTGTTCAGGTTACAATTTGATATAATTATCTTATTTATATAGGGCCAATTTGGGGGTCCCCTGGAAATTGAATTGTTTCATTGTGTTTTGCATCTAATTTGATGAACGAATCTACAATTATATACGGGATAATTCAAGATAAAGGAAGTCATCATCACAAATGAAAGTAAAATTTGAAACCAGGGCAATTCATGATTTCTTGGTGTTTGTTGGGTGCTTGGTGTCTTGAAGGCCCTGCATATGTTTATCTTTGTAATTACTCTTTATTATTAATAAAATTTCACTTTTGCTGATTTTTATTTTTTATTTTAAAAAAACTTCTCTCCCTATTTAAGATATGGATTTTTACCTTCAAGGAAATGCAAAATACAATAGAGCAAATCAATTTCTATAAAACAGTTAAGCAAGCCCTTATATATATATATATATATATATATATATATATATATATGTATGTGTGTATTCTTTCAAAAAAGTTGATGAATGAACTTGCTATACATGGAGAGAAATTTAAAGTAATTAAATGAAGAAATTAAATATAACCTTGGAGTGGCGACATTCCGGTGAGGAAATTTTCCCTAAATAAGAAGACCTCCAAACTGCTTATGGTAGCCAATTCTGTAAAAAAGTGAAGCGATACATTTAATTTTTGAAAATAAAAAAACATAGACGTAATATGTAGTGATGATGCATCTGGAATTCAGGGGCACCTCATTTAGTGCCAAGAGCAATGTTAAACTATTAATAGTGTTTTGCATCACATTGTGGAATTTTTACTAATGCTTTGTCTGCTTTCTGACCGAGAAGATGCATGGAGAAATGAAATGTAAACATGGAATCTAACTCAAACCCAAATTAGACTTAGAATTCAAAGCATTACATTTTCATTAGAATATCTTTGAAATGAATTTGCATATCCACATACCTTTTAGACTTTCTATGCTGATGAAGTTCAAGCTTAGATCCAGGTGCTTTAGCTTGGTCAACTTAGACAAACTTTGGGAATCTGAGTATTTTTTAAGCGAATGTAATCAATAGTTGCATTCAACTTACACTGCAAAATATGTACTCATTCTTATATATAGGCCCATTTTGTGTAGGATTTACATTTCATTTTGGTCTACAATTTGACATATCAAGGTACAGAATGGCACTTTTGTCACTGTTCATTTTAATAAAATCATAATTCCATGCTTATGTATTATGGCCGAGGCCTTATGACTGAATCAAACTGAACCGTAAAACCTTTGATTACTGAAGAAGGTATATTCCATGCTTATGTATAAACATGTCTTCATGTAGACATGTAGTGAAGCACCTCATGTATAAAAGAGATGAAATCTATCAAATGGATTTAGGATTAAGACAAGTAACTTTATTCACTTCTTACTTTCTGTTAGGGGGCCTCTGAATGCATTGCTGCTCACATCCAACAACTCCAGGTTTTCCAAAGTTGATAACTCTGAGTAAATATGAAAAATAAGAAATTAAGAATATAAAAACAAGATAAGAATTGACTGTAGATTCTACTAAGTATAATACAGAAAATAAACATGCCTTGCACAGGAAAGGTAGGACCCAAATCATTTTCAGCAAGAATTAGATTCTTAAGGGATGGGAGTGCACTCAAGGATGGTATGATGCTCTTGCTGAAGCTGTTGGAACGAAGATCTAAGGTCTGCAGCTTTTTCAATCTCGACAAGTTTTCCACATCTACAATAAGGTCAAAGGAAAATATAGAAAGAAATCAATCAGCCTTCAATTCTTATTTTTTTGATTCATTTAGGCGACTAGGCTCAAACCTCGACCGGAGTAAAGCTTGGGATACCTCTAATATTTAATCAGTCAGCCTTCTTATTTAATATGTGAGATTGTGAAGAATGGTCAGGAGACGAATAATTATAAAGAAATACTTAATTCAAAGGGGAAAAACTTGCTTTGAATTACAAATGTGATAGTTATGAACAGAGGAAATGGGCCATTTTGGTATATGACGGATGCATTGCACAAACAAGCACCTCAAGTTTCAACAAATGATATTTGCATTTAAACCTCAGCTAATTAGTTTATAATCTTGGTAATCATTCCATTTTATAATCTTGCAGAAAGTTTAGTTTGTTTTCTGGTTGCTGTTGGTTTCTTGATGGTCTTTGTATTATTAGTTATTGTTTTTCGCCTGTTGGGTGTTTGTATTATGGCCTCTTAGAGTACCCAGGTTTGGTGTGAGGTCCCATTTTGGTGTTTCTTCTTCGGTCCTTCCTAATAAAATCTTTTTGGTTCTCAAGGAGGAAAAAAAAAACCAACTGGTCGAAGGAAATATTTAGCGGGAGAGTTGACGTACCTTCATTGTCGGTTGCTGCACTAAACCCATTAGAAGATAAATCCAGACTTCGTAGCTCTTTAAAAGGCTGGAACAATGAGACATTTAGAAACCAAACTGTGCTATCAGAATGCCTTGCATTCGAGCAGACCCATCCTCTCCTCTTGAACGCAGCATTTGCGTCCATGAATTTGGAGACAAACCATCAAAACCAACATCAACCACCTCACCAGTGCCCACTCCATTGAGCAATGAATGGAAAAGACGAAGCCTATAGGAAACATTGATAAACCAGCTTTTATAGGAATAGCCCTTTACCCAAAGAAGGCAAAGGTGTTAAATTGTTGTGTCCTAAAAGTCAGTCGCGTGTTGGAAAGGCAGCTTAGGGAAAACAATTTTGACCTCCACACAAAGTCTTTGGATAGTAACTTTGACCTCCAAACAATTTTGGGAAGGAAATTCAAATCAACAAAAACAGCTACTTGCACAAAATTAAAATTTTCATTTAATTTTTGGCACAATGGAAGGGGCTTTAACCCGTTAGGAGATTAGTTTGGACTAAAACTTCAAATGAGTAAGGTTTGGAATACCCTTTATCATTAATATATAAAAAATTTATAAAAAAAATTCACATTGACAATATAATTATTTGTTTTGTTCATGGAATTTCAATTCAATTCCGAATCCATCAATATACGAAGCAACTGAACTATAAATTTGGAAATTGTCTCTCTAATCCCCATTCTATATCCAATGCCCTAAATTGAATTCATTAGAAATGTTTCACCTTTCCTAAATTATTTGGCAAATTATTCCCAATGTGTACTGAATTTCGAATTAGAATAATCAATATAACTTCATCAATCACATAATCAATCTAACTCCATAAAAAACAGATCGAATGATTGTTTGGCTTTAAGTGGGAGCCACGGCCCCTACCAGCCCACCTCTATCTCTATCACTGCATCTTTCTAACATAGTTTTAGACTTGTCGTCAAGGTTGGTTCAATACAGGGCTGGTTTTGGGGCAGGCGAGTAAGGTGGCCACCTAAGGCCTTACATTTTTGCTAAAAAATGAGGGTGTCATTTTAGGACTAATCCTTTTAATAGACTTAAATTTTTTTTCCCCCCCTTTTCCAAAGAGAACGGTTATGGTAACCCCTTAATTTTATTTGCACACCCCACTAATTTTTTTTGTCAAAGTTTTACAAAAAAATATAAAAGGTTTTTATAAAAATTTACTACGTGATCCACTACAAAACATCATTTTGCACAACTTTGTAAAAGAAATTTTTTCTAAATTCAATCGTTTAGGTGGATTTTTTTATCATTTATTACCATCTCTGTTTAATTTTTGGTCAAACAGTCTATCTAAACTAAAGATTTTAAAAAACCTTTCTTCTGTAAAGTTGTTCAAAATGATGTTTTCTAGTGGATTATGTGGTCAGTTCTCTTAAAAACCTTTTATATTTTTCTAAAATTTTAATAAATTAAAATCAATGAGATGTGTAAACAAACTTTATGTTGGTACTAGGAAAAAAAATAGGTATATGAAGACCCCATTTTAAGAGTTCGCCTAGGGCCTCAAATAACTCACAACCGGCCCTGGTTCAATATGGTTACAAATGAGGTGGTCATGTTAAACTCCAACTCTTAAACCACAATTCATTTATTAAAAAGCCTTTGTACAAAAAGTCCCATTTTAAATCTTTGACTTACGTTCATTCAAAAATGCCTCATTTAAAATTTAGCTTTAAGTCACAATTTGTATTCGGCCACCCCAACTGTTGTGAATAACTCATAGTTAGTGGCTATTACTGTAAAAGCTAGCAAAAGCTTGAGACAACAGTAATTGTTCACTTCTAATTCGTGCTTCCAATTATCTCAATTGGCTAATGGCATGACAATATAATGGCATTCTACTCACTTGTTGAGTGAATAATCTTAGGTTCAAACTTATGGAAATACATTTCCACTTAAGTATGTGCCAGGTGCAATTTTCTCTTGCTATGTTTCAATAATCAGTCAATGCTGCAAACCTTTTTCTTGGATGGGGCTTCATCTCTTGATACAAGTAGAGTCTGTAGATTTTCTTTGAATTATATAAGGTCAATCTAAATCTTGCATGTGTCACAAAAGTTAGATTAAGGTTCACTCATGTGTAGGAGGTCCGTATCAACTTTGAGCTAGATAAACTGCGAATTGAACCAAGACATGATCATGGAATCTATCCAAATTAATTCAATGTTGAACAATTTCCAAATCCCAAAATTTGTCACTGTAAGCATAAGTGCAGTCATGGCGTGGCACAAAGTTTATTTCCATAAACACAAAACGCTAAGCAATGATAACCATAAACAAAATGAGAAAGCAACATCTTGTCCATTATTTTTTATAAGTTGATATGAAGTTAGCTATCAACTACATTTTCCAGAATTACATAACCACAGGAAAATACCATAACATTTTTTTTAAAATGAGCAAACCAGGATATTATTAAGGAAAAAGGGGAGATACATTCGAAGCAGAGGAGACAAGACCCCTACAAAAATAGCCAGAGAACACCAGAAAAAGCAGAACAACCAAACTCCAGAAAAGAAAACAAATACCATAACTAATTACGAAAACGGGTTAATGGCTTGTAGAGAGAATCGTAGACAAAATAATAGCATGAATAGAAACATTCCTCAACGAAATTGAACCACCTTTGTCGCCAATGAGGGTTGACATAGAGAAGAGCAGCCACTCCCAACAAGAATATGACGTATGATGCAGCAAAACTTGCATAGAAGACCACATGATCAATTTCGTACCACTTCCCTTCGATTGTTTCATCTGAAGATGCTGTTGGTTGGTGTGGTGACTCAACGATGGTGGTGCATTTTTTCCCCAATGGCGGTCCACAAAGAAATGGATTTCCATCATAGCTGCTATTTTCGAATGTCCCAAATTGTGCTTTCATGTCTGGAAGCCTACCTGATAAGTTGTTATGAGCAATAGTGAAGACCTCCAAAAAATGTAGTGCAATCAGCTGAGAGGGGATTCTTCCACTCAAATTGTTGTAAGAAAGGTCCAAGCTCTCAATTTGAGTAAGATTTGAGAATGTAATCGGGATGGATCCAGTCAGCTGATTGTGAGACAAATTCAATGCATGAATCGAACTTAGGATTCCAAGTTCATGTGGGATTTCACCTGTTAGGTTGTTACATGACAAATCCAATCCGGACATGTAATTAAGGATGTCACCCTTGTATGACCTACGTATATATTTCGTAACAAATTCGACTTCATCTTCTTCATCATAAAAGTTGGGTGGGATCAAATAATCATTGATAATCAGTAAGGGACTTCCATAAGTATAAAAATCACCCGCTACAAATTCGTCAATGGAGCTGGCAAATGCGTTTCCTTCACTAACCCCCATCTTCCCAAAAGTGATATTGTTGAAGCAGTGAGGTACTGACCCAGAGAAAGAGTTTTTGGAAAGATCCATCAAGCATATCTTATTCAATTGACATAACTGATATGGAATCAAACCACTCAGTTGGTTTCCTCCCAGCAAAAGAACTCTTATTTCGGAAGGTCCAATTAAATCAGGGACGCTACCAGACAAGAAGTTATCTCGAATGTCTAGAGTCACCAAACTTGAGAAATTGAAAAAGGCTTTTGGTATTGATCCCGTGAATTTGTTATCTTGCAAATGAAAGTAATTTAATTCTTGTAGCTCTGAGCTGCAACGTGACAAATTTCCCGAAAAAAAGTTATGAGAAAGGTCGAAAATGAAATGTGGAACTAGTTTACAAGGGAACAGACCTTCAAATGAATTATTTCTCATGAGGAGTGTCGAAAAAAGGGGATTCTCACCTATCCCACCATGAATCTTACCTGACATGTAGTTGTTGCTAATATCCAATATATTCAGTTTACCGGATCTGGAGATCACATTTGACAGAGTTCCCGTAAACTGATTGTTATCCAAACGCAAATCGTATATCTCAGTCAAGTTGAAGTGTTCCGAAAATATTTGGCCATGAAAACCATTATTTGACAATTTTAGCCATGCCAATCCAATACAACCTGCAACCAATTTCTTTGGTACTTCCCCGGAGAACTTATTAGTGGACAAATCCAATACCTTTAAGCCACTCATGTCACAAATTGAGATTGGGATACCACCTTCCAAAGTATTTCTGGATAAATTTAGATATTCAAGGTGTGGAACCAGCTCCCCCATATTTCTTGAAGCTGCCCACCAACCTGATTGTCTGAGACATCCACCCAATGAGTATTTATGTTGGGATACAGTGGTAGATGAAATTGACCATTGATAGAGTTATTCCTCAGATTTAAAAATTCGAGTTTTGTATTGTTCTCAAGCAACCAATTAGGGAACATTCCTTTCAAGTTGTTGTGGGGTAGATCAACTACTCTTAATTCATATTGATTTAAGAGAAACTTTGGAATATCCCCAGTGAGCTTGTTCAGGTTACAGTTTTCTAGTACAAGGACCTTCAACTGAAACATTGGAACCCAACTTGAAAGTTCAGTTTCTACCTCAAATTCGTCATTATCATTTGCAAAGACGACTACCTCAAGCTTGGAATGATTAGCAAATGAGCTAAATGAGAATGAACCCTCAAAACTGTTGTGACTGAGATCAATGTACTCAAGGTTTGTGAGGTTGGCAATTGCAGTTGAAGAAATGTTTCCGGTGAAGTAGTTCCATGAAAGATCTAACTTTTGAAGTTTCTTTAAACCTGCAGGAAAAATAAGAATAAAGAGAAATGCTGTTAAAAGAACTCCTCGTAAATGCAAAATGATTTATTTATATGAGTAATGGTTTTCATCCTTAAGCTTTATCACCCATCTTTACCACTTACCTTATGTTTAAAGTGTATAGGTGAAAGCAAACATGTGGGCTCAGCATGTAATAAGGAGAAGCTGCCACATATAGATCGGTGGGAAAATATGAGCGAAATAGAATAGTCTTATCTTTTATTTCATTTGCAAATGATGTGGCAACAATCACATCACCACATAGACTTTTTGGTGTGTGTTTTTTTTTTTGGAAATAAACGTCAATCAATAACCACATCATTAGTAAACAAGATTAGAGAAATATTTCCCACCATTTCATAATTTTTCTAGCATAACAAAGCAGACCCTTATTTATTTCTTTTTTCTCCGAAAAAAAAAAAATAGGCGTGCTATGTAGAGCAATATTATAAACAAATAGTACGTTCAAATATAGAAATTTATAACATTGGATTGGCAGCATTCCCTCGAGGAAATTACCCCTCAATATGAGGACCTCCAAATTGCTACAGCTAGCTAGTTCTACATCAAAATGAAGAGACACATTTAGTAGCTAGGTGAAAACAAAATAACATAAGGTCATGTTTGTTTAGTTGGAATGGAATGGACGATAATAGAATCTGATTCCATACTTGATATAGCCTGGAATGGAAAGATATTTGAAGTGGCTATCCAACTATACTATTTGATTCTATTCCCATTTAAATTACCTAATCCAAACACATTGTATGGAATGAGAGAGGGGGGGGGGGGGGGGGGGGGGGAGGGTTTAAACAAAGGTATTCAAATTTTGGCCTAATTAATCACCTAAAAAATCGATAAGGTCTTTCTTTTTTTTTTTTCCTTTTTTTTCAAGGTAAAATACAGATAAAGTCACTGTCCTGCTATATGAGTGGCTTGTTAGTTATCCATTCAGGATAAACCTACATAATGACCACCCCAAAAGATCAAGACCAAAATTAAAAAACAGGACCTTTTGCCTTTTGAGGTGAAACCTCACGATCCACCAATCCAAAATCAAAAACAGGACCTTAAAGGATTATTCAATGCTTAGGTCCATTTTACAACCCCCCCCCCCCCCCCCCCCCCACCACCCCCAAAAAAAAAAAAAAAAAAAAAAAAAAAAAGCTTAGGTCTAAAGGTGTACAATAATCGTGGAGATAACTAAGAGTGTCTTGCATTACAAAGAAGTTACGGAGAAAAGAAAAGTAACTGTGGAATCCTACTAAAACCTAAATATAGTAAGATTGTATATTTATGTTTATTTTCCATATATGGTCTTCAAGACAACCGAACAGAGACATAAAAAATAATTCACTTGAGCACGACAGTACTGAAAGCTAGAAATTTGCAAATGCACATGCCTTGGCTAGAAAGCACCCCTTCCATTGAATTTTGCTCTAGGGATAGAAATTTGAGAGATGAGAGTGCACCCAAAAAACGAAGAATTTTTTTGTCGAAGCGATTCCAGCTTAGATCCAAGTGTCTTAGCTTGCTCAGTTTAGACAAACTTTAGGAAGCTGAGTAATTTTTTTTGTTTTTTTTTTTTTTTTTTGAAGCCACAAATGTCATCAACAGTTAAAAGTCCAAAAAGCATGGTAGAATAGAAAAGATGTAAATATTCCCTATTATGCAAGATTTACCGTCCAGTTTGGTTTACAATCGAAGAGTGACATATCAAGGTACAAAATCGCACTTTTTGTCATTATTTCTTTTTAATAAAATCACATCTGCACCCCTCATTATCCTGTTGTACACGGGGCTTTAATTAGACTATAAATCAAGCTTATTGGAAAAGTGGTACACAGCTAAAATGGAAATTTTCTTGCCCAAATGATGTGATGGCAGTTGCATCGGCTCCCTATGAATAGTTATCCTTTTCTTTTCTTTTCTTTCTTTTTTTTGGGATAGGATGAATAGATATCTTTTCAACAATGCTACATAGTCCAAAAATTTTACCTAAATTTACTCACACAAAGACCGTGACAACTAAGCTAATCAATTCAAATTTTTATTAAAAAAATAAATATCTATAGTGTATTGATGTGACGATTACCATGTGTAGACACCCCAATTTTGCAGAAGTACTTTCCATATCAATCTATTCAAAATTCAAGCTCAAGACATTACACTCAATCAATTTCAATCACAATCAAAACTTTCACCCATTGTACCAGCCCCTGTCCCAGGACAATGATGCCGCCACCTAGCCCAAAGCCTGCCGCGAAGGTCTTTAGGTAAGATGCGTCAGAAAGCGAAACTATTACGCTTCTATAACACAAGGCATCCTACTTGAGGGAAAATCTCAGGCTTAGAGACACATCAAAATGTACAAACTACTACATTTCTAAAACACAGGGTGTCAAACTAGCCTTTGATTATCAATTTTATCCATTGTACCAAACCCGTGCTAGGACAATGATGCTGCCGCCTGACCCAAAGCCCACCGCGAAGATCCTTAGGTAAAAGTGCGTCGAAATGTATAAATGGTTACATTTCTGAAACACAAGGCACTCAACCTATCTAAGGAGAAGTCTCAGACTTAAAGACGCGTTAGAACGTATGTATGGCTACATTTCTGAACACAAGATGTCAAACCAATCTTGGACTGTCAGATGCATTAGAACATGCAAACTATCATGTATCTAGACACAAGGCATCAGATCTATCTCATTAAACTCAATCACACCTGATATTGCTTAGTTCTAACTATACTTAGCATTGTCATGACCCATCAATCACTATTTCTAACAATAGAAGATCAACAACCCATCTCTCCAAACAGACCACATTTTTGGACTTAGTACACCTCAAATACGCCAGCAAGACCTTTCGGCTTGATCCTAGGACCCACTCCTAAGACCCGCCTTTTGGCCTATTTTTCATCACAGAACAATCGATGCACCATTTCTCGAAACAGATTGAGTTTTTTAACTCAGAGCACACAAAATACCCTAGAGAGACTTTCGAATTTGCCCCAGTCCTAATCGGCACAGATCTAGACATCGGTCTAACGAAAAGTCCTTAGGAGGTCCCAATTCGTAGCTCGTGTGCCTGCTCACTAACCGGTGCACCTTTTCTCCAAATGGACTGAGTTTTTGGACTCATAACATTTTTAATACCCCAGAAACACTTTCAGACCTAACCCTGGTCGCTACCTAAGGGACCAGCCAGGCGGGTCCTTAACCCGAAATTCAACCTTCACAAGCCTCTACAAAATAATCGATGTGTCGTATCTCAAAATGGAAGACATATTTGGGTTCACCACATCTAAATCACCTTAGGAAGACCTTCCAACCTCACCTAGTATCTGCTCATCGAGATGCGCCTGTCAAAACCCGGGTCTTATCAAGTAGAGCCTAAGATCAACTTAACTCATCTTCAAACTAGGAAACCAACTTCCTCACCATCCAAAAACCACAATCGATGCGCCGTTTTCAGAAATGGACTTCACATTGCAACTCAAAGCGCCCTGTTTACCCTAACATGACCCTTAGATTCAACCCCAAGACCCTCTTGAGGTCTCGTCAGCCCATTTGGCATTCCCATCTATCAGCCCGACATCTAATTTGTTCTACAAAGCGCTTTGGGACACGACAAGGCAAATCTTTTGGGATTCTCACCCAAAGCCGGCCAAGTCACCTCCTAATCTCATCAAATCAACTTTATATCACAAGAACACTTGAGTAAGGGACAAAACATTAAATGCTCCCACCTACCTAAACTCACACTATAGTAAATAGCGTGATCATGGGCAAAGGATTTTTCTTTGTAGCCTCATCTCTCTCATATGAGTCCCCTTCTTCCAACTCTAATCCCTTCTAAGCTTCGAAAATCACTCTCCTTCTCCTTATTGCTACACTTTCTTGCATTTTAAGCTTACGAAGCCTACTTTCTAAATCCAAAACCAAGATAAAACTCCACCTTTGTCATCTCCAAATCTCTCACAACTTCAAAAACTCTCATACTTGGACCTCAAGCTCAAGTGGACTTCTCTTGCATCTTAACGAAGACGAAGAAGGAGGAAGGATATTCACCAAATTTCCACCAATCGCAGTAAAGCTTGGTGGTGATCCTTTTACCGAACGTTTTTTCTTGTTTATCTACTCAAAGAGCAAGGTGCTTGAAAAGTTTTCATCTTTCTAACTCTCACTCTTATTTATTTACAAAGTTTCTTGCTTTCTTAACATAACATGCATACTAGCTTAGATCTAAAAGAATAGATGTAGATTTACTTGCTTTTATGTAGTAGATATAGGCAAATACTATCGTCACCCCTCCCCTGTATCGATCTCAAGTTTTAATCAATAAAGATGCAATTTTTATCATGTTTGGTGCATGGATCTTCTTTATTTTGAGTTACTATATATTTTTATGGATATTTGTTGGTATTGGTAAGTCTTAAAGACTTTGTTCAATAAAACTCTTGTAATCTTTTTACAACCTCTTTAAAAATATAAACTTTTTCAAAACCAAGGTTTGGTTTAGCAAAGTAACTTTTATTAGCAAGTTGTTTGGTTTGTTTTATTTTGACTCGAGGCTAGGCTTGCTAAAGTGGATGCTAGTATAGACTTGGTAATGAAGTGTCCTAACATAAAGGAATAGAGCTACTATGAAAAAGCTCACTAAACATAAGATAAAACAAAATAAAATCAATCGAATTTTTGAACTTTTATAAAGAACCCTGATTTTCTTGATTTTAAGAGGTTCACTATTAAGCTTTGTTCTTTGTGAATTCTGGGCTATCCTAACATGATTGGACGAGGTTACCATAAAGAAACCCATAATGTTGATTTTCTTGTAGTTTTATAAAGAATTGATTTTTATAAAGTTCTACTCACAAGCTTTGTTCTTTATGGATCTTATGGTGTCCTAACATGATTGGACGGGGTTACCTTGAGAAAACCCATGATGTTACTTTTATAAAGATTTGATCTTTATTGTCTTTTATAAAAAAAAAATGGTTCATTTCCACGATAGGTGATACCAAGTTTTCAAAACTTTTGAATCTACCCAATCATTTAGATAAGTGTAAATAAAGTTTAAATAATGTCATACTCTAGCTAGGATGATATATTTGCTTCAGGATTTCTAGCCTCGAGTAGGGATTTTATTTTCAAGAAAGGATTTAATTAAAGAAAGTTCATGATTCAAAGCAACCATTCGTTAACAGATGTGATAGGGTGCCTAACACCTTCCCAACCCATAACAGAGCCTCCTTACCTAGATTCTTTTGTTCAATTCGCAAACAATCATCTAGGAGTCATTCGATTTTTAAATAATAAGGACTAATCAAAGGGCTTAGAGATGACCTTCCACATCTTTAAATATATGGTAGGTGGTGACTCCAAGCTTTTCTTTTTCTTAATTATGCTCGCATGGTTAAATAAGATAAAGGCACCCTTAAAAGAGTTATTCAACCATTTTACTTTCATTCATCATCCAATAGGAAACACCACAAATATCACAACATACAATGCAACACATGCATGGCATATCTGAGTACGTGTCCAACACCAAGTCATTACCCACACATGGGAAAAACAAAAGGAGAGAGATCCACCACAGGGACTCCCTCCCGAGTTTTTTGGGGTAGCGACACCATGTCATTTGGGTGAGAAAATTTTGGGTAATTTAGTATTTTCATTAGTTTTTTCAATGAAATTTTTAATTGGTTAACCTAGTTGTTATGTCCTTGGGAAACGAGCAGTTTGGCAACAAAGTATTACTATTTTGTTTATATCCAAATTGGATATAAATTCATGGATGTGCCTATAAACTCTTTCGTCTTTTATTATTTTTTATTATAAGTGAGGGTTTTTAAGTAAAATCAATAAAGGATATGATTCAATAAGGTGATGTCCATGGTTTTGAGTTCAAAACAAACATATTGAAAGCAAACATATTGAGAGGGCCATTTGTAAAAAAACTTTCAAAATTAGTTACTCCATATAATGTTTTTTATTATTTAAAAAAAAAAAAAAAATTCAACGCCATGGCCACTTTATAGCTAGGTCCACCCTTGACGTGGACACCTCTTTGTAAAGTGTGTGCGACCCCATGCATTCGTACATGGACCCCTTGATCTTTGTGAAGTGTGTGAGACCTGATGCATAAACTGGTGCATCCATGGACCCTTTCTTATAAAGCATATGAGACGCATGCATTGTTATGTACTTATGTAATTATGTGACCCTCCTTGCAAATTGTGTGGGACTGCATGCATGCATGGTTCCTAGTCTTTTTGTAAAAGATGTAGGAATCCATGCATAACCGTCATGTGGACCTCTCCTTGTAAAGCAAATGGGACCACAGGGGATGATGGTTGCTAGCTAGAGTTGTTTAGAGCGAGAGAGAGTAGGTCATGATCTTTAGATGATAATGGGAAAGAAAGAAGAGGAAAGCCATGAGGCAACCTAGGGGTGAGGAAGAGTGAGCTAAAAAGTAGGATTAGGACAGGTTAGGGATTCGATGCCCTCCAATTAGAGGTGTTCGTGGTTCAGTTTTAAGGTAGATTTCAAACCATGCTATAAAAAAACCAAGCCAAACCAAAAAATTTCCGTTCGGTTCGGTTTGGTTTTGGTTTTAACATATCAAGTAGCAACAAATCATCATGGATAATGGTTTGTCCTAACAAAATGGAAAAAATGACAATCCAAACTCCAAATAAAAACAGATTTAATAAAAGCATTATATTAGCTACTAAAAAAAGCATTAGACATTGTATCAAAATGGAAACAAAGTACGAGAGGTGGGGACCAGAGAGCAAAGTAACAAACTTTAGTTTTACTATTAACTCAGTAGGTTTTGTATTCCTACTACGACTTATTTTACCCCTATTTGAATAGGAAATTTACAAACTAAACTTTAATATATATATATATTATATTTTTCGGTTTGGTTTGGTTTAGTTTTTTAAAAATGAAAACCAAAACCAAACAAATTTAATTCGGTTTTCTAAAATTAAAACCAAAACCAAAACCAAAACCAAACCTTAGGAAAAAAAAACCAAACCAAATCGGCCGGTTCAATTTGGTTCTTAGTTTTAACCTAAACCATGAACATCCCTACCTCCAATTGTACCCACCCAACAAAAAAAAAAAAAAAAAAAAAAAGGATTTAGATTATAAAAAAAAAAAAAAAAGAAAGATAAAAAAAGAAAGAGGAGAGTGAAAGTGAAGCTAAGGAAAAAATAGAAATTTTGATTCACAAGGGTAAAACTGGTATTTTACAGGGCTGATAGAATGACATCAACACAAACAGTAAAGTTGCTAATGGACATGTGATGGAAGAGGGTTTGAGTGTTACTACGGATGCCTAAAAGGGGGGGGCCAACTATTATTTCTCAAAGTAGGGGGATCTGCTTGAATTTATGGTAAATAGCAAGGGGTCCAAGTGTAGTTTTCCCAAAGAAAAAAAATAATACAGGTGACATATAAGCTTTAACTCTAAAATGCAAGCTAAACAAGATTTATGGGTAACAACTTCTTTGTTTCTAGTTTTTTGCAGTTTAGTCCCAGAAGTACAATATCATTATGTGCATTGGTGGTGATTTATTAAGCCATGTGGAGTAGAGATAGAGCTGTAAATAAACTAAATCGTTCAAAAAAAGCTTGATAAGGGTTCATTTGAACTTATTCTTTTATTAAATTAGTCAAGATCAAGTTTAGAAGTAAGACTTGTTTAATCACAAATGAGAATTAGTAAAATTATGATTATCAACATTATCATATGAGATCGTATTTTAAATAAATATTTTACAAATCTTTGTCATTGGTAAAGATGCAAATGAACCAAGCCGTCTGTGAATATGTAGCCTTCAAACAAGTTCGATAAAGGCTTATATATTTAAGCTCATTTGTTTATTAAACGAACCAAACTCAAACAATATTATAACCGTAAAATGTCCTCCACATTCATCCAAAAGCCAAATCGTTTACTACATTTTTAAAATAGGTTACAAAATATTTTTATCATTCACAAGTTATTTTAGAAATTTAACCGAATTAAAATATATATAGATTATTTGAAACTTACAGGGATGAAATTTCCAATCAGACAACTTTATTTTCTTCTTACATTTTTTTATCCTCTAGCTTTACGTACCTTTCCATTGAGCCTATTGAAGCTCAAATCCAACGTCTCCAAGTTTTCCAAAACTGATAATTCTGCATACATTTTAAAATAATAAGAAACTAAGAAAATAAAAACAAGATTCTAGCCTGCAAAGTATAATATAAAAAATAAGCATGCCTTGGGCAGGAAAGGATCCTTCCAGATCATTGTCAGCAAGAATTAGATGCTTAAGGGCTGTGAGCGCACTCAACGGATGTATGATGCTAATGTTGAACCTGTTAATACCAAGATCTAAGGTCTCCAGCTTTTTCAGTCTTAACAAGCCTTCGACATCTACAATAACACACATATATATTGTTAAAAAAATATATAACGTAATGTCTGTATTGTGAAACAAATCAAGTTACCGCTTACCAACTTCGTGAAGAAAACATTTAATGGTACACTACTAGAATGCTAATTTTCTTTCTCAAACGACATGGCAGTTGTTGTGTTGGCTAACTATAAATAGTTATCTTTTCTTTTCTTTTTTTCTTGATTGGATGAATAGTTATTTTTTAAACAATTAATGCTACATAGTCCAAAAATTTTACGCAAATTTACTCACTCAAAGACCGTGACCACTAGGCTAATCAATTAAAAAATTTATTAAAAGAATAAATATCTATAGTGTGTCAAATTGTTGATATGCTCGTTACCATGTCATTTGGATCAGAAAATTTTGGGCAAGGGCAGACCTACATGTAAGGTTGGGGGGCCATGGTACCCCCATAAATTTTTAAACCCTTTAAAATGTGTTTAATTTCATGAAATGGCACCCTTAAATTTGATAAAACGACACTCCCAATTAATTATTTACCACCAAATAATATCTTTTCAGGTTTGCACACAATGTGGCACCCTTTTAAAATGTGTTTAATTCCATAAAGTGGCATCCCTAAATTTGATAAAGTGGCACCCCAAATTTAATTATCTACCTCCAGACAATCCCTTTTTATGTTTGCACACATACATTGTATGTATGTATGTGCTTGTATATGTATTAGTATGAAAGTGACAATCCCAAACATAAAATTCTAGGTTCGCCCCTAATTTTGGGTAATTTAGTACTTTCATTATCTTTTTAATGAAATTTTTAATTGGTTAGCCTAGCTACTATATATGTCCTTTGGACACGAGCATTTGAGCAACAAACTATTACAATTTTGTTTATATCCTAATTGGATATAAATTCATAGAAGTGCCTATAAACTCTTTTGTTTATAGATTCATAGAAGTGCCACCAAACAATCCCTTTTGTTTATATCCCATGCCTCCGTCCTTCTCCTGCCAAACCCTCGCTGTCGCCGTCTAATTTGAACCCGATGGCAAATTTGAGGAAGTGGTGGTTATGCGGTGGCCAAATTTGAGGAGGAGATGAGGGTTTCTTTTTCTTTTTTTTTCCTGCACGAAAATGGATGGGGATTATGGTATGGGCAATGAAGGGTAAGCGACGGAGGTTGATCTTCACTTCCATCGACGGTTGGGTTTGCGATTTCAATCTTTGTGGCCTTTGATGTGGTTGCTGCATGTGTTGTTTTTGTTTTTTTTTTTTTTTTTTTTTTTGGCTTCATCGCCAGAAAAAATGGTGTGCCATGGCAACACTCCCAAATCAATGGCATCATTGACGGCTAGAGAACAAGAGCGAGAGTCAACGGCAGACGTGGATTGCTAGGAAAAATCCATTATGTGGCTACTATTTCTTTTTTCTTTTTCTTTTTCGGTTGCTTCATCGCCGGAAAATATGGTGTGCCAGCAGGTGGATTGCTGGGAAAAATCCAGCTACCCATAATGGTGTGCCGGCGGCGGATCAAGCCATGGCCTCATCTCTGATTTCGAATCCCATCACGAACTCAGACAGATCACACGACTCTAGAAAGAAGAAGAAGAAGAAGAAGAAGAAAAAACAAAGCCAAGTTCGCTTGAGTCCTTCCTCCTCCTCGTCGCCGTTGGCGTCTCCATCTCCATCGAACCAGGTGCCAAAACGAACCCAAGCCGTTCGCGAAGCTGCCAATCAAGTTTTAGCTGCGGCGGCGAAAGGAAGAACGAGGTGGAGCTGTGTGATTCTCACGAACCGGCTTAAAGGGAAGAATTTGCCGACCCGGTGGTGCAACAGAAAGTGCGTATTCTTGGCCGATTGAAGGGTAAAATAGGGATAATATGATTTTAATTGGGTCACATGCACATCATGTGAAAAATTTCCGTCCGATCAACTAACGGTTTTGACATCATACCCTGAATTGAAACCCAAGTAATAATTTGGGTACCAAATTGATGCAATTAAAATTTGGGACCCTTAAGTGAAACCTACCCCAAACTCTGGACCCTTAAGTGCAATTTACCCTATTTTTTTTTCATAAGTGAGGGGTTCTTAAGAAAATCACAAAAAAAAAGAGGAAAGCCATCGAGGTAGCCTAGAGGTTAGGAAGGATGGGATAAAGGCTCAGGCAAGATTAGGATATGTTAAGAGTTCAAACCTCTCTAATTGTACTAAAAAAAATAAAAAAAATAAAAAATAATATATATATATATATATATATATATATATATATATAAAGAAGAAGAGAGAGAGAAAAGGTGAAGCTTAATAAGGGAAAACTAGAAATTTTGATTCACAAGGGTAAAATTGGTATTTTAAAAGGCTAATAGAATGACATCCGCATAAACAGTAAGGTTGCTAGTGGCCATATGATGGAAGAGAGTTCAAGTGTTACTACATATGCCTAATAGAGTAATAGTGGAACCGTATATAATTTCTCAAAGTAGGGGGATCTAGTTGTATTTATGCTAAACAGCAAGGGGTCCAAGGTATTTTTGCCCAAAGAAAAAAAAAATACATGAGACATATGAGCCTTAACTCTAAAATGCAAGCTAAACAAGGTTTATGAGTTACAACTTCTTTGTTTCTAGTTTCTAGTTCTTTGTAGTTAAGTCCTAGCAGAGAGAGGGGGGGGGGGGGGGGGGGGGGGGGGGGCCAGAGGGGGCACTTGACCCCCTTCACCCATTCAAAATATTTTTTTTTACTATACATTTATCTACATATTCCTAAACCTAACCATTTTAAAACTTTTTTTTTTAACCCCTCTGATTTTATAGTTGTACCCTCCTACTCCTTTTTTTCCATTTTTTTTCCCTTTATATAAATAGCTCTAACCCATTAATTTGTGTGACATATGTTACTCAAGTCTCAAAATCGTCCTCGACTCCTTATTGTAAATTGGTGTTCTACAAATTAATGGTTCAAACCAAGAAAGACATAGTATCTCCATTAGTATACTTACTTGCGACATTGACAATGATCCTACCAGTTGAAACTGCTACAGTGGAGAGAGTGTTTTCTGCTATGAAGATTGTAAAGAGTCGATTGCGTACCCGAATGGAAGATGAATGGATGAATGATAATTTAGTTGTATATATTGAAAAAGAGATTTTTGATAGCATTGATAATGAGATTATCATTCAGCGCCTTCAAAACAAGAAAACTTGTCGG
This sequence comes from Liquidambar formosana, assembly GCA_039720395.1. Taxonomy (NCBI): domain Eukaryota; kingdom Viridiplantae; phylum Streptophyta; class Magnoliopsida; order Saxifragales; family Altingiaceae; genus Liquidambar; species Liquidambar formosana. Next base: position 14,695,477 of record CM077826.1, read on the forward strand.
GGACAATTGTAAAGTAAGAACATGCGTAAGAACTTTTGATGGGGTGAAAATGTCAATTTTGGCCTCAAATCGTTTGTTTTAAAGACTCTTTTTTGGTGGTTTTGTTGTCAAGTACACTAATACTAGTAGATTTTCTTTTATTTCTTTTGTAGAGTCCCTAAAGTTTTAGCTAGGGCTCTTAGTTAGCGCTTGTAAATGTCTCATCTACTTGGACTATGCCCTTTTTTGGTTTAATACATACATTGCTTTATCAAAATATATATATATATATATATATATATATATATATATATATATATATATAAATTATTAATGAATATTTAAGTTTTTGTGTTAATTATTAAGTTAAAAAATTTTGCGGGTTCTTGTTAATTTTTGGTTGTATATTAGAAGAAAAAATATATAGTAGAAGGCTAGCTACTTCAAATGATTATATAATTTATAGAGTTAGAGGCAAAAAAAAAAAAAAATGTAACATCCAAACAAAGTTGCCCTGCTAGCATAAATTCCTCGATCTACCACTAAGTCCCAGAAGTACAATATCATTAATTATGTGCGTTGATAGTGATTATTGAGCCGTGTGGCGAGATAGGGTTGTAAATAAAATAAACCGCTCAAAACAAGTTCAGTACAAGTTCGTTTGAATTTATTCTTTTATTAAATTAATAAAGATCAAGTTTAGAAGTTAGACTTGTTTAATCACAAATGAGAATAAGTAAAAATATTATTATCAACATCATCATACGAGATTGTATTTTAAATAAATATTTTATGAATTTTTGTCATTACTAAAGCTACAGACGAACCAAGCCGTTTGTGAACATGTAACTTTGAAAGAAATTCGATAAAAGCTCATTTAAGCTCATTCATTAATTAAACAAGCCAAGTTCAAATAATATAACTGTAAACCGACCTCCAGATTCATCCAAAAGCCAAATCATTTATTACATCCTTAAAATAGGTTACAAAATATTTTTATCATTCACAAGTTATTTTAGAAATTTAACCAAATTAAAATATATATATATATATATATATATTATTTGAAACTTATAAAATTTCATCAACACCTATGTCATATTAGATCAACTAGGACATACCAAGATTATGCTTGTCATTTATCCTTTTTTTTTTTTTTCTTTTTTTTTCTTTTTTTGATAGAGAGTAATATTTAAAGTTGTTTGTACTAAAATGCGAACAACTCTTTCATTTAAAAAAATAAAAAATAAAAATCTAGGACATGCCTGGCCACTTAGCAGAGTTGACGTACCTTTGCCCTCAATCGAACCATTAAACCCATTATAAGATAAGTTCAAACTTCTTAGCTCTCTGAAATGCTTGAACAATGAGACGTTTAAAAAGCAAGTCCTGTCGCCTAAATTTGATATTTGTGTAACATTGTTGAGGGTAAGGTCTATCACGTGCCCTGTGGTAGCATTGCACGTGACTCGCTCCCAGTCACAACAATTACTGTCTCCATCATGAACCCATGACGGGAGAATATAGTCGACAACAGCACCGCCGCTTGATCTGAGAGTGGTCTTGAAATACAGTAGACCCATCCTCTCTTCTTCAAAGCAACCTTCGTGCCCATCAATTTGAACCAAAACTATCAAAACCAACAGCAAGTATTTAAATAAAACCCACTCCATCGACAAATGTAAGAAGGTACCTACGGCTCCATTAATGCTAAACCATGGCAGCCTTTTTATATTAGGTGCATGCTTACCGTAGGGCAGGAAATCATTATGGGTCGTACACGTGGCAAGCATCCTGAGAATTTGGAATTGACGAAACCCCATTAGACTTACATGTGGTCAATTGAGAAAACCCCATTAGCTGTACGCGTTTCATGAACTTACATGGGTCGTACTCTGCAGTTTTCTAGGTTTTAAGTTTAGACTTGCTATAGCTATATGATAAATATATGTTGGGTACAGCTAATAAAGCGGTGAAAATAGGAGATGAATCAGACTAAAAGGCAATGTGAAAATCTGAAAATTGAAGGAGAGATGTATGCTTTTCCTTGAAAATCTGGAGATAGGAGATGAATCTCACTTACATGAATTTCGTCTGTGCAAATGGTCAAGTTTTCATACCCTATTCTTAGCCATCCACCAGAAAAAAATGAGTGCCAAGACGGAGTATCCGGTGGGTGCTGAATAATAGAAAGGTGGAAGACTTAGCAATAAATTTTAGTTGAAAGATGCCTAATGACTTTAAAAAATTGATCCGTACTCTAACAGGGGATAGGCCTTTTTATAAGTCAATTTTTATAGATCATTTAGGAGTTGTTTGCAAACTTGAAAATTTGACCAACTAAATACTTAAGTTTGATTAGTCTTGATTTTACACTGTTTGATAAGTTTTTTTTTTTCTTTCTTTTCTTCTAATTAGTTCAATTTTATTATAAAAATAAAGCGTAAACGTATGTTTTTTCAAATAAACTGTGAGTTGATTTATTTAAAAACTTAATAATAATTATGGACAAGAGCAGAGGGAAGGGGGTAATTGACCTTCCTAACCTTCTTCTTCTTCTTCTTTTTTTTTTTTTTTTTTTTGAACTAAATTATGAGTATTTAAAAAATTTGACCCTGACAATTGTTTTTTAACCTCTCAAAAAAAATTATTTTGACCCTCTAGCTACTTTTTTTATCCAAAAAATTGATGAATTTGACCCTTTTATTAATTATAGTCATTTTTGTACCCTAAACAATGTTAAAGAACAAAATTCCAATGTGATTCGCCATTGAGGAAATTTTTTTTTCCAAAATATTTATTATTAGTCATGAGTCTTAACCCTGCGAGACTAATGTTCTGGCTACGCTACTGGTAATGGATTGGACCCAATTTGATCTAATTTTTTAAATTCCCAAACAAGCTCTTAGTATTAGAAGTGCAACTTAGTCCAGGTCCAATTCAGGCCAGAGGGAAATTCGGACCGGACCAAACTAATTCGATCTTTTAAAAAGTAAACCGAAACTAGACTGAAAATAGAACTTTATTGAATAAATATTAATATTCACTGAATAAGTATTATTATTCATTGAATAATACTTATTTTTATATATATATATATATATATATATATATATATACTTTTTATAATAAAAGCTTACTTTTATACCATATATATATATATATATGGTATAATATATTAATATTAACATATATATTATATATGAGTTAAGATCAACATACACAATTTTTTACACAAATTCTTGTACAAATATTTAGATAACTTAGTTTCAATTCATATTTTGCGAAACCCTCCATTGGATCAAATCATCTTTCAACATAGGTCATGCACGTAAAACAACCAAATTAAAACTTATATTTTTAATAATAAAAAATCTCACATATATAGATAAAGTAGTTCTTAATCTCGAATCAATTTGATTTCCAGCTTGCACAAAGTAAAAGTTAAGAAGGCAAAATTATAAATTTTCACACCAAAAAAAAAAAAAAAACAAAAGTGATGGGTCCATTAATAAAAGGCAGTGAAAATCGGAGAAGGAGAAAAAGTTTAAGAAGAAAAAGAAGGTGGTGTGCTTTTCTTGACTTTGATTATTTAATGAACAAGCGTAACAAGTAGGCACTAAGAACTTGCCGAGTCGGTGCCAAGAACTATGACCCACCTTTTGGTGAGTTTAGCGAGTTCATCAAATGAGTTTTGATCATACCATCGTCATACTCCTTTCTTCAAAACGTGCAAAACTTTCTCAGTCTTAAATATTCTGAATCAAATCAAGCAAATAAAATAAAACAAAATTGAATCTGAACAATTGTTGGACGAATTGCCTGATTTGGATTTTTTTTTTTTTTTTGAATTCTTCTTCTGAATAAATTTTCTTTTGTGGGTTTATGTTTAATGTAATAGTTGCCTTTTTTTCATTAGGATAGAAGTGAACCCACGTTGTCTGTTGCATAGTGGGCCTAGTGGCGTGGCCACAGGTACCCACCAGCCCAAACAAAAATTATAAATAAAATAGTTGCTTCAAGCAAGCATCATACTCACTCTGTTTTTATATGTAGGGATTGAAGTTAATTAGTTGATGCAACATTATAATATTTTTCAGTGGATGACATAATTGAATACCATGTACAATATATCTTTCCTAAATTTTGAATCAGGGTGGTTTTTTTTTTTTTTTTTTTTTTTTTTTTTTTTTTTTAAATTATTTGGTTTCATTTACTTACTTGACGGTATCTCTCTTCCTTTTGCAAGAAAGGTTTTGAGTAGTCTCAAACCCTATGGCAGGACTAATTTCTTTTTCTTCTGTTTTTGTTTTTCATAGTGATTTTGTTTTTCTTTTTGGTTTTTTTCTTCTCTGTTTTTGGGTGTGTGGATAGGGGTGGGTGGGGGAACCGTGTTGTATTGGAAAAGGTATATGTATGGCATGAGGCTTGTAGCACAAGTGATATTCTCTTCCTTCCTACGCTTTTAAGGAGATTAAGTGATATTTTCCTACTATTAGGCCATGTTTGTTTGGTTAGAATGGAATGAATGGAATGTAATCACATTTCAATTCATTCCAAACAATGTGTTTGGATGATGTAATTAAATAGGAATAGAATCAAATAGTAGTATTGAATTATAATGATATTCATTCTGCAGTGTTTATTTCAATCTCATTCTATTCCAAACTATTTTGAGTATAGAATCAGATTTCATTCCTACCCATTCCATTCCAACCAAACAAACATGGCCTTAGGGTGTTTGTACGTCCGGTGATAAAGGTGTAAAAGATTGAGGTAATTAAGAATTCGAATCACGCGGCAGTAGTGCGACATGTTTCGATTTTTAAATAGTCCAACTCATGTACTAAAGCTACTAATTTTTTATTGGGCGCCTAAATAGAATTGCCACGACTAATTGTCCCCCTTTTATTCTTTTTGTTTAAAAAAAAAAAGGGTTATACTTTTGTGCTAGAAAATAGAAACTGATGTAGGGTACCTTATAATATGGGTTAGGGTTCAGATTTCGAAGCAAAAAATAAAAAAAAAAAAGGGGGGGGGGCGAAAATTAGCCAAAAGTACACTATTTCAATAAAGTTAAAGTGTTAGGTTCTCTCACTTTTCTTTTCATGCGTTAAGTCCTCTCCTTATAAAAACGACCACGTTTTTTTACAGTTGTTGGCAATCACATTCTCCAGAATACCATACATGCCCTTATTCACACATATGGCAAGAAAGTAATGGGATTTTAGCACGATCTCCGGATTCCTTTTGATCCCATCAACGATGTGGTTAACGGTTCCTATATTTTGGGATGTCTTCCAATGATTTCATTTTCCAGCTCAAAAACCCCATCTCTCTCAACCCCTGTCGGAGAAGGACCGCCCACAGAAACCCATCACCACTAGATTTGTAAAAAAAAAAAAAAGGGGATGAGTTTTTTAGAGAGAAAGAGTAGAACCATGGTCGGCGACAATGGAAGCAATGGCCATGGCTCTCTAAAAAACCATTCATAAAAATAAAAAATAAAAAATAAAAAAAGAAAAAAGGAAAAAAAACAACAGAAAGAGAGACCGGAGAAAGAGAGACCAGAGAAGGAAAAACAACGAAGGAATCCTCCATTTTCCAATTCCAATCAGTTACATGGAATTTCAATCAGTTACATGCAATGTAACTAATAATGCAAGAAATTTCAGAAACCCCATTACCCCAAAATCAGAAATCAAATAAAAACCTTATTTACATGAACAACAAAAATCCCCAAAATCAGAAACTCTTCCAATCAGTTATATGGAATTTCAATAAATTACATGCAATGTAACCCTATCTTTAGTTACATGAATAGCAAAAAAATGGGTCCAAATCGAAGGGACTCTCCAATCTCCACTTCCAATTAGTTACACGTAAGCCCAATGTAACTAATAACGCAAGAAATTTCAAAAACCCCATGAACAATGTCAAAATCCCCATATCAGAAATCAATTAAAAACCCTAGCTAGGTTTAGTTACACGAACAACAAAAATCTGTTCAAAAGGAACGAGCTCTCCAATATCCCAACACAATCATAGAAGGGAAACGAAATCTTAAGTTTTTTTTTTGCCATTTTTCATTGGTTGTTGATGTGGGAAAATCCGCCGCCTGACTGAAGCTCAAATAGTTACACGATGAACACCTTAAAATTGACTGATGCTCATCTTCTCTCTTGACGGGGACGACAAGGCGACTTGAACTTGCATCGGAGATTTGACGGAGATATGCGCAGGAGTAGCCATTGTTCTCTGGTTGATGATGTCCGACGAATCTCGGGTAGAACGACGCTGGAAGAGTTACACGACGAACACCTTAAAATCAACGACGAGCTGTCTTCTCTCTCGACACGGACGGTGAGGCAAGCACCGGAGATTGAACGGCGATTTGCGTGGGAGGTAAGCGTGATATTTGTGCGCAAACTGCGGCCCGTGTTTGACAGAATGAGAAGTGAGATTGTTTTTTGGCTGAAATGTGTTCTTTATAGGGGCATTTTTGTCATCTCGTGCTAGTGTGTACTTAAGGTTAGAAAGTTTTTAATAAATGGACCTATGGCTGCAAAAGTCCACCCATGTGGACTAGAGCCCAAACGCCCCCAAAAAAAAGGATATGTGAGGAAGCTGCCATACATGCACACATCCACAATGAAATAAACTTAACTCAAAATCACTTACCAATCATGCAAGGATGAATGAACCATCTAATTAAGAACCAGCCCCTTTCTATGGTTGGAATTTCTGTCTAGATTAAATAACACAACATACGGTACTACCGTAGAACCCCTCAGCTTTTGCTTTTTATTAAATATGAAAAAGGAGGATCTATAGGAAAAAATAGTTCTCAAACCCTCCTCCCCCAACCCAATAGCAAAATGTTATTTTTTATTTCTGTCAATTAATAGGAAAATGCTATTGATGCTTCCTTGTTTTTTCTCCTTATAACGATGTGCCTATATATAGGTGACGTCACTTAATTTAGATGAATTTCTTTTTTTTTTTTTTTTTTTTTTTTTTTTGAGTAATGAGATTGAATTTCCTTTGTGCAAATGGTCAAGTTTTCATTCCCTTCTTTTAACCATGCTATCAGAAATAAATAATTAAATAACAAGGTGGAGTATCCAATGGGTGCTGAATAATAGAAAGGTGGAAGAATTGGTAAAATATATTTAATGACCCAAAACAAATTGACCCATACTCTAATGGAGCATACGCCCTTTTATAAGTCAATTTTAATAGATCACTTTAGCATTCCTCTTTTTACCTTTTAGTCGTAATATTCTCGTTTTTTTCTCTTTCACGATCTCAGGCACCGCCCGGGATTATTCCTACTAAGTTGGTATATGACAGGATATGTTCTAATTGCCAGTAGTACGTCAATGTAATTACCTCTTTTTTTCTTTTTTCTTTTTTTTCCTTTTTTTTTTATTCCTTGCCCTTTTTTTTTTTGTCAAGCAACGAGATGTCCGAACTATCAAAACCTGACTAATCCTCGCTCCCCAAGCGAGGCCACCACCCCATGAGATCGTTTAACATCCAAGCTAATAGCCTTGATTGGTGGCTGGTCAAGAGAAATTAGCTGATTTCGAATCCAGAATGTCTGAATTTACAGTTCACCCTTTCACTGTCAGGCTAACTCTCGTTAGTTCCAGCCAAATGTTTTAGTCATCAATAACAATCTTATATCTCACTTTGAGTTATTATTAAATTTAAAATATTTATTAGCAAAAGGTTTCATTTCATACACGTAACATGTCGCGAAGGTGTCGATGACTTGACTTGGAAAGGTATCATGACTCTAGAGAAAGGTATGAGCAAAGCATAATTGAGGGGCCTAGTAAATTTTTTTTCCCTAACTACTAATTATGAGATCAACGACTTGAATTGGAAAGTTCATCCGAAATTTCCATTATTTAGTACATCATAAAATCATAAAATAATCTTCCTCATTCTTTATCAAACTGAGGACTTGACTTTGGAAAGTTGATATGAATTCATATATATGAAACTTCCATCATTATATCAGAAATTTAGTATGACTTATTCAATTGCAAAGAAATTTTATTCACATTTTTAATTTTGAAAAAAAGTAAATAGTGAATTTAAAATTTCTGTTAAAAACATGTTAAAAAGTAGACTTACACATATTGATCAAAATTGAGAAAAATTTTCAGTCATGTATTGTTAGATGAGAGTATGATTTTAAATACATTTCACCCAAATTGGTGAAATTTCGGTCAAAATATTGTTTCTTGGTAGGTACTAACATAAAATCTAGTTTTTATATATATTGTTTCGGAAATATTGGTAAATATTGAGAAAAATCATTATAATGACTAATTCTTATACCTATCATTTTTTTTTAATATATGTACTTTAAGATTGTAAGTGGTACATATTGCAATGTCATGTAGGATTAAATGTTAAATTAGACTGAATAATATAAAATTGAATTCTTTCTTTCTCATGATGCATATTTTATGCATCGATCATTCACATCAAATACTTGTATTATATATATTTTTTAATTGCAATATTTTGTTTCCAAATTATTTATTAAAGTCTATTTTACGTTTTCTTTCAAAGTTTTCATTGAAAATTTACACATTTTATTTCAAATTTTCATCATTTCTTCAAATCAACATCAAAATTTTCATCTCTCCCAATATTTCTTTGTTATCAAACCCTTATAAATTGGTCACTATCGAGATTTAAGACCTTATATTATAGAGAATATTAAACTTTACTTTGAGATTGTAACCACATCAGGTAATAATGTTTTAGGACATTCTATACATGAGATATCTAAAGTTTCTCTCTCTAACAACGATCTAAACAATGTATAGAGATTACCAGTCTCTAGAGATTTGTATAATACCCTTTATTATAGTGGAAGAACAAGTCAATACATCTTTAGACACGCCTCATGATAACCTTCGGCAAGACTAAAGCTTACTTAATTTCAATTTTTCGCACCATTGTAGACTTGTAGCTTGGGAATAAAAAGAAGAAATTACGGTTTAACTCCTTAAACTTTCACTCAAAAACATTTTGCATCTTTTATTTTCTTTTTAAATACTTTGGTCCACCTTTTCTTTCTTGGAAAATGTATTCAACTCCTACAACATTAATGAAAGTCAATTTTATATTTTACCATATGTAAGTGAAACAATGAAGTTGTCCGTATTACAAGGGTCTTTTATCCTAAAAATGCTATGAGCGTCTTACGTGCATTGCATCGTGAATATTTTCTATCAAAAAATCAAATGGGTGACTAATGGAGATGTATAAAGTGCCATGTGGACATCAAATTCTTAGAAAACAAAATAAAAGGACGCAAAATATTTTCTGAGTGAATTTTTCCAAACATAAGGGGTCAAAGCGAATTTGGAAGAGGAAGGCATGCTTCAATTTCAAAAAGATCGACATTCAAGTGAAAGGTAAGAAGGCAAAACTACAAATTTCCAACCAAAAAAAAAAGGTGATGGGCCTATTAATAAAAGGCAGTGCAAATTGGAGGAAAAGTTTAAGAAGAAAAAGAAGGAAGTGTGCTTTTCTTGACTTTGACTATTTAATGAACAAGCGTAACCAGTGGGCACTACGAACTTGCCGAGTCGGTGCCAAGAACTACGGTAAGCATGCACCTAATCCAGCCTTTTTATATTGGATTAGGTGCCTGCTTACCGTAGTGATAGGGAAATCATTCTGGGTCGTACACGTGTCAAGCATATTGAGAATTTGAAATTGACGAAACCCCATTAGTTGTACGTGTTTCAAGAACTTACATGTGGTCTCCACTCTGCAGTTTTCTAGGTGGAAAACTTAAATGCTAGTTAATTGGCAAGCATACTTAAATGCTAGTTAAAGGTGATGAGCCCATTAATAAAAGGCAGTGAAAATCGGAGGGAAAGTTTAAGAAGAAAAAGAAGGTGGTGTGCTTTTCTTGACTTTGATAGTTTGATTATTTAATGAACAAGCGCAACTAGTGGGCACTAAGAACTTGCCGAGTCGGTGCCAAGAACTATGACCCACCTTTTGGCGAGTTTAGCAAGTTCATCAATTGAGTTTTGATCATACCATCGTCATATACTCTTAGCTTTCTTCAAAATGTGCAAAACTTTCTGAGTCTTAAATATTCTGAACAATTGTTGGACGAATTGCCTGATTTGGATTTTTTTTTTTTTTTTTTTTTTTGAATTCTTCTTCTGAATAAATTTTCTTTTGTGGGTTTATGTTTAATGCAATAGTTGCCTTTTTTTTCATTAGGATAGAAGTAAGCCACATTGTCTGTTCCATAGTGGCATGGCCACAGGTACCCACCAGGCCCAAACAAAAATTATAAATATAATAGTTGCTTCAAGCAAGCATAATAGTCACTCTGTTTTTATGTGTAGGGATTGAAGTTAATTTGTTGATGCAACATTATAATATTTTTCAGTGGATGACATAATTGAATGCCATGTACAATATATCTTTCCTAAATTTTGAATCAGGGTGGTTTTTTTTTTTTTTTTTTTTTGAAAAATTATTTGGTTTCATTTACTTACTTAACGGCATCTCTCTTCCTTTTGCAAGAAAGGTTTCGAGTTGTCTCAAACCCTATGGCAGGACTAATTTCTTTTGCTTTTGTTTTTGTTTTTCATTGTGATTTTGTTTTTCTTTTTGGTTTTTCTTTTCTCTTTTTTGGGTGTGTGGATAGGGGTGGGTGGGGGAACCGTGTTGTATTGGAAAAGGTATAGGGTTCTTGGCATATTTGTTCCTCGAAAAAAAAAAAACACTGGTAGACTGGTTTTCTTTGTAGTAGAAGGGAGTGTCCAAACCTGGCCAATTTAGCATGAGCAAAGCATTTTTTATGACATTCTCAAATTATTATTGAAATCCCTGAATTATTTCTGAGCCTTTTTCATATGGGAATGAAACCCACATTGGGAATTTATCCCCAATTTGGCTATGGTACCTTATCCCAATTTAGGTTCATATAGATTTGACGCATAAATGGTTTCTCGAGTGAAGAAATTCTCAAATGTGAAGCTTCATAACTCCAAATCATTCATAGTACTAACAAATAGTTGGTTATTAACAACTTCTATAATTCTAGAGCTTCTTCACTACAAGAGAAATAAAACTTTCAAGTATTATTGCAACCGCATGAACCTTGGGGTTTTTTTTTTCTTTTTCGACAATCGATACAATTTATGTATACCCTTAATCTCTAATATCAATAAATGGGTATCAATGCTTTTCCATAAATTTAACTCGAGATTACTCACTTAACAAGTAAAGAAAATGATATTGGACTAGGGTTCAGATATTGCAACCCTTTCATGTGATCTCCCCACCCCATTAATTTTAATTTTTTAAAGTTTAAGAAAAATATAAAAGGTTTTAATGAAAAGTTGTCCCGTAGTCCATTAGAAAACATCATTTTGAATAACTTTAAAAAAGAAAGTTTTTCCAAAATCTATCATTTAAGTAGACTTTTTGGCTATTTATAATCCCTAATTCATTTTTTGTCAAGAAGTCCACTTAAACTATAAATTTTAGAAAAACTTTATTATGCAAAGTTGTTCAAAATAATGTTTTCTAATGGATTACACAGCCACTTTTCATAAAAAAAACTTTTGTATTTTTCTAAAAAATTTAAAAATTAAAATTAATAAGATGAGAAGATCACTTAAAAGGGGTTGCAATATTCGGACCCATTAGACTATATGCCTTCAGCCCAAATATTGATTAAAAGGCTTTTTTGGGCCCAAAATGATGACCAGTTGAATCAGGAGAATTTTTTGCATCTGAAACAGAACTCCAGAACATAGGCCTTCAAGAAAAAGTATATATGTGGCATGGGCCTTGGGGGTTATAGCCCAAGTGATATTTTTCTTCCTTTCGACTCTTTTAAGGAGATTAAGTAATATTTTCTTATCATTGCAATGGTGATCTAGTGTTAAAGGCGTACGAGATTAGGTGCTTAAAGATTTGAATTACTGGAGTGGTTTTTCGCTAATCAAAAGAAAAAAAAAAAGTGATTTGTTTCTACTAGAAAGTGGAAACTGATGTAGGGTACGTTTTATGGGTTAGCTGCCATACATACATCCACAATGAAACAAACCTTATATCAAAATCACAGACCAATCATGCAAGGGTGAATGAACCATTTAATTAAGAACCAGCACCCTTCTATGATTGGAACCTCAGTCTAGATTAAATAATATAATGTACACACGGTAGAACCCCTCAGTTTTGACTTTTCAATAAATACTAGTTGGTGCACACATTCGTTGCATGTGAATTTTTTTGAGTTAAATTATTTTTTTCAATAATGATAATAATTTTTTTAATTTAATAATTTTATCGTGTCTTTGCATAAGATAAAAGCACTTTGATCACTCAATCCTTTACTTCTTTTGATATGATTACTATTTTTTTTTTCATTATCTTTCCCAAATCATAGTGCTTAAAATTATCTTTAAAACTTCATTATACATAGGTTCTTTAAAGGTTTTGTAAAACTTTCAATGTTGAAACAAAAGACTCTCTCTTTCACTCTTTGTCTCTTTCTCCAATCAAAACATATTTACGCCATAATTGAAATATTTAATAGCAAATTATTAGTACATTAGTTTTACAAAAATCAAAATCAAAACTTGCGCGGCTTTGCAAACCCCACGAATATGCCATCCTTCTTTCTTTTCTTTTTTTTTTTTTTTTTTTTTAATGATGAAATACAATTTGCATCCCTCTTGTAGATTCATGCCACAGAAACTAACTCAAGTTCCTAATAAAGCCTATACTACCACCTTTAAAAAATCTAGTATTTATGGGATTGGGAGGTTCTCATTTATGAGTAAAGTAGTCATTAATATATATATGTATTGGAAAAACATAGGAGAAAACAAATACTCCACATGGGATCAAAACCAAGACTTACACAAATCCAAAACTTCTATTGGTCTTTGATTATAATAATAATATTCCTAATATGTACATGTTTAGGAATTTTTTTTCTTTTAAAAATCTGGTATTTATGGGATCAGGATGTTCTCATTTTATTTATGAGTAAATTAGTTTTTGATGATTTTTTTATTTGGGAAACGATAAGAGAGCACACATAGCTTACGCAAGGTCTGAAACCAAAGACTTCTGCAAACCTTAAAGCAATAGATTAATAAACTGAAGGACCATTGATTTTTCATTAAAAAAATAATACTCTCTCTGTCCTGTAAAGATAGGCTACGTTTGACAAAACACGGAGTTTAAGAAAATGTAAAAATTATATGTGCTATTCAAAACTAATAATCAAAAATAATAAAAAAATTATATGTGCTATTCAAAACTTTACTTATGCAATTCAAGTTTTTTTTTTTTTTTTTTTTTTTAGGCCTCTTAATTTGGGTTTTCATTTGTTTTTGTTTAAGCATGTGTCTTTTTATTTTCATTCAACTGATTCGTCTTTGATTCTCTTCTTTTTCTTGCTAATTTTGCAATTCAAATAGAGGTTTAAAAGTTCAATCAAGCAATGCAGGCAGAGATTTAAATGTTTATGTAGGCAGATATTTAAATGTTTAAACATAATTTGTATATACTAGATATAGTAGACGTGCGTTGCACGTGAATATTTTTGAATAATATTAGTTATACAAAATAATAAATACATAAAGATTTTATATTTTTTTCATAAAAGATAAAGTTTAAAATTTGAAAGTACAACGAAAGATTAAAAACCCTTTAGATATATATTCAAAATTTTTTTTCTTCATAAAACGGAATATTTAAAGAGTTTATATTTATATATATTATCATGCAACTTGATAGTTGTTCTAAAAAAAGAATTTGAGTAAAAATCTAACTCTAATCTGTTAAGAGTTTGAATTAAAATATAACTTTCATTTGTTACCAAATGATAAGAATGTTTATTATGTGTTTCAATTAAAGGAAGCGTAGATATGCATTTTTTTTTTTAAAATAAGAGTATATTGGTCATTCAAAAGTTTTTCTGAAATTCAACCTTTTATAGGTAGTATAGATTTGCAAAGCAAAACTTACCAAAGAAGGGAGAAGTCGCCATTAATGAAAAATGTGGAAAGAAAGTTGAAACTACTCTTAATGGAGAAAGTGGAATTTACAATCCGGCTATTTATTAATTTATTATATAGGAATTATAATTTTCGTTTCCTTTGAATTCCTGTTTGTGTTTTATATATTAAGGTATGTATTCCGGCTATTGTTTTAGAATTTTAATTTCCATATTCCTATATATTTCTATTTATTATATAGGAATTATAGTTTCCGTTTCCTTTGAATTCCTACTTGTGTTTTATATATTAAGGTATGTGTTTTAGAATATATTAAGGTATGTGTTTTAAAATTATAGTTTTTATATTACTATATTTCCTATATATGCAGAAGGGTGGGTAGTTGTGTATTTAAAAATTAAAATGAGGGTATATTAGTCAATCAAAAGTTTTTTTTACATTCATCTTTTTATAGGTAGTATAGATGAGTCAAGTTTATTGAAAACTATATACCATACAAAGCACCAGAAAAAAGGAGACACGATGAAGGCACATAGAAGACACAGAAGAAGGAAGCAATAGTTGTTCTTTCCTGTGTTAGGGTTTTATGATTTTTATAATGTATTTTTATTTGTATTTATATGTTAACATTGTTAGGATTTTACAAATTATAGTTTCCGTTTCCTTAGAATTCCTATTTGGGTTTGGTCTTATTTAATTATTATACGAATTATAGTTTCTTTAGAATTCTTATTAAGGTATGTGTTTTATATTATTATATTTCCTATATATGCAGAAGGGTAGTTGTGTATTTAAAAATTAAAATAATGGTATATTAGTCAATCAAAAGTTTTTCTCACATTCATCTTTTTATAGGTAGTATAGATATAGATAAATATGAAAAAGGAGGAAAAAAAATAGTGCTCGGACCCCCTTCCCCCAACCGATAGGAAAATGTTATTTTCTTTATTTTTGACAATCAATAGGAAAATGATACTGATCTCTTTCTTTCTTTCTTTTTCCTCTAATGATGTGCCTATTGATGCGGCATACTTAAATAAAAACATAAAATACAATAAATAATAGACTTGTTACCTTTAAAACATTGGGCCATCATTTTTTTTGGGGGGGTGGGGGGAATTTTTTTCCTTAGGAACAAGTTTGTAGTAAAAGCATTTTAAAATCCATATAAAAATAGAAACATAAGGTATGATAAATATATTACCTTATCCTTAAAGGCCAATCATCCTTTCTTCGAAAGTCCACCTAAAATTCAAATGCCCATGATTTATTCTAAGTAGCAGACACCCTACGCTTGTCCCCAAAGCAAAAGTCAATCCACTAGAGAACATGAAATCTAGCTCATTACATTAATTATTCTGTTTTTTGTTTGATAATCACTTTAATAATTAAGTGGGTTGTTTGGCAAGATCAATGTATTAAAATAAACTTCTTAGTTAGTTAAAACCCCACTTAACATTACTTAGTAGCCTAGTCTACTATCCAATCATATTGTCCTCCACAAAAAATACTAAAATGATTTCAGTGCTCCTGCTTCCTTCATGCTCTCAAGGAATCCAAGTTAATGACATTTTATATGTGACTTTTGACTATCGAAAAGGAGAAGGTACTGTGGTTTTGGAATATGGAAATTCAAGTATCGGATATGGGCCAACCCTAAAACTAAATCGTCTGATCAATCAATCAACGGCTCACAAAGCATACTGACGGTGCTTACTAACATTATAAATTTATAATGGTTTTTCTTAACGTGTGCCCTAATCACATGTTAAGGTGCAATTAATAACCTAATCATTGTATGAAAAAATATGTTTTCACAGTTTTCCAAACATTTTCACATTTTTTTCAAACAACTTTCACCATTTACAATGCATTTTCATCATTTTCAATACAATGATTAAGTCATTAATTGTAACTTAACATGTGCCCTTAGGGCATACGTTAAAAAAACCCATTTATAATATGACTATTAAGTTTTGTAGGGTCACACCCTGATGGTAATCGAAAGCAATGCAATACAAATTATTCCTAGATCTGAATACATTCTTTTGTTTTGCTAGTAAGGGAGTAAAGGATCCAGCACACACGTTAATTCACCTCACTCTCCCCAACATATGAATACGTATTCATAAAAAGACAGAACCCACAAATTAAACACATATTTGTGTGTTTTTTTTTTTTTTTTCAAACGATAGAAGATAAGTTTATTAAAAAAAAAACCATAAAAGGTTACATAGATGAGGGCATATCCTCCTCAAGAAAAGGGGACAGCCAACAAGGAGGGATTTCAATCCATACATCAAGGACATCCACCCTAAGGGCAAACTTAGCCACTGCATCTGCAGCCCGGTTACACTTCCTGAGCTAAAGTCTGCAACATGTGCTTCACTCGCCAATTGCTTGATATCATCACACACTATCTCCACTTCTGCCGGCACTAGTTTCCTATTCCTTAAGCCTCCTATTATACCTTTTGCATCAACCTCTACCACAAGACCTTTGATACTTGTATCTAAGGCAAAACGGATCCCTTCTCGGAGGGCTATAGCTTCCACCATTTGTGCACTACCCATGAAGTTGATTCTTTTAGCCATCCCTACTATAAACAAACCACATTCATCCCTAATCACAATCCCCACCCCCACTATACCATCTTTAGCTATCCACGCACCATCAGTATTGAGTTCGAAAAGAGGTCCTGTCAGGGATACCACCTGTGCACACCACACTCCCTGGGATCAAAAATAGTGTTTCGAGTTCCTGAAACCATCTTGGGATTCATTGCTACAATATATTCTGAGGCATCGCCTGTCACTTTCATGATCACTTCCCCTGGAGTCCATTCTTTCTCAATAAAGCATTTATCGTTACGCGCTTTTCAGATACGCCATACATATTTGCGTGTTTAAAAGAGCTAATGAGGTGAGTTGATGAGTGTCCTTAGGGCATACGTCAGCAAAATCCCACCAGCATATGCATATATTCAATAGCACCAATCCAATCATCTCAAGAATCCATCACCAGATTCTTGTTATGATGAGGTGGGGATGGCACATTGACTTGAAAATTTGGCAGCATTGACACACAATTATGCCACCGTTGATTGTTTTCTAGCACTAAATTAGATCAAAGTTATCAATGTCTCCCGGTATTTGGTCTGTTTGCCCTTTCAAGTCATTGTCTACACGGGGCCGACCCAATCAAGGGCATTCTTTAGCACAATGGGAGGTTTATTGAGAAACCCTTTTCTCATTTTCCGAACAATTTCTTTTCAAAAGAGGAGCCAATGCGTAGTAGAAAGTAAATATGAAATTCCTAAGTCTCTGTTTTGGTATTGGAAGGGGTAAGAGAAAGGTAAATGTCAAAGAAATCTTCGATTCTTCCACTTCGTTGCCAACATTACCTGGTGACCAATACTATAAAAATTTGAGACATGAAATTACCATGCAAATGTTATAAGAAGGCATTGCCCCCCATCAAATAAAATAAATTTTCAAATGTTATAATTTCCCCCCCCCCCCCCCCAAAAAAAAAAATTCGAGTGTCAACTCACAAAAGATCAATGCAATTTTTATTTATTTTTATTTTTTGAGTGATAACTCACAATCATGAGCACTAATCCATGGCAAACCCCATGATAAAAGACCCCACTAGCATGCATGTAGCTTGTTAATTAATCACATGAGCACGACTCTAATCATTCATGTTACTCCATATTAAGGTATTTCAAGGTTTCCTGACTCCTTAATCATTCATTTTTTTCTTAGCCAATCATAAAATTAAGTGATCCAAGATCTGGTGACATACATAAAATTGGAACGTGTCATGCACGCTCGAGTATTGCGTTACCTCAAAGAAAAGAAAATAAAGAGAGAATGAAAGGAAGATGGGAGGAATTGGCAGAAAACAACAAAGAAACTCCCATGATCAGCAAGTTTTAGAAAATCAAACCATCCACACCAAGGCAGAGAAAGAGTAAAGCAAAGAAACTACAACGAACTAAAGCCGAAAAACGTTCAAAAAAACAGAATCCTCGATCAAGAAACTTTTCTAATGTCAAAGTGCATTTCCTCACGCAATCTAAGGGATAATAGATACACATATGAGGAAACTGTTCTGCAAATATATAGACAATTTGGTTTTGATAAAAGAACCTAATTTAGGGTCTGTTTGGATGTGTTTTTACTTCTAGTTTTTTCACTTTAAAAATATAAAAGTTGAGTGTGAAAAATTTTGATAATTACTTTTAAAGGTTGCATGAGGTGTTACCTCAATTTTTAAAACTACCAAAATTTTGCGCTATAAAAAAATTATAGGAGTATAATAATTTTTATTTTTTTAACTTTTAAAAATAAAAAGTAAAAAATAGAAACTTATCCAAATAGATCTTTAGTATTCAATCAGTAGCCGGAATCTTAAAAATAATAATAAAAAAATGTAAGAGTAAAAGGTATTATTAGAATTATTTCCATGCCATTTCTTGCTAAATCTAAACCTCTTATGT
This sequence comes from Liquidambar formosana, assembly GCA_039720395.1. Taxonomy (NCBI): domain Eukaryota; kingdom Viridiplantae; phylum Streptophyta; class Magnoliopsida; order Saxifragales; family Altingiaceae; genus Liquidambar; species Liquidambar formosana. The sequence continues at coordinate 14,713,996 of CM077826.1, forward strand.
TTTATTTTCAAATATTTTTTATTATTTTTACTCATACAAAGATATGTATTTAAGATAAAAAGGTGGGGAAATAAACCCATCCCAGAATCCTAATGTGAATTTAAAAAATTAAATAGTGAGAAGTTTGGATGATGATCAGGTAAGCACATACTCATAGAACCCATATCAACACCCGTATTAAGAATTATACTTTGTGCATTAGTGAGATGTAAGGTATATTGGACCAATATAAAAAATACAACTCCAATGCATAGTATTAATATAATTTATACCAATACGTGTTACTGAAAACATAACGGAGAAAAGTTTACTATTTACCAGAAGACATGAAGGAGGCAAGGAAGAGAAACACAGAACCGCAGAAGCTGAGTTCTGTGCAGACTGGGTCTGCTTCTTGCCCTTCTCATTTCCCGTTTCCCGTTTCCCGCTTCAATAGTCCGCTGACCCCACATGAATGAGTCATCATCATTGCCAGCCCATTGCCATTACCCTATTTTAATTACGGAGTATCATTTGTCACTATTTTCAAATTCAAACTATTCAAACATTATGACTACTTCCACCCCAACTTTTTCGTGTTCCAAAATATATTTATTGTTTTGTCCTCACTATTATTAAATGGCAAAGACATTGTCACAAGTCGATGGGGGCAATCAACATTTTGAAAACCCCTCGACTAAACCCTTTTCAAAGAAGGAAGTTGCAAAGTGGACGTCTTTTATTCTTTGGCCATGGACTGACTTTTTAACTATTTTTTAGACTTGTAATCTAAGAAATGTGATGTGTCTTTAAAGTTATCTTGTTGACATTATCAATTCGATCAAATTATATTAAAACGAGCTCATATGTGTCCGATCAAAATCAATATAAAAAAAAATTGATCATATATTGTTGTATATGTAAGTGGATTAAACTTTGATTGGTATATGTAATTGAATCATATAACAATTTTGGATGAAATATTGTGTGTGGAGTACCATCTTTAAAAAGTATTTATCCAATAATAAAGCATGTGTTTCAAGACTTATCAATATCTCTTAAAATAGGGGGAAAACTCTCATAATAACCCTTCCTCTTACATTTCGTTCTCTCTTAAACTTTGGAAAAACATTCTTCCTTGATGTCACTTTTGTTCCTAATAGTGAGGGAGGGTGGGGTTAAGAGTAGGATTAAGATAGGTTAGGGTTTAAACCCCTCCCATTATACCGAAAAATAATAATAATAAAAAATAGAAAAAAGATCGAGGACTTTTCACTATGGGGTTTTTTTTTTTTGCATTACCAAACTTCTAGTCTAAGAAAAACGATACCTTTACACCTTTACATTCATTTACCGACCATGAATTTGAGAAGATATATTGCCATGCATGACCCCACTGATAATATCATCCTTATTCTAGACTTACAATGGATATAAGGGTTATAATAGTTGTGATTTTTCCATTTTTTTAACAAAAATAATTTCCGCACTATTAATCCCAAATTCCCAATAAGGCTAGTATTACTTTTTTTGAAACTTTCACCTTAAGAATGGAATATTGATTTATTACTTTTTATGGAATTATTAACTAAGTTATCATGGATAATGATAATCTTACTTATATACAAACATTAGTTCAAATCAAAATTAGCAATCCTATTAGAGAAAATATGTATACATACATACATATATATATATATATATATAGGATGATGATCAAAAGTAAGCACGTGTTAATATAACTTATATTAACACTCCACACAATGAGTATTATACTTCATGCATTAATCAGTTATAAGGTACATTGAACCGATGCACAAGTATAACCCCCAATACTTAGTAATGATATAATTTATATAAATACATGTTGACCCAATCACTATTATATGTATATATGACAAAACAAACATTTGATGGTATTAACATACCCATTTTGGAATTTTGAACACCCCTTTTTCTTGTGCACATTAGAAATGCCTCAACAATCATACTAGCCGAGGAATCATAACCCAAACAGCTTCATCATAAATACTCCGTAACAAATTGAAGTGGAGTGGAATTAGCAACTCCATCGCTATTATTATTTCCTTCTTTTCCCCTCTCTCTCTCTCTCTCTCTCTCTGTGACATGAGCACCACACAGTGCCCCGAAAAGCATAGAAAACCAAGGACCAGAGCCCAAGAAACAATCAAAAAAACCCCTATCTCATCACAATAAAAACCCCACAGTTCATGCCTATCTTCCCGCTTTTCCTTTCAGCCTCTGTTCCTCTCGCCACCTCTCTCCTTCTCTTTCATGGCTTCAAACACGAGCACCGTCTCACCAGTAGTCCCTGCAGGAGGATTCGACCCAGCCTCACCCAACACCACCTACGTCCAAGCCGACCCATCAACCTTCCGGGCCGTGGTCCAAAAACTAACTGGAGCAACAGAAGACCCATCAACCCAAAAGCTCCCGGTCACCCTCCCTTCCCGTCTCGCCAACAAATTACCTGCCCCCGCCGCCGACAACATGGGTCCTCGTAAATCATCAACCTTCAAACTCCACGAACGAAGACAGAAGAAACTCGAGATCAACCTTACCCACGGCGGCGCCTCTTCTTCTTCTTCTTCTACTGCTTACAGCTGGCAAAGGAGCTTTGCTGGGTTTGGCGGTGAGTTACTGTTGGTATCCCCTGTTTCACCTTTGGATCTGCTCTGTAAAGGGAGCCCAAGGACACCTCGGTCGCCTGAAGAAGAGGAAGAGAGAGCCATTGCAGAGAAGGGGTTCTACTTGCACCCGAGTCCACTCAGTACACCTCGAGGGTCTGAACCCGAGCTCTTGCCTCTGTTTCCTCTGCATTCCCCTAGACATCATGATTCTTCTTCTGCTTGATTAGCCTCCCAACGATATAATATCGATATATATATATATATATATGATGAATTATAGGATTCTAATTCTATTTAGCCGTTTTAATGGAATATCATTAGCCTATCGTGTTCTTGAGTTGCAGACATATATGGCTGCTGTTGGACCGTCTACAAGCTCTAAATGCCCATTGTTTTAGTACCTTTTTGTTTTTTTTCTTTTTCTTGGGAGGGGGGAGGAATTTTCCACTAGTTTTAGAATCATGTTAGTTCTGTTGGATTCATTGACCATCCCACAGGGAATGTAATGACTTAGTTGCAACTTGTGTGCGAACCATGGGGTAGATTATTTCATTGAAAAATGCTATAGATTCTTAAATGTATTTTGTTAATTTTTTTTTAATTGATCCTTAATATATTTTCCTGTTGATCCCCAATTATAAAAATAAATTGTGAATAAAAACTAGATATCAAAAGGCATTGCGCGTAAGAATTATAGGGATTTTTATTGAGCATGCTTTTGGTTCCCACTTGCCAGTTTCTTTCATTTTGTATTTTAAATGAATTTCCACTAGCTTTCGATAAGGTAAATTACAAGAAAACATAATCATGAGGTAAATCATATGAAAACATGAGAATTTATAAGGTGATTTGTGCGTCACGGGAATTAATTAATTTAGGTCTAATATTTTCGATATCTTCCGCTTGTCAAAAGGGAAAAAAAAAATTAATTCTTCAATTGATTTGAAGTGTTGTAAATAGGTGCTATAACAAGTAGCTGCTTCTAGCATTTTCTTAATTCAATTTAGTGCTTAAATATTCTCTTAGTATTATTGTTTAAGACATTAAATTTAATTAAAATACTCTGTATTAAAAGTTTGACAAAATTTTAATAATAATATACTTGAAATTATGAATAAGAATGTACGATAAAGAGTTAAGATTGGGGAACATAAATTTTGATACAAATTTTTATAGCTCAATTTATAATTCGTATTCTACAAAACCAAACGTTTGATTAGATTGTCTACTCACGTAAATTGTAGAGCATATGTAAAAAATTAAGTTGGTCCAATATGATTAAGGGTCAATTTATTAATAAATATGATATTTTCATTGAATAGAAATGTAAGTTTTTATATTGATGCATGATAATTGATATTTGATTTTGGATCGATACATGGTGATTGATATTGGATCAACTTAACGTACTTTTTGCATGCATGACTATGGTAAGAAACCCATCTAATCCAACAATGTGTTTCATAAAATATAAATTGTAGATGAAATTATAAAAACTTGTTTTCCAAATTTTAACCTTAAGATAAATATCATAATTTAATAGTTTAAAGTTATATGTCTAATTTTTAAAATTTATAAAAGAATTTATAAACTGATCCACATGGGGGGTTTCATGTAATTTGATTTTCAATGTAAAGTGCAGCAGTAACCGATTTATAATATAGACCATAGTACAAAAAAAAAATATTTTTTTTGTGAAATGAAGGGCTCAAAGTCTGACCAGGTGATCTTGTTTTTTATTTTTCAATTTTTCCTGGTGAATTACTCCTATAGCATGTAGGGGTGTATATGGTTTCGGTTAAAACCGAAAACCAAACCGAACCAAACCAAATCGGTCGATTTGGTTTGGTTTTTTTGTTCTTAGGTTTGATTTTGGTTCTAATTTTATAAAACCGAATTAAATTGGTTTGGTTTTGGTTTTCATGTTTAAAAAACCAAACCAAACCAAACCAAACCAATCCGAAAAACCGAAAAAACCGAAAAAATATAATATAAATATATATAATTTTATATATTACATATTAAACTTATTTTGTAAATTTTTATTCTAATAAGGGTATAATAGGTAATAGATTATAAATTTTCTTAATGTTTTTTCTTTATTAGATTGGTATGTATTGAACTAACTATTATTGTTGTGTGAGATATTGGCATGTATTAGATTGGAAATTTGAACTTGGATTGACATAAGTCAATTCTTTTCTATTTTGATACAATGTTTAATATTTTTTTTAGTTGCTAATGTAATGATTTTATTAAAAATGTTTTTATTTAGAGTTTAGCTTGTCATTTTTCTATTTTTAATTATTTGTTGTTATTTGCTAAGATAAAACCGAAACCGAACTGAATCAAACCGAAATTTTATGGTTTGGTTTGGTTTGGTTTTTTATATAGTATGATTTGATTTTGGTTTGAGAAAACAAAAACCAAAATATAATGGTTTGGTTTAAGATTTACCTTAAAATCGAACCAGGTCGAACCACGAACACTCCTAAGAGCATGTAATACAGCGTGACGTACACGCGCCTAAAGGGGCTGTATCCGCTTTCCTCATAAATGCAGAAGGAGGCTGCAAGCCGTTGGATTAACTGACCATCATAATAAATTTGACAGGAAGTGACTAAAGATGGACTCCTTTTCTGACAAACCAACGGCTCCGATTCGTCCTCGTGTAATTAATGAGATGTTGCCATGACTATGACATTATTGTTGTGACTGCCATCAATGTGGGCAGCGTCTGAGAGTCCTCGAATGATGTTTCTATCCTCTTGTTCAAAAATTTTTCAAAACTCATCGAGACATCTTATCCGTCCATCGGGTAGTCAGAGATATGAACGGATAAGATGAGAGCGATTTGATTGGTGAATTGATGTGGTGAAAAGTCAATAGGTAGAGTCTTTTCAAATAGTGAAATTGTTGACTTTGGCTCAAAATGGTAAAAAGTGCATTTCACCTTTGAAAACGACATGGTTGTTCCATGGGTTTGAAGCTACATGAAGCTGCCCAAATTATCTCACGGACAATGAGTGTAACTAGAAAAGGACAATTCTTAGCCAAAAAAAAAAAAAAAAAGGACAATTAATGGTTTTTTTATTAAAAAAAAAAGAGAGAAAAAAAAAAACAGAAGGGGCAATTGGCATTTTTATCCTGCCAAGATTGTGACAAGAGTGTCACTACCACAAAGTTATACTCTTACCCAATGAGACAGCATCAATTTTTAATGCAATTCCGTACGTACAAATCAAAATTTTAAATTGACAGGTGTTCAAAAAATTAATGGGTTTCAAAACTTGAGTAGAACCTATAAAATCTTTTTTTTTTTTTTTTAATGATATGAAACCCTGATCCTAATCTTATTTTATTGACCGTAGGTAGGATTAAAGTAAATTTTGAATTCTTACAATCTCCTATAATTCACAAGTATCAGTCGATTAAGAATTAAACTTGAAACCATGACTTCAGATATTACACTTCAAAAGCTTGTCAATTAAACTTACCATGTGAGTTACCTATATAAATCTCTTACACAACTGTTAGTACATTACTGCAAGACAAATTTTGAGTTGCTACCTATATTTCTCTTACAAAAGTTAATCACGTTTGAATCAGAATCGTATAAACATGTTCTTTAGATGCAATAGAACACAACGAAACTAATGGTTCATAAAATAGGGATAAGAACTCATGGGTATGAAAATAGAGTATCTGCAGATGCTCCATTTGATGCCCCTTATTAGAGTTTGATTTACCAACGAACACCAATGCATTAGAGTTGGTCCATTTTCACAAAGAACAAATTACTCCGTAATTTTCACAAGTAAACTACACCAATATTATTGGGGTGTGCCAACAACCACACACAAAGATGTGGACAAATTGCATCGGATGCCCACTGGGAACCAACTATACATTAACCACAAAGATCAAGGCTTTGGCTCCAAGTGCCCAACACCATATGGTTCTGGAGTAACCATTTTTTACCCCACTATTTCCGGGATGTATCAAAAATTTATCCCAACTCGAATAATGGGAAATTATTATCATGATGATTGCTTGCATTACTTTTGCCTTCGAGCGGTTCCATCTTGTGGCAAGCTGTGAAGCACTGACATTCTTTCGGCTTATAACCTTGGTGCTTGGATTCCTTCTCCAAGAGGGTACAACTTCCCCCCTAGGCTTGCTTTTTTAGCGTGGAGTCATCCTCCAACCCGGATTTGTGGCCCCTCTCCGGTCTAAAGTCTAAACCCACGTTGCAGCGTGGAGAGAGAGGCCTTTGAGAACGCGGATTCGTGGTCCCTCTTCGATCTGAAGTCTAAACCCATGTTGCAGCTTGTAGGGAGAGGTGCCTTTGAGAACACGGACACAAGCAGTGCATGACTGTCATCAGCTCGCGCCGTAAGGTGTTGAGTCAAGTCCTGATTAGGACAATCCTATCTTCAAAGATAAAGAAGGGTGTAAGCTTTATGCGCTGTACGCGATATGCCTACTTTTTTTGAAACATTCCCAATCGTTTAGGTAGATGAAGACGGAAAATATTGTTGTTGCGTTCCAAAATGTGAAGTGAGAAGAGGTGTCATAGTTGGGGTTTTGAATGAGACCTGCACCTTTTCATCTTTGGGTTTTTTTCCTAGCTCTTTCAAGGAAATGCCATTTTGGAGTTCTACCAAAAATTTATTGTCCAAGGAAAAATGGTAGGATCCATATCCTACATCCTTATGTGGGTCTCACCAGTTGTGTCTAGGGGTAAAGTTCTTTAACCAAACACCAATAGCTTTCACCAACTATCGGGGTGAAAACTGCTTGGGCTGGATGAAAGACAGTGCATTCAGGCTGTGATGTTCGGGCTGGCTAAACCATACCTATTTTGGGCTCGCCTAAGCGTGGTGCCAAACTAGGCCTAGCTGGTGTATCCGACAGCTATTCAGTGGTACGCAGAGTTCCTTGGTGACTTCTACATTTATCCATCAAGAAACCACAAAGAGTCTAGGAGTAACCAAGACTTGAAACTGTCAAGTCTGAAGCCATTTGCAAACAAAAAGTCAAGTCACGGCTATTTGGTGACTAGTTCCACATTTGATCTTTGTTCTACTATTTGAAACTTAGGTCAATATTGGGCTGTTTCCATTTTCCAAAAGCCACCATTCAACCACAGGGATTCATATTAAGAGGGTGTGTGTATATATATATACACACACACGTATCTCAAGGAATCATCCCATAATCCTAGCGACTATTCACCAATGGCAAGACTCTTCACCGTTAATGCAGCCATTGCATTGTTTGTGGTTCTGCTGCTTGTATCAGAAACTTGTTCAGCCAAATCATCAGCGCCCATCAAAGGTGAAACTAGTTCTGCCTCACCATACAGTCCTCTTCTTGATGTTCTCTGAACACCGACTTGTTTCTTCTCACAAAAGGTTTACATGATATATGCATATAATGATCGACTGCATGGCACAAGAATGGCCCTACCCTGGAGGCAATTAATGCCTACATTAGTTACCTTAAATACAAATACAAGAGTATGAAATTTTTTGTCGATCGTCTTCACCCGTCGACCCTTTGATGGGTGAACCAAATAAATCCTCGTATTCTGTGTGCGTCTTATTTTTGTTAAATCCATGCATAGTCCAAATTTACAAGGATATTATTTACTTGCCATAAAAAAAAATTTACTACGAAAAATAAAAATCATAAATGTGGTTTTTGTATCTTAATTATAATTGGGTTATTTTTCTGTCAACTTGTTACAACTTTGATGATAATAGTCCTCCTATGAAACAGATATGAAGAAGACCAAGGAAGATTGTGGTCCAGTTATTATACCCAATGGATGCAGGAAGATCAAGAATAATAGTGATAAGCCAAGATCAGTTCGTATATTGAGGGGACGGGAAAGTGATGCTCCAAGACGACCTCCACCTTCTCCTCGTTCACCACCCGGTGCTCGGCCCTAGTCCTATATAATTAATTATATTTCATTGTATCAATACAAGATTAATTTTAGTTACACTTGCAATAAACTAAATTATGGTGAAGCTAAGCCAAATAAAGGGCAGTCTTCCACTTGTTACAGAGAGAGAGAGAGAGAGAGAGAGAGAGAGAGAGAGATCCCATTGTTGTTGAGAATAAACTTTATTTAGTGTAAATCCCACATCAGTTAATATTAAAATATCGGAATATTATATAAAGGCTTGTAATACTTCTTGTGATTGTCTAGTCAAGTAGCGCGGGCTTAGTGGCTTGTAACCAAACGGAGCATTAAGACCTTTGAACAAATCATAAGTTTGATAAGGGCCACTAGGATCCTTTTTTTTTTTTTTCCTTTTTTTTTTTTTTTTTTTTTTTTTTTTGTGGACGAAGTATTTGACCTTGGCTATATTAATTCGAAAGCATAAAAAATTGTTTGCTATTAAGGCATTTCTCAGTAACACATTTTCTTTGCAACAAGGCAACACAACATAAAGTTCACAAAGAATGGTGAGAATTCCTCTTTCCATCAAATTCAATGATGGAGAAGGCACACCTTTCTCTGCCTTTTTGGGTAAGGTCAAGTGTAGTATCTTCTCTTATCAATTTAACTAAAAACTTGCAAGCTACCCTACAAAGAACTAAAGTTGGGAAATAATAAAGGAAAAGAAGAATCATGAAGGGGAGCGTTATTGCCAGAGACCTAAAGGTTATTTCCACGGCCCTTTTTTGTAATCAGACCAAATTACCATTTCTAATTAAAAGAGAGTGAAAGAAGAAAAGAGGGAAAATCACAAAAGAGATGGAAAGAATTAATAGGAGACAGGAGAAGGATAGATAAAGAGGATCGATACCATGGCCATGACCGTGGCTGGTGGCTTGCTAGCAAGAGAGAGAAGAGAGTAAGGGAAAGAGGAGAAGGAAATTGAGAGAAAGGGGTGTCTTCAAGAGTGCCCGCTTTGAAACGATGGCAGTGAGAGGTGGATGGGGCAAAAAAAAAAAAAGAAAAAAAAACCAATACAGCACAGAAAGGGAATATAAAGAAGAGAGGAAACAACCATGAGCCCATCAGATTGCCCACAACTTCATAATTTCTTTGTTTTGATTGCCATTGACTTCCCACTGCCATATCAGTCTAGTTGGATATTTTAGGTTTTAAAAGATAAAGAACTATTACGAAACTCAAAACGCCTCATCCACAATTTCATACTTTTTGAAGATAAGAAGACTACAAAGTGTTATGAATCTCTATCTCACATCGGATAGGTACTGGGAGAGTTTTGGGCATATAAGTGGGGAGAGCAACTCCACTTAATGAGCTAGCGTTTTGGATTGGAAACCCGACCCGTGACAAATCCAACCCGACCCGTGACAAAAAGCTAACGAGGTAGCTGCAGCGAGGTGAATAGCAAACGCAATAAAAGCTCGCTACCGAATAAATGCAAATTTCAGTTCGTGTGTGGGGAAGCCCTTTCTCTGACCTCCCTTCTCCTCCTTCCTTTCATTTCTCCGCCGACAACCCACCAATGGCGGTCATGGCCGTAGTGCCCACTCCTTTTCTTTCTCATCCCTTTTCCCACCCAATTTTCTCTCTCCTCTGTCATTTATCTTTCTTTTAGCTGAAAAGGGCAGGTTTCGTCCATCTATAACAAAGAGCCGTGGAAGCAACATTCGGTTATTTGGCAATAACGCCTCCCATGAGAAAATTAGGATTTTATTAATCAAACATGCAAGATCTCTGAATAAGTGAAAGTACTGATCTCAACATAATTTATTAGCCGTCCCAAATGGACTTCTGGATTAATAGAATAAAAATTTAACTTGATTATTACTGAACTTTCCCTTCTACATTATCTCTCAAAACATTTTTACAGTGTTAAAATGCGATGCAAAGAGATGTTTGTCAAACCACCTCTGGGAAATGAACAGAAGAACAACTTCCTGTGACTCCTTTTCGACTCTCTCTCTCTCTCTCTCTCTCTCTCTCTTCAACGAACTGAAGCACAGATGGATGGCTGCTGACTGTATAACTCGTTTACACCGCTAGTGAATTGCTGCCGATTTCTTCTCCGCTTTGTGACGACTTTAAATCCTTCACCATCGCCATTCTTATTCTTATCTATATCTACAGTTTTTGGCTGTTTCTCATCACTAGATTGAGGAACCACATCTCTCTTTCCTTCTTTCCCATAAAGAACTTTTATAATTGCACTGTCATTCGCAATTGCTTCTGAAGAATCTTCTGCATACTCGAGGTTTTTCTCACTAATAGCAGACCCCCTCGCAGGATCTAAATTATGCTGGACTGACTTAACAATGAGGCTAAGCAGCATATGCCTTGCAAACTCGTTATTCTTCGTGTCAGAGTTGCCCTTTTTCAATCCATCATCTTTAACTTCACAAGTCGCATTTTCTTCAAGTCCCTCCTCTTCAGAAAACTCTTTACTCGTATCAACCGAAGAATTTGAATCATTTGTAACTTTCGAATCTGCATTTTCTGGATTCGATTGCCACGCTTTTTTTGGCTTAAACTCGCGTGCATTAGGATTCATCATTCTTGGAGACCCAAATCCAAGTCTTTCCATAAAGTGGTGGTAATTTAGAAACCCATGTTTCATGCATCTATAATATAGAGGTGACCTAGGCCCACAAGGAACTCTAGCAGCAACTGGAGGGTGTCCCACAGGCTCTGCAAGCATGCCTTGGCTGGCTCTTACATCATAAACACTTGTGACAGCAACCGAGTTTATTGGGTGAGTTGACGAGAAGGATCCTGGATTGAAGGGTTGAGCTGCAGCCGAAAGCTTACTCCCATTCATTTCTGCAGGCTTTTCTTCATTAATCGGACAGGAAACCTCTTCAAGTTCCGGGGTTGTTTTTTCCAATTGAGTTAGACTGTCGTGAGCACCTTTTCTTCCTTCATCAATTGGTATTGCTTCTTGTACAGTGACATTGCTGCTTTCTTCCTCCTTTGATGTCTCAGGTGAAATTTTGCCCGACTGGGTTTCAGTTTTTTCCCCATTTTTTTGCTCAACATTCTCCGGCAATGGCAGTAGATCCATACCTTTGCATGTCTGGGTTTCGGTCTTCACCTCTTTTGCTGCTTCTACTTTATCCAGTAATGGCCTTAGAACCGTACCCGGCGGTGCCACAGCTACTTCTTTGTAGGACAAAGATTTGGAAGCCATGGCAGAGAGAGTTGCTGGAGCTGACAAAACTCTGGAAACCGTAGATTTTGCCTGTGGTTTAGTTGAAGCCTCTCTAGCACTCAAGTTAAGAGCCTTTGATTGCTTCAACGGAGACAAATCAGTTGAAATGGTCTTGGGGGTCATTTTTTGCGCGGGTGAGATGATTTCCCACCTATGGCTGCTTTCTCTAAATTTAGAGTGTTCAGAACTGTTTATTTTTAGCTTTGCAAGATCTGGTCGTCTCCGGCCAAACTTCCGGCCTAAAATGTTTCCAGAACGTCCTTTCGAACTGGCTTCCTGCCACCCTTCATCTGAGGTTGTTTCTTCAATGACCTCATTGATTACTGTTGGCTCATTTCTAAAAATATCATCATTGCCTCTCGGTTCTTTGGAAAGAACTGGGCTTGGCTTCTCTTCCACTATATTACCTTCCATAGCCTTAGTATGTGCCTCCTCATCAAGGAGAATGGTGTCATCAGTTATTGCATCATGTTGTGCTTTCTGGGGTTTATCGCTAACTTGCAACACCTAAACAATCATGGACATAAGTAGGAAGAGCATGTCAAATGTATATCTTGAGAAAAAAATTGGGAAAACAGAGTTTTGATAGGATGCAGAATAAGTTTCCATCATTCCCATTCTTCTATAGTATCACAATTGTTAGATAAGCTTGGACATCCATAAATGTGCTGAATTTGGTGGATTTATTCACATTAAAAATATTGTATGAAAATTTTTTAGAATTCAAGAGAGACTTGGTGGAAAGGGAACTAAGGGCATGATACTCCAGTGATTCAATGGGGATTTTGAGATGACTCCAATAGCTAGTCAAGCTGGGAAAACCTGAATTTATTTAGTTAACTAGTAGATTCATCTAGAAGGGATACAGAGCTTGCCTTGAAAAAAAACAACTGATACTGCCCCCCTATCACTTAGAGGCAGCTAGGGTTCCAAACCTTCCTTAAGTCCAGGAACTTGTAGATTCATCTAAAACCATGATAAGATCAATACTCAATAAGTAGCTGTTGTATCAATCTTTAGTTTAGATTCAGCTTATTCAGAGTTTGACTTCTCAAGTTAGACTACCACTTCAACAAATGGAGGTAACAAGACTTGAACCAAGGACCTCCTAAAATCCAGAGTTCTAATACCATGTTAGACTACCACTTAACCCCAAAAGCTTAAGCTGCTAGGTACTGGGCCAATAATGTATATCAAGCTAACAAGGATGTTATTTTCAGTTTAACTAAGCCCTTGGTTGAAGGTCTTTCTAGTAAAAGCAGACATCCTATCTTTCTCGAAGGTTTTAGGGAAGCTTCTGATTTGGGTTAGGAAAGCCTCTTCATTAAGGAGACTCCTCCATGGTTATTAAATGGGCATTCTACAGTATCCCAAGGCCTTTTCTTCAGGAAATTCATGACCTCTCTAAGCTCTTAAAAAGTTAAAAGTTCTCACTTTTGGGTAGATCAGAGGTCAGATAAAGGAGATGCAGATGCTTTAGCTAAGAAAAGGCCGACAAATATTCAACCATTTAGAGGACATTTCTACTCTCCTTGAAGAGCTGTAGTTGTGACTGTGTAAGATGGCTTTCATAGGTGATGGCTTGATCTAGTGGTTTTCTTGGTCTTAGCTTCTTTTACTTTTCTTTTTCTTCTTTTCTTGAAGGAATGTTCATCCTTCCTTGCATTTCTTCTCTTTCTAACTCATTATTCCTTTTTATTCCTCAAAAAGAAAACAACTTCAAAAGAAATGGGGAACATATGAGTCATTCAAACAAATTTGGGATCAAATTACAGGGAAATTGAGGATCAGAGAATTTAACAAAAATCCATAAGAATAGAATGTTGTAATTGGTAATTCCTGATAAAGTAAGTTACATGTAAACTACCTTTGCACGCCGCTGTTTTCTCTGAGCTTCTGCCCCCTTTGAATCTTGATCAGGGCTTATGTAATCAAGGAGATCTGATACACTGCGACAAAAGTCAAAGGTTTTTGGTGTACTAATATATAATCACATGGTGTAAAACTAAGCAATATGGGAATACCATATCAGTACCTAAGGTGACCTTTGCTTGCAATGGATGCATCTTGCTTTGGGATACCATTTCGTGCAGCTTCTTGCTGCTCTAAAGCTTTTGATTCAAAATATTCGAGCCATGCAGCAGCATCCTGCATGAGAACATACGTGGCACATATAAAAGATAAATCTAAGCAAGCATTTTTTGTATTTTGTATGAGTCTATTGCAAGATCTAAGCAGCTGACAAGATGCCAATATTTCAAACAATCACATTAAGGAAAATTTGGAACCAGCCACCTTATTACAAAGTACTCTTGATATGGTAATCTTATAACAAGTGCTAGCCTAGATAGTGAGATTAGCAATTTTTTACAAGACTCAAATAACCACGAACGAGCATGCAGGGTGACCCCCTTCTTTTTTTCTTTTTTCTTTTTTTTCTTTTTTTTGGATGTAAACTCATCATAATAGTAGGAAATAACCCAATCACAATCTAAGGGCCCATAGCTGAAGAATAATTGTTATGGCCGTCAATGTAAATCATTACAATGAGTAGGTACTGGCAACGTGTACCCTAGATCTGGTCATTCAATAGTGATCAAGTCATAAATCGTTGAATCCAGTGCAAAGGGATGAACAAAGTATATGATGGAATTTTACATTAGAGAATAAATAATTATAATTTCTAAATGTTAGAATGCTCGAAATTTTCAAATCCTAAAGGTTTTTCACTCAGATGCATTATTTCAAATCAGACATCTGACTGAAATTATCAATGTTTAAAGCAACATACTGGTAAGTTTTGGGAAATCTCACATCCCACATTGCCCAAATATTGGGGTTGATTTGGCTTAATATACATGTTTGGGCCCTCCACCTAATCACTTAGGCTTTTGGGTTGGAGTACCCTAAAAAGGTATTAGAACTCGTTCTTGCAGCCATTCCATTCATGAACCTATTTTTGTTCTCCACATGACATGCCCATTCTTATCCTGTTAGCATGCACATGATTGGAAAGTCCCACAACCCATATTGCTCAAATATTGGGTTGGATTTGGCTTCATGTACCTGTTTGGGCCCTTGGGTTGGAGTCTACTAACAAATAAGTATGTAGCACAAAGCACCAAATCGTAACTTTCCATATTAACAGATGACAATAACAGAGCATCAAGATACACAATTGTCTTAGTATGTATCATAATAAGACCAACTAATAGCAGAAGATATTTCGTGACCATCTGTGCTCACCTGAGTACGGAGATCCTCTGACCCAAGTTTTTCTTTTAGTATATGTAATGTAGTTTGCTCATGCTGCACACTGAGGGAATATGCTTCCATCAGAGACAGAGCTATGGCTATGGCATGATAGCTTGCAGCAGTCTGTAGGACGAAAGACCAGATACAAAGTTTAGCTTCAAGAAAAGATCCACGCACAGATATACATAAATATATACATATTGCATAGGTGTGTGTGGGTGTGTGTGTGTGTCTGTATGGAGAGAGAGAGAGACCTGTATGTGATCAACTCCTAACAACCTTTGGTTGCACTTTAGGGCTTCATGCAGGTATCTGAGAGCAACATGAACATTTCCCATGCCCTCTTCCATCATAGCCACATTTATATATGTTGCAGCAGTGTTTGGGTGAGACAGTCCACATGTAAAATGAAGAAGGAATAGAGCACGGTTGACATACCTGCAAATGACACACTGAGGCTGGTCAAGACAGCCAATAAAGGGAAGAAGCACGAACGATACAACATGTATAGATCTCTAACTATGCTAAAAGAATAAATGAGAAGGAGCACCTTCAATAAGAAATTACATTTAACAAAAGCTCAGCTTCTAAAATTGTTGATCATAGAGTAAATTTAAAACGCAGAGCTCAAAGATGGTCATATTGGAAAAACACAGAACAAAGAACAAAGACAAATAATATCTTCACTTACTTCAAAGCCAGTTCAATGTGTTGGAGGCGATAGTAAAAAACAGAAAGGTCCCCATAACTTTTCATTGTATCTGGATGGTCAAGCCCAAGTTCCCTCTCATTGATATCCAAAGCCTTTTGTTGATATATAGTTGCCTAAACAAAAAGAAAAAATCAACAATGGGAAAGTAAATCACTCTCGCATGCACATACTGGAACAGACATAACCAAGATTTCAGACACTGTGACTCCACTAACAGAAGCGCCAGAAATTTAATACCTAAAATGTGGGCATACTGGAAATGTAGGTGATGTGTAAGTTATATTTTAATTTAAATAAAATTCTGAGCTGGATCAGCACTTGAACATGTAACTTGCTAAGGTATTGCAATTTCTAGACTTGAGAAAGCACATTTTGGGTTCGACAAATTCGTATGAACTTTGAATCCAGCATTAATCTTGAACTTCGCAAGTTTGAGTTATACTTTTTAATCACCATTTTAAAATGGATGGAACTTCAGCATAGTTAGTCTCCAAACTCAATACATGCATTTTATATAAATCATGTGTATATTTTTAAATTACCATTTATGTCATTGAATTTTTTTCAACAAATTTTAAGCTTCAAATATATATATATATATATATATAGGGAGGTGATCAAGTGTAGACCATCTGGACGGTCCGGGACAGATGGCATGCTGGGAGCCATGCGTGGTTTTCATGCTCACGCGCGTGTTTGCCACACACAGCTCCCAGCTGTGAGTACCCAACCGGGACAGTCTGCACCTGATCATTTTCGTGTACATATATATATATATATATATATATATATATATATATATATATATATATATATATTTCTAATTCAAGGAATATTTGAAACCATAAAGATTGTTCAAGCCTAAAGGCCAAACATCTCTTGAAAAAAGACCGGTTACCTGATTAAAATCTCCAGTGTGATAAAGAACAACTGCTAGAAGACTGTAAGCACTTGCAGTAGTTCGATGATAAGGACCACATACTGCGATCATCTTTGCCAGAGCCTTCAAATTCAAGTGGTACAAAAATGAGCTCAATTTATATACTATTTAAAAATTAAATTCACATAATATGCCAATACAGATTAAATGGCTTCAGTACCTTTGTTCCATAGTTAACAGCATCCTCTAGCTTTCCCTTGTCAAGGGCAATCTTGGATGACTCCAATAAAGTCCGGCCATCTGCAGAGGAGCATCCTACATGCTGTAAACATAATTCAACTATCAGGATCAATTTAAAACCCATAATAGCTGGCTATTAAGCACAAAATTTTAGAGGGAGAGAGCGAGAGAGAGAGAGAGAGAATCTACCTTACATACAGGAACCATGCTAACAATATCATACTTCCTAAAGGGATTTGGGCATTCCATATCATAATCTCTTGGAACCAACTCCAACCCAACCTGGGAATTGGGAAAAGATGATGAGTAAGATATCATTCTTTGAATAAAATCCAGTTCTGAAAATGGTCAAAGAGGGATGGTACCTTATGGCAAAGTCCTCGAAGAATTGAGAACTTTCTCAAGTGCTGAAACTCATCTTTTAGCCTCCAACCAAATCTTTTGGCTAGAAATGTTCCTAACCACCTCATTTTAAGAGTGTGGTCATCACTCAAGTTGTGGTCATTATATTCCATCATGCAGGACCCAAACAAAAAGTTTAGGCTGGAAGCTATTGCTGCTGATAAGTCCACTACATTGTCAACAGAAGCAACAACAGCTTCAAGTATGTGCTTGAAAGCTCGAGTAACCATCTCATGTATACAAAGTGACTGTATATGAGGAAGCTTATCCGCAAGGTCAACCTGGTTTGTATGATGAGATAAGAACCAAGTAACCAACAAGAATTTAATTTTGAACTATTAACTATAAACAATTTAAACCCCGATCAAAGACAGAACACTATTTCTTGCACATTTCAATGATTGTGTAGATAAATTAAAAATTAGCCAGGTTGAAAAATATTATAGTTTCCGACAAGCAGCATGATTTCTGGAAGAACAATGCCTGACTTCAGCAGAGTAATATGGGCTCGCTAAGTCAAATTTGGATAGTGAGAGATTATTTCCTCACCACACGACCCAAAGAGCGCATTTGTAGTCCCCTTAAATGCATGAAGTCGGTTAGTGTACGTCCATCAACTGGAGAAAGTTCAAGTGATCCAAAGTCTGTTACCTAAGAAAATGTAGAGAGTTAGTTCATCACTGAACATAAATTTCTGCAGTATAATTCCACTGTACAAACTTTTATATATAAGACTAATCATTGTATGATGGAAACTTACCAGCTTTGGTAGAGCAACTTCATCATAATACTCGTGTGCCATCTTAATAAGATCATCAACTGACTGTTGCAAAAAAGCAAACTGAACAGTTGAGCCTTAAAAAGAAGAATTAACAAATGTACTATACCCAACGAAAAAAAAACAATAAATAATACTAATGGATGTAACTCTTTTTGGTCAATGAAGAAGGACCAACATATCACTAGCAAACCCGTTAAGCTTGTAAAACAAGTATTACATCAGATTAACAAGTAAATAATGCCACCTATTTGAAAGTGTCAGAGAGACCTTTAGATGAAGGCCCATTCCAGTTTCTTTCAAACGGAGGAAGCTTTCTTCAGAAATTAGCTTCCTCAATTCGGCCTCATTGTTGGAGTCGCTGCTGTTTAGCTCTCCTGTATCAGTTCTCACATTCACACTGCTGGATTGTGAATCTTTTTCTTCCTTATCATTTGTGCTAGGTTTCTTTTCCCTCTTCTTCAGAAGTTTAAATTCCCTTCCAAGACCTCGGACAACTGGTTTGGCCTCATTATCATCCTCGATGCATTTAGAACTATTGTCTACTGGAGTTTCCTGCTTTTGTAGATGCTGCATCCAGCAAGAACCAAGTTCCCATCTGATAGACCTTTCAAGAACAGCTGGCTGCGCCTCTAATTTAGCCAAGCTCTCTTTAATTATTCTTTGAACCAGACGTCCAGAAGTTTCTAGATCATCCAAATCAGACTGAGGTGACTGTCCGCCTCCAGATGATTCAGCGCTACTTG
Source organism: Liquidambar formosana (assembly GCA_039720395.1). NCBI lineage: Eukaryota > Viridiplantae > Streptophyta > Magnoliopsida > Saxifragales > Altingiaceae > Liquidambar > Liquidambar formosana. The sequence goes on from CM077826.1 coordinate 14,732,818, forward strand.
AATTGTGAAGCAGAACCCTAAGGCTGTAAAAGATTTTATAACCTTTGTTACTGCTCAGAAAAGAAGTAATAGATAGGGATGACAGGATTTGAGCCCATAATTATTGTACCCAAAATAAACACACTACAAGCTGTGTGAGATCTCCATTATTAAGTCAATAATTAATGTAGTTACATACTGTACCTTTATTTTCTCGTCTAAATTTTATCTATGAAGCTTGATTTGTAATTTTGCAGTTCTAACAAGTGCAAGATAGTCTAGGCACAATGAGCATGATAGCTATTGAGTGGTGTTCTATACAAATGCTTTTTATGAATTAGAGGGTCTAGAGAACGTTCATTCAAGAAAAGCCCTATTTTTAAACAAATCTCCAAGTCTTTTAAGAGAGGGAGAAGTTTGACGGCTCTTCCCTTACTACATTAATTATAGGAGAAAGATGGACCGATTATTATTTAAATCCAATGACAAATTTCATAATATGAGCTTCCTGTATGTAAGAACAACCATCACATCCATCACGCAATGGTACAGATGGGTACAGCTATCTTTTGCCCAAAAGAGCAGAAGCCAGCAATTCAAAATTTTCTTTTCATTCCAAAAGAAACGCCCCACCATATCATGACATGGTGTGGTGTGATTGCTAAAAATGCAGAGGCTCATACTGGATGGAACTGAACACTGATCTTTCAAATCTTACTTGTATCCCTACTAAGTCTAACACCTGTGTTTGCTATGTATGTGCATGTCAACACATTATGGATTCACACCTGTTAACATTAAGAGCATTAGCTCCTCCATCTGGTTGATCATTAATTTCAATATCTTGAGCCATGTACTTTCCCTTCTTCACATTACCTACAACTTTTACAATTGCTGTGTATCCACAATGTCTTACAAGGACAACACCCAATGAGGAAGTATCCTGCAAAATTTTACTATGTCGTTTCAATCATCCTTTCAAGAAAAAAAAAGAAAAGAAGACATTGACAGAAAAGAAAAAATTGAACAAAAAGAAGGTGTGGCCCTCTTTCATTGGATCAAATTTTAACTAAAATTTTCCTATCAAAAAAAGGAAGGGGGGGAGGAGAAAGAAAGAGAGAGAGATAGAGAGAAATTAAACCTTGCAGAAAAGGAGAAACAAGTACTTACATGAACAACTACGCTCTCATCTGCAGTGACCCCTTTTAGTAAATTCCTTTGGACAATGTCCTTAGCAGATAAACTGGATGAATGACTACCATTAATTATCTTTTCAGACTTCAAGCTTGCATCCATTGCATCACGTTTTACTATAATAGACAAGTCCCCCACGCGATCCTCAAGCAAGATTGAGCCAACATGACTATTTAATGTATCTTCTGACTTCTTATTGGAATCTATGACTCGGCGTATGGATGTAACAGCTTTAAAAATTGAAACATCAACAAAAAGACTATGAAGCAAAAATGCCTTCCGATCTCGAACCACCCTTTCCTCCTCACTTTTGCAAGGAAGGCTTGCCAATATTGCAAAATCTGTGGCCCATGGTCGTAGATCATATTCACCGTTTCTTCCCTGGCCTCCACCATTGCCACCCCATGTCTCATCTTCAATTGGTAAAGATGGGAAGTTTGCTGGAGACTCGACAAAAGAGGAAGGGACAAGCCATGTATTTGCTCGAAACCCATATGGAAGATTACCAAACTGTAGAAAGAAATTAAAATAAAAATATTACAGCAAGAGTTTATACATTTATCTTTTCAATAAAATCAGTTACACTGGAAAACTTTTTATCAACAATATGGAAGCGTCACCTTATTGTGTTCCATAAAAGCTTTCATTAAGGATTCATATGCCTGCATTAATCGCAACATTACAATTATTAGTTACAAATTGACAAGGGTTATATAAGTTGTTTCTGAATTCAAACTGCACAACCATGCCATGTCAATCATGTTTGACCAAGTTAAGCCATTTCAAAGCAACCCCATCAGAAAGGTCGCCTACCACATTGATTGGTTCACTTTTATGAGGTTGTTTCACAACTTACTGAGTTGTATAAATTGGAATTAATTTGGGACCTGAATGGTATGCAAAAATTTAGCCAAAACTCGCAATTCAGACTGTCATAAGGAGCCAGGGTTCAGAAAGGAATTTTCCCTCACAATGCTCTACCAGATGGTTTGCAGAATCAGCGATAAATTAAAGCAAGTTAAAGCTATGCATTGAATAGAAATAGAAAGTACCCACATTGGCAAAAGCTCTGCTGAGTTGTAGCAGAAGTTCTAATAGGGAGTGGCTGAGTAGAAACTGCTTTCCCACAGTGTAGAATCCTTTCACAGATGCAACCACTTGTATTAGCTTCCCATTGCAGATCTTAATCTGCATGCAGTGATTACATTGTCAGAATGTCAGCTTCAGCAAATTTAACTGGAAGAGAGGTGGGAGAGTGGGGATATGCTTTTAATAATACCATATGGTATGAGGGTATGACCAATGAATTAAACAATAAAAGAAAGCAGAACAAAATAGTAGTAGTAATTAACTAATTATAATAATAACACCAACAACAACATGTCGTGGTTTTTTTGGTTTTGGCCAAAGAATAGGAGAAGACACAGACCCCACCTACACATGCACCCATGCAGAGTCGAAACCAAAACCTCTGCAAACCTCACATTCTTATTAGGATAAAACATGTCATTAGATCCAAGGGCCATTGGCACCCGTCCTGGTTCAACAATTAGTTTAGTTGAATTTTTAAGTGATTTCGAATTCAAATTTATGAAAAAACATTAATAACTGTTTGTTGATATCAACTTGGGTTAGGAAAAAGAGTATGTTTTATCTATTATAAAAAATAAATAAATAAATAGTTTAACAGTAATAACGCACATTATAAACTTAATTAGTGACAGAAGCCTAGAAAAGTGAAAAATCGAATTTAGAATGTTTCGCTTTTCGATATATCAGTCCCTCCCTAATTCTCTATTGCTCAAAAAAATCGCTCAAACTTACTTAATTTAAATAATATTTTTAAAAAAATTGGGCGGCAAAATGGATTAGATTTGGCACCTGAATTTCAAAATAATCACCATCCCGCCCTTCATCCGCATCCTTGCGATCACACCTCTTCAAATCTGCAAACCATGAAAAATAAAACAAAATAAAATAAGGAAAAATCAGAAATTTAGGATCCCCATAACACCTCTTCACAATTAGTATTAATTACAAGAAAAAGAAAAAAGGGGAAAAGGGGGGTAAAAGAAGAGAAACCCACGTAGGATAGGGGGAGAGAGGTGAGAGAAAGAAAAGAATTCATAGAAATCCGAGAGCTTGGGCGTGGGATGAATGGTGGCCATGTCATATCTCTCCGCGATAGCCGGTATGGACGGCTCTGATGGCGACCCAGTTCGACTTTCTCCATTCGTAGACGGGGGACTCGAGCTCCTGCCATGGTGGGTCCGATTCTTCTTGGCTCGAGCTTCTGTGGTGGCGGTGGGGGTGGTGCTGGTTGGGGTAGTGGCTCTATTGGTTCTGGGTTTGCTGAACCTGGTGGTGCTTGCCACTATGTCCAGTAGCCTCCGCACGTGTGACACTGCTTGGGTTTCCTCTGTGTACTCCTCTGAATGAAAATGGCATTTATGTAAGTAACGAAGATTTGTTGGGCAATTTACTTGATTAGTATCATAGGCACTGTAATAAATGTAAGCGTGACATTTTAAAAAATAAAAACATAAATGTTTCCATGATAATTTGTCATAAAACATACCGGAGAAAAGATATCGGACTGATACGGGACAGACATCCTGAACACTTGCCCACCTTTTTATTTATTAATAATGAAATGACATACCGTGTCGGGTAGGTGTCCAATCATCCCATTTAATAATGACATGATATATTATTGTGCTAATCAAGATATTTTTTTGACAGTGATGGACGATTATAGTTCAACTAATTAATCAATATTGGTTGGAATGAAGGTTTAAATATTTTATTCGTAAAAACAAAAATAAAAGTGAACAATATGATCAACTATTAAAAAATAAATAGACCTTCAGTTGTTGAAAAACACAACATATTTGAATGCTCGGTAGATTTATAGTTATGAAAGGACCACCATTGTATATATTTAACACATCATGAGGATTTTACAAGTCAATGGGAGTGAGCAAAGTGGAATTACAGGACTAAAAAATATTTTAAATAATTTTACTTTACTCTACTTTCATTGGTTTGTAATATCACATCAATCGTATCACAATTACATATAAGTTTTTATCCATATAATAAGCACCGAACAAATTCAAAATCATTTGATTTTGTAAATCATTCCCTGAACTCAGTTTTCATATAAAATATTTCAATTTTTAACCAAATAAACCTAATATAATATAATTGTTTCTTTTACTTCATAACTCTACAGTGTAATTTGGAATCTTCCCAATGAATTCATAATCATTTTTTTTCTTTTTTTTATATTTAAATTTTACTTAATTTATAATGTTATGAACTTGCCAGAATTTTTTTGTTCTCTATCATTAAGCAAGAAATTTAAATATAATTACTTTATTAATATGATTAGTAAGTCAATATGATTATTAAAAATAAAAATAAAAACAAAAACGTGCACCATGTGAGAATTTTGACCCAAGTATAAACTGAAATGTTGAATGCACTTTGCTACACAAGTTTCCCAAAAGGCTGCCTCTTTCACAAAAGAGTGAATTCCACATGGAACACATGATGCATGTGGGACTTACCCTCTTGCAAAAGGGACATTTTGGGTAGTCAAAAATCAAAATGGTGGTCCAAATATTTGTGTACTAGGAAGTAGGAACCAGTGACTTTTTATGGTTCCAGCTTCTTTCTTCTTTCTTCTTTTTTATTTTCTTTATTTTCTTTATTTTATTTTTTGTTTGTTTGTTTTCAATCAATCAATCAACCAAAGATTCATTGTATAACCCAATGAAAGGAAAATCCAATTAACTACAATCATTTTTGCCGTTCCAAATTAGCCTATGGTTTTATTGATAGGACTTAGGACGGAATAATGCTAAGAAATTAAATATCAAAATAAGGCCACCCCCAACGGCAACAGGAATATACCACAGCCGCTAGTTCCTTGTTGTCACCACAATTGCATGTCTGTACTACTCGTATATTTTAAAGACATTCCAAAAAACAAAAACAAAATTTGAATTATTTTTTTAACATTATATCTTTAAGATATTTGAAAGTCAAAAAAATTGCAGAGTATAAATATATATAAGTTCATGTAGCTTCTTTTTTCTTTTTTTTTTGGGTAGATTTGGGATGGGGTGGCTTCGAGTGTAGGATCCAAGCCATTAGTGATCACATGTGAATTTTACGCATTGACACATGATTTTCACAGACGACTTGGATCACTGCACGAATTCAAACCACATATATATATGATAACAATCAAGTGAGCACATATTAATATAAGTCAGTTCTCACATTAAAGATTATACCCCATGCATTAATTACAGATTAAATTTGGCCAATAAACGAGTTACAAGTCCTACTACATGGTACTAATGCTCACTTGATCAACACTTCAAATTACACATAAAACGCCTTATTTGTAATTATTTAGATATATATATATATCTAGATTTTTAAAAAAAATGGAAGTGAAATAACGATAGGAGGCTTCTATAAGCACCCCAAAACTTGCTTTGTATTATTCACTTATTTTTTATTTTTAGATTTTATGAAAAATATAAAAGATTTTCATGAAAACAAATTACGAAGTTCATTAGAAAACATCATTTTGAACTGTAGAAGAAATTTTTTTCAAAATCTATCGTTTAAGTGGGCTTTTTAGCTATTTATGAAATAAAGACTATAATTGGCCAAAAAATCTACTTAAAACGACAAATTTTGAAAACACTTTATTTTACAAAATTGTTATAAATGATATTTTCTAATAAATGGCACGTTTGATTTTTATAAAACCTTTTATATTTTTCATAAAACTTTAGTAAGTAAAATAAGTATTGAGGTACCAATAAAGACTCCCATAACTCAGGCTCGTATCAAAAAATCTGGATCCGAACTCAACCCTGTACTCCGCAAAACACTGCCAAAAGCCCAAAATCTACAACAATGAGGGTGAAACAGGGAAAATCACCCGAACAACCCGACCCACTTCCTTATCGGAAATAACAAGATGATCCTTTTGTCTTGGTTTTCAGGTTCCATCTCCAATCCAGTTCCTGCAGTCCCTACAATTATTGCTTCTCCACGAGTGTTCTTTGGGACTGATAGGTAACTGACAGTGTCTTTCATTTGAGCTAAAAGGGCAGTGTGAATTTGAAGGTGCAACCCCTGAGTATCCAATGTGAGGGATTGCAGGGTATCTCACCACACATGATTCATACTGCACAACTTTCGTCTTTTTATGAAACCTACAACTAACCTTCTCAATAAATTAAATGCAATTCTTAAAACTTTTATAAGGTATATTTATCTCTCCAAGGTAACAAAATATCTTTAGATTAATTATAAAATAACATATAGTTGTCTCATATGACAAATAATTGAAATATATATATATATATATATATATATATATATATATATATATATTTCAATTATTATATATATATTATTATATTAAATTATTGTCGGCATTAGCAAAACATAAGTGAAGAATTACTAGTGGCACTATGAGACCCATTTGTGCGGTGGCTATTGAATTACAGGTGTAGGAGAGTATCACCTACCTTCAACCATCCTCAGCAAACAAGGTTTCAGAGAAACAACCTCAATTTTATCATTCAGTCTCTGCCCTTTCACCTATTCACAAAAAATATCAAATTTAATTATTAATTAATGGAATTCAATTTTTTTAAATATATATATATATATATAGAGAGAGAGAGAGAGAGAGAGAGAGAGAGAGAGAGAGAGAACATATTCATTATTTGAAAAACCAATCAACCAATTTTGAAATAATAAATTTTAAAAAAAAAATTTGAAAAAAAAACTTACCTCATGGGATAAAGAGTAGTTGGTAATGTGGCATGTTTCTACATTGACAGCTAATAGCTTTCTCACATCAAGTATCTTATCAGTTGAGATTCCCTTCACAAGAAATCCCATGTAATCAGCCAATTGATCAATTTTAGAAGTCTAATTTCAATAATTTGCTTCTTTTAATTTCTACACAAAATAAAACTATCACAAATGAGTAATTAAAAAAAAATTAAAAAATACAGTACCTTGAGTATAACTTGGGTATCATAGGTGGTGATGACAGTTATGTCAAGAACAGTAGGCACTACAGTCAATGAAATAAACAAGAAAAATAAAGATTAAAAATGAAAATTCTAAAGGAATTAAGAAAAAATTTAAAAAAAAAGCCAGGGGGGATATGGGGTTTTTGTATATATGCAATGGGATTCTTACCTTTCTCTTCTTTCTTCTTCTTCTCTGCCTTAGCTCTGTTTCCTTTGCCTCTCCCTGATCTTGGGGCCATTACCCTGTTTTTTTTTTCCCTTCTTTTATTCCTATGAAAGAGCTATATTTTGTGGGGGGACAAATTTCAAAGATGACCCCAATAAGATATTATTGCTAATAGGTTTACTATATGGTTGCAGCTAAATTTAGTAGTTCCAGTGGCACAAACAATGATGAACCATGCAAAAGAGTAGGAAGAGAAGAGCTAAGCAAAAAAAAAGAAGGAAGAGAGAAGATGAAGGCGGCTTGAAAGAGGGACTATATAGGGAGAGTGAAGGAAATCTTGTCAAGGTTTGAAGATAGGATAAGGGTTTTGCGTCTACCCTCTCGTGGATTTATGAGCAATCCTGGCCTCTCTTTCTTGCTTTGCCCGATAACCCCCCCTCCTCTCTCTCTCTCTCTCTCTCTCAATCTTTCACTGTACAGGATACATGTGATGTGCCCTTTAAAGAGAGAAAGACCCCATGCATTAGGACAAAAAAATACCAGTGGAAGGTGACCATTAAATTGATGACACGTGGCATGTGCTGATGGTGGCCGAGCGTTTTGTTTTTTCACGTGTTGGGAACCATAGGGTTTCCCAAACGGAGTGCGGGTGATTTAGAGCCCTAATTGGCACTTTCAGAGAATCTATGGAGAATCTGTGAAGTGGGTCTATTATTAAATCAACAGATTTGTCACATTTTTCATGGTAACAAGTGCTTGTATTTAGTCACTAAATATGAGGAAAAATTCTAACTTTGGGCAATCCTTTTGTGTTTTAAAATGCTGAAAGATCGGGACCTTAAAATTCCGTTTCTAGAGGAACGGTCAGTCGATTAAATCAAAACCATATTCTGTTGAAATTGAACAATCTTAAATGATCCAATATCATTTTGACAACATAGGTTATCACCAATCTGATAGTATTGGTGGTATCTATCTTAGATCTCCAAGAAAGGAGAGATTTGGGGCTCAAAAAGTGATCTTGAACCAACTTAATGATAAAGTGTAGTATCCCTTCTTTTTTTTCTTTTTTTTGCTTTTTTTTTTTGGGGGGGGTAAGGTTAGTATTCCTTTCCTTCTAATATAACCTTCTATTTGGTTCGTAGATTTTATCATTGAAAAAAAAAGAGAAGGGAAAAAAAATGCGAAGGAAATATAGTGAAAGAAGAAGATGAAATCATACAAAATCAAAATTATTTCAATTAGTTTTCTTCTACCATTTTTCCATTGCCACCAAATAAGAAAAAATACAATTCCTCATCTTTTTTTTTTTCTTTGATAAAATCCCCAAACCAAATAGGGCCTAAATGAATAGCATTAGTTGCACATTTTATGCCCACGGGTATTGAGCGGGAGACTTGGGTTTCAAAAGGTGGCCTTGAACCTACTTAAATGAAATTGATAAGTTGTAGAATTTGGTATTAATCCCTATCTTTTTTTCGATCTCCATACGAATAGGAATAATATCACATTTTCTATCTGCCCAGTGGCATTAAATACCTTTGGGCCAAAAGTACTATAGCACTCATCTATAAAGCCTATCGAGCAATGCTATATATTTGATTCGTATTAATTACTCGTCTAAAATAAAATCTCATATGATATGATTAAATCTTTAGAACTTAAAAACACTTTTGAATTTTAAAAGTTAGTTGCGTGTAGCATATATCATTGCGCCACATAAAACGGGATTTTATTATGAGTTGAATAGTATTTTTCATGGCTACATTATTACGAAGATACTTCAATTTTAAATATGATGGACGCCATGCTAATGTCAGCTAATGCTAGTGGTAATTTCTTCAAATTAATAATGTGTCAGAAAACTACCCTACCCTTGTTGGGTACAAGGGAAAATTATACTTTGGTGAGTGCATCCCAACCTAAAACCCTGAAGGAAAAAAAAAAAAAAAAAAAGCTCTTGATTGTCAACTTGTTACAAATTAACTGTCAACTTCCTTTGCCTTTTGTATTAGTTTGGAAGTACCCATATCTCTCCATCTCACCTACCCAACTCCTACACTGCCCTCCCAACCCCCTCTTGCCTTGGCCGATCTCACTCTTGACTCACTGTCTTTTTTTTTTTTGGTGTTGTAGAAGCATTATATTGTTCGTGATCGCATAATTGATGTGTTGTCAATCATACGATCATAGATAATAAAATAATGCATGATTACATGATTGACAACACACTAACCATGCGATCACAAATAGCATGGTAATGTTACGGCACCAAATCCTTTTCCCTTTCCCTCTTTCTTAAGTCTCAATCCCACTCCATTTTCACCCCCAAAAAAAAAAAAAAAAAAGTCTCAACCCACGCTCCCGTCCGTACATTTTTTATCTGTGGGGCCTTGTTATTTGTTCGTAGCCACATTATAAATCTGTATTTGTTGGTCGTATTATAAAGCGTGGAAAGCCTTCTTCTTTTTTTTGCCCTTTTTCATTTTTTTTGTTGTTGTTGGGTTGGGCCTTGTTATTAGGCATTAGTTTTCCTAAGTCGCATTATAAAGTTGAATCTGTTGGTCACATCATAAAGCAGTTATTTGTTTGTGAAATGAAACCGCGATCATACAAAAAGTTACTCACCTCTTTTCTGCCTTTTGGTTATACAAAGTACCAACTACATGATTTATGTATTGGGTAAATAACAGAAATAAGAAGAGAATTAAAATATAAATAAAAAAAATTATTTTGTTGAATCTCTTTAAAGCTTAATTTGAACCTCAAAAAGTTAGGAGAGAAAATAAAAATACTTAAAATTGTTTATAAATAGTTTTGTATGTTAAGCAATTTTGGTACTCCGATCCCTCTGTTCCATAAAAATATGTCATTTTTATTACTTTTTCTGTCCCAAAATGTTTGTCCATTTTGAAAAGTCAAATCGTAAATTTTTAAAATTTTCCTATACTACATTTTGTTATTTTAATAATCACTCTCAACACAAAATTCAATACCAAGTATGAGATGACACTTTTGGAAATATGAAGTTTAATAAATGACAAGTCAATGCAATTATGATTTTTCTTTAATTACATGTTTTGTTAAACTAGACCTATCTTTGTGGAACAGAGGGAAGAACTTTCTTTTCATTTTCCTTGCTCTTTTTGAGATCCAAACTGAAGGTTAATAAAGTTAATTTTGATTAAACTCTACTGGTTTAGTTAAAAAAAGGGGGAAATTAGCCAAAAGTACACTTTTAGCATAAACATCCAGCCAAGAATTCACATATATTTCTTTTAATGTTTCAAGTCCACAGTCTCGCTAAAATGACCACGTTTTGGGCTGATATTGAAAATTATATTCTCATAGATATCATTTATGCTCTTCTTGTCAGATATGGTAAGGAATTAAAAGGATTTTTTACACAAATACCGGATTTTCCTTCCTCAGTAATGATCTGAATTTGAATTTTTATTTTATTATGTTTTTAACGCAAGAGTTTACTTGATTTTTGTAGATTTGATACCGTATTCAAATACAATATAATTATGGCTATTTTCTTTTTATTTTATTCTATTTTTAACGTACAAAATTATTTGATTTTTGCATATATGATATCATATTCAGATATGGTATAAGTTGTATAACTATGATGATTTCTTTTTATTTTCTTCTATTTTTAACACGCGAGATTTCTTGATTTTCATTAATAATATCTGGTTTATATGTAACTATTGTTACACAAAGTACATGTAAATTTTTTGTTTTTTTTTTTTTTTTTTTTTTTAATAAATTTTCAAGTTACTTAAAACAGTTACAAAAAGAAAAAAAAAAAAAAACAATTTTCCAAACCCAAGTGCAAACTATTTTTAATACCCAAAAAAAAATGTCTACTTAAAAAATAAAATACATTTCAGTTTTTGAAAAAAAAAATTCAAACAATTATACAAAGTATTGTTCCAATTTTAAAATAGTAACACATTTTATTATAATTTTCTAAATACAAACACAAAAATCTGAAATTTAAAATAGTTACACGATCTATGTAAAGAGAGACGTTTGTTTACTTTTAATTCAATTATAGAATCTTCAGATATAAGAGGACATAATTTTCGAAAATTTTGGAACAAAATATTCTCCAGGTATCATGGAGAATTTATTTCTTTAAATTTTAAATAAAAAATGTTAATAATGATAAAGATAATTTTATCTTTATATTATAAAGAAATCTTGGGACTTAACTAGTTTTTGAAAGGTTTGTATAAGTTTTGAAAAGAAAACCCATCTCCAAAGACCCTAAATAAAATAAAATAAAATAAATAAGTAAAAAAGTGGCGAATATAGGAATAATTGTAGTAAATGATGTCATAGCTTGCAGAGATTCGTACCAATTTGGGCCATAGGAAATCTTTCCTTCTTTGTCATGAAATAATGATTTCTAAGCCTACCGAGGCAAATGATTTCATAGATTGCAGAGATTCGTAACTATCGTGCGCTTGTCAAAAAATTAAAAAAATGCGTATAATGTGTTTTATCTTTTTTTCATTTTGTAGATGCTTCTTTAACCGTATTGGCACGCTACCAAATTATAGGGTGGTTCATCGTTTAGGTTTAAATTGAGGATCGAATTGAATCAAACTAAGTGCCTGTTTGGGATAGTTTCAGAGTATAATCAGAAGTAGAATCAGAAGCTGAATCAGAATCGGGGGAGAGGTAGCTTGAGTAAATTGGCCTCAAAATCTCTTTTGGGCTTACAATCACTTTTTTCACTTTTTATCTAAACACTCTTAAAAGTGATTATAGGTCATCAGAAGAGATTTTAGGCCTCCCAGAATCTCATCCAAACAGGCACTAAATCATTTGGTTTGATTTAGTGTTTTTTTTTTTCATTTAGTTTGGTTTTGGTTTTAATTTTAAAAAACCAAATTAATTTGATTTGATTTTGGTTTACATGTTAAAAAATCAATCAAACCAAAAAAACCGAAGCATATATAATAATATAATATATGATATATCTTAAACTTTAATATTTAAATTTCTTATTACTTTTATTGACGTATGTTAATAGAGACGGAACTATAACTAAGCGTTGGGGGGCCATGGCCACCCTTAACTTGCACCAAAATTGTCTAGTAAGGTACATTTTTGTTACCACTTTACAATCGAATACCAAAAAGAGGTATTATATGTTAACTTGTTACAAATTTATTATCAACTTACTACAAAGGACTACCAATTGTGTTTTTTGTGGTATTACATTAGGAAGTGATCACCAAAACGAGGTCCAGTTATTTACCTTTCTTATTCATTAGATTAATTGTTGCCGTCAACCCCTATTTTTTTTCTTTTTTTTTTTTTGTCATGGTTTTTGATAACTATAAGCAAGGTAATTTGTTTACCTCTCATTCAATGTATTAATTTAATCTTGAATCTTAACATGATTCTCAAATTTGAATAGTAAATTTTTTTTTGTTCATACTTTGGCCATCCCCAAGATAAAATTTTAGTTCCGTCCCTGTATGTTAATATGTTTATATTTTGATACAACTAGATATTGCACTAACGCACATGATTTTTCAACTAATAGTAAATTGAATTCATTTGAATAACATAACAGGAAAGAGAAAGGTCCTCGTTAGAATTAAATGTATTTTTGTTTTATTTAGACAAATGAGACCAACTTTCCAAGTAACAAAATGATTTTATTTAACAACAAAATGATTTTTTTTTTTCATTTAATACCATTTGTTTTGTTGTTTTCGGCAGCCCCATGTTGACAATTTTTTTTCCTTTTTATTTTTTTATTTTTTTGAGCAACTCATCTGGACATGTAAGCACAATATGATTTTTGGATCTAAGTCAAGAATGGTACAAAAGCTCTGTAAATATATCATGTGAGTAGGGTTCTATGATTACATAAATCAAGTGAGTTGAAAGCTAACAAGGGCATCTCAAAATAAAAGGTCAATTAAATAAGCTGGAGAAAGAGCAGGAAGTTTATTATGAATATGATCACATGACACCTTGTTTTCCAATTAAATTGGTCAGAGAAAGATAAATATGGTACTAAAGATATTTTTTACGATTCATTTGAACGATATGTTGCATGTGCTTCATTTTCAAATTTATAGATACTTACTTGCATATTGGAAAGTGGAACGAAAGATAAGAAGAAGAGTAGAACTTCTTTGTACAACAAATTCTTCAAAGTTCTATGAATGTGATTTCATTGGGATTCAAAAATGTATTTAGTAAATAAATAATTATTAATTCCCAAAATAGAATTAAATTAACTCGTAAAAGATAAAATGATCTTTAATAATTTTAGGGGTATTTAGTCAATTAAAAGTTTTTTCAGCTTAAGCCACTTTTAGTAGTAGAGATGTTTAATGCTTTTTTTAGTTGACAATGTTTAATGCTACTATTAAAAATGTTTTTATTTTTAGTTTGGATTGTTATTTTTACCATTTTGTCATGTGTATCTACTAATCATGATTTGTTGCTACTCGATAGTGGAAAATTGAAACCAAACCAAGTCAACCAATATTTTTTTTGTTTTGTTTGGTTTTTTTATAGTATAGTTTGATAAAAACCAAACCGAAGTACTATGATTTAGTTTGAAATTTACTCTAAAACCGAATCATGAACACCCCTACTAAATTAGACTCGTGAATCATGATGCAATTGCAGAGAGAGATAACTATTGGCAATTAAATTTATTAATTAGTAATTTAAATATTGTAAGAGCAATTCAACATAAATTATTTCTTGACTATTAAGTGGAAAATTGACAAAGAACAAAGTATATAGTTACTTATTTCAGTTTTCACTTCAACAAGGCTTTCTTTTTTCACTATGTAGTATGTTTTATTTTACATTTGCAACCTTTATCATATTAATATGAAACCATTTTGTGTAAATTGTGTGTTCCCCGTGTTTTGTGAGAAAAAGCAATAAAAAATGGGATAGAGTGTGAATAATACTTCTTTCATTTCTATTTGACTATCCACTTTGAATAAAAAAACGTGTTTATAGAAAATCCTTTTAAATGCTTTCACATCAATATAAATATTTGAACATTCCAATTCTACCTTCCAAGTGTACGTACAAAACATTGGCAAATGTAAAACACTCGTGAAAAATGGTATTTTAGAAAGTCAACTAAAAAATAAAAATCATTGGCTTTTTGAAAAAGATAATAATTTTGAAGAAAAAAAAAAAAGAAAGAGAACAATAAAAAAGAATCACTACATCTTATGAGTGACTATAATTTTTTAAAAGAAAATAACGGCTTGACAGTCAAATCATGACCACAAAAAATAATAAAGCATGAATTTCTTTTAAGAGTATCAAAACTATGTGTGTTCATTTTGACTACTCTCTCCGTTCATAAATAAGTGGTTTCCTTTTCTTTTTTTTTTGGATGTTTCAAAATTATTGTTACATTTCAAAAATTAAAGATTCTTTTTATTTCATTTCTTAAAATACTCTTAAAAAGATCTTCTCTATTTTTCCAATGTTTTATATATTTAAGGGCAAAATTGAAATATTAATACACATATATTAATAAAAGGATTTAATAGAACTTTAAAAAAAAAAAACGTATTTTTTCAAAAGGAGGGTCAATTAAGAAGTGATGGAATATTATTCATTGCTTTTAATAATGATATTCAATGGCGCTAGTACTGTCCTTCTGTAGAATACCAAGCCACTTGACCATTGAAGAGGACTGGATGACCAACCCCTTTGAAATGCTCTAAGAAGCAAGAAGCCATTCGTGAAACAAGTTTGCAACAATAACATCCTGCCACTAGCTTCATAGGTTTCGTACAATCTTTCTTCCTTGGTCATGAAATTCATGAATCATGACTCTACACCTGCTGCCGACGCCGCTAAATTGGAATCATGAATCATGAATCATGATACAAATGTAGAGAGATAATGACTGGCAATTAAATTTCCTTAAAGTTAAACACATTTAATTTTTTTTATATGAAATGCGAAGCACGTTGATCCACGTATTGCACGACACTAAAAAGTTATGATACACGTGATGCATATGGACTATGCAGGGACAGCTTGTCCTACCAGTCATGCAATCTGTCAATGTTGGAGGCCAAATGTAAATTACAATGGGTGGTGGTGGATCATGACTATGATTGCTAAAATGAATGGAGAGAAAGGTCGGGCCCATCATTTCAAGTGACTCACGCCAGTTTTTTGTTTTTTTGAGTGATTAAAGAAAAACTTGTATGTAATATAATACAGTTGATTTACGGCACGAACTAATAAAAATTAAAAGAAATAAAATTGTTAAAGGTTTTTTTAATCCCACAATATCATTTTATTTAGATCTTATAAACCCGTGACCATGTCACAGTTGCATAGAATACTCACTTGAGTAATTAACATGCTATCTTTACATTAGACCCCAATTCTTCTCTATCCTAACCCAACCATGTAACAGTTTTGTGTGGTAGACTACAAATCTACAATACCACATTAGCCCACTTCATTTATTTATTAGTTCTTAAAATTGCCCGCATCTAACATTACATCTTTAGATTGGGGCGAAAGAATGAGGGCAAAAAGTTAATGCATTGTAACTGAGGTACTCACATAGGAAGATAGCCAAGGTAATTGATCTTACTAGTTCAATTGGGTAGTTTTATGAATGATTTCAAAAAACTAAGAGAGGAAAAGCCTTGATTGAAAATTTTAGGCTCGTATTGGATCTCGAATAGTTGGAGATCGAGAAAGGAAACTAGTTGGAATTGTTTATAAATAGTTTTCTTTTTGAAGCAATTTTGATCATTTTTCCCTTTTTTTTCCCTCCAACTTTCTGAGATCCAAACAAAGGGTTAAAGCATATGGGCGTTCCGGCCAATTGGTTCAGTTGGGCTCAATGAACCAGTATGGTCTCTTTGAGCAATTCTTTGCATTGTGGCCATTGCAATAGGTCTCACATCGTTGGTTACACACATGCATTGAAATCACCTTTGCCAAGTCCCACTATTTGGAAGTATGAGTCCTATTGAGGATCATTTGGGCGCTTCAATAGAATTTAAACAATTTAAGTGTATTTATAATGTGAAGACGAATTCATCACCTTGAATGAGACTATTTCCCCAAAAAAAAAAAAAAAAGAGAGGAAGAAGAAAAGAAAAGAAAGAAGAAGAAGGAATTATCACTATAACTAATATTATAGGATCAACTTTTAAAATTCATTAAATGCCAACTATTTGAATTTTCACTCTCATTGGTGATGAGATCTATCATTCTCTTGAATTTTTTCAAACAAGATAAATTGATTAATGTTTCAATATTACGTAGAATACGTTAAATCAGTTTAATTTCTATTTGGATGCCCAAAGGACCCTTACTGTTTTGCCTTGTAGTTGTGTACTCGAGTGTAAGATGTAGCCTTCCTAACTCCCTCTCTTTTGGTCAGTTGAATATAAAGGCATCCTCATCTCTCTTCCTATGAGCTTCTTTATTACAACAACCATTTTGGATATGTGAATGTGGCATCAGTCCAATCACGCTTATCATGTTACATTAAGTTTATAATGTTGATAAAAATTTGAAGGAAAATATCAATCATCACACATTATCACAAATTCACAATTAATGATTAAAATTATAAAAAACATGTTAGGAAGGTGGTTGGCAAATATCTTAATAAAAATATTGATCAAACACCATTCAATATTGACCTAGTACACGGTGAGGAAACCACGTGACAAGTTTAATGAAATTTTGAAAGAGAGCTAGTCAATGTAGCTGTGAGGAAGTCCTCATAGTATTCTTTTTGGGGGAGTGAATCCTCAAAGAGGCCGCGGATTAATTAATTGTAAAGTCAACTACGTCCTTAAAGCGAAGACAGTTCACCATAGAGAGGCATCTAATTAAAGTCCTCATTTAATTTGCTGAAAAAGTAATGGAATCATTTCGGAGTCCATAATTTTAGCCGTCTAGGGCCGGTGGGAGGTACTCGTTTCTCTTATATTGCCATGGAATCAACAAATTTTCTCTTTTGGTATTATCCCTTTTTAGGTTTTTAACCATACAAAAATAAAAAAAATGAGGAACCAACTTCCATAGCACTTATCCCCATGCGAGTTGAAATCTTCAAAAGTAGATATAAAGTTGCATGGAAAAATGTCGATAGCCCAGCAGAAGAGAAAAAAGAAAAAAGAGGAAAGAAAAAAAAGGAGAGAAGTGGGGGAAATGTCAATATTGAGTAACTCTATAGTATGATTGTGATATGACTATATGATGTTATAAGTTGATAAAGTTAAACACAAAGTGGGATTGTTATGGTTAAAAAGAATTTTGCATTTCATTTTTTTTTTGATTCGATCGTGTATATTATGTCAGTCATATCATAGTTTGTTTTTTTTTTTTGTTTTTGAAAGTAATCGATAGAATTTTAAGCTTATCCCCAACCCATAATATCAACAAAGAGAATCAATACTTTCTTTAAATTTAAATCCAAAATCACTTACCAAACAAATTATGAATGCCATGGGCAACCGCATCACATTCACATACAAGTGTTTTCCGTCAATAAAATATAATACGACATGTTCCCGGTATACACCGAGAAAAACCAGACAGGCCATATGGGCCCCACCTCAAAGTCATACAAATTATCATAATGCAACCCTTGGCTTTGCAAGTGGACGGTTTGAGCAATTTACCACCATCCGCACTTTCTGATACCCGGATTCCTTTTTTTTTTTCTTCTTCTTCTTCTTCTTCTTCTTTTTTTATTTTTTTATTTTTTATTTTTTTTTTTTTATTTTTTATTTTTTATTTTATAATTTTTTTAACAGGGTTGAAACCATGGTTTCTAAAGCCCTTAAAAAAAAAAAAAAAAAAAAAAAAGACAGAAGAGGTTTTTTCAAAGCCAAAATTTTGGGAAGACGCCATCCAAGTTTGAGGATTAAACGTCCTTGGTACTGGAGACCTGAGTCTATATATTGTTGTAAAAGACTTCAGTCTTCATGTTATCAAATATAAATTCCCAACTTAATCAAATATCAATATTATAGATCATCAAGAGTGTTGGTCTAATAGTAAAAGGGTAGGAAGTCATATGACTAAGGGTTCGAGTATTGACATGATGGCCTAATGTGAATTTCTCTTTTGATGATCTCATTCATGTACTAAAAAACCAACTCTTGAGGAACCAACTTCCATAGCACCTATCCCCATGCGAGTTGAAATCTTCAAAAGTAAATATAAAGTTGCATGGAAAAATGTCAACTTTTAAAATTCATTAAATGCCAACTATTTTGAATTTTCACTCTCATTGGTGATGAGATCTATCATTCTCTTGAATTTTTTCAAACAAGATAAATTGATTAATGTTTTCAATATTACGTAGAATACGTTAAATCAGTTTAATTTCTATTTGGATGCCCAAATGGACCCTTACTGTTTTGCCTTGTAGTTGTGTACTCGAGTGTAAGATGTAGCCTTCCTAACTCCCTCTCTTTTGGTCAGTTGAATATAAAGGCATCCTCATCTCTCTTCCTATGAGCTTCTTTATTACAACAACCATTTTGGATATGTGAATGTGTCATGTCATCACGCTTATCATGTTACATTAAGTTTATAATGTTGATAAAAATTTGAAGGAAAATATCAATCATCACAATTATCACAAATTCACAATTAATGAAAAAATTAATAAAAAACATGTTAGGAAGGTTGTTGGAAAATATCTTAATAAAAAATTGATCAAACCCATTCAATATTGACTAGTACATGTGAGGAAACCACGTGACAAGTTTTAATGAAATTTTGAAAGAGAGCTAGTCAATGTAGCTGAGGAAGTCCTCATAGTATTCTTTTTGGGGGAGTTGAATCCTCAAAGAGGCCGCGGATTAATTAATTGTAAAGTCAAACTACGTCCTTAAAGGAAGACAGTTCACCATAGAGAGAGCATCCTAATTAAAGTCCTCATTTATTTGCTGAAAAAGTAATGGAATCATTTCGGAGTCCATAATTTTAGCCGTCTAGGGCCGGTGGGAGGGTACTCGTTTCTTTATTGCCAATGGAATCAACAAATTTTCTCTTTTGTATTATCCTTTTAGTTTACCAAATAAAAAATAAAAAATTGAGGAACCAACTTCCATAGCACTATCCCCATGCGAGTTGAAATCTTCAAAAGAGATATAAAGTTGCATGGAAAAATGTCGATAGCCCAGCAGAAGAGAAAAAGAAAAAAAAGAGGAAAGAAAAAAAAGGAGAGAAGTGGGGGAAATGTCATATTGAGTAACTATAGTATGATTGTATATGACTATATGATGTTAAGTTGTAAAGTTAAAACAAAAGTGGGATTTGTATGGTTAAAAAGAATTTGGCATTTATTTTATTGATTCGTAATATTATGTCAGATCATAGTTTGTTTTTTTTTTTTGTTTTTGAAAGTAATCGATAGAATTTTAAGCTTATCCCCAACCCATAATATCAACAAAAGAGAATCAATACTTTTCTTTAAATTTAAATCCAAAATCACTTACCAAACAAATTATGAGAATGCCATGGGCAACCGCATCACATTCACATACAAGTGTTTTTCCGTCAATAAAATATAATACGATCATGTTCCCGGTATACATGACGAGAAAAACCAGACAGGCCATATGGGCCCCAACCTCCAAAAGTCATACAAATTATCATAATGCAACCCTTGGCTTTTGACAAGTGGACGGTTGAGCAATTTACCACCATCCGCACTTTCTGATACCCGGATTCCTTTTTTTTTTTTCTTCTTCTTCTTCTTCTTCTTCTTTTTTTATTTTTTATTTTTTATTTTTTAATTTTTTATTTTTTTATTTTTTTATTTTATAATTTTTTTTAACAGGGTTTGAAACCATGGTTTCTAAAGCCCTTAAAAAAAAAAAAAAAAAAAAAAGACAGAAGAGGTTTTTCAAAGCCAAATTTTGGAAGACGCCATCCAAGTTTGAGGATTAAACGTCCTTTGGTACTGGAGACCTGAGTCTATATATTGTGTAAAGACTTCAGTCTTCCTGTTATCAAATATTAAATTCCCAACTTAATCAAATATCAAATATTATAGATCATCAAGAGTGTTGGTCTAATAGTAAAAGTGTAGGAAGTCAGATGACTAAGGGTTCGAGTATTGACAATGATGGCATAATGTGAATTTATCTTTTGATGATCTCATTCATGTACTAAAAAACCAACTCTTGAGGAACCAACTTCCATAGCACCTATCCCCATGCGAGTTGAAATCTTCAAAAGTAAATATAAAGTTGCATGGAAAAATGTCAATAGCCCAGCAGAAGAGAAAAAAGAGAAGTAAAAAAAAAAAAAGCAAGAAAAAAGGGGGAGAAGTGGGGGAAATGTCAATATTGAGTAACTCTATAGTATAATTGTGATATGACTATATGATGTTATAATTCACCTTTGAGGGGTGAACCAGATGGTCTAAGGCTCTCTTGCGTTGCAAGAGGTCTTGGGTTCCATTCCCACTACTCCCTCTCAAGGTACCCTCATGAACTTTGGTCCTGTAATTGCCTAGTATATGTGGGATGGGAGGATTGCATATACCTAGGGGGATTAGTCAGGTGCAAAGCATTTAGAACCTCTTGATATAAAAAAATAAAAAAATAAATAAAAAATTATAATTCGACAAAAACAAAATAAAGTGGGATTGTATGGTTAAAAAGAATTTTGCATTTTATTTTATTTTCATTGGCTTGTAATATTATGTCAGTCGTATCATAGTTAGTGTTTTTTTTTTTTTTTTTTGGTAATTGATAGAATTTTACCTTTATCGTTAACCCTTAATATCAATAAATAGGTATCAATACTTTTCTTTAAATTTAAATCCGAAATCACTTAATAAATTATGAGAGTACCATGGGCAACCGCACCACATTCACATACTAGTTTTTCTCCGTCAATAAAATACAATACCTTCATGTATGTTCCCAGTATACATGACAAGAGAAAAACTAGACAGGCCATATGGGTCCCAACCTCCAAAAGTCATACAAATTATAATGATGCAACCCTTGGCTTTTGTTGACAAGTGGACGGTTGAGCAATTTACCACCAACCGTACTTTCTGAAACCAGGATTCTTTATTTATTTATTTATTTTTTACAATGGGAGGGGTTTGAAAACATGATTCTCTCTGCTATGAGATGCTTTTTAAAGCCCTTAAAAAAAAAGAATAAAAAAAAGAAGAAGAGGCTTTTCAATGGCCAAATTTTGGAAGGTCCATCCAAGTTTTGGGGGATTAAGCGTCCTTGTTGGCACTGAAGGCCTGAGTCCACATACTGTGTAAAGACTTTAGTCTTCGCGTTTATCAAATTTTAAATACCCAACTTAATCAAACATCAAATATCATAGATCATCAAGAGTGGTAGTCTAATTGTAAAAGTGTAGGAAGTTAGATGACTAGGGGTTTGAGTATTGACGATGATGGCATAATGTGAATTTATCTCTTGATGGTCTCATTCACGCACTAAAAAACCAACTCTTAGTGGCATTAAAGTCAGGTTATGATTCAATCGACTTGAAGTAACACTTGCAGTTCTCTTATTATGTAGGCCCGTCTAGACCCCTAGTGTCATTGGTTCCTCAATAGATTAAAAAGCTATTATAATCACATTCAAATAGAGTTGTCACAACTCGTTACTTCCTTTTACCATTTTTTGTTTATCGGAAAATATATATATATATATATATATATATATATAGGGTTCATCTTTATTACCACACTGATGATATGATAAAATGGTAGCATTCTAGTCACTTGTTAAGTAAATGAATTGAGATTCAAACTTATGGAAAAATATTGATACACATTTATATATTGATATTGAGGGATTTGGGTTAAATGTAGATTCTAATGATTGTTAAAAAAGAAAAAAGACAAAAAGATTAAAAAAAAAAAGTCTTTATTATCATAAAGTACAGCGAAAATGCAACAAATGGAATGACTTTCAGCCCTTGCTTGATGAAAGGAAAAGTAGAAAGAAGAACCTTGACTACATTTCACGTACTCTGTTTTTCTTTTTCCACGAGTTTCTAACAACCAAATAAAACCTTATGTTGTCTATTTCTAGCTTAGGTGGCTTTTCTTTATTGGCCTTTTCTAAACCTTGTTTAGACACGGGTTTTTAGGCGATTGCAGCCAAGACGATGAAGAGGATCTAGGTGGAAGAAGTGGATCACTTTGAAGCCTTGGCCACTAGGTCATAGTGGTGGAGAATAGTTAGTCCACCTATGTATGGGTTGGGCTCACCTCCCTCTCTTTTTTTGGGTAAGTGAGTAAGTATATTATAAGAAAGTAAAAGAATAGAAGTCACAAATACAAGCCCAAAAGCACATAAAGGCTCCTACAGACCCAAGAGACCAAAACCATCAGACAAATTCTCTAAACAGCAACACCACCCGAATAAGCTCACCCAAGGGCAAAGCTTATTTGGATGTGTAGATGAGATTCTAAAACAACCATCACTAGTCAAAATTGGCACAAAAAGAGGTGTTTCAACGAAGGGCTCTTTAACAAGTTATATTTGGCTCAAAAATTAACTTTTAGTCCTTTGTTCAATAACTCAATTGAGGATATGAATCCATGGATAGGATTGAAGTTCTATCTCTCTCCCTCCCTCTCCCCTTAAATATAGTTTTGCCTTTTGCACTATTAGAATTGCTTAAACCAAATTTTAGATTTTTGATAAAACTCTCAAATTAAAATTTTTGAAACCATTGGATTGAGAGTCACGCGAATTAATGATTTAAATAATCTTGATCCTATTCTAAAAAATAAAAGTTTGCACAGAATTTTGCTCCAGAATCGTATATGGGAAGACATGACAACTGTTTGATTCTATAACAAGTTAAAATATAACTCCCAATTGTTATTTCATCAAATTAAATTTAAAAAAAAAGTAAAAAATTACTCGTAAAAAAATACTTTATCCGTTCCATAAAAATAGGCTATATTTGACAACATACGAAGTTTAAGAAAATATCATCATTGTATTAATTTGTTATTTATTAATTTTTATCTTTCCAAAAATATCCCTTTTATTTGGTATTGGGTTTTTTGTTTAAAATAATAAAGGGTAATGTAAGAATATTAAAAAACTTTATGATTTAAATTTTAAAGTGAACAAATATTTTGGGACAAAAAGAAAAAAAAAATGGGGTAGGCTATTGTCACCACTCAAAATACTCTAAAGCCCCCACTAATTAAATCCCCTCAAATTTTACTAAAAGCACCCATATCTTCCTAAAATACCCTTAATAAAAAATGCTCTAAACATTTTTTCACCCCACCCCCAAATGTAAATTAGAATGGGTGGTAGTGGATCATGACTATGATTGCTAAAATGAATGGGGAGAAGGTCAAGCGTATCATTTCAAGTGACTGATGCTAGCATTTCTTTGAATAATTAGAGAAAAACTTGTATGTAACTGTGTCAACACAGTTAATGTCATGTCACAGGTTAACAAAAGCTAAAAAAAAGTGAGGTGTTAAAGTTTTTTTTTAACCCCACAATCTTACTTTGTTTAAATCTTATTAACCCGTGACCATGTCATAGTTATATAGAATACTCACTCGAGTAATTAACATGCTATCTTTACATTAGACCCCAACTCTTCTCTATCCTGACCCACCCATGTAACAGTTTTGTATGGTAGACTACAAATCT
Organism: Liquidambar formosana; assembly: GCA_039720395.1. Taxonomy (NCBI): domain Eukaryota; kingdom Viridiplantae; phylum Streptophyta; class Magnoliopsida; order Saxifragales; family Altingiaceae; genus Liquidambar; species Liquidambar formosana. The sequence continues at coordinate 14,756,925 of CM077826.1, forward strand.
ACAATACTACATTAGCCCACTTAATTTATTTACGAGTTCTTAAAATTGCCTGCGTTTAACACTACATCTTTAGATTGGAGCGAAAGAATGAGGCCAAAAAGTTAATGCATTGTAACCGAGGTACTTACATAGGATGATAGCCAAAGTAATTGACCTTACTAGTTCAATCGGGTAGTTTTATGAATGATTTCAAAAAATTAAGAGAGGAAAAGCCTTGATTGAAAATTTTAGGCTCATATTGAATCTCGAATAGTTGGAGATCGAGAAAGGAAACTAGTTGGAATTGTTTATAAATAGTTTTCTTTTTAAAGCAATTTTGATCATTTATCTTTTTTTTTTCTTCCTCCAACTTTCTGAGATCCAAACAAAGGGTTTAAAGCACATGGGCGCTCCAGCCAATTGGTTAAGTTGGGCTCAATGAACCACTCTGGTCTCTTTGAGCAGTTCTTTGTATTGTGGCCATCGCAATAGGTCTCAAATAGTTGGTTACACACCCATGCATTGAAATCACCTTTGCCAAGTCCCACTATTTGGAAGTATGAGTCCTATTAAGGATCATTTGGGCGCTTCAATAGAATTTAAACAATTTAAGTGTATTTATAATGTGAAGACAAATTCATCACTTAAATGAGATTATTTCAAAAAAAAAAAAAAAAAAAAAAAGGAAGAAGAAGAAGGAATTATCACTATAACTAATATTATAGGATCAACTTTTAAAAATTCATGAAATGCCAACTATTTTGAATTTTTACTCTCATTGGTAATGATATCTGTCATTCTCTTAAATTTTTTCAAACAAGATAAATAGATTTATGTCTTCAATATTATGTAGAATACATTAGATCAGTTTAATTTATGTTTAGACGCCCAAACGTCGAGTGTAAGATGTAGCCTTCCTAGCTCCCTTCTCTTTTGGTCCATTGAATATGAAGGCATTCTCATCACTCTTCCTATGAGCTTCTTTATTTTTTATTTTTGATAAGAAACGATCAAAAGATTTATTAAAAATACAAAATCAATCAGTACAATGAAGTAAGTCACTTTGGACACATTTACTTAGAAAGTGAGGAACCTCCTCAATCCAGATTTTAGTGTCTACCACAAGTCTAGCATGTTGCGCTAAACCATAGGCAGCGCTATTGCCTTGTCTTCCAACATAGGTGAAGACCATTTTGGTGGAGCGAGAATTGTCGACTTTTACCCATATATCCTCTATAATTAGCCTCACCGGAGAAAGGGAATCATCCTTTTTGTTTATAGAGCTAATATCCTCTATGAGCTTCTTTATTACAACAACCATTTATGCGATCTATGATACGTGTCATGTCATCACGCTTATAACGTGACATCGAGTTTATAATGTTGATAAAAATTTGAAGGAAAATATCAATCATCACAATTATCACAAATTCACAATTAATAATAAAAATTTAATAAAAAACATGTTAGGAAGGTGGTTGGAAAGTATCTTAATAAAAAATATTGATCAAACACTGCTGAGTGAGAGAAAACATTAAATATTGATTAGTACATGTGAGGAAACCACGTGACAAGTTTTAATGAAATTTTGAAAGAGAGCTAGTCAATGTAGCTGTGAAGAAGCCCTCATAGTATTCTTTTTGGGGGAATTGAATCCTCAAAGTAGGCCGTGGATTAATTAATTGTAAAGTCAAACTACTTCCTTAGAAGGAAGACAGTTCACCAGAGAGAGAGAGAGAGAGAGAGAGAGAGAGCATCCTAAATAAATTCCTCATTTAATTTGCTGCAAAGGTAATGGAATCATTTCAGAGTCCATAATTTTAGCCATCTAGTGCCGGTGGAGGGTACTTGTTGCGCTCATATTGCCAATCGAATCAACAAATTTTCTCTTTTATATTATCCTTTTTACTTTTTACCAAATAAAAAAATAAAAAAAATTGAGGAACCAACTTTCATAGCACCTATCCCCATGCGAGTTGAAATCTTCAAAAGTAGATATAAAGTTGCATGGAAAAATGTCAATAGCGGATAGCCCAAAAAAAAAAAAAAAAAAAAAAAAAAAGAAAGAAAGAAAGAAGAAGAGGGGGGGGGGGGGAATAAGTGGGGGAAATGTCAATATTGAGTAACTCTTTAGTATAATTGTGATATGATTATATGATATTATAAGTCGATAAAAGTAAAACAAAGTGGGATTATAAAGTTAAAATGAATTTTGCATTTTATATTTCATTATTCTTGACTTGTGATATTATGTCAATTGTATTATATTTAGTTTTTTTTTTTTTTTGGGTAATCGATAAAATTTTACCATTATCCCTAACCCCTAATCTATATCTATCTATATCTATATTTATATTATACTACCTATAAAAGGCTGAATCTCAAAAAAACTTTTAAACAATCAATATACCCTTATTTTTTTTTAAAAAAAAAACATATTTATCCTGTCTTTAATTGAAATATGTAATAAATGTTAGCTGAATCTCAAAAAAACTTTTAAACAATCAATATACCCTTATTTTTTTTTTAAAATACATATTTATCCTTTCTTTAATTGAAATACGTAGTAAACATTAGCTGAATCTCAAAAAAACTTTTAAACAATCAATATACCCTTATTTTTTTAAAAAAATATATATTTATCCTTTCTTTAATTGAAATACATAGTAAACGTTCTTATCATTTGGAAAAAAATGAAAGTTAGATTTTAATTCAAACTCTTAACAAATTAAAATTAAATTCTTACTCAAATTCTTAAAAAAAAAATATATGTACTCTTTAATTTTAAACTTTATCTTTTATGAAAAAAAATAAAAAATATTTATGTATTTATTATTTTGTATAACTAATATTATTTAAAAATATTAACATACAACATAAGGATATTATATCTAATATCAACAAATGAATATCAATATTTTTTAAAAAATTTAAATCTGAAATCATTTACCTAACAAATTTAAATTATCAGAATCCCATGGGCAACCACATCACATTCACATACAAGATTTTCTCTGTCAATAAAATATAATACGATCATGTTCCCAATATACATGACAAGAGAAAAACCAGACATGCCATATGGGTCCCAACCTCCAAAAGTCATACAAATTATAATAATGCAACCCTTGGCTTTTGACAAGTGGACGGTTGAGCAATTTACCACCAACCGCACTTTTTTTTTTATTTTTTTATTTTTTTATTTTTTTATGAACGATCGAAGACGATAAATTAAGAAACAGTAACCTGATTCAAATCAACAAGAAATTGTTCCCGAATAAAATCCAGGATTTTCTCTATCCAAACGCATATCTCATCAATATTGCGAGCATGTCTAGCTAGGCCATGAGCAACCGCATTTCCTTTACGACGAATATGGCCAAAGGACACTGTGTCAAAAAATTGAGAGGCATCGCAAAGAATATCCTCAATAATAAGACCGAGTGGAGTTAAGAGAGTCGCATTAGAGATGAGGGCTGTGACAACCTCAGCACTATCCCCGTCTACCTCCACTAAGTGCAACCCCAGCTCGTATGCAAATCCCACAGCATAACAGACAGCCAAAGCCTCCACCACCACCACCGGAAATTCACCTGAGAGCCTCCTTAAACTTGCAACAATAACATGGCCCTCCCAATCCCTCATAATCACACCCAGGCCCACACAAGTAGGATCCCCAAACAAAGCTCCATCTACATTGATTTTAAAAACTCCCTTCTTCGGAGGTCGCGAATGAACCATTGGCCGATGTTGAATAGATGACCCCTACTTAGCAATTACTTCCACAAGAGCTTGCCATAAAGTGGCAGCCTTCCCCACCATCCCAGATGGTTCTTCCCTTACGCCATCAAACACCCATCGATTCCACCCATGCCAAATTGCCTACAAAGTGAGCAAAATTTGCGCAAACAACTCCTTATCAGCATTTTGATGAAGTTCATTCAACCAGCTCCTGAATTCCGAGGACAACACTCCACTTCCCTGCTATCCCAACCCACTAGCCTGCCAAACCATCTTTGCATAGATACATTCTCGGAGACAATGAATGATAATTTCCTCCTCTTGTCCACACAAAGGGCAAAATGGATCCTCAATAACTTTCCGCCTCGCAAGCCCCGTTCTCGTGGGAAGAATGCCTTTAATAGCACGCCACGCAAAGTGTTTAACTTATTGGGAACAAGTTGTTTCCAAATAAAAGAACACACAGCTTGCACAGGAGCCAAAGAAGAACTTTCCCCAATAATATTATCACTATTTCTATGCAAATAGGCTAGTTCCATCAGATAGGCATTGCACACTGTAAACACACCCTTGGGATGAAAGTGCCACATCAGCCTATCTGCAGGTAATCGATGGCTCGGAGGAATCTGGCAAATGGTGGATGCCTCATGAGGTAGAAAGATACGTTCTACTAAACCCACTTTCCATTCCTTCTTATCAACATCAATTAATTTGCTGACCCGAGCACTTCCTGGGAGGGTGTTCATAAGCGAGATTACCCAAAAAGTGGTTGGAGTAGGGAGCCATTTTTCATTCCAAATGCCCACCGATTTGCTATTCCCAATCCGCCACCTTAACCCTCTCTTCACCACAGTCTTCGCCCCCCAAATACTACGCCAAGAATAGCTAGGATTCACCCCTAAGCAAGAATCCAAGAAAGAACCCTTGGGAAAATATTTGGCCTTCAAGAGCCGTGCTAACAACGAATTCTCATTCACAATAAGTCTCCACCCTTGTTTGGCAAGTAAGGCATTATTAAAAGTAGAAAAATCACGAAACCCCAACCTTCCATCTTTTTTTGAATAACATAGAGTTTCCTATTTCAACCAATGAATTTTCCGCTCTATAGCTTTCTGCCCCCACTAAAAATTACTTATCATAGACTTCATTTCATTACACGGGGACAGGGGGAGTTTAAAGCAACTCATGGCATAAGTGGGAATAGCCTGCGCAACAGCCTTGATTAGAACCTCTTTACCTGCCTTCGATAACAGTTTCTCCTTCTAGCCTTGCAATTTTTTCCATACCCGTTCCCTGAGAGTACCAAACACCTCTTTTTTGGATTTACTAATAAGATTAGGGAGTCCCAAATATTTGCCATGAGTGCTTGTATGGGAAATTCCCATCAGGCGCCTAATTGCCTCCTAGGGATGGACATAAAAACCGGAAAACCGAAAAACTAGACCGAATTGTACCGAATCAGGTGGTTTCAGCCGGTTTACTTCACTAACTCGGTCGGTTCGGTTTTATATTTAAAATTTTTTATGTTTTTGGTTCGGTCTACGGTTCACTTATTTTTATTACCGAAACCGACCGAACCGAACCGATATTATATACATATCTGGTTCTCCACTTTTATGTTTGCATTCAAACATACAAAAAAGAAGGAAATGCACGATTTTCAAAAAAAAGAAAAGGGAAAGAAGGTAGACGTCAAAGAAGAAATGAAAACGAGTGGGGCCCAACGTCTACCAAGCAAACTACTTTTTCACTTCCATCCCATTTCGTCCTTTCCATTTTTGTCCTTTCCACCAAAAACCAAAAGAATCAGAAGCAAAAAGTGTTTCTCTTGAAGATGGATCCCGGCCGGCTCTTGACAGACGAACACAATGACGACGACGACGACACTCACGCTCTCAACGACGGTCATCTTTAATGCTCATGCTCTCTACAGCTCAACACCGTCTTCGACTGTGATAAACGACAGTAATAGCTTCCATAACGCCGTGCAGGTACCCATTTCTCGATCTTATATATATATATACACAAGCGCACACACACACCTATATATATGTATGCATTCATGAATGTATGCTTGTAGGGAAGATCGAATTTCTAGGGTTTTTTTTGTTCATCAAAGGAGAGTAATTGCTTTTGATTTCAATCCCCTTTAAACCGAAAAAACCGATGGAACCGCATCGATTTATATTCGGTCGGTGTGGTGTGATTTTCATTATATGTCGGTCAGCTTCGGTTGACAAATTAGCAAAACTGACACCTTCGGTTCGGTGGCTATTACCCCTAAAATACCGACTGAACCGAACCGTGTCAAACCCTATTGCCTCCTGCTTATCCAAGCCAGTATTCTTGCTAAAAAAGATAGAAGACTTCTCCAAATTAACTTGCTGCCCAGACACTTCCTCATATTGGCGCAACACATCCAACACCATTCTGCACTCCATTTCCATAGCCTTACCAAAAAGAAATCTATCATTAGCAAAAAATAGATGAGATATTTTCGGACTACCTCTGCAAATGGAAAGCCCAGCCAATCTATTCTCCCTCTCTACTTTAGCTAACATAGCTGTCAGCCTTTCTGCAACAAGTAGAAAAAGATATATCGAGAAGGGGTTCCCTTACCGGAGTCCCCTAGAAGGATGAAAAGACCCACATTGATTTCCATTAAACATTACAGAATATGACACAGAGCTCACATACGACATTATCAGCTGAACCCAAGTTCTGGAAAAACCCAATTTTTCCATGATTTTTTCAAGAAAGGCCCATTCCACATGATCATAAGCCTTACTCATATCAAGTTTTAAGGCAAAACTACCCTCTCTACCATCTCTTTTGTTCTTTAAATAATGCATAAGTTCAAATGCTACAAAGACATTGTCTGTGATAAGGCGACCTGGCACGAAAGCACTTTGACTCTCCGAAATAATCAACGATAATATGGTTTTAAGACGGTTGGCCAACACCTTAGCAATAATCTTGTAAACCACATTGCATAGACTAATTGGGCGATACTAGGTAATGTATTCAGGGCTAGCTATTTTAGGAATCAAGACTATGTGGGTATAGTTGAAATTCTTAAGCATAGGGCCACCTCTTAAAAACGAAAGAGTAGCCTGGGTAATGTCATGACCCACAATATGCCAATACTGTTGATAAAAAAGTATAGACATACCATCCGGGCCAGGGGACTTACTCGGGTGCATTTGGAAAAGAGCATCTCGTACTTCATAAGGTTGAAAATCCCACAGTAGCGCCATATTCATCTCCCCTGTAACACGTTAATCTACGCCTTCAAGAGCACTATCTGGGATATGAGGATGAGTGGATGAGAAAATATCTTTAAAATAATTAACAACAATATCTTCAACTTCACTCTCTGCATCATGCCAGAGGCCCAGTTCATCTTTTAATACCTTTGATCAAATTTTTATCACGTCGTTAACAACAATATCACCAACCGCACTTTCTGAAACCAGGATTCCTTTTGTTTTTTTTCTTTTTTTGTTTATATAGGGTTTGAAACCATGGTTTTTAAAGCCCTTAAAAAATGAAAAAAAAGGAGGCTTTTTAAAGCCAAATTTTGGAAGATGCCATCCAAGTTTGGGGGATTAAACGTCCTTTGGCACTGAAGACCTGTGTCTATATATTGTGTAAAGACCTTAGCCTTCGTGCTTATCAAATATTAAATACCCAACTTAGTCAAATATCGAATATTATAGATCATCAAGAGTGGTAGTCTAATCGCAAAAGTGTAGGAAGTCAGATGATTAGGGGTTCAGGTATTGAGGATGATGGCATAATGTGAATTTACCTCTTGATAGTCTCATTCATGCACTAAAAAACCAACTTTTGGTGGGGTTAAAGTTAGGTTATGGTTCAACCGACTTGAAGTAACTCTTGCAGTTCTCTCATCATGTGGGCCGGTTTAGGCTCCTAGTATCATTGGTTCCTCAGCAGATAAAAAGCTATTATGATCATGTCCAAATAGAGTTGTCACAACTAGTTGATCCCTTTTACCATTTTTTGCTTATCGGAAATATATATATATATATTAGAGGGTTCATCTTTATTACCACACTGATGATATGATAGAATAGTAGCATTTTCTGCACTTGTTAAGTAAATGATATGAGATTCAAACTTATGGGAAAATATTGATACACATTTATATATTGATATCGAGGGATTTGGGTTAAACGTAGATTCTAATGATTGTTAAAAAAGAAAAAAGACAAAAAGATAAAAAAAAAAGTCTTTATTATCATAAAGTAAGCGAAAATGCAACAAATGGAATGACTTTCAGCCCTTGTTTGATGAGAGGAAAAGTGGAAAGAAGAACCTTAACTTCATTTCACCTACTTTGTTTTTCTTTTTCTATGAGTTTCCTAACAACCAAATAAAACCTTATGTTGTCTTTTTCTAGCTTAGGTGGGTTTTCTTTATTTGCCTTTTCTAAACCTTGTTTAGACATGGGTTTTTAGGGGATTGCAGCCAAGATGATGAAGAGGATCAAGGTAGAAGAAGTGGATCAGTTTGAAGCCCTGGCCACCAAGTCATAGTGGTGGAGAATAGTTAGTCCACCTATGTATGGGTTGGGCTCACCTCCCTCTCTTTTTTTGAGTGTATAAGTATATTATAAGAAAGTAAAAGAATAGAAGTCACAAATACAAGCCCAAAAGCACATAAAGGCTCCTACATATCAAAGAGACCAAAAGCATCAAACAATATTTTTTTTTTTTTTGGGTGAAAACCATTCGGTATCCGACAACCACATTGGGCTGTGACTAATCCAGATTCGAGCCGGGTAGGACCACAAGGGCGGCAAAGCTCTCCCTGCTAAGTATATAACGCAACTACATTCCCAAGCCTCGAACTGAGGACCTTGGTTAAGCTAGAACAGCCCCATACTAGCTAATCCACGCGCTCGGTGGTAACCATCAAACAAATTCTCCAAACAGCAACACCACCCGAATAAGCTCACCCATGGGCAAAGCTTATTTAGATGTGTAGATGAGATTCTAAAACAACTATCACTAGTCAAAATTGGCACAAAAAGAGATGCTTCAACGAAGGGCTCTTTCACAAGTTATATTTGGCTCAAATTAGTCCTTTGTTCAATTGAGGAGATGAATCCGTGGATAGGATTGAAGTTCTATCTCTCTCCCTCCCTCTCCCCTTAAATATAGTTTTGCCTTTTGCACTATTAGAATTGCTTAAACCAAATTTTAGATTTTTGATAAAACTCCCAAATTAAAATTTTTGAAACCATTGGATTGAGAATCACGTGGATTATTGAGTTAAATAATCTCGATCCTATTCTTAAAAATAAAAGTTTGCACGGAATTCTGCTCCAAAATCGTATATAGTAAGACAACTGTTTGATTCTATAACAAGTTAAAATATAAATTTCTCTAAAATAACTCCCAATCGTTATTTCATCAAACAAAATAAATAAATAAAAAAGTAAAAAAATACTTTATCCGTTTCATAAAATAGGTTATATTAATTTGACAAAACACGGAGTTTAAGAAAATATCATCATCGCATTAATTTGTCATTTATTAAATTTTATCTTTCCAAAAATATCGCCTCCTATTTGGTATTGGGTTTCGTGTTTAAAATAATAAAGGGTAGTGTAAGAATAGTAAAAAATTTTATGATGTAAATTTTAAGGGAAATGATTCCCGAGACCACTTCCATGGACCGAATGTGAGTTGAAAGGTATGCACTGTTAAATAATTAATGGGTTGCCAAAAACCAGAATAAAGTGCATTTGAAAAGGAAAGCTTCTCAAAGAAGCTTAACCTATTTGTTTTCTCTCCCCTCTCTCCTCCCTCCTTCTCCGTACCTGTTCCCAAAACACATTGTTAGTGGACTCACTTCTCTCCCTCACCGTTCTTTTTCTATTAATATTTGTTGGGAAAATTAGTGAGAAGTCCACTTTCTAGAACTTATAAAGGTATAAGTCTAAGGCTAAATCTTATGCAGCCATAAGTTCCCTTTTAAATGAAACGATAGTATTTTTATGAGAGTTTTAGGTGCATAAAGTCAACTATACCCTTAAGTTGTTATTTTTTGTTTTCAAACTTTAAAATAGAATAACTTTTAATTTATATATCGGTTTTCAATAAAATTTATATTTTTGAAATTTATTCATTAAGACCTTCGAAACAAGATCCATGTTAGATATGAAATTATGCATATAAAAAAAAATTACATTGAATACATGTAACTGTTTGTAATAGTTACATGTAACTGTTTAACAAAAATTGAAATTAAATTATTTTTAATAGAGTTTAAATTTAAATTATTGTTCCGTGAGTATATTTAACTGTTAATTCTAAATAAAACAATTAATTTTGGTATTAGCATTAAGAGATTTTGTAGATTTGATAAAAGGTAATGTTTTCTAAAACCATTACATATAGTTGTTTTTAAATAGTTACATGGAACTGTTTCAAAATTCATGACTAAAGAAAAGAAAATTAGGAAGAATTGATATGAAACACCCACACTTCCACAAATTACTCACATAATGAAACACACCCACACTTCCTAAATATACCAGAAGAAACAAAAAGTATCACAATTAATATGATAAATTTAAGGGAAAATTAGCAAGAAATATACTATATAGGACTTATGGTGGCATAAGTCCATAGTAAAAATTTATGTAGCCATAAGTCTACTTTCAAATGAAACGGTAGTGTTTTTGTGAAAATATTAAGTCCACTTTCAAATGAAACGGTAGTGTTTTTGTGAGAATATTAAGTGTATAAAGTCAACTATATCCTTAAGTTGTTATTTTTTTTTTCCAAACTTTAAATTAGCATAACTTTCAATTTATATATCGGTTTTTGACAAAATTTATATTTTTGGAATCGATTTATCGAAACCTTCAAAACAAGACCCATGATGAATATGAAATTAAGTTAAAAAACAAAACAGTGACATGGATTAGATGTAGCTATTTTGAAACAGTTACATGAAACTGTTTTTGTGTGGGTTCAATTACTCACGTAAAACTGTAAAATTTGTTAAATGTAACTTATTGAACCAATAAATTTTATGTGTTTGAACTAGAAATATTTAAATTTAAATGTTTTGTAACTTAATTTAACTGATTTCAAAACAGTGATATGGGTTCAACTGTTTTGAAATGGGTTCAGCTGCCCAAATAGAAAGAAATTTTCTCAGTAATTTTTTTTTTTGTTTAATCATAAACTAAATTAATAAGGAGATAACATTTCCTGTTATGGTGGGCCAAGAAGAAGAAACCAAATTTATTTGAACTTCTTTACACACCTTTTTTTTAAAGTCTTGGTTTTCAAAGGAAGGAGATAATATTTCACTTCGTAGGAGTCAATCCCCATCTTCAATTTGGTTTCCAGCCATTTATGTAGTCTGTAAAGTGTTGGGAGACAATAATATAGATTTAATTTAGTTGATTGACTCTTCTCTTAGAGTCTACTCAGACTTTTTAAATCTACCTAAATTTACGCTCAAATATACCCAGACTCATAATTTTAGACTACCATTGCTTCTTGTGTTCGACCCAACTTTCATAACCTCAATCATGGTGATTGACTGACCCCACCACCTTCCTCTTTATGGTTGTGCCTAGTATGACCATGGGTCAAGCTTTGACCTCCATTAATGGAGGACTTGCTCCAGTGGCAAAAGTAAGTTTTTTTCCTTAGGGTTGGTGTGAGGACCCTAGTGTAATTTTTCTAAGCCGATCGATCGAGGGGCCAAGTTGTAAGAACCCAAGGTTTGATTCATGAGATTATTGGGTTGGATTGTGTTAAAGTATGTTTTGGTGAGCTATATACCTCTTTGTTGTGCATGCTGAGTGCTATAGTTGACTATAACCCTTTATAGTTAACTATAATAAACAGAATATCTCCTTTTCTACCTGTTGGGTGTTATAGTCGACTATAACAACTTATAGTCGATTATAACAAACAGAATGTCATAGAACTGTTCTTTAGGCAGTTATAGTCGACTATAACTTGACTATAATTCATTATAGTCGACTATAACACACGAATTTTCTACTAAAAGACAAGATTTTTATGGGGCAAAAAGACCATTCTACCCCTCCCTTATGTTTCCTATAAAACCCAACTTCTAGAGGGTTCTCACCTGTTTTCTCAGCCGATAGAAAAGGAGAGTGAAAGAGAGAGAGAGAGAAAGAGTTGGGAGGAGATCGACGGTGGTTTGCCAGAGCACCGAAGCTCCGATCCAACGTCGGCAAACGCAGATCTTGTATTTCTTGGCCGATCTATGCGTCTATGGCATGGAGTTTGCATTTTCTTCACCTATTTTTAAGGTAGGGACATTTTCACATTTTAAACTATTTATGCATGGGGGTTTTGGGTTTAAACCATGTAAAAATACATGTCTTTGGCATGCTTTGCATAAATATCATGCATGTGGGCATATTTTATGGGTTTTGATAAATTTTGGAAAATCTAGGATTTTGTATTATTCCCTATTTGGTTATATGCATGTTATATTTCAAACCCTCACATGATTTGGGATACAATGGGTTGATTTTGATAACCTATTGGGTTAAATGCTTTCAATCAAATATTGAGGGTCACTTTTATATAAATATTTTGAAACCATTATTTTGAAAAATGGTTGGGAAATGATTACCATGATTTATGGAGTTATTTTATATGATTTTCAAAGCATAAACCTCTTATATGGTTTTCTTAGAAAATTTATATATAATTTTCTAGTTTTTGGGAATTATGAAATTGGTAAATGAAAAGAAAAGTGGTAATGATATGGATATGGTGATGAGGGCTACTGGAAACAGGATTACTGCAGTCCCAAAGGAACGGGACGTCTTGCCGTGTCTTCCTATCCTTTAATCCTGAGCTATGTGCCCAAATAGAGGTTATTGCGGTCCCATGTAGGGATGTCTTGCCATGTTTCCTCTTGAGGTTACTGTGGTCCCAGATAGGGATGTTTTGCCGTGTTTCCTCTTATTCCACGCGCGAGAGCTCCGCATGACTTGGGGAGGATTTATCAGTTTGAAAGACTGATGTTATGGATTGCCAGATATGGCGGATGATGGTTATTGGCTTATAAGGCTGTGATATGATATCAGAAAATGATGATTTTGATAACAAATAACTTGAGTTATTTCTTACCTCTTTAAAAAGAAAAAAAAAAGGGTGTTAGTATTTAATAATTTAACTTTCGCAGTTTATTTTATTATACCTATATCGATTTTATTTACTGAAAAAAAAAATTTATATTACAACTAATCAATGGTTTTGCAGGACTCTTGAAAAATATATAAATTATGGTTTTTAAAACCTTGGGTTATTTTGAGAAATGTTTCCTACTGAGCGTATAGCTCATACCCCCACAGTTTTTCTTACAAGTCATATTTTCAAAATAAAGTTTGACCTGGGGTTTGGGAAGCACAGCAGCACGCTTGCATTCATATAGAGGATTATTGTATTTTATTTCGACTTTGAGCCTAAGCATGTATTAATTTTAATTCATGGCCTGTAATAAATAGATAAGTAGTGGATGTAGATGTGGATGAGACCCATGTGACTACGATACAGTCTGTAAATTTATTTATTTTTGGGAATATTGTGTGGATGGCTGGAAATGCTTATAACTGTGTTTTCTATAGGTTTTTGATTAGTCGATAACTTGCTATGTCCTATTTACAAATGGGACCATGCCAGATTTTCTAAAAATGTTTTTAAAAGGATTATTTTCATTAAACATCCACCAAAATATATTGGCTTTAAAACTGATTTTTTTTACTATATAACTAACGGTCCCCATTTTGGGTCGTTACAGTTGGGGTCGTGGATCCATGTAGATTTCATGGATTTGTGATGTCTGCAATGGTGAAGCTTGTTTATCAATGGCGAGATGTGGGTAACAATGGTAAAGTGAGGAGTGAAATAAAATATGAAAGGGAGAAGTGTGGAGTTAAAGGCAATGTCGTGTGAAATAGTGGAGAAAAAGTTCATGGTGCAAGGGTGTTTTGGTCTGAAAAAATATAAGGTGATTTTATCTTGAACTTATGGCTGCACAAATCTAATTTTATGGACTTGTGGCCAAAGTCCCCATATTTGTTTCACCCTGTCAACTATGGTTCACAGTGGTGGGTGGAGAAGGCTAAGGCTCACAAGTCTTGACGAAGGGTTGGGATTAAGGGTTTGAAGAAGGAAGATGGAGTAAATTGACCATATTTTGCATGCTTCGATGAAGATCCACATGCCTCTGGTGCCTCCGGCATGCTTCATGTTTCCAGCTTTATAGATTTGATTGCCGGTGAATGAGGATGGGTTTAATGTTGGTGTCGTTGGTTGAATACTGTCCTTTATCACAGGTGGATTGTGAATCTGGTTGCATACCCTACATTAGCAATGTGATGGGTGTGAGCACTACGCACTAAACCACCACATAGCTTGAGAATATGCATTAGCCACAAAGGACTATCACGGAGAAGAGTCGCCACCCAATATTGGGAATGAGTGAACCCTAGCAGGGTCTAGCTCGTCATAATCAGAGATTCGGGTTTGGAGTTAGGGTACATCATCGGGAAGGTGTTAAGCACCCAACAATGCTTGGTCGAAACCGGCCCCCACACATAACTATTGGCCATAATTAAATTGCCATTTAATCAAAATCAACCCTAAAACATGCAATAATTTATATCATATGAAAATGAATGAGATATGCAGAGTGAACAGTCAGAAACTGCATAAACAGAACTGAAGAATAGGGGACAAGCATTCTGCCTGCAATTAGCATGGTGCGTATGCATTTATACCAGTTGCGTACGCACTTTTCATTCAGATACTTGCACTTCTGTTAGTCTTGCTGCAGTAACTCACATACATTCTAAACAATAATAATTAAGAAATAAAAATCCCTAAATACTATCATGCAAAAAACCCTAGAGAGAACAAAACTGTCTGCTTTAATGGGGGTGCGTACGCAACCATGGGTGGTGCGTACGCAACCCGTAGGCATATCCCAAAATCCAAAAAAAAAAAAAAAAAAAAAAAAAACAGAAAACAATGCAAACTAACCCTAAAACTGAATATCTAGAATACTACAAACAAATAGCATTACTACGGAATCAGAGGAATGAATATTTGCCTAACATATCAATATTAATATCATTAATTGATAATAACAATGATAAATGGGTAGTTAGTTGGTCCTATTCAGATTTAACCTACTCCACTTATATTGCATGATATACAATGATTACAAAATTTATCTATCCTAAGAATGCATTCTATCATCATATTTCACCCATAATCATGCATAATGAGATAAAAGAAACAAAAGAGAAAAAGATAAAGAAGAGTGATTTTCGTCACATTTGTAACAGTAGAAACTTCAATCACATTTTTGAGTATGAAATTGTTGGAATTGGACAAATCTCGTGAAATACAAAGTTGTAGAGAATTGAATTATCTTTCTAGGAAGACCAATTTCGTCCAATTCCAACTTCGGAGTCAAACGTTATGATTAAAATACGATCGCTGATTTTAGAAAATTACTGCTGAATCATGACGAATTTCACTATTTAACAACCCTAGTCTTCTAAATCATGCATAATAAATAAATAACACACATCAACCAGCATGCATATGATTATACCAATATTACTTCCATCATGCATAATCACAATTCATGAAACTGAATAAAAATCAATAGAGAATTACCCTCAGGTTTACGCGCCTTTGAATCTACTTAGTTCCTCCTTGCAAGCCTCCAAAATCACAGTATCAATCCTCAATTTAGGGTTTTTGGGTGAAGCATATGGTGGCTCGTTGGATTCAGGTTCTGGTCCCCCTTTTTAGAATTATAACGGTGTATATATAGGGATCTTTAGGGTTTTGGGAGTCCTTCTCAGGTTGCTAACTGCAATTGCATTCGAAATAAGATTCTTCTTTTCAATTAGAAGTCTTAGGGAGAAAGAACTACTAAATCTGGAGTTTCCATAAAAAAGGAGGGTGCGTACGCATCCCAAGTGGTTGCGTACGCAGGAATGCGTCCGCACTCACTACAGGTGCGTACGCAGCAGGGCTGAATAAAAAATGGCTGCAAACTTAGGATTTTCGCTGTGACTTCATTGGTTTGTTTGAAATCACTTCGCATTTTGTCAAGACGAATAATAAACCTCATCATCGGGACCATGGGACTTAAGCTGACAACCGGTACAAAATGGGGTGTCTACAATGGGTTTTGAAACAAGTGACAACGAATAGATTTGAGGGATATGGCATATGGTGATGGACCTTGACTACCGCTGGTAGATTTGCACAGCAACAACGCCAATTTTCTGTAGCCCTGTGATGGTTTTCTTCTTCTTCTTTTCTCTCTCTCTCTCTCTCTCTCTCTCTTTTTTTTTTTTTTTTTTTGCTTCTAGATTTTGATTAACTAGATTAACTAAGTTTTGAATAACTAGTTAATTTTATAAGATTAACTAGATTTTTAAAATGATTTTAAGTAGGTTTTGAACAAGTTTTAGGGTTTGGATTTTTAAAAATTAATCTTTTTATTCTTGATTATCTAGTTAATATTACAAGATTAACTATATTTTGATTAACTAGTTAATTAGTTAAGTAAGTTTTGAACTAGATTTAGGGTTTGGATTTTTAAAAATTATGTTATTTATCCCAACTAGTAGGACTCCCGTGAAATGTATGAAAATATGAAAGAATTGTGAAGATGATGGGAGGCTCCTTTTGTGGAAGAAACAGTGATATTCAAATTAGCCGATCACTAAGGAAACCCTGTTAGCTGTCCTACGGAGTTGTCCCAAAAAGTGATCCGTGCAGTAGTACTCAAATTTTAAAGTAAACAAATATTTTGAAACAAAAAACAGAAGTCACAAAAATGGCATATCCTTATAGGAGCGGGATTTAAAGTTTTTACGCACGTACTTCCTCCTTTTCCTCCTACTTTATGAAGGTCACTTCCACGCAAACACTTGATTACAGAGCTTCATTGCTCTAGGGAGGCCAAAAAAGCGCGCGAAAACTTCATCACTGACCAAACCGCTATGCCTGAGCTACCGGAAGTAGAAGCGGCCCGGAGAGCCATCGAAGAGCACTGCCTCGGCAAGAAGATCAAGCGATCGATCATCGCCGATGATTCCAAGGTCATCGATGGCGTCTCCCCCTCGGACTTCCAAGCCTCTCTCCTCGGCAAAACCGTTGTCGCCGCTCACCGAAAGGGCAAGAACATGTGGCTCCAGCTGGATTCCCCTCCGTTTCCTTCGTTCCAGTTCGGTATGGTTAAAAACCCTGGGAAATTACACATTTTTTTTTTTGTTTTTTTTTTGTTGGGGTGTGTTGGGTTTAGGGTTTAATGTGCTGTTTCGTTGCTGAGAAATGTGGGAAAAGAAAAAGAGATCAAGGATCAAGATTTTAAGTCTTAGAATATTACACGCTCTGTTTTACTTCGTGGGTTGTTGGTTTTAGGGTTTAATGCTCTGTTTGGTTGATGAGAAAACGTCGGAAAAGAAACTGCTTTTGGTTTTAGGGTTTAATACTGCGTTTAGTTGCTGGGAGAATGTGGGAAAGGAAAAGAAACTAAGATTCTAAAATGTGGGAAAATAAAAGGGAGTAATGGTCTGTTCGGTTGCTGAGAAAATGTTACAAAGAAGAGAAATTAACGTTCGAAGTCTTAGATTTTCACTATCTTATTGGTCCTCGTAAAACCGTACAGTGAAAGGGCTTGAAACTGCGGCTGCAGCTCAACTTCCCTCCATTACTTTTGTTCCAGTTTGGTTCAGTTAAAACCATAGAGAATCATGCATTCTTTATTATTTCATTAAATAAAGTTGGGTTTAGGGTTTAAGATTTTGTTTGGTTGCTGTGAAATTGTGGGAAATGAAAGGGAGTAATGCTTTTTTTGGTTGCTCAGAAAATGTGGAAAATATAAGGAATAATGCACATTTGCCTTATATGATAGGGGATTCCATGTTGTGTTTGGTTTCTGAGAAAATGTGGTAAAGATAAAGGGATTAGTGGACTTTTTGGTTGCTGAGAAAATGTAGAATTAGAAAAGAAATAAAAATATTAAGTTTTAGGTATTACATTAAAATAAGACCTCCATTCTCCTATTCATCCTTTCTTCCTCTCCACTTCCTTAATTCATTTATTTTTATTTGATACGGTTAATATTCTAAAAAATCATACACTCTTCTGCTACTTGGTGGGGTGTTGGTTTTATTGTTCAATGCTGTGTTTAGTAATGATTGATGAGGAAATGTATTGAAATAAAAGGGATCAATGCTCTTTTTGGTTGCTGAGAAAACGTGGAAAAGGAGAAGAAATTAAAATTTTAAAATGTTAGATGGCCAGTTCATCAGAAGGACTCCTCGTCCTTCTTCTTCTTGTACTCCTTTTATATATATATTATTCTAGAAAAAGAGGAAGTGTTATTGTTTTGCTCTTTTGGTTGCTGAGTGGATAAATAAGAAATATAGATTCTAAGCTGTAAAATTTTCATTGATTGTTGGGACGCAATAGAACTCTAAAAATATTACACAATATTTCATTTTCTTGGTGGGGGTGTTGATTTTGGTGTTTAATGATCATTTTGTTTACTGAGAAATGGAAAGGTTTAATGCTCTATTTGGTTGCTGAGAAAAGTTGGAAAAGAAGAGGAATAAGATTTTTATGTTTTAGACATTTCATTACTTAAAACCTGATAAAGCAAAACATCCACTCACATGAAACCCTAGGCATTAAACACTCTTTTTCTTTAATTGTTGGAGTGTTGATTTTATGGTTTAGTGGAGTTCCTTTTCATTTTTAATCTTAGCACTTGAGGGCTGCTTGGCTGGTGAGAAAATGTGGGAAAATAAAGGATAATAGTGCTCTGTTTAGGTGCTACGAGAATAGGGAACTGTTTTCCATTTGAAAAATGAAAGAAATGAGCATGATGCAGAAAGCAAGTTTGGCAGGGTAATTTTGAAAACCTTTTTTCCCCCAATTTCCCCCCCTAGAAACCAAGCTGTTTTAAAAAAAGATAAGTAAGTTGCTTTGGCATTTTCAAAAATGAAAATAGCTTAACGAATGAAAATGACCTGAAAATTATGTGTATTTCATAGATTTCACCATTTTCATATTTAGAAATGGAAATATTTTTCGCAAAACTGTTTGTGAGACCTCAGCCAAACTGGCCCTATTTTATACTTTTCATTATTTGGGACTTGGATAGACGTTACCTCCACTCGCCTGAGAATAATACAATTTCTTGGTTAGTTGAGGTGTGACTTACATTCTTCCATAACCAAAACAACATAACACATAAGATTCAAATGTTAATTTTCTTTTCTTCTTTTGCCCCCTCAAATTTTCTTAGCAACCAAACAAAGTTGAAATTTTGAACCTTAGATTAATTTTAATTTTAACTTTTAAATTTTTGTGGGCATGAGGATAGAAAACCTGCCTTTAAGGAGCCTTATACAACTCTTCAGCTCAGTTGAGGTGTGTTCAATTCATCTTTTTAGGAAGCAAATCAGCTTGAAACATTTTCATTTCTTTTTCTTTTTCCTTTCCTTTCCCTAGATTTTTTAGCAGCCAAACAGAAAATTGAGAAAACGAAAAGAAAAGAAAATTAAAGTCTTATGTCATAAGTTGTTTTTGTTTTAGAAAATGAATAGTTCATCTCAATTGAGTCAAACAGTTGTATTACTTCAGTTGTGGAGGTTTTAGTTCACTGGTTTTCGAAAAAAATTGAAAAAAAAATCTAAATGTTAATATTTTTTATTTTTCCCTTTGACTGAAAGAATATCATTTTAATAATTTTTTTCTGGCCAAATGGTGAATGTGCTTCATTGTCTTGTAGGAATGGCGGGTGCTATATACATTAAGGGAGTTGCGGTTACGAAATATAAGAGGTGAGGCACTGTCAAATATGTTATATGATGCTGTGTTTTTCTTCTTCTTCTTCTTTTTTTTGTTAAGTTACCACCCAACCCCAAAAGCTTAAGCTGTTAGGGAATGGACCAACAAGGTATATCAAGCTAACACCCCCTCTCAAGCGATGCTTGTATGGTTTTTTTGATGAAGTAAAAGTATATTAATAACAAAAGGCTTAGCCCGAGTACATGAGACATATACAAGCACTCTAAGGAAAGACCCCTCTAAAGGATAAAGGCATCTACAAAAAGAACAAAAGAACGGTTACAACTACTAAAATAGTTAGAATGCCAAAGAAAGAGATTCATAATCAAGAAGGACTTCAAACCAATGATGGACTTCTCAATTCCTTCAAATGTTCTAAGATTTCTCTCTCTCCATATGCACCAAAAAATGGCATGGGGGACCATTCTCCAAATCTTCTTAGCTTCTTTTTTACCTCCTTTGATCCACCAACTAGCTAGAAGGTCATGAGTTGAAGAGGGAAGGACCCATTGTATTCCAAACAAATTAAAAATAAGCATCCAAAGACTATTAGCCATTGTACAATGTATGAAAAGATGATCCACCGTTTCCGCTTTCTCTTTGCATAAAATACATCTATTAGGCAAAGACCACCTTCTTCGCATAAGATTATCCAAAGTCAAACATTTGTTTCTTCCCACTAACCAACAAAAGAAAGCCACTTTAGTAGGAACCGATAAAATCCATGTAATCTTTGCCGGAATGAAAGGATCTCCATGTGGCCTCAAAAAATTATAGAAAGATTTCACGGAGAATAAACCCTAAGAGTCCTTACGCCACATCAAGGAATCATTCTCACCCACCGAAATCCTACTATCATAAAAAATTTGAAAAAATAGCATTACACTTTCCAATTCCCAATCATTAAAACGCCTCGCAAAACGAACATTCCAAGAGATGGTATTATTGGTCCCATCCAAGTAGTCATGCACCAATGCATCCTTGTGTAAAACCATATCATACAAAGAAGGAAATTCTAACATGAGGGGTAAATTGGAATACCATACATCTTTCCAAAATCTCACTCTATTACCTCCACCCACTTTAAAACCAACCCCTTTGATAAAATCATTCAAGCCTTGCATGATCGCCTTCCAAAGACCCACTCCATGCGTACCCCTCACCTCTTTAGTCCACCATCCCTCACTAGTAATTCCATACTTCCAAATCACCACATCCTTCCATAAACCTCCATTATCTTTTGCAAACCTCCAAAGCCCTTTCCCCATAAGAGCTTGGTTAGTGCAAGAAATAGATCTAATACCCAAACCACCCTCACTCTTAGGAAGGCACACGGTATTCCAATCAACAAGATGAAATTTCCACTCCCCCCCAATACCATGCCATAAAAAATCTTTTTGAAGTTTCTCAATTCTATTAGCCACCACTCTTGGGATCTTGTGAATGGACATAAGTATATTGGAATGCTAGATAACACACTTTTAATGAGAGTAAGCTTCCCCCCTTTCGAAAGGTAACCTTTAAACCACCCACTAAGTCTATTCTTAATCTTTGCAATCACAGGATCCCAAACTTTTGGGTCTTTGAAGCGTCCTCCCAAAGGAAGACCAAGATAAGTTATTGGCAACCTACCAATTTTACAACCAAAAATATTAGCAAGAGAATCAATATTTTGAACTCCACCCACCGGAATAATTTCACTCTTGCTAAGATTAACTTTAAGACCAACACCGCTTCAAAACAAAGGAGAATGGCCCTTAGTGTATGCATTTGATCCTCATCAATACCACAAAAAAAGAGAGCATCATTGGCGAAAAGTAAATGAGACACCTTCCCAACTCCATACCTCCCATTACCAATAGTGAAGCCCTCCAACAAATTAGCATCCAAAGCCTTGGAAATAAACAAACTTAACACTTCCATCACTAAAATAAAAAGAAGAGGAGAAAGAGGGTCCCCTTGATGCAAACTTCTAGAGCTATGAAAGAAGCCATAAGGAGTCCCATTCACTAACACTGAAAAAGAAGGACTAGAAATGCACCAAGCTATCCACTTTTGCCATTTTACCCCAAAACCCATTCTATCAAGCAAGTAGATGAGAAAATTCCAATTAACATGATCATAGGCCTTTTCCAAGTCAATCTTCACCATAACCCCCGGATCCCCACTTTTAATTCTAGAATCCAAACTTTCATGAGCAACAAGAGCCGCATCCACAATTTGTCTCCCTCTAATAAAAGCAAATTGAGAAGGGGAGACAATATTCCCAACAACCTTTGCAAGTCTCAAAGCCAACACCTTGGAAATAATTTTATAAACGCTTCCAAGTAAAGAAATGGGGCGAAAGTCCCTCACATCCACAACCTCCCCTTTTATAGGAATAAGAGCAATAAAAGTATCATTAAGACTTTTCTCAAATTTCTCCTTTTCAAAAAATTCCCCAAAAATCTTCATTACATCTTCTTTAATCACACTCCAACATTTTTTTTAAAAAAGCAATGGATATACCATCCGGACCGGGAGCTTTATCACCACAAAGAGAGTTTATAGCCTCAAGCACCTCCCCTTCCTCGAAAGCAACCTCCAAACCATTCGCCTCCAAGTGATCAATAACATTGAAATCCATATTGTCAAGAAACGGTCTCCTATCCTCCTCTTCATAAAAAAGATTAATGTAGAAATCACCAATCTCTTTGGAGAAGATATCTTCAGCCTCCACCATATTCCCATTAATATTAAGCTTCCCAATAAAGTTGCTTGTATTGTTATATTGTTCTTCTTTGCTCAAACACTTTGCAATTATTGATTTTTAATAACTCTGTGTTGCTTACAGGTCTGCTGTAAATGACACTGATGAGTGGCCTTCCAAATATTCCAAGTTCTTTATTGAAGTAAGAATGGTTAATCTATAGGATCTGTAAGAATATTTTACGTCATCTATGTGTTTTTCTCCCTTCAAGTGACAAGGAAGCACACTTTTATTTTTTTATGAAATTCTTCAGCACTTATTCTCATGTGAAGGTTTTTTTTTTTTTTTCCCCAATTAATCTATAGTATAATAAACTTCAATATTCCTTGTGCAGCTAGATGATGGTTTGGAGGTATCCTTCACTGACAAGAGGCGATTTGCGAAAGTCCGCTTGCTTAAAGATGTATCCAAATATTACTTGTCCATCTACTTAAGTTTTCCATGATTCTTTATTTTGGGTAGGTATCTTATTATGTTGTCATACCGATTTTGTTGGTATAGCCAGCTTTGGTGCCCCCAATTTCTGAGCTTGGGCCTGATGCTTTATTGGAGCCTATGACTGTAGATGAATTTATGAGCTCCTTAAGCAAGAAGAAGATTGCAATTAAGCCTCTTTTACTTGATCAGGTTATAACTACTTAGCTTATTTTTTATCAATATAAGCGCATATTATGTATACATGCTAACTTATATAAAAAAATTCTGTTAAAGTTCTAAAGGATTGCTTCCTTGTATTCTGTGTACTTGGAAGACATTTACAGTTTCGACTATGTATGATAGCGGCAGTCTCAGCTATTAATTGATCTTTTATTTCAAAATAAATATTAATAGAAGGATTTGATAGTTAAATCTCATGTTCTGATCATGCAATTTGTAAACAGTTTGTGGACTTTTCGTCAATATCATTTACATGAAATCTCCACTGTGTTATGAAATATTAACAAATGGGTGTTTGTACTAAATGAATTTAGATGGAAGTGTTGGTATCAAAAACTTTGGTTGAAGAGGAGGGCTCAAATGAACAGCTAAGAACTCTTTTTTTTTTATTATAAGGAAACAGCTAAGAACTCTTTCATATCTATGGGTGAAAATCCTGGGCAAATGTGGTTGGATTATTACAAACATACACGGGGAAGGTAATTTTTGAATGGGGCAGATTTAGGCATAGTGGTAATGTTGGGGTTAACAGTATTAATAAATTTTTTTAAAAAGAAAAAAGAAAAAATAAAAATCACTGGTTAAGAAGGTTTGTATATTTTGAAGCAAACTGTAATAGGTGAGAGTGAGGGTGGGAGTGGATCGAAGAAGAGCCGAGACACACATTGTGAATCATCATAAGAGTCTTCCTCACTTGGTTACTACGTAGTT
This sequence comes from Liquidambar formosana, assembly GCA_039720395.1. NCBI lineage: Eukaryota > Viridiplantae > Streptophyta > Magnoliopsida > Saxifragales > Altingiaceae > Liquidambar > Liquidambar formosana. Next base: position 14,780,685 of record CM077826.1, read on the forward strand.
TTGGTGTCTTTGAACTTGGAGATTCATCCTATCTAGGTAACTACGATAATATGAGTTACTAGCCACCTTGATCTAATTATCCACTTTATGAATAGCACACACCACTACCTCATCCATTAGCATATATTAAACATCTCACAACTATCCAACACTAATAGGAGCTTCTGGCTGTGGAATTTCATTCTGTCCTCACACTTCTCCATCAGTGCTCTATACTGAGTAATAGCAAGATGAAAACAATTATGAGATCTTCATTTACATCTTACCTATGGGTGGGGAGAATAAGGAGAGATATCTTAGGGGAATATTAGATAGAGATAATGAGGATCAATAATATGTTAATAATATTTTTTCATCTTTTGATTAATAATATTCATCTTGTTGCTGATAAAAAAAAATAATGAGGATCAGCCAATATTCTTTTTGGTGGTGAATTGGTGACTAGTGTGGATTATCATTTACCTTTTTAAACTATTATGAAGTATGAACAATTGAACATTGTTAATGTTTGATTTTTATTACTTGTTATACATGTTTATTAAACTATGTTACGCTGTATGGGTGTGGGTATTGGGTGAGGGTGTGTATCTAGGAGTCAGACTCGCCAAAATTTTAAATTTAGGATACGGGGACTCAGCCAAAAAGAATCCAAAAATGGGGTATGTGTTCAGGGATATGGCGGATACGTGTGTGTGTGTGTATGTATGTATTTATTATAATTTTTAAATAAGGCAAATATGATGAGGGGCATTTTTGTAAAGATTCTGGTATGTGGCAGCATTTCCATAATAATTAGATTTGGTGGGGTTAAATAATAAATTCAAAATTTGGTTTTTTAAGAATAAATGAAAGATAAAGGATTAAATTGAAAAGGTGAAAAATATAAAAAGGTTAGTGGTTTGGGGAATAGGTTTTATTCGATAGAACCAAAACCATTGCCCTCCTGTCACTTTCAGCGGCCGCACTACGGCAGCCTCCTTTGGTAAGAATTTCAACAAACCTCTGGCAAAAGTTCCGGCACAAGGTATGCTCTTTCTCTCCCCTCCCTCTCTCTTTTTCTTTCCTTCTTCTGGCCTTTGGTGACACCGTTGTTGCTGCTTCTTCTTCTTCTTCTTTTTCTCCTTCTCCCTCTCCTCCTAGTAGCCGTGTCCAATTTGTAGATGAGGTATCTGTCACGGATCTCATACCCGTACCTGTGTCATGTCGTGTCGACACGGGTACCTTGGGTTAAAGTGAAGAGTCTGTGTAACACAGGTATTAAATGAAAGGTGTAAAAAACTAGAAGTATAGTAAAGTTGACTCAAAAACATCATAATATACTTTAGCTATACGCAAAAAGATTACTAAGTTGAATAAACTTCATTAAAACTCTCTAAAAACACTAATATATAGGATTTTGGGGATGAAAACAAGCATATAACGCAGTTGGGGGCGTGTTATGCAAACTGTGTTATGTGTTATGTGAGCTTAAAGAAAATTATGGTTGTGATGACTGTGACCAATTACGTAAGGTCATTACACCCGCATTTCGTTGCACCTTGGTTTGGGGTTTGCTATCAAGGCTGAAAGGTTGAAATTTGTGCTAAACAAAGGCTTTTCACATATCTTAGTGGAGGGGGACCCCTGTATGGCTATTGCTTGGGCTAAATATGGGTTTAAGGAAGTTGGAGGTATTGGCATCTTACAAGTGAGGTTTTGGATCTTGCAAAGGGATTGAAGTATCTTTTTCTTGGGTGCATAGATTGGTTAATTGGGTGGTTGACTTCCTTGCAAGAGCAGGAGTATCAATTTAATAAACCTTTTTGGGACACTTTTATCCTCCTTTGAGTGCTTGTTGTGTGCCTCACTCATTGGTTTATGTTTCTTGTTCCTTTCTGAGCCGTTTTGGCAGTTTTATTGTCGTCAGTCTTTCTTTAAGTACTTTTTGACCTTCCTTTATGTATTCTTTTTATTTCATAAATTTGTTGTTTGTTAAAAAAGTTTTTAGTATCATTTAAAATGCCTTTTTTTTAATATTAATTTTCAATGTAAATAATGAAGTTTAAATTTTGTCCAACTTTGCAGAGTTATATTTCAGGTATTGGCAATTGGATTGCGGATGAAGTGCTATACCAAGTCAGTGGACCCTTATATTGCATCATCACTATTTATTTATTTATTTCACTCAAAAATTTAGGATAGAATTTGTAATCTCATAGATTGTAATCAATTTCATATAATTCACTTAGAATGTCAACTTTCATGGTTTACTTCAGATATTTCCTTTAATTTGATGCGGGTGAAAGATGTAGGTCAATCTTTGCAAATGGAAAGGGTGCTTTCTAGTGATGTGTCTGTCCTATCATATTATGGGGTTTAATGACTATCATTCTATCGTGCCCTTGCAGGCAAGAATTCATCCACTGCAAATTTCTTCCAGCCTGTCCAAAGAATGCTGTGCAACTTTGAACAAGTGCATCAAAGAGGTGGGAGACAGTCTTTTCATCTGGAGCATTTTCTTGCAGTTATAGAAATTTTGTTTTATGAGACATTTATTCTTTACGGCAAATATAGAGGGCAATACTTGTAGGTTATTCAATATGCGGTTGAAGTTGATGCTGAATGCAGCCACTTTCCACTTGAATGGTTGTTTCATTTTCGGTGGGGCAAAAAGCCTGGAAAAGTTAATGGTAAGATAGTTCTTATATATGAGATCATTTTGACAAAAAGAATTGATTTTACAGGTCATTGAAAAAGCAATTGACGTTGGGGCGGATAGTAGTCAGTTCCCTAATAATTGGATTTTCCATTCCCGAGAAAAGAAGCCTGGCAAGGCTTTTGTTGATGGTTTGGCTCCTGACCTTATGTGATAATCCTTCGTAGCATTTTATATGTTGGATTTTTTGCCTTCAAATTTAATTTAGCCACCATTTTCTAAAGCTTGAGTTGATGGCATAAAACATGGTAGGAAACTAGGAACTTATGTATACTGTATAGGTTGCCCATATGTATGATATTTCCTAAATATTTCTGTTCAAGTTGAAAATCACTGACCGGTTTTCGATCAAGAGATTTTTGTATGCATTATAAACTTGAATGATAGTTCTTCCTAGATGAAATTACTTTATCAAACCGGAACGAGTTAGCCAGGACATTGTAGTATATGCTTCGATATTTTTTTCCACTTAGTCATGATATTTTCATTCTCAAGCTAATGAATTGGCTTGACGTATTTAATGCTACAAGATTATGTTCATACCTTTTTTTTTTTTTTGCTAGGTAAGAGACATGCACCCAAGGTGAGTTGAACACTCAAACTCACGAGCCCCTGAAACCCTTCCACCTGTATGGGGGAAGAAATGCTATTATGAGAGAGAATTCAAGGAGCAATCTCCATGTTCTGTAGCTCTAGCAGCAATACAGAAGGGATATTAAGTGAAAACCTAGGAATGGGAAATGATGGTTGATTGGGGTTAGATGGGTTGCAAAAAGTGGGACAGGCATGTTAAGGAAGGTGGGTGAAGAGACAAATATGGGCAGAAGTGGTAAAATGGAAAATAGAGGATACTAACCAAAAGAATGGACAAAAGGAAACAATAAAGGGAGGAAAAGAAAATGGAAAATAGTAGTAGTTTTTAAGTTATTTATGATCATCCATAGACACACACACAGTATTGGTTTCTGATATGTGTGATATAATTAAATAATAAGCATATAAAGATGACCCTTTATTTTTTTGGCTGCGATATAAAGACGACCTTTAAATCTTAACGTAATTAATCAATTAGAAGATTTTGTTTGTTGAACCTTTGCAGATATCCTCTTGAGTTAATATTTTTGCGGTTGTACTTCATCAAAAAAAAAAAAAATGTTAAATGTTTTTTCAATTGCCAGTCTGTGTAGACCTCGCCATTATATTTGCTGCTGCTGCTTCTCTCTCTCTCTCAATTGCTTTCTATTTCCAGAGTTCGATGTCAATAATATATGTTACTCAAAACATACTAATATAACTAATAAGCCATGAGATAACAAGTCACGTTATTGTATTTTCCTCTGAAGTGCAGTAAATATTTTTTTTTCTTCTTCCACTGTCTCGTATGAAAACATTAATGCACTTCCGTGTATTGGCAGGGAAGAAAATTGAATTTATCAGTGCTGGTGGCAGGGTATATCTTTTTAAAACATGGTTTCTTATTACATTATTGTTGCTCAGTTAAGTAGTTGATTAAATGGGCCTGTTTCTTTCATCTTTAGACGACAGCCTATGTACCAGATTTGCAAAAGCTAAGTGGAACCCAAGCTGCCAGAGCACCGGGTAAACCAAAGAGGCCAACTTCTAAAAAGAGCGCAGGTTGGGATGAAGAGGATGACGGTAATGTTGATGCACCAGCAAGTGAGGAAGAGGAAAACATCGGTAGTGTCAAATCAAAGAAAGGGCAGAATCCTAAAGGAGGAAGTAAAAAGATTCCCGAAAAAAGAAAGTCAAAGGAAAGTGATGACGATGAAGACGACGACGACGACGACAATGATGATGACGACAATGATGAAGATGGTGCTCAGAAGAAGAAAAGAGCCAATGTGACCAAGAACAAACAAACAAAGGTGGAGAGTACATCCAAGAAAAAAGTTCAGACCAGTCAAAGAAGTAAGAAGTCAAAGAAGAAAGCAAAGTAGGCTAATCATGAGATCTTTGGAAGAACAGAAGGCTGGGTACATTAAGTTTTGGGAGTGTTGTTAATAGTACAGCCTTTTTGCCATGAGATTCAACACTGAATCAATCCCACTTTAAGTTTTCACTTGTTAACTCTTGGATTAATCTGATCTGTCAGCAAACTGCTATATGATATGGCCTTTGACACCCAGATGACTAACCATGTAGTGCATTGGATTTTCCAATGGTCAGAATGGTTGCATTTTGTAACAGACGAACATTATGGTATTTTGGAAACTCGACAAGTTATATGATTGGCTTTCATGGCACTCTTAAAAAAGGGTCAGCTTGAATTTCAGCATGTTAGGCGCAAAGCCAAGATAGGTTGATTTAGTCCCATTTTTAAAAACCGATTCGAACTCATCTAGTGAAGCCAATTTTTTATACTTTTTGAATCATAAACAAGCTCCCATAGGGCTTATTTAATCAACTAAATGGAAATTAAAATAGTTGGGAATAATCACCATAGTTGATATTATAAGATCAATATTTAGAAATCTAGGAAATGGTACTATTTTGAATTTCCATTCCTTTGTGATGATGACATCATTCATTCTATTGAATATTTTCATTCAAGGTGATGGATCTATCATCTATGCCCTTTTTTGTGATGGATTTATACCCTTAAATACTTTATAAAATACATTAAAACTGTTTGTTTTTCATTTGGACACCCAAATCTTTCATTTGGACACCCAAATCGGCAATACATTCTATATCAATCACATCAATATCATTGATCTCACAAGTATCCTATGAAATCCCATCAATTGAATCACTTTTGGAGAACTTTATTCAATTGTCTCTCTTATTATTATTATTAGGGTTTTCTTAACGTGTGCCCTAAGAGCACACGTTAAGCTGCAATTAATAAGCTAATTATTGCATAGGGAAATATGTTTGCAAAATTTTCTAAGCATTTTCACTTTTTTTTTTTCCAAGCAATTTGAATAATTATTTATGTATTTTTATTGTTTCCTATGCAATGATTGATTCATTAATTTCAACTTAACATGTGCCTTTAAAACACACGTTAATTATTATTTCTTTGGACTTTACTCAACCAATTGAATCCCTTTTTTCTTCACCATTTTTGGCAGCCTACCTGATCTTTCACTTAATGCGCTGGGGTGCCATTCACGTTGGATAGGAAATTTTGAGTCCTAAATTCTCTATAAGGTTCTGCTCATTGGTAAGTCGATTCCTCATCTTAGAAATGTAACATGACACTTGCCTGGCAAGTATAAAACTGGGACCAAAGATAACAACTGACATAAAAAAATGACCCAATCCCTTCATTTCCTCCAAGCACGACCCTTCCGACTACCTCTCAACAACAGCAACTGTCACAATAGCAGCCACCACACTCTCCTTCTAAACCCAAAATTCAACTCATTCTCAGCCCAGCTCAGTCTTACAACCACCACCACCACCACCAACAAACTCAACAGCAATGGAAAAAAAGACTCTTCAAAGACTACCGTACTTCAACCTAAAACCCCCTCCAAAATCAACCCATTACGTTACTCTTCCCTCATCCAAGACTGCATCAACTCGAACTCGTTTGACCTCGGAAAATCTATCCATGCCCAAATGGTCTCTAATGGCTATACCCCAGATACCTATTTACAGACCAAAATCCTCATGCTTTATGCTAGGAGTGGGGTTTTTGATGATTTGTGTTACGCACGGAAGCTGTTTGAAAAAATGCCCGAAAGAAACTTGACGGCTTGGAATACTATGATTCTGGGGTATGCTCGTGTAGATGATTATGTGGAAGTGTTGCAACTGTATTTTCGAATGCAGAGTTTGGGAATTTTGCCCGATAAGTTTACATTCCCGAGCGTAATTAAGACGTGTATTGCAATGGAAGACTTCAGTGGGTTCCAGCAGGTCCACAGTTTGGTTGTTAAGGCTAGATTGAATGGCAATTCGATTGTGGGGGGCGTGCTGGTTGATGCGTATGTGAGGTTTGGTTGGATGGATGATGCGGTTACTGCATTGGATGAGATTGATAGGAAGAGTGTGGTTAGTTGGAATGCTGTTATTGCTGGGTATGTGAGGATATTGAGATGGGAGGAAGCTTGGGATGTTTTTCATAGGATGCAGAGGCTTAGCGTATGTCCTGATCATTTCACTTTCGCTAGTGCAGTAAGAGTTTGTGGTGCATTGAGGTCTCTGGAAAGAGGGAAGCAAGTGCATGCTATGTTGATTACCTGTGGATTTGAAGGTGACACTTTTGTGAGTAATTCTCTTATTGATATGTATGCAAAATGCGGTGATGACAAGAGTTGTTTGCAGGTTTTTAATCAAATGGAACAGAGAGATCAAGTTACATGGAACTCAATGATATCAGCTGAAGCACAGTTTGGGCATTTTAATGAGGCTTTACTGCTGTTTTCAAGAATGCAGGATTCAGGTTTTAAGAGTGACAGGTTCAATTTAGGAAGCATCCTCACGGCTTCTTCTGGATTGACTGATGTTGAAATGGGTCAAGAGTTGCATGGCCATCTAGTTAGGAATTTTCTCGACTCTGATGTTATTTTGGGGAGTGCATTGGTGGATATGTACTCAAAATGCAGGCTGGTGGAAGAAGCTTGCAAAGTTTTTGAGAGGTTGTTGGAGAGGAATGAAGTTTCATATAATGCTCTTATTGCAGGGTATGTTCTGGAGGGAAATGTGGATGAAGCACTCAACCTTTATCATGATATGCAACTACTGGATGATATTCAGCCTGATCAATTTACATTTACTACTCTTTTGACCCTTTGTGCCAATCTAAGGAACGATTATGGAGGGAAGCAAATCCATGCACACCTCATTAGAAGAACTAGTATGCAAAATATAATTATAGACACTGAATTGGTTCACATGTACGCAGAGTGTGGAAGATTGAACTATGCCCGAGAGATTTTTGATCGTATGGGAGAAAGGAATGCCTACTCCTGGAATTCAATGATTGAGGGATATGAGCAAAACAACCAAATAGAGGAAGCCGTGCAGCTCTTCCAGCAAATGCAGCTTAATGGAATACAACCAGATTGTTTTTCTCTAGCTAGCATGCTGTCTTCTTCTATAAGTCTTTCTGCTGCTCATAAAGGGAGGGAAATCCATGCTTTTATAGTAAGAAACACCATGGAAGAGGAAGGTGTTCTGAAAATCATGCTTGTTGATATGTATGCAAAGTGTGGGGTCATGGATTATGCATGTAGACTTTATGATCGAACGATAAATAAAGATGTGATCCTCCACAATGTAATGGTTTCTGCATTTGTTAGCAGTGGGAGGATGGATGAAGCAAAGCATTTGTTTGATCAGATGAAAGAGAGAAACACAGCCTCATGGAATGCTTTTCTTGTGGGCTATGCAAAAGGTGGGTTAAAAGTGGAAAGCTTCAGTCTCTTTCGAGAAATGCAAGAGGCAGATGTAGAATTTGATGCCCTTACAATGGTGACTATAATAAACTTGTGTGCAAGCCTACCAGCTCTTGAACATGGGGAGGAGATTCATGGCCTTGTGATTAAGAAGGGGTATATAAACTCTTCAGTAGTTCTTGAGACTGCACTGGTTGATATGTATGCAAAATGTGGGGCAATTGAGAAAGCAAGAATAGTCTTTGACATGATGAATGATAAAAACGTCGTCTCATGGAATGCAATGATAACTGGTTACTCAAAGCATGGATGCAGCAAAGAAGCCCTCATTCTTTATGAACAAATGCAAAAAGAGGGGATATATCCAAATGAGGTCACCTTCCTTTCTGTCCTTGCTGCTTGCAGCCACACTGGACTGATTGAAGAAGGCTTGAGAATATTCATCTCCATGCTAGAGGATAATGAAGTTGAGGCAAAATCAGAGCATTACTCTTGCATGGTTGATCTTCTTGGTCGTGCCGGACTATTGGAGGACGCTAAGGAAGTTATTGAGAAAATGCCAATAGAGCCAGAGGTATCCACATGGGGTGCCCTATTAGGAGCTTGTAGAGTACACAATGATGTGGATATGGGGAGGTTTGCGGCTAATCGTCTCTTTGAGTTGGACCCACAGAATCCCGGGCACTATGTTCTAATGTCCAATATTTACGCTACAGCAGGAAGATGGAAAGAGGTTGAAGATATAAGGCAAATGATGAAAATTAAAGGGGTAAGGAAGGACCCAGGAATTAGCTGGATTGAGATCAATAATGAGCTCCACATTTTTCATGCCGGGTCCAAGATGCATCCCCAAACAGAAGAAATCTACAGTACTTTAAGACATTTGACCTTGCGAATTAAAGGGTTGGGATATATTCCAGACACTACATTTATTCTTCAGAATGTTGAGGACATTACGAAGGAAGAGGAGGAAGAGTCTTTGCTTCAACATAGTGAGAGATTGGCAATTTCTTTGGGGCTTATTAGCTTACCTGAGAAGTCGACAATCCGAGTTTTCAAAAACCTCCGAATCTGCGGTGATTGCCATACTGCAACAAAATTAATTTCGAAGATCACAGGCCGCTGTATCATTGTCAGGGATACAAATCGTTTTCATCATTTTGAAAATGGAGAATGCTCTTGTGGAGATTACTGGTAGGACATACTTGTTCAATGTGTATCTGTACATGAAAAGGTTTTGGACACAATAGATTATATGATAGAGCAACTTGGAATTGAAGATGTCATATTCCTTTGGTCCCATAAAAATTGCTAATACAGGGCTATAACTAAATTGTAATAATAAAGATAAAAATGAGGTTATTTATTGAGACCCTGAAATGATCTTGCGGAGAATGAGAAAAATGCTTTCATTTTATTTGTTATGGAAAAAAAATATAGATTTGTTCCAAAGACTATGCTGAATGGAATGGTTTAATTTTTATGTGGTTTCCAAATGCCCATTATGCTTCTTGTATGTTTAGATGACATTGCATCAGGACTGGCTAGACATTTATAGGATAGAAGTGAAGAAAGGCACAAAGTCTCCATTTTCAAACTGGAGTAAGGAATTTGGAATTGATGAGATGACTTACATTAACATTTGGTTGCAGTCTGCCTTCTGTATATCATGATATGTCTGAAAGCCGCACGGAAAAGGTTTATTTCCTTAATGCATTTCCAATTTGAATCCTTTGGCAGTCCTGTTGTGATTGTTAAACAAATTGAATCTTTTTCAGGCAATAAGCTATGTACATTTTTCTTCAATTCATCTTCTTCTTCTTTTTCATTTTTTTTTTTTTTTTTTTTTCCCAGACAATCAGAGCTTCAATAACCAAGTGCCTTTCTTGGTATTGATGACACATAAATTTTGCATAATCTACCTCGTCCTTATGATGAATATAGTAAAATAAGGCCTTTAATTGTATCTTAAAAGTGTTGCATTATTATCTGCTTACTCCTGATATTTTGTTCTTCTAAAGATGGAAGTAAAACTAGTTTTAAATGATGGGCAGTCCTCATTTAAGGTCTTGTGAAGACAACTTGCTGCTCTTGCTGCCCTGTATTCCACTTAAATCCTGAAACCTTTTTTTATCTAAAAGAGCAAACACCTCCATTCAAGTCATCGAATTAATCTAAAAATCCCTCAGAATTCCAGTTATCAATCAATCTCTCTTTAGAAATTGGAAAAATCTTCCGGGAATAAAGAACAATACAAGAAACAAGATCTAATTGTATCACTTTGTAAACTATCATAACTGAACTTTAAAAGAGCAAACACCCCTGTATTCCACTTAAATTCTGAAACCTTTTTTCTTTTTTTTCCCCCTGCAAAGTGTTGTATAGAAAGTTTCATTGTGGTGTGCCGGTTTAAGAAAACTACATGATTGCAAATTATCCGAAGCCAAGGCATTCAACTTTTCACATTTTTGGACTGCTACACGTATACAATAACTTTAGTTTTATTAAAAGAATTTAGGGGCCTGCCTATAACTTTGAAATAATGGAACTTCCTATATAGATAAATACTTATTTTTAAAAAAATCAAATCCAAACAACCTGAAACTGAAGGATAGCAGTGGTTCCTCTTCACTTTGCTCATAACTGTTCCGTAATGGTGATGAACATGCCAGAGAATTTGAAAGGAAATTTTAATCCAACAGTGCAGAATCTTTGCGTATCTTGGTGTAGTACTTGCTGCATGTCAATACTCGGGCTCTTGACAACATGGTTGATGATCAGGCGTTTTGTGAGTAGTCAGTTTGCAGGGGAAGCTCTATGAACCTGTCCCCTGGCTTGAGTACTTAAGCTGAGATTTTCAATTCTTCGTAAATGTTGATATATATCTATGAGGAAAAATATTACAAAAATAAATATTTTTTTTTTAAAAAAAAGGTCGGAATAGGTAACATTTAGACACAATAATTTGCAGTTATATTATCATTGTTTGAATTTTGTGAACAATATAGTGTCCATGGTAAAGGATGGGGTTAGTGGTTGAATCATTTGGCTGCAATGATTTTCTGTAATTTAAATCTCTTAGGTCGGCCTTGCTGGTTTGTAATGGTGCCCACTCCAGTAGTCATATGATGTCCTTGAAGAATCTGAGTCAACATACACTAGAATGTCAAACTGGTAAATATTTTATAGGGTTTGCAAGTCTATAAACAAGAATTCAAAATGAATCAGGTGAGGGCACTTACAAAATTTACAAAAGATGAGGTGTTCATCTTCTTCTTTCCTTTTTTTTCCTTTTTTTTAGGGGGAGTGGGTGGGGGGAGGGTAAAAATATACAACTTCCAAGAATTAAAAACCATGGTAATCTTATCAGAGATTTGAGTAATTGAACTTTCAAGCACCTCAAAACTAAAAAGGGGATTCATCAAATTTTTAAGAGCTGTTATTCTTGATTGTAGTCACACTTGAGAATTTAACAAAAGGACAAAAAAATCTAATTCAATATAGATGCCATTTCACCCATACAGATGAAAGTATTGCGGGAATGTTTGCATATTTTACATGTGAATCACCAAAACTAAATACAGGATCTGTTCCACAGTTAGATTGCACCCTGTAACTCCTACTGTATATGATCTGCAGGAATTCAAATACAAAGAAATGAGGCACATTTCCACCACTGATGCTGTATTAAATTTCCGAGCATTGAGGCAGAAATATCATCAGTTCAATGTCAACCAATACAAAATGAAAATTTAAAAAGAGGAAAATTCTTGAATGGTATGACAATACTTTTACTTTGGTACATAATACATTAATAATACAGCAATATTATCTCTTTTAACTTGGTTATTTAGAGGGGAAAAAAAGGAAATTTTATTTTTGCTCCCACGAGGAATTTTTCTGGATACAGACATGTAAATGCTTGGAGTAGGGCATGAATCCACCTTTCCCCATGGTACATCATCTGCCTACTGTGTTTGCATCTCCCAACAATGGTCAACTCCACTATGATGATGTGCTGAGGCATTGGTAGATCCTTGTTCTTTAATTTATATAAGTGTAAATGTCATGACAAGACTATAACACAGTCTGTATAAATATATAAGATAAGGGCATAATGATATATATATATATATATTCATACACATACACATTGCTAATGCATCCTTTTGCTTCTTTATAAAATTTCTAAGCTATTTTAATATTTCAATAAAAAGGAACTAAGGATTTCTTTCAAGAATCAAGACAGACGGTAGCTATTCATCATAGGGGTTAATATTCGATTGATCCTCCCCTCATGGAAAGACAAGAAATGAATTTGTCTACTCCAAAATCACATCATCACATTGAAGAACATTCAAACATTATTTATTCGGTCACATTCTTCTTCTTGTTGAGGCATATGTAGAGATTTATTGTCTACTTTATCAAAATCATAAAATAATTGCCTGAAATTCAAACCAGAGTATTAATGCTTGAATATCAATTCTTTTCTGGGAGGAATAGCATTCCTTACCTTCATAAATTGCTCCACAATTGAATATCAATGCTTTGCATGCGCCCAACCTTGAGATAATGATGTTGAAATGCATTGGATTTAAAAAAATACTCTCAAAGCATCAACAACTTTCTCAGGCCTGTTAAAAAGGTAAGCTGGTTAGTACTTAAAAAGGAAAATATAAGTGAAATGAACATGAGGCATATGATTGAGGCATATTACCAGTCCTCCTGAGGCATATGACCAGCACCTTCTATTAACTTGAGTTTGACAGTATCAGGGTTCCCTTTTTGAAACTCTTCTGCCTCTGATTGAGGCAGATATTTGTCTGCTATTCCCCAAGCAACTAGTATTGGTTTATCCCATCTGAAGTCCACAAGTCATTAGTTCATTTAGTGGCACAAACTGAAACAGATTAGCGGCATGCAGAATATTTTAAACGTCAACCAAGTAAATGCCCAAACTGGGGGGTCAAACTTTGAGGAATGAAATTGATCATCATTAAGTTGAAATGAACACGTATGAATGCTGCTTTCAGCCTACAATGGCTGAATCAACACAACTGCACATCCATACATATCCCCCACAAATTTATATGTTTATCTTGGCTTCAGGTTGTAGGATTGCCACACTTCAAGATTCACATACCATAAAAGCAAAAGAATTAAAAACAAATCCAACAATATCAAGGGGATGGAAATACCTTAATTGCCATCATGCAAAAAGCCTCTAACAGTCGTAGAATTGCATAGCATCAAAGGAAATGTGTTTTGTATTTTCAACACAATAGTAAATATAAAGTAGGATGTAAAATATCCAAAGATGCTGCATACAAATCCATAGTCCTTTTGCAACAACTGCCAGCCTTTTTACTCCATCACTCTTGGCTGAAAGGAGATGTTTTTTCAAACTTCGTAGATGAAACCCAAAGTACGTTGCATCCATTATACTAGTACATTTAAAGAGGTGATCTGAACTTGTGTCTGATCCAATTCAGGTGGTGTTACATTATTTCATGCAAATGAAACTTCAATCAACAAACTATTGCAACACCGCATTTGATTTAGAGGAACACGATCCATAAAAGCTGTAAAGCATGGGAAATACAGCTTTTAGATCTTCCTGACTTCAACATAACTACAATAAATATACCTAAACAAACATTCGTCCAACCACTGAAAAAAAGCTGTCCATAAAATAATTCTAAATCAGAACTTTTGAAGTTTACCCGTATGCACCTAGTCAATTTTTCTTTTTTTTTTTTTTCTTTTTTTTTGGGGGGGGGGGGGGGGTGTGTGTGGAGGGAGACCTTGTGAACTAAAGATAACTACATCAGTACAACCCAAATACTCCAATTTGAGGACTCTGTCTTCTTCTAAATTATGATTGTTATTACAGTCATTGTAGAAAGCTTCTCTTGCATAATCATGACATGTCACTTCTTACTTCTTCACTAAGGGAGTTAGAAAAAGTTTGTTTCTTATGCTTGTTGTAGGCCTTATAATGGTCTTTGTGCTTCATTGTCCAACAATTAGGGGCTATTGTCTGCAATGGTAAAAGTTTTGGGTACCAAACACGAATGCACAAGTTCTAGTCTCAAGAGCAGCACTTTGTACTAATAAAGCTAAAGATTAGAACCATATCCAACTCACCCCTCCTAGGACCCCACTTCTAATAGCCTTATTTTCCAACAGCTAGGTCCCAAATGAGTCAACTAAAGGAAAAAAATAGAACTCACTGAATTACTTCACCTTGCTTTTTCCAAAATTTAATCATATCAAATTGACCAGGAAAACTCCCATCTTTGTTTCTCTTCAATTTTTCTTAACTTGAGGATTGCTGCAGCTACCAAAATTACACTCGTTTCCCTCAGGGAATCGATTAATTAAATATTATAAAAGTCAATTCACAGATTGTATTGTTTGGGTAAGAGGATCATGTGAGGCTCAATTGCCAATTCAGTACTAACCCAACTCCAACTTGACACTGTAAAAACATATTTTAGCAACAACTATATTAGTACTAAGTACATATAGAAGACAATCCAGAGCCACCTGTGGCCATTTGTTGAACTTCACTAAAATTCATATACCTTCCAGATGCAAACCCAGATGCTATTTGGCTTGACATATCTTTGAAATTAGCTTTTCTTGCAGCTTCAAGCAAAGCTGAAACACCAAAATGTAGAAAATAAAATTTTTATAAACATGCGCTCACATATGTCATTACGCCTAAACTTCTAAGTGTTTAGGTGAGGATGAAGTAATATTATTCAAAAAAAAAATTCTATTCATTTAAAATATAGCTTAAAAACCATTGCCTCTGTAAAGCACAACACAGTGATAGTCATTTAACATGCAATAATATTGGATAACAATCTTGATTGAATGACAAGGAAGAAGGTATGGTAAAAATTTAAAAATTTTAGGAGTCTTTTACTCTCTTTCACCTTAATAATGCCAATAAGTAAGAATACAGAGATTACTTGTGTCCCTTTAAATGAAGGGTATTGTCCATCCATGATATAAAATAACAAATGATATATATTCCACATATTATTGAAAATATATATCTCTCATCACTCATCTACAATATGGGGCACTTATATTTACCATACATAGCTTGTTGAGAGAACTAAGATTTCTAATTTTCTTCAAGGCCTTTTCAAGTACATCAACCGGTCGATTTTCTGATCTCACAGACAAGATGTCAATCTAGGCTGCTAGAAGTTAGAGTCCACCTCAACATTTTTCTTTAATTATATGAAGAGTTGTAAAATGCATGCTCACCTGCTCAGCTTGACCGTCATGTTGACATTCCATAGGTAGAGACACTTGCATAAAGGTCCATGAATCTAAGAAATAGTGAGAATTAACTTGGGCCAATGCCACCGCAAACCTGAATAGCCCAATCAACTTGGGTTGGTTTGGTTCAGTTCACAAGAGAGACCGGTTCAATCCTCTACTCCTGTTAACTTTTTAGAAACCAACTAGGTCAGTTTGGTTCTTGGTTAGTGAATCAAGTAAACAGAGCCAACCCGAGAACCAAATTCTTATATGCATACAATGATTGGGTGGCCAGGCTCTCCCTCTTATCTATAAAAATTGTCTCCCTCCCTCCGTTTCTTCTATATTGGTTACTTGGATGGCTTTATTGAGCTGCCTGTCTCATCTCGAGCTAGTTACAAAATATTAGGACCTCTGGGACCATTAAGCTGACTTTCCTTTTGGGCTTGGTAATTAAATAAGTTCTTATTTTAAAATGGTTATAATTAATTATCATTTATTATTAAACTGGACCAGTTTAGCTTTGAGTCATTTGGTTCAGTTTTGTGTTGAAAATCTAAAAATACACCTCAGTCATTTCAGCTTTGAGTTATTAGTAAAACTGAACAAATCAAAACAGATGTGCACCCAGCACCCCTAATTTGAATAAGATCAAGACTTCCAGCTCTAAAACCAATTAATTCCTTTTAGTTGTGAGACAAAGAAGAAAGAAGAGTGAAAAAGAATATGGAAAAATATTAGTGAAATATTAGGTCACTTAAAACTTTAAAAGTCCATCACCCTCATTCCCATTGATATTCCAAACACTAAATTATCAAAGAATCCCTTCTAGCTATGATGCCATATAACAATACCAAATGGCCCTCGTATCCCCATGACGATGATTAAATGTATCTCAAAACAGTTCTCACACAACATGATTGCAATTTGCAACTGCTATATTAATTTTATGCTGTCGTGATGCTCATTGCATTACAAGGGGCTGAAGAAAAGCTAATGAAAACTAAAACTAGCTCATTTTTTCAATTGCAACATATAATATATGAGAAAAACTTGTCACTACTTATCAGAAACTTTTGCTTATCAAGTGGGTAAAACAAAGAATTTTCATGCATCAGGAAAGATTTAAGAGCAAAGATGAAGTGCAAACCAAATCCAGGTCCACCGCTTGACAAATATGGTAACCGATACACATCAGCTTTTTCCACCTTCAGGACATAACTGTCAAGAGAAAAGATGTTTCATGAGAAAAATGCAACACAAAAGACATTGTTAATTCCTGCAATGCAACCTTCATAACTCAATCTTATTTAATGCAAATGAATGACTTACTAAATGAGTTTAAAGCTGTCATGAAACAGTGGATTGTATATTTATTTCTCTAAGAGCATACTCACTTTTTTATATCTGGATAGTAACCTAAGTGATAGAGCTGTTTCATATTGAAGATTCTATATTTAATTGCTTATCAAAAAAAAATTCTATATTTAATTCCATATAACTATTACTAAGTATAAACTACATATTTTTGCTGCACACTTTTGCTGTAAGAATGTTTGGCACATATTTTTAAAACACTATTGAAGGCTATGACCACAATATGCAAAATCTAAAATCTACTACTTGGTTTCTCAGGTTAGCTGTAAATCAATTCTCACTTGAAGGTGGTTTGAACACTGAATAAATCACAGTATACGCTATGTTGAAGGCAGACTGATTCGAAGCATCTAAAGGGAGATAGATATGCAGGAAAGAACCTAAATAGAGCGAGTTAAAAAGGATTCAATTTTGAGCTAGAATACAACCAACTATGCTTACCGAGAAAGTAAATAAAATTTCAAGAAAGAACTAAAAAAGAGATTCAGTTTTGAGCCAGAATATAATGACCACCTATGCTTACCGAGCAATTAAATAAAAAAAGTCCACTCAATGAGCGGGATTGATATGACTTATGAGTATATTATGATGAAGAGAGGGAATAAAAGAAAATTTTGAATTTTAAATGGATGTAGTCATGGAAAGTCAGATATATCACCAACTGGGGACAAGATAAGAGAAGACTGAAACGGTTGGCTCATGTCCAAGTGACTGTAAAAATGAATTGGTTCAAGCTAAAGGAATAAGGACAAGGGAAGGCCAAAAAGGACATGTGTCAAGGTAGTGAGAAACTGAGAACAGACATGATGGCCTATAAGTTCACTTATACATACCCCTAGATAAAGCACAATGCCAAAATAGGATACTATAGCTGAACCCAAATTACAGGATTAAGACTGTTGAGTTGACTTGAGTATATGAAGTTTTACATAATTAGATTTATTTCCTTGGGAAACTTTCAATAGGAAGTAAATAAGACTGCTAAAAAAAAAAAAAAAAAATTGACAGTAGTTTTCTCAGCTGCAAAAAGAGCATCAAATACAGTCAATGAGATGTGTTGCAAAGAAGATATAACGATGACAATTTGCCTGTTGCATCAATAGATAATCCTATTTAGTAGAGTAATTAATTAAAAGTAATTAAGGCTGAACCTAGAAACCGTCAATTTCTCTACTTTCAATTTACATGAGTTGCTGAAGCTTAACAGAGGCAGAATGGAGGAAGCTACATACCTGCTCTCTTCTCTGGATTCAATAATGATCATGGAAATATCAATGTGTACGAGTATATATATATATATATATATTGAAGGATAATAACTTCCCAGCTCAATATTGTTTGAGGTGGGAAGTGATATGAATTATGGTTCAAAATACAAAATTATACCGATTAAAAGATTTATATTCAATTTAATTTCAGATACGAAAAAGGTGTACTTTCTAGATGTAGATGTAGTGTCCACAACATTTGAAAAAAATAAAAATATGTCCTATGGCTGGTTGACAAGTAGATGCCTCCTTGCCAGCTATTATATTCTTCAGTGACTCATACTTAACAGCCAATCTTCTAAATCATCTAATAATGATGCTCCTTCTCAACTTCACAGTTTTAATTTTTGTCATTTTCAAACAAATTTTACCAATATTTTGCATGTTCAGAAGCAAATTTCCATTCAATTATTGCCCAAAAAAAATAAAAAAATAGAGGATGCTAAAAAGTAAAAAAGAGGTGTCCAAATTGTATTTCTACCTTTTGGCTTCTATTTACCACATTCCTTTCCTCTTCTTTTTTTTTTCTTCCCCATAATTATAAAAGTTATGCACGTTAGGTTCTTCGGGTATCTTTGTCTCAGCGTTGTTGGGTTCTAAAGAAATGTAGATCCCAGAAATTATTCCAGAAAACTCCCACCCAATGCATTTACGAATCTATTTTCTTCTTGTGGAATGCCATTTCCCAAGAATCGGCTAGATAGTAAATACGCACATTTTGTTCTGTTCGGCAACTGTACAACCATACAAATCAAAAGAAGCAAGGAGAATGACAATTATAATAATTACTTGCCCGGTCCAGATTTTGTTGCCAGAACACTAACAGAGCCTAGATCACTAATAATGTATGATGTTGGTTCATACGTGATCCTCTTGCGGGGAATCATGGAACTTGATGTATGGAATTAGTACGCGCATATATTTCTAGGGAACTGCTCAACCCAAAAACAGTATACCTAATTGTGTAACTATTTCTGAAAATCGTTACTCTGTCTCTGAATAACCTCTAATCCTATATCTGATAGGAATTTACCATTATAGGAAGCAATATCCACAAATGAACACTGGAGGAGAGGGTAATATTTCTGATTTAGTAATTCAGCTGAAATAAACTTCAGTTCAAAGCTTCTTTAAATGTGGAAATTTATAAAGCATTCTATCCTTTCATTGGTAACTCTGATTCTTCTTGATAAAACATTAGTAAAAGGCCAAAATAAATAATGGACTGATAACATTAACAGTTATAATCAGAGGTTCAACTAAAACTATTAATTTCTCAAAGTAGTAAACACAATTTGGATACATACGGGCTACCTGCTTCTATAAAGCGCTCAGCCATAATTGCATTCTGGCATGTAAATTCACCATAAAGAGGGATCCTGAAATATAAAAGAAAGAGATCACCTGAAAGCCAATAAGAAAAGACCATTATAGCTTTGTTAAGTTCAAAAGGAACCCCCCCCCACCCAAAAAAAAAAAAAAGGAGGACGTGCCAGACCAATGGGTGACTGGGAGGCTCATATAGGTCCCCCTGAATTTCTGCTGCAGCACGTGGACAAATTGATTGGGTAAACCCAATATTTACAGAGGGATACCATATCATTTTTCTATTTACTTACTTAATAAAACCCACCAATTTGATTCCTTGTTCCAAAAATCAACATTTTCCATGAAATCAGTAGTGCACTTGTTCTCCAATTAATCAACTACATTTATTTTTCTCCAATGTTCTTAATTTCATCATTATAAGCATGATATTCAGAGTTTGCATGTGTAATTTAAGAATACTTATTGTATAACGCATTATAAGCATTTCATTATTAGACATTATAGAGACTGAACCTTAGCTTTTGAAACAGTCCAGGAATGGGAGATGAAGAAGTCAATGGACTGTTCAAAATTGCAAGCTTCAATATTCTGTTTGGATTTTTCAAGGCCCAGGTCAATCCATATGAGCCTACCAGGAATCCCTACAAGGAGAATGAGACATACAAATATTAGACATATAATGCAATAGTAATTATACTATATTTGTAGTTATAAAACACTACATACTCCGGTCTTCTATAAATCGGTTCAGACCTGAACAACAAGTAAAAATGGAGATTTGACCCCCAGCACATCAAGTAATTTATCGAATTCCTCATGGAACTCCTTTTCTGTTACAGTAAAGATGGAAAAAAAATTCAGAAAGTTGAGCTTTACAAAACAAAAATATTATAAATGGTAATAAATCAAGATTTATGATCTGTAAATCAAGAACCTGTGTAGTTAAAACCATATCCTGGCTGCGGCTTGTCACTGAAACCAAATCCTATCCAATCAGGTGCAAAGCAGTGGAACCCAGATTCTGACATCTGCTCAAGAAAAATGCAAAATAAAAGCTTTTAATGATGAACAATGAAAGCACAATTATTCAAGGATAGCTGCAGCAGGTAAAGTTACTTGTACCCAATTATAGAATCCCTATATACCAAGCACAAAATTTCTGTTGTCCTTGGATTCAAAGATCATGTTTGACAAGATTTCCTGGGAGAATATAATTCTCCCTCTTCTTTTCTGAATTTTTATAGTTTCCTTTTTGCAGTTTTCAGCTCATATGAGGAAAAGAACCAACCATATTGAAATTCAGATACCTTACATCTCAATGTAGATTAAGTGGGAAATCGCAATACCAAACAGCCTCACTTCTTGGTATTAGGTGAAAGACGCTGGGACTCAAGTAATTCAAGTCTTAAGAACATTTACGGTGCCTTCTGTACCGTACCCGAACTAAAGATTCCTAGGAAACGCAGGAAACTAAGAAAGAAACTCAATTGATAGATTGGTTTGGAACCATGATTGAGTGAGTGCTTAGCCTAAACACGGTGATAACTCAAGAAATTCCAGAAACAGGACTATCAATGCATTGAGCCAAATGTATTATCGTTTGAAAAGTTTCAGATAGTATTTGGTTTTGCAATGATTGGGCAAGAGCCAATTGATTGGGGAGCTTTGAGAAATCTAAGCAGAGGCATCTAAAGGTCGTCCAACTATCTAAGTACATGCTTTACAATGGACATCAAGGCATTATCTTTCATTGCAAGAGTATATAACGATAACATGTTAGATGAGATTGCATGGTTTTGGATTAGGAGGAACATGGAAATCTTAAGAAGCTTCAAATTAAGACTGATATGATAACGTAGATGGATGGTCTAATTGCATAGTCCATCCAAAATATCACTTCTTAGGTGTAGATACACGGTGGAGACCCTCGGACAACAGTAATTGGCACACAACTACTTATGAATTCAAAAATTTAGACCAGAGTGTAGTCAGACCCAGATATTATTTTACATTCTAACCATATAATAATAAATTTTTTATGCTTTTTAAAAATATATTGTACATGTATAACAAGGAAATGTGATTTCGAAAAGGAAATGTCATGACAACTAGAGGTATGTTGAGATCTCCAAACTGCAAAACCTGAGACATAACAACTCGATAGCTATAAGATTGTGTAGGAGCCCCATGAAGGAATACAATGGTTCCTCTCCGGCTTTCAGGAGATCCTGCAAGGCCATAATTAATTATCAATCATTCGTAATGAATAGGAGAGCAATTAATGTTACAGCAGTGTAAAGTTTACCTGTTTCTCTCACAAACCATCTAAGCTTCCCAGATTTGATGCGAGACCCATATTCCTTGCCCTTATCCTCTATCCTCTACAATTGAAAGACATGCACATTATAGCGACAGCAATTTTTTGTGACCGCAGAATCTAAAAATTGGTCATACAATCACAATGAATGAAATACCTTTGCAGCAACAGGTAAGTAAATAACTATTAATGACATTATAATTTATTTCAAGACTTCAAGAAAAATAGCCACTATACCAAGTAACAGCAGCGGTCCAATATTACAATAGAAATGCATGGTTAATGGAGATTTATTATTTTATTATTTATTTTTTTTCCTACCAGACAATTCAAACTAATGGTCCTTCATAGATATTTCTAAATTCCAATCCAAATTTATCAAACACAACATGCATGTTTGAAGGCTTGACATACAAAAATAGTCATTATCCAGTGTTGGTCCTGCTAAATAGAGTGAATCAAGTACGCTCTTAATCTTAGTTTTTTTTTTTTTCCTTTTTTAATAAATTAACTGGCTGCTCTTATGACTCAAAACCTATGGCCTCACACTTGGTAGCCTAAGACTTTTGCCGACAAAACAATAGTTAATGTCAAAAAAAAAAAAAAAAAAAAAAAAAAAAACATGAAACACCACACAAAATCCATGAATTGGAAGGCTTAAGCACAGAATTCTTTTAGATTCAACCAATAAACCCTCTAAAGCTCGTTGAAAAAGAATGAATTATAATTACATAGAGCATTTGGCCGACGTTTCCGTCCTCGGCCGGACTCTGGGGAAGCTGAATGGCCTCTCGGCTCGACGGGTTGTCGGTGACGAAACCGAAAGGATTGAAAGCCGGTGTGTCTTTGGTTTCCTTCTTCTCTGAAGCATTGACAATGACCGTTCTTGCTCTTCTTCTACTTCTCCAGTATGTTCTGGTGGTGGTGGTGGTAGGTATTGAAGAAAAGGATGGGAGGTTGAGATGAGGAGAGAGCAGAGTCCAAGCCATTGGTTTAGAGGTGGAGAGTTTGAACTGAACCGACACCACCAGGCATTTGGCCCTCCTTTTAAATTCTTCAAGGATGAGGGATTTTGGCAAGCCTACGCGCTCTGTTCCACGCGGATATGGCTGGCGGGACGAGAATCGGTTGGTTCCTAACGTCCGTGCGTTTTTCCTTTTTCATTTTTTTTTTCTCTATTTCAATTTTTTTTCTTTTATTTATTTATTTATTAAATTTATACTCTCTTTTAATTTTTTGACCCCACTAATTTCTTAGGATGGTAAAGTTATTGTTCATCATGCATCAATTAATACGAGAGTAAACTCAATCAATGGTACTCCCACTGTTGCAATTCCCACCTTCATTAGCCAACGTGCCTTAATTCACATACTTCAACGTGAGTATTCATATTATCCTCATAATATTTCACTTTTTGTTTTTAAATATAAAAATTCATATCTTACCGAATTCATTTTTCTTATTTCTAAGTCGAATTTAGAAAAGATACATCTAAATAACCAAACCACCCCCCCCCCCCCCCCCACCAATCCCCGAGGTCTTCTTTTTCCTTCATTTGACATCATATTACCTTTTAAATCTAGCATTTCAATGAGTAGAGTAAAAGTTACGTCAAAATTTAATTAAAAGGACGAATAAAAAAAATTAAAAAAAGATGAAAAAAGAAGAGACAGAGATAATTCAAAAGGGAGAGAGGCTACTATGTGGGATTTCAAAAGCTCTTAGGGTGCGTTTGGTTCGGGGAAAGTGAATGTGATGCTAGGGAATGGGACATTACTTGGGAATGGGAATGTGATGAATATTACCTATCCTCACGTTTGGTTGGTTGGGAATAGGTATTGTGAATCCTTTAAACATTTCTAAATCCTATGTTTGGTCAGGAATATTATTCCTATTTGAATGAAATTCCTATAATACCCTCACTCTCTTTCTCTCTTTCTCTTTCTTTCTTTCTTTCTTTCTTTCTTCTTTTTTTTTTTTTTCTCTCACACAGTCACACTACCCTCTCCCCTCTTTGGAATTGCCGTCGTCGATAGCTTCAGAATCACCCCTCACCACCATCGTCTTCTTCTCCGGTGAAATCCACACCCCTTACCTTAGCAATTTCCAGCAAAATATTGATGAAACCCCTTTAATTCAACACTCCTCTTCATCCCCTTCACCAAGCACTTGAATTTCAGCCCAAATAACTCTCAACATTATACCCAAAAATAGCCGAAAATTGCACACAAACCATAGCCGGAAATCGGGCTCATCACACCACACCACACCACACCACACCACACCAATTTCTTTCCTATCAAACCATTTTCAACCATAAAATTTGATTTTTAAAAACCCAAATTTTAGATCTGTAAACGAAGAGAGAAAAAAGAAAGAGAGAAGAGTGGAGAAGATGGGATCGGCGATGGAGAGTGTGCAGAGAGATGGAATCGGCGGAGGAGAGTGCGCAGAGAGATGGAATCGGCGGAGGAGTAGAGAGCGGCGCCGTCACAAGCATGCCTAAAAGGATTTCGCCAGCCCAATCTTGCTCTTCTCTGTTTCCTCCAAACCCTCCGTCGCCGGAACTCATGGAAGAACTTCGATGATGTTTCTTCGGCGACTCCGCCATCCCTGGCGCCTTTATCATCCCCGGTTCCACTGTCACCGATTTCGACAAAGGCTCAATTCTTGCTTTTTCGTCAATCCAGATCTGCCAAGCTCTCCCACTAGCATCGACATGGGCGAAATAGTTGTAGGAGGAGAAGGGACATCGAAGGAATAAAGTTTTGTTGTGTGTAAGAGGTGAGGGCATGCTTGGGCTTTTATTTTTTGTAATTCACTTGCCCGGGCAACGATTTGCAAACCCACCCCCCCTTGGTTTTCACATACCCAGCCTCAGTGGGAAACTCAAGCTAGCGGGAATGACTCTTTGCTGGCCATCAGTCCGTTCCAAACATGGTAAATGGGAATATTGGTTCACTCCCGGGCATGGTAACCCCAAACCAAACGCACCCTTACAAAAATCCTAGGATATGTGTCATGTTGTTAGATAAAGGATGTTTTAAGAGAGTCCCACATATAAATTTTTATCAAAAAACATTATATGGTTTGCTCATACAAACCAATCAAAATTTATTGTTCTCTCTTCCTGTTGTGTTTAACTAAAATTTTTGTTGGCTTTGATTGGCATGTGTGACTTCATTAAAACATATATTTTTTATTAGGGAATTTTGGCCAAAACCCTTATGTATAAGAGTTCTAAGATAATAGAACCCATTAAAACTGATGTTTAGTAAAAACCCCATTTGACAGTAAAAAAACTAATAGATCCTTGTTTTTAGAAATTCCCTTAATTTACAATCGTGCCATGTTACACACCTGGGCGAAAAAATAGGCTTCCCATCTTCCCACGTTCCATTGTTTCCGGCGGAAATATATAAACGTAGGCCACAAAAAAATCTTTCCAAAAATCACTTTCCATCGTTAGACACAGCACCAAACATCCATTCTAGGGTTTTTTCTTCACATACGAGCATCCCCCAACAAAACTAGACGATTTGGAGAACACGGATTGAAATCTGGTTTTGAGGAAAAAGAAGAAGAAGAAGAAGCAAACGAAGTAGTAGAAGAAGAAGAAAGGGAAGGGAGGCATTTAACTATAGTATCAGATCTGAAAAAGCAGATCAACCTTCTTTTTCTTTAAGCGTTTGGTTCTTTATATTGAAAAGTTGCCCCTCCTTTTTGTTGAACGTGATCTCACCATCATAAATTTACATATGCAAGGAACCTGTTACATTGTTTATTTGATATTGTTATAAACAAAACTGTCAAACAACATCAGTTCATTGTTTTTGTATTATAACATGTGTATGGACATAACAGTACTAGTTTATAATACTAACAACAGTAATCTGGTACTGTTGCATGATATATGGGTTATTTTCAAAACAACAATAAAGTGAAATTGTTGCTAATACGAAAAACATGTTATCATACTAACAACAGTACTTTGATACTGTTGCTAGTAATGATTCAACAGTAACCTAATACTGTTGCATGATATATGATTTATTTTCAAAACAGCAGTGAAGTGATACTGTTACTAGTACAAAAAACATGTTATAATACTAACAACAGTACTTTAATACTGTTGCTAGTAATGATTCATCAAAAATCTGGGAAAAACGATTGAAATAGATGAAACTCTTGCAACCGGTTGAAGAGAGAGAAAATTTTGGAATTTAATTTTGAATTCCCTCCATCGGCACTGGTTTGAAGAGAGAGAAACATGATGGAGCTGAAAATGTCTCTCCCACCAAAACATATCCCCCCAAAAATGGTTACTCTTCTATATCTTAATATGGAAATATGTTTTTCCCATATCTACTGTACGTGAGATGCGGAATTATCAAACAAAGGGTATATTTGGTATATAAAATCACAGATTTACCTTATCACAAATAAAAACTTCAAAAAAATGGGTTATTAAATTACTAAATCTTAAGTAGGGTTTTTTGCTAAAGGCAGACCCCTAATAGGGGTTATTACTAATTTTCCCTTTTCATTACTGAAGTTTCACTAATAAGGTGCCCTCAACATAACAGATTTAATGAAATGATAAGTGTATTCAATTTTGTGTTTGAAATAGTTGTAAACGATGAAAGAACTCATGGGAGGAGGGATGAGAAGGCCCTCCTAGCACTCTTACACATCAAAATTAGCTTATAAAGATATTCTTTTTTTCCTTTCATTAAATAAGAAATCCTCAATTTGAGTCTCCTAAACTGTCAAGTTTGATTCTTTTAAACATTAGAGATAAATTTAATACGGCCAGTGCTACTTGCACTCCATGGAGGACATCAAGGAAATCAAAGAAAGAAATACAAATTGGACAAGGCATTCAACCAAGAAGCCAAAAACACTAACAAAAAAACATGCTAAAATCACATACCACCCTCTCTATGAAGACGAGAGGTAAAACAAAACCAATTCCAAAACACCTCAAAGAGGGCAGTTATTATATACTGCAGAAAATGTAGGTTTAATGACATGTGATAAGGAGGAGAAATAGAGAGCTAAAATTTGAGAGATGTATTTGACGTCTAACGTCTAACGCCTAACAATTCTCTATTTCTCTCCTTTACCCACGTGTCATCAATCCTACGTTTACTGCACCATGCAGTAAAAGTAGCCAACGCTCCAAATCTGAATCCAAAAATATGAATTTCCATTCTCATCTTTCTCTAATATTGCGTAAAGG
The DNA here is from genome assembly GCA_039720395.1 of Liquidambar formosana. Classification (NCBI taxonomy): domain Eukaryota; kingdom Viridiplantae; phylum Streptophyta; class Magnoliopsida; order Saxifragales; family Altingiaceae; genus Liquidambar; species Liquidambar formosana. The sequence goes on from CM077826.1 coordinate 14,807,566, forward strand.
ACAAAAATGCCCTTAAATCTCATCACAATTCACGAACACCTCATCCATTGTCTGCATATCCCTCAACCATTGTTTCCACTTCCTCTCCCCATCATCCACTGAGTAACCTCACCCCTCAAACTCCATCGACGGGGGGTTTTTTTTTTTTTTTAATTGTCGTAGAAATTCCTTGCAAAGAAAACATGCAATGGGTTGTCTAGAGGGACCTTGATGCTGTAAAAAAAAAGGGCCGTGCTGGGTTTTTGCGATGGGATTCTAAGGATTCCTGCAACACTAGAAAGTTTTGAAGGGATTTGTGCCAATTTGTGTATTTTCAAAGCTTTGAAGGTTTGTTTCTTGTTGGAGGCCGACGAATTTGCCGGAGAAGACGAGCCCCTCAGATCTGTTTTTTTCTTATTTTCTTCTTTTTAATTATTATTTTTGACATGGGTTGCTTGAACATGAATTTTCAATGGATTTTAAGGGTGCTCTGTTATGATTTTGAAGAAGCGAAAATGGGTTGAACCCAAAAAAAAAAAAAGGAAAAAAAAAAAAAAGCCCAGAAAATGGAGAATGTCAGAAATACGGAGCAGTTGGGCGTGGTTGAATATGGCTACTGTTGAGAGGAGGGGGGGAGGAGACGGTTGAGGTTGCCGGTGAATGGGTGTTCGTGAGAAGAAGGGTATTTTTGTCCTTTAAATTGTATAAGGGAAAAGGGGGAGCGCGAATAGCGCTGGCCATAACTCAATATAAAGACGAAAATTGCAGAGTACAGCTGGTTAGGATAAAACTAACCTCTCATACCTTGACAGAAGGCCTCGAAAATACTCTGCAACCATGACGGGCGACAGCACATTTTCTCCGAGCGACGAAGCCCTGTCACCGAACCCTAACCTCGAAATCACGGTCAATGCCTTCACCATCTCTTCTGGTTTTTCATTTTCTCTGTAAAATTACGTGTTCTTCTGTGTGAGGTTATCTTACTTGGTACAACGTGTTATAGAGTTTTTAGTTTGAGAATTTTTGTGTTTAGAATAGCGTTGAATTCATGGAATTGTTTGACTCAGTTAGATTAGTGAGAAAATTTATTAGACTCGGTTTGGTTACTGAGAAAATTAAGGAAAGGAAAAGAAAAGAAAAGAAAATTTGGAGTTTTAAGCTTCATGTTGCTTTGGTTTTTGAAATGAAAAAAAAAAACTTGTTTTGACTTATCTGAATGGTTGTATTAGGCCTAGTTGAATCCAAAATTGAAGGAAAAGTAAGGGTCCGTTTGGATGTCCTGTGGAAAATAAAAATGGGGCCTGTTGTATTTCACATATTGAAGGTTGAAAATGCTGGAGTTATTGGATCAATTTTCAAAAATCATGAAATGCCTTTGTTTTGAATTTCTACTTTCATTTGTAATGATGGCTGTCGTTGTCTTGAATTTCCCCATTCAAAATGATTGATTTGTTATTGGAATTATATTTAAAACACGATGAAACAATTCAATTTTGATGTGATATCCAAATATGCCCTTAATTTCATAATTTTAGTTCAATTTTGTTTTTGTACATTTTCTCAGCTACCAAATAGGGCTATAGGGAATCAATTGTTGGCAGTACATCTAGATGCTTAGGCTTTAGGTGTTTGGACAGCTGATTGAGATGGTTTGTTCACGTCATTCCGTGCAAGGAGGACTAATGACTAGTTGAGTATGAAGGAGTGGGGTTTGGTTGAAGGTGAGAGTGCAACATAAGAGAGGAATAATTCGAGCTTCTTGTAAGTGAAATTCAACTGAATGATAGGTAAGGGTTTCAAAAGGAACTCGGTAGTAGAGGAGGGAGGAGGAGGTACTAAGGCAACATTAGAAATCACAAGTTTGAAATTGAATAGTGATCCAAAATAGATCCAATACCGAGAGGCCCCCTCATTTGAGATGTTGAATTTAGGAAGATGATTTGGGATAAATAGCACTACTACTTTGAAAAATAAATAACAAATATGTTAAGGAATTTACATAGATTGCACATAGCAGCTTAAAAGTTATTCAAATTACAAATATTATAACAAATAAATAATACTCCCTTTGTTCTTACTTTATTGGTCTCCTTTCCTTTTTAGGATGTTCCAAAATTATTGTCCCCTTCAAAAAGTCAATGATTATTTTTCTTTGATTTCCTAAAATACCCTTTCTCATTGGTATTTTATCTTTTTCCAAGTACGCTTGAGGGAAAAATTGGAATGCTAAAACATATATATTGATGTAACAGCATTTAATAGGGTTTCCTAAAAAAATGTGTTTTTTCAAGGGGATAGTCAATTAGGAAAGGAGGGAGTATACTATTGCATTAGTTGTTAATCTATGTACGAAGTTACAACACAAAGAACATAGAAGTCACACACGTGTGTGCGCGCATGCACACACACACTAAGTACCTAAAATTTATATTCAGATCAAACACTAACAGAGCATGAAGCGGGAGTGGGGGTTGGGTGAGGGGTAGGGCAGGGGCGGGGGTGGGGAAGTAGAGGGATATAGAAGAGTCAAAGGTTCTCCTCTTATACTTTTCCTTCATTTCTTATTAATAATATTTTCTTGTTGCTTATCAAAAAAAGAAAGAAGAGTCAAAGGCTTAGGACATGTAGGAAGCGTTTGCGGAAAATATATATATATATATACAGGGCTGATCGGGTGCAGGATATCCCGCCCATGATCAAAGCTTTATATCTATATTGTGGGATGAAATTGTAGAGAAAACTCAAGCAAAATTTTATAGTTAGTTAGAATCATAAAAGAATCCCCCCCCCCCCCCAAAAAAAAAAACAAAAAAAAAAAGTGCAAATAGTTTTCTTTTGAGAAAGCCACACTAATGTAGAGAAGGAGAGAGCATGCTTTTACCTCTTTTTTCATTTTTGTAAGGACAGTATTGAGTATATAACTAAACATTAATTTGATATGATTTAATGGGAATCCTATTATTTAGAAACTTTTTTACATTTTTGTTAAATTTAAGAAGAGTTTAGTTGGGAGGTGGGGTCATGGCCTTGCCCTCCCCCTTCATCACAAGGTTTCATCTTACCTAGAATCAAGATTCTCTCAAGAGAGAATCGCAGTTCTTAAAGGTTTCCGATTTGGGAGCACGGAATTGTGGTTTTGAAGCGGGAGTGGCGCCCTATGTAGAAGGTTCCTGCTTCTAGACGCTACCCCAAAGACGCTCAAAAATCAAATACCCCCCCCCCCCCCTTTTTTCTTTATTTATTTATTTAAGAGTAGACATTTAAATAATTATGCCCCTGTTTTATGGTCCACAAATTAATATTAAAGAGGAATGGTTTAGATAATATAAATAAATAATTCAATAAATATATAGCATTTTTACAACAATTGGTGAGTTGTTCCGCATAGGTTCATACTAATATCACCTAGCCTCTTGCGGATTATGGTGCTCAAGTGTTGCATAAAACCAGATGCTTAATAAAATCCACAAGAACCTGAAATGAGGTGTTTGCAGTGATCATATGATATGTAGATGACATGAAGTGGCAGCAGAATGGCACAGGGGATATACAGTTGATAAAGGATTTTGAAATTATATATGATCTCATGCAATGCCTGAAATGCCATATGGCATTTTAGTTGATTGTGTATTGAACAATAATGTGAATTAACTTCCATTAAGGAAAAGGTGACGATACAGTTGGTGTAGCATTCATATGATCAGGACAAGGAGTTCATCTATAAGAATTTGCTAGAAGAAAAGATTCATGATAGGAAGCATAAATGCACCAAAGGAGGTATTAACAGCATAGTATTTTATAAACACTCCCCTAGAACCAAGCATACTTCAAAAATGTTGGTAATCTATTGATTAGGAAGAAAGCTGTAGTGAATGTCTTATCCAAAAGCATCTAAGTTTTTTCATTTCAACTCATAGTTTCTGTTTTGTACTTTATGGGGAAAGGTATATTAACTCATTGTGGATAATATGCATGTAGAGATTAAAGGGATCTAGTTGGAGAAGCAAGCTTGTATAGCAAGTTGTTTTTTATATATCTTGTTTGTTTGTTTGTTTGTCTAGTTATTTCTTTCGTTTTTTAGAACTACTAAAATATTAATAGTGTATGTTTCTAATCCAGATGGAAGAAGGTTCTCAAAACAGTGAGGAACTGCTTGAGAATGAAGACAATGATCTTGAGAATGAATGTGAGCAAATGCTTGAGATTGAAGGAAATGACCATGAAAACGATGGAGACAATACAGCCATAACTGATGGTCAAAATGACCTCTCTCAAGGGAAGGACTATCCTCCACCAGTTGTTGGAATGGAGTTTGAATCATATGATGATGCTTACAACTACTATAATTGCTATGCGAAGGAACTGGGATTTGCAATAAGGGTAAAATCTTCATGGACAAAACGGAACAGCAAAGAGAAGCGTGGTGCAGTACTCTGTTGCAACTGCGAGGGTTTCAAAACGATCAAAGAAGCAAACAGTAGAAGAAAGGAAACAAGAACTGGCTGTCTGGCAATGATAAGGTTGAGGTTAGTGGAATCCAATAGGTGGAGGGTGGATGAGGTTAAGCTTGAACACAACCACTTATTTGATCCTGAAAGAGCACAAAACTCCAAGTCTCATAAGAAGATGGATGCTGGGGCTAAAAGAAAGGTGGAGCCAACTCTTGATGTAGAAGTACGAACAATCAAGTTGTATCGAACACCTGTGGTGGATTCAACAGGTTATGGAAGCTCGAACTCTAATGAAAGAGAAATCAATAACCATGTTGATCAGTCCAAGCGCTTGAAGCTTAAAAAAGGATATGCACAAGTCATTTATAATTATTTCTGTCGGGCGCAGCTAACAAATCCAAACTTTTTCTACTTGATGGATCTCAACGATGAAGGGCATTTGAGGAATGTCTTCTGGATTGATTCTAGGTCGAGAGCTGCATATGGTTATTTTGGTGATGTGGTTGCATTTGACACAACATGTCTGTCCAACAAATATGAGATTCCGCTCTTGGCATTTGTTGGAGTAAATCACCATGGGCGGTCTGTTTTGCTGGGTTGTGGTCTGCTTGCAGATGAGATACTAGAGACATATATTTGGTTATTTAGGGCATGGCTTACATGTATGTCAGGACGCCCTCCACAAACTATCATTACAGACCAGTGTAAGGCCTTGCAAAGTGCAATTGCAGAGGTGTTTCCTAGGGCTCACCATCGTCTTTGTTTGTCGCATGTCATGCAAAGCATTCTTGAGAACTTGGGTGAATTGCAGGAATCCGAAGCATTTCAAATGGTATTGAATGGAATAGTCTATGATTCTCTAAAAGTGGATGAATTTGAAACAGCTTGGGAAGATATGATCCAGCGTTTTGGAGTTAGGGATTGTGTGTGGCTTCAAACTTTGTATGAAGATCGAGAACGATGGGCTCCAGTTTATGCAAAAGACTTTTTTTTTGCCGGCATGTCCACTTTTCAACAGGGCGAGGCCATGAGCCCATTTTTTGATGGGTATGTGCATAGACAAACTTCTTTGAAAGAATTTTTTGACATGTATGAGTTAGTTCTTCAAAAAAAGCATCAGAAGGAAGCTCTTGATGATTTTGAGTCCAGAGATTCAATCCCCACGTTGAGGACAAGATGCTATTACGAGTTACAGCTTTCTAAAGTGTATACGAGAGAAATATTCAAGAAGTTTCAAGATGAGGTAGAGATGATGTCGTCTTGTTTTAGCATGGCACAAGTTCATGCTAATGGGCCGATCGTTACATACATGGTCAAAGAACATGAGGCTGAGGGGAGTCTAAGGGAGGTAAGGAATTATGAAGTTACGTATGATAAAGCAGGAGTTGAAATTCGTTGCATTTGCAGTTGCTTTAACTTCAAAGGTTACTTATGCCGACATGCATTATGCATACTCAACTATAGTGGCGTGGAGGAAATTCCATATCAGTACATTCTGTCACGATGGAGGAAGGATTTGAAGCGCTTATACGTACCAGATCTTGGCTCCAATAATGTTGATATTACTAATCCAGTTCAATGGTTTGAACACTTGTACAGACGAGCCATGCAAGTTGTTGAAGAAGGGATGATATCTCAAGATCATTACATGGTTGCTTGGCAAGCTTTTAAGGAGTCTTTGAATAAGGTTCGTCTTGTAGCAGACAAGCATGTATAATAATTAATAAATAAAATTAATGTGTAAAATTCTTTGTAGAATTGATTGTTCAATGGCCCTTTCATGTGTGGAGCTCTTCAATGTGTTTGTTGCAGACTGCAGGGTGAATGGCCTTCGAGTGTGTTTCACCCGAATCCTTTAAGATGCTTCTCAGTGAAAGGATTTTGAAAATGAGAATCATGACACTTGGCTGCGATTTTCTGAATTGATTCTGGGACTAGTAACAAGTCTCCATTTGTGAAAAGGCCTATTTGGTGATAACTTAAGCAAAAACAAATGGCCTTTTCCTTCCTAAAACCGAATTTTACTGTTGTCGAGGTAATGACTCATATGAGATGTTCCACACTTACACAAGTAGTGATAGCTGTGAAAAATTAGAATGATAAGCTCAAGGGAGTACACGTAAGGCTTGACTACTCGATCAATCTACAGAAACACGACTCCTTGTAACATTTGTATGATCAATATCTTGTGGAATCCATTGTTTGATTAAATAACCTTCGTATAGAGGCCGTGTGTTCCAAATATGACATCAATCAAATATCAATAGCCATCTGGTTCTTAAACTCAACTTTTTAATTAATAAAAAATCTTATTTTTATCTACTTATCAACCTGATAATTGGCAAATAGCAAGTACGAGGGTGTAAAAGAAACATCCAATATTCTAAACCAACAATGAATTTTGCAAAATATGAGTCACACCAAGTGTCATTAAAAATTGTATAAACAAATTTATGTAAAATTACGTCCTGACATCATAATATCTTTGTTCATTTTATAACAATCGATAGTTACCACTTTTATCTCTTAATATCAACAAATATGTATCAATACTTCTCCGTAAAAAGAAAACTTCTAATATGGGATCTTGGATTAAAATTCTGTTTGGACCTTTTTTTTGAAATTATCGGTTATTTGATTAATGATTTAAGTGATCCTGATCCAGACAACTTGAAATAGAAATTTAGACGAAATTCTCATCTAGGATTTGAGACTGAAAGAGGACTATCTCCACAAATCTGAATTGAAGATCACTTACATTCAATAATTTAAGAGAATGCGAATTTGCTATCATACCATCGGTTTGACACCTTAATGTCCAATATTGAATTTTGTTCAAACCCAAACCCGGTTTGATATGTCCGCCCTCCTGAACTGAAACCATATCCGATTAAACCCGCCCCCAATAAGATCGGGGTGGAACCATCCCTAGGTAGGTAAGTGCAGGGCAATCAGAAGAGAAGAAGAAAGGGCTTTCATGAGGCGTTTGACGTCCAAGACGCTTGACCGTCTTCGACGAGGGTGAGGGACGCCCTCTGTTAGCTCCATCAACCTCTTGTTACCCTTGCTCCATCAAGCCCCTGTTCAGGTACGTCGTAATCTGATTTCTTGCATATATTTTTATATATTCTGTGCATCCAAACAATGGGTTTGGAAATTGTAAATGCTTTCAATAGTCAGTTTCAAAAGCTTGATAAAAGGATTGGGATTCCAACTTTATGGCAATCTGTATTGCGTAACTTCAGAATCCCACAGAATTGGAAGGAATTCCAATTCCATGCAACAAGAAATGCAGCCTTTTTGGATATTCTTTTAAAATTGGATGTTTTAGTTCACATGTTGTTCGCTAGGGTTAGGGTTTCATTGATTTTCTTTGTGTTTGATACTCTCTCTTTTTTGGGTCGAGTTGTGTTTGATACTACAGTGTCTTCAAATGTCGTTCTTTTCTTTGGACTTCCCAATACACACAGGTGTACCTCTTTTACTCTTGTATATTGTTAATGTGTAGCTTTCCAGTTTGGAATTTGAAGGGTATCTAGGAATCTTTTCCAGCTGGGTTGGTGTTAGATTGTAAATAAATCATTTTTAGAATAAGAAGCATGATCCATCAGCGCTGATTGGTCGATGAAATGCATTTACAGTACTACTCTGCTTGGTTACTGAGGAAACTGAGGAAGATAAAAAAATTTGCAAAATTTTAAATCTAATGTTTTGTTTCTCAATATTTGAATCCCACCTTAAGTAAGCTAATTAGTTGTATCGTAGATACCTATGGTTGTTTCTCTTTTGAAGAACCTAAGATTCAAAATTTGTACTCTTCTTTCCTTCATCTTCTTAGCTACCAAGTGGAGGAATAGTGTAATAGCTTTGTTTATCAGAAAGAAAAAATGCTTATTGTAGAAATCTAGGTAGAAGTCATTTATCTTTGAAATTCCTTTCAGAACATATACTGAGCTGATATTTATCCATCTGAAGTCTTGAAGATACATATGTTTTTACCTTATAGGATATGTAGCTCTCAATGTCTTGAGTTTGAATAGTATCTTGTCATCTTTGTCACTTCTGCATGTTGCTGTTATACTGTGAGTAAACTGTAATTGGCTACTGTAATTCTTCTAAAACACATATAACCCCCCTTCCCACCCAAACCCATACTTAAAAACAACCCCACAAAAAAAGGGCGCAAAGGGTGATGAATTAATCAGGAAAAGAAAAGAAAACTTGAAATCTTAGAAAATGAAGTTTAGGAAAGTAAGCTTGATCATTTGAAGCATGAGAGCAACCTGCTTGAAAGGGAAGGTGCTAAATGGCATGTGCAAGGACAGACTGGACAGTTTCCTCTCTAATGTTGTGCTAAACATTGGTTTGGTGTTAACTGTTAAGGCCTCCTACATGGGGGATTCTAGAACATTATATGCTTAAAGTTATTTATATATCCATGTAAGTCGGATATTTAGCATTAAGTTGATTTTATAAGATTGATAAGATAGGGTTAATTTTGAGACCTGTGCCATCCACTTCTAAGGATAACATTTTTCAACACACTGTTAATTAGAAACAGAGTAAATATGTATAATCTAGCATTTAAGCGTTGGGGGTGACAATCATGATCTAGATCATGTTTTAAACGGGTTACGACCTCTTTGCGTGACAAAATGTTTAAATGACAGGTAACAACTTCCTACCTTAAATGTATCGTTTATCAGGACTCACCTTTGTTATGTAAACTGTTTCATCTCCATTAATTTTTAATTTGCTAGTCAGTGTCATCTTTCGTTGACTTATCTTATTGTTAGGGTTTGGATTTGTATTTCAGATGGAAGAAGCCTCTTTCAGCAGTGGTCAAGTGCCTGATATTGTTGAAGGCAATGAAACTCAGAAAGAAAGTGATGGTGAGAGAACAGAGTTAGATGGGCAAAATGTTGGACCTCAAGGAAGGAAGGAGTTTGTTGCACCTGCTGTAGGGATGGAGTTTGAGTCATACGATGATGCATACAACTATTATAATTGCTATGCTAAGGAAGTGGGTTTTCGTGTCAGAGTGAAAAATTCATGGTTCAAGCGGAATAGTAGAGAGAAATATGGTGCTGTACTTTGTTGCAGTAGCCAGGGTTTTAAAAGAATTAAAGATGTAAATCGTTTACGGAAGGAAACAAGAACTGGTTGTCCTGCAATGTTAAGGATGAGATTAGTGGATTCCAAAAGGTGGAGGGTACTCGAAGTTACACTTGAACACAACCACTTATTAGGTGCAAAGGTCCACAAGTCAATTAAGAAGTTGGGCACTGGAACCAAAAGAAAGTTGCAGTCAAATTCTGATGCGGAAGTACGAACGATAAAGTTGTACCGAGCACTTGTGATAGATGCTGGGGGTAATGGGAACTCAAATTTTAATGCAAGAGAAATCAGGAATTTTTCTGATCATCCCAATCAATTGAACCTTAAGAAAGGTGACACACAAGCCATTTATAACTACCTTTGTCGTATGCAATTGACCAATCCAAACTTCTTTTACTTGATGGATCTTAACGATGAGGGGCGTTTGAGGAATGCGTTTTGGGTTGATGCTAAGTCCAGGGCTGCATGTGGTTATTTTGGTGATGTGATATTTTTTGACAATACATATTTGTCAAACAAATATGAGATCCCACTTGCGGCATTTGTCGGGATAAATCACCACGGCCAATCTGTGTTGCTGGGATGTGGCCTGCTTGCTGGTGAGACAGCAGAATCTTATGCATGGTTATTCAAAGCATGGCTTTCATGTATGTCAGGGCGCTCTCCACAAACTATTATTACAGACAGGTGCAAGGCTTTGCAAAACACAATTGCAGAGGTGTTTCCAAAATCTCATCATCGTTTTGGTTTGTCACATATTATGAAGAAAATTCCGGAGAAATTGGGAGGATTGCGCAACTATGACGCAATTAGGAAGGCATTGATTAAAGCAGTTTATGAAACTCTAAAAGTGATTGAATTCGAAGCCGCATGGGGTTTTATGGTCCAGCGTTTTGGAGTTAGTGATCATGAGTGGCTTCGATCTTTGTATGAAGATCGAATTCGTTGGGCTCCAGTTTATTTAAAAGACACAGTCTTTGCCGGAATGGCTGCTGCACGTCTAGGCGACACCCTGAATGCATTTTTTGATAGATACCTGCACAAACAAACTCCATTGAAAGAATTTCTTGATAAGTATGAGTTAGCTCTGCAAAAGAAGCACAAAGAAGAAGCCCTTGGGGATATTGAGTCAAGAAACTCAAGCCCCACATTGAAAACAAGATGTTCGTTTGAGTTGCAGCTTTCTAAAATTTACACAAGAGAAATATTCAAGAAGTTTCAATTTGAGGTCGAGGAGATGTATTCTTGTTTTAGTACAACACAATTACACGTCGACGGCCCAATTGTAATTTTCTTGGTCAAGGAGCGTGTTTTGGGCGAGGGAAATAGGAGGGAGATTAGGGATTATGAAGTTTTGTACAATAGAGCAGCTGCAGAAGTTCGTTGCATTTGTAGCTGCTTCAACTTCAATGGGTATCTATGCCGGCATGCATTGTGTGTGCTTAACTTTAATGGGGTGGAGGAGATCCCTTCTAAGTACATTCTGTCACGATGGAAAAAAGATTACAAGCGCCTGTATATTCCAGATCATGGCTCCAATAATGTTGATATTACTGACAGGGTGCAATGGTTTAATCAATTATATAGAAGTGCCTTGCAAGTTGTGGAGGAGGGGGTGATTTCTCTGGACCATTACAAGGTTGCATTGCAAGCATTTGAGGAGTCATTGAATAGGGTTCATGATGTAGAAGAAAAGCATGAATAACTCATGATGTAAAGGTGCGAAATCCTTTGTAACTAAAACTCCTTTTCATTTCCTCTATAATGTTGAGGGCTGTTTAATCTATTCTTGTGCAGAATGTATTTCTTTAAAAATCAAATTAAATGAGCATTTACAAACATGAAAAAGAACAGATCTCATTCTCTGGTTGGTTTTTGTAATTGTAAGCACTGTGTTACTCTTGACATGAAACTGTTTTTTCAATTGACTCAATCTTTTGCAGGTTCACTTTGAAGTCATTGAGCTTGAATTGTATTTAACAAGTCTAATAAGCTGGCATTTTCTTCTGAATAATTGGGAACTTTACACTTGTTGAAGCTATTACATAGGATAACTATTTACACGGAAATGTTTCAGTGCTGTATTAAAAGCATTTTGTCACTACATCATTTGGTTTAGTCCCTCCTTCCCTTCCCTAGTATCATTTGGTCTTGTGTTGTGTCCTTCACAGTATATATTCAAATAATATCTCCTGAAATACAATATATATTTTCCTGGCTTGATTTTTCACAGGTCTAATATTTGATTCGTATAAGGTGGTATGATGACTTTCAATTGGAATTTTGTTTGATTATCGGCTTTCTATGCTGCATTCAATCATCTATCAGCCAAAAGAAATTAATGATTAATCCAAGAAGTATAACTAGATTGATAATCCATATAGAGTTAGTGGGTTGATTGTTCATATTCATGTTTTTAAACATGAAGCAGTTTTCTAACACTATTTTGCCAGTTCAGAGGAAGAGCTTGTTGTCTGCTTGAGGAATAACTGGCCACAACCAGAGAAGGAACCTATTCCTTCACATTGATGGCTCGTTTAATGGTGACAAGGTTAAATTAAAGCTACTAAACTATCGAACACCTTATTAAGAAACTAGATTGATAATCATAAGGGATGATTGAATCCATGAATATATTGATTTTTAAAGTTGGTTAAGGTTGTGTACAATCCATGGCTATATTGAGTTTCTTGTTTGTTCTACAATGGAGGCTAAGGTTGGATGGAATTTGCTCTATTCTCAGTGAAGTATTTAGGAAGCTAGATGTGTGCTTGATGCCAGAATGAGTATGGCAAATTGGTGATGGACAAAAAGTTAGAATCTGGGAATATAGATTGTTACCAGTTGACAAAATGTAAGTATGCTTCAAGACGACAAAGTAATCATTTTACAAAGCATGTTTATAGTGCACAGTACTTACTATTTTACTGTCTCATCATCTGAGGATAGAAGTATGGAATGAGGACGAGTTGTTTTAAGGTGTTGGACTTTTGGGGCATCATTTTGGACAAGATTGTGAAGAATGAAGATTCATCAAAAATCAAAATTTTTGTTTGGAAGGCTGTGATGAATACTTTATCTGTTAAAGATAATTTGATCAAGCATAGAACTTTGGGGATAATATTTGTGTATAAAGCGATGGAGATGGCAAAACTGTGTTGCATGCATGTGTGCTGAAGGATTTTCATAAGGTAAGGGAGGTTTGGTTTCTGTAACCACTTGGGCTCAAATCTGAAAAATAGCCAAACTCATTATTTTGGAGATTGGCTTTCAGAGATTATCAATCATTTAAATGAAGAGTCTCTTATGTTGTGTCTTTGTTACAGCATCATTCATTTCAAATCGTAGAAACGAGTTGATTCTTGATGGTGTTTGCTTGTCCATTTGGAGTCCTTCAAAATGAGTTGATTCTTGATGATGTTGATTAGTCCAATGGAAATGGTTTTCAGAGCATCATGTCTATTCACTGACTATACACAGGCATAGGAGATGAGGAGAAATATCAATTTATCATCATCCCAAAACCCACTGATGGAGTTACTTTGGAGGGCATCTGAAGAGGGGTGGTACAACATCAAGTCTGATGATGGTGCCATGTTTGAGAAATTAGGGAATTGGTGTAGGAATCAGAGATTGCAAAGGTCCATTGTCTCACATTGAGCGTGGGAAATTGTTTGATTTTGAAACAATTTGGGATTTCGAACTGTGATGGTTGAAGGAGACACTCTCCATAGCCGATTCAAGAACACTGATCTTTTACAAGGACAATGTCTTTTGCCATCTTGATTGTGGAAGTCGCAAAAGTTCTAATGGTGTGGTTATAGCAGGTGTTTGTCTTTACGTGAAGCCATGGGGGAATTCAGTTGCTCATTTCCTTGGCTTGACAAAGCTAAAAATAATTTGTCTATAAGAATTCCACCTGTGCTGTGCTTATGGTGTGTTTGGATGAGAGATTGTAGGAGGGATTTGGGTTAAGTTGGAATTTTAATGCCAGAAGTATAGTGGTGGTAGTAAATACGAATGAGGTTGAAATCCCATCTTTTAACCGAAATCCCTCTAACAAATCTTTCATCCAAACGCGCCATTAATGTCTTGTATTTTTCAGTTGGTCCAAGCCCGTATAAAGGAGGGTTGTGGTAGATTCATGGCCACTCTAAAATTATAGTCACGTCTTATGAACATGAATTGAAATTTAACTATAGCTTTGCTGGAAAATTCTCATGATTTCTTGCATGATTTGCTTAAATCAAACTATAGGATCTGCATTTTTAAATAATGGAAAGGATTACGGCACAAATTTATACACAACTCTCAATTTTGTGACTTTTATATTATGTGAGACACACTTAGGATTAGATACCTTTCCATGTATGCAATGAATGTCAAATATCATGTATGATCACAAATCCCATCTGAATTTACAAATTCACATTTTTTATTTATAAAAAAACTCACATTTATGGATCCTTTAAATAAAATTTACTCCCTCTGTTACATATAAAGTGTCTTCCTTTTCATTTTGAGATGTTTCAAAAAAATTATCTTAATTAAAAAGTCAACAACTTTTTTCAATTCATTTCCTAAAATACTCTTTTACCATCAATTTAAATTATAGAATATGGAATAAATAAATGGGAGGTGTTATTGCCAGAGAGCCAATTGTTGTTTCCACCGTTCTTTCCTTCATATGGACTAAATTAGAGAGGAGAGAGGAGAGAGGAGAGAGGAGAGAGGGGAGAGAAATAAAATCACAGAAGAGAGAAAAAAAGATGAGAAATGAGAAATGAGAAAGGAGGAGAGAAAAAGGGGTCGGCACTATGCCGTGGTCACTGGTAAATGGCCGGCAAAGAGACAAAAGGAAAAGGGGTCCGTGCTAATTGCTTCAGCTATGTGCTTCTTCTTTTCCAAGGAGGAAGGTCGGCAACATGGCTTCTCATTGCGACACCAAGAAGGCCCCATTTTATTCTCCTTTTTTTTTTCTTTTTTTTTTTTTTAATACATCCACCTCCTCTCACGACCATCAAAATAGTCATCACAAACCCCCTTTCTCTCGGCTCTCTTCCTTCTTTCCTCTACTCTCTCTTCTCTCTCCTACCGATCAACGAGCCACCGGCGGTCATTGCCATACTCTGCCAAGAAGAGACAGAGGGAGGGCTAAGTGAAAAAAAAAAAAAAAAAAGCCAGAGAAAGGGCTAAAAAGAAAGCGCGGGAGAAGAGAGAAAAGTCTATGAAAACAGAACAAAAAAACCAGAAAAAAAGGGGGCAGAGGAGTAAAACCTTTGGAAGGAGATAATTCTAGCAATTTGAACTCACCCAATTTGGCGCCACCTTCAAACTTTGGAATCTTTGTTTTCTCTATGTACAATACATTTTTTGATGTTTGAATGCTTTAAGGGTAAAATTGGAAATTCAAAGATAATATATATATATATATGTATAAAAGGATTTAAAATTGATTCTTAAAAAAACGTGTTTTTTCAATGGGGACAATTAATATGGAACGGAAGGAGTAATAATTTATTATCTGGAAAAAGAATAATTTCTATTTGCGCCTGATGCAATGCGACAGTGCTACACGAAAAGATGCTGTTTGATATAGCCAGCCTCATTTCCCCACAAGAAGGTGTATTTTATTCGCATGACAAAAATGGTTGTTCATGGTTTGTTTTGAGATGATTGGCTTTGGGAAACACTAGCCTTTTGATGGGATTGGATTCGGTGCTAAGTTGATAAAACTTAGTACCATCCCAAGGTAATCCACACCTTTAAATGAGATATTGGATGGCTTAAATTGAAAGTTGAAAAAGTTGCCCAATAAGATCATTTTGGTCATTTCAGTAGCACATTTTTAACTTTTAATCCAAATCATCCAATCTTTCGTTTAAGGGTGTGGATTACCTTAGCATGGTGTTGAATTTTATCAACTCAGCACTGAATCCAATTCCCTTTTAATGACCTTTTACTCTACAGACTCCGCGCAAATAATAGCCCCAACATTTTTAATTTACCTCATTTTTATGCCTTTAAAAGTTAAAACGGTATAAAATGACTAATTTTCATTTGAATGATTGATTGGACATTTAATAAACTAATCGACCTAAATGGTACTTTAGTCAAAGACCTTTGAATCTAATGATTTGTCTTATACAATAGGGGTTTGCGGAAGTCTTAATTTCGATTCTGTATGAATGTGTATGTTCTCCTATTGTTTGGCCCAAAAAAAAAAAAACTGAAAATGGTAGTTTAGTTGAGTTTGACCTGATAAATTAGCCAACTATTAGACGGGTTTTGAAAGCTTTTATTGATTTAAACTTGAAAAACTTCTGGTCTTACAACCCTAACCCTAGGAATCCGGGATGCATAGGTTGAACCGTCCGGTCTAAGTCCACTTTTGAGACCCTTGTCAACACTCATCATAAAGCTCAGTGGATAGTGGAGACTATTGATATTTCAAAAACATGGGCTCAACCTCCCTCATTCAACTAAAGTCAAAGTGATATTACCGTAAAACACCTCACAGGGACATTTATGATATTTGAATTACCTTTATTTTCTCAGAAACACACTTTGAGGGTGAAGTCCCGATCTTTCTCCTCTGCTCTTCGCCGCCGGTCTCTCTGCAAGCGAACCTCCCTCTTCTCCGGCGAAATTCCGGCAATATCTCCGATCAGGTATATTTATATGTACACATACACACACATATACGTATATTCATGTATGCATGCATCTACCCATACATACATATATAGGTTTGATTTTGCAATTTCGATCTCGTTTTCTCCTTGAAACTATGATTGGTGAGCTGTTGAATTGTTATCAGTTCTTATCATCAACATTCTCTATAAGAAAATTAGATTCGATGTGTGCGTATATATATATAGTTTTTTTTTTTTTTTTTTTTTTTTTTTTTTTGCAATTTCGTATTGTGAAGTTAAATTAGAAATAAATTCTGAAATCAAATTGTTTTGTATAATGGTAGGGATCACAACGATGAATTTCTTCGGTTGAATTGAGTCTCATGTGATTGTGGGTTGTGGTTCAGAATAAATGGGTCTGATAGTAGTTTGTTGTTCTTTTGTTATCTTGTCCAAAATTTTTTTTTAATTAATTAAAATTAGAGGGCTACCATTTTCTTGTTTTAGCGGAAAGGAATCGGCATTTTTTTCATTGTATATTGTCACATCCCCTTGTAGCTTAACAATTTTAGAATGTGCCTATTCTGCCCTTTTTGCCATTGATTTATACAATATCTATGATCTGTGGAGACGACATGGCAACTCCCCAAAATCTAGACATGGGGACACCGCTATATGTGCGTGTTTGTGATTCAGTGCATCAAGGTGGACTTCAATATTTATTTTTGATTTTTGAGTTTGAGAAACCTTAGGAGATAAAACAGTGAGGGAAGTGGTAATTTCAATGTAGGTTTCTTCACTCGTTCCTCGACAGTTTTTTGCTGTAAGTAAAGGTGGAATTTTTTGCCAATGTCAAAACAAGTGTCAGACACATGTGGATTGTGGATGTGGGTGTGTGTCCAACAAGCTAATCATTGTTAGGGAGAAGTGTCCTATATTTCCTTTTTTCCTTTTCGGTTGGAAGAAGTGTCCTGTATTTCATAATGCACAATGTTTTGATTAATTCAAGCTTATCCATGGGAGGACTGCTGGAAGGCTGTGTGCAGCTAGTTGGTCAGCTAGTAGAGTAGATTGCCTTTGGCTTTTGTGTTGTTCTTTGCTTTTTTCTTCTGTTTTTATCTCTGTTTTTTATTGCTGCAGGAGGACTGCTGGTCCTCTCTTTCCATCTTTCTTGTACTTTCCCATTCTGATTAAATTCTATATCCTCTTTGTTGCTGATAAAAAAAAAATTCAAGCTTATCCATGGGGTTTTGATGACTGACGCTTGTGTCACTCTTGTATTTGGTACATTTTACCGCTCTGTCAGCATAAATTAGGTGACTTTGTAAGAGACCAGTAGTAGACCACCATATATCTTAACTTATAGTTTCATTTCCATTGAAGTAGGGGCAGAATATTAAAAGCAACAAGAAAATTTAAGAACCTAGTTTTAGAACTCAAATGGGACTATTGGAGAAAAATTCAATTTTCCTGAAGGTTTTTAAAATCAAGAGGATTCCTTCTTTTGAGAAAAATATATGGATCCCTGGAGAAAGAAACATCTAAGTTTATAATTGTTGCTTGATTATGTTACTTTCATGGTTTTATATTCAACAGTTCTGTTTCTAAATATTAACTTGATTCCTGGCCTGTCCTAGATGGATGAAGTTTCTCTCAACAGTGAACCAGTATATGATGATGAAGCTGACGAATTTGAGATTGAAGGAGATTGTACGATGACAGAATTTGTTGGTCAATCTGGTGTACTTCAAGGAGAGAATCCACTGCCTCCTGCTGTTGGGATGGAGTTTGAGTCCTACGAGGATGTTTATTACTTTTACAATTGTTATGCTAAGGACCAGGGATTTGGGGTTAGAGTAAGCAATACGTGGTATAGAAAGAGTAAAGAAAGATACAGAGGAAAACTTAGCTGCAGTAGTGCGGGTTTCAAAAAGAAAAGTGAAGCAAACCGCCCAAGACCAGAAACCAGAACTGGTTGTCCTGCAATGGTAAAGTTCAGATTGATGGACACCAAAAGGTGGAGAATTATTGAAGTTGAGCTTGAGCATAACCACTTGATTAGTCCAGCGAGTGGAAAATTTTATAAATCCCATAAGAAAATAGGTGTCGGAACCAAAAGAACTTTGCAGTTGGATGATGCTGAAGAAGTACAAAAAATAAGGTTGTTCCGAACAGTTATCATCGATGCAGAGGGTAATGGAAACACAGATATTGATGAAGGAGAATTTGGGAACTGCGTTGATCACGCCAATCAATTGAAGCTTAGGGAAGGAGATGCACAAGCAGTTCACAATTACTTCTGTCATATGCAGTTGATAAATCCAAACTTCTTTTACTTGATGGATCTCAATGAGAAAGGTTGTTTGAGGAATGTGTTTTGGGCAGATGCAAGGTCTAGGGTTGCATATAGTTATTTTGGTGATGTCGTTGCAATTGACACCACATGCTTGACAAACAAATATGAAGTCCCGCTAGTGGCATTTATCGGTTCGAATCACCATGGACAGTCTATTCTTTTGGGTTGTGGTTTACTAGCAAGCGAAACGATTGAGTCATTTATTTGGTTGTTTAGGGCATGGCTTACATTTATGTTAGGACGCCCTCCACAAACTATCATTACTGACCAATGTCAAACCTTGCAAACTGCTGTTGCGGATGTATTCCCCAGAGCTTCTCACTGTCTTTGCTTATCACATATCATGCAAAAAGTTCCAGAGAAACTGGGAGGGCTGCTTGAATACGAAGCAATTAAAGTGGCATTGGATAGATCTGTTTACTACTCATTAAGGGCGGATGAGTTTGAAGGAGCTTGGGAGGATATGATTCAGCGTTATGGAATTAAGGATCATAGATGGCTTCAAACACTGTATGAAGATCGGAAGCGGTGGCTTCCAGTATATTTAAAGGAGACATTTTTGGCAGGAATGTTCCCTATCCAGCAAAGTGATGAGGTGACATCATTTTTTGACGGATATTTGCATAAACATACTCCTTTGAAAGAATTTTTTAATAAATATGATCAAGCTTTACAGATGAATCGTCAGGAAGAAGCCTTAGCAGATTTGGAGTCGAGGAATGCAAGTTTTGTGCTAAAATCGAGATGTTATTTTGAGTTGCAGCTCTCAAAATTGTACACGAATGATATTTTTAAGAAATTTCAATGTGAGGTGGAGGGAATGTACTCTTGTTTTAGCGTTAGACAATTGAATTCTGATGGGCCAATTATTACTTTCATAGTCAAAGAACATGTTGAAGTTGGGGAAAATAGGAGGGAGATGAGAGATTTCGAGGTTTTCTACAATCCATCTGAGGTTGAGGTTCTTTGCGTTTGTGGTCTATTTAACTTTAGAGGATATCTCTGCAGACATGCATTAAACGTTCTTAACCAGAATGGCATGGAGGAGATCCCACCTCAATACATTCTTTCACGGTGGAGAAAGGATATCAAGCGCACTTATGTTCCTGATCACGGCTGCAGTGGCATTGATATTAATAATCCGGTTCACAGGTATGATCATTTATACAAATGTGTCGTGCAGGTTGTGGAGGAAGGTAAGAAATCACAAGATCATTTCAAAGTTGCATTGCAAGCGCTGGATGAGATATTGAACAGGGTTCATCTTGTAGAGGATCATTCTGCATAATTAATAATATTAAGGCGGTAGATCTATGTAGTTAGAATAGTGTATTAAATAATTTGCTATCTCTCTCTCTCTCTCTCTCTTGTGTATGTGTACAGAAGCCTAGTATAAAAATCATGCTGGTGCTGACCATTTTCTTTCTTTTGAACATATAATTTCGAAAAGTATCACTCTCATAGTTTTTTTCTTACACATTTAGATTTTAATAGATTTACATAAGCATGTTGGATTTCTTTTGGTGATGCAAAATGGTTAGAACGAGGAGTAATGATTTGTCTTGTTTTAAGTTTTTTGACGGTACACAGTCTTTCTTCTTTAATGGAAAACAGTTTTTACAAACAAAATGTTTGTCAGAAAAATTTCATACAATGTAAGAGAATGACGAATTTGAAATTGATGGATAATGGGATTCACTTTGGTTTGAAATTTTGATGGATGATGTGAGTATAGACTTTTGTTGTTTGTAGAGCATTTGCCTTTTTATTTTGTTGTGGGTCAAATGCTTTAGTGACATGTTTGCAGATTATATGTTGCGCATAACGTTGAGATTGTTTCAAACATGGCTCAAGTATTGATCCTCATACGTAAGGGTTCACATTAATCCAATGCCCAAATTCAGGTGAAAAGCATTTATCGAGCAAGTTATCTAAAATTATCGGCTGAAACTTTGCTGCAGAATGATATGAATTGCAGATATGATACACTACTCATTTATATTGCTTTTGAATTGAGAAGCATATCGTCCTAGGCACAGTCCTGCTTTGCATCCTTAGTTATGCTCAGTAAACCAAATTGTAACTTTGTTACTCCCATTTGGCCACTATGAACAGACAGTTTCTTGGAAAATGGTGTGCTACATTGGACCATCATTAATTTCTTATACTTCGAATGCCAATCTTTCCCTCATGTCACCAAGTGTTTCTTATGTGCATTGAGAATTTTTTTTTTTTTGGCCATTTTCCTTGTTAGCATCTTTCACAGAACTGTTTCTTGTCACTTGTCATCTCCATTTCACCCATGGGTGTTGCTATCATTGTTAGCTCCAAGGCTTGCTTTGAATGCATAAACAAGTAAATACATGGGTAATTCCTTTTATTTTTAGTTTTTAAAAACTGCATTGCTTAAAGAGAAGCTAAGAAGAGGGACCCAAATTTCAAAGATATTGCATGAATCCCAAGACATCGGCCCTATCACAGTTAGATAAAGAATCCTACTAGGGTTCAAGTACAAAATTTTATTATAAACTGCTGTGGTTAAGTCATGCACCAAATGGAGTCCAGGTTCCAACGAATTGAGAACCCAATACCTCCACCTCTTAGGGTGGAGAGGTACCAGTTTACGACTAGGCCTCAAGGGCCAGTGGTATCAAACCTTTTCTAAATCTTTATTGCAATATCAAACCCAAGTTTAATGGATTAGTACAGAACATGGAAGGAGTCCTTTAGCTTGAAACTTTCTACCTGTAATTGTCGATCTTCTAATTTTTGTTACCTTTCTCCTGGGTGAGCTCACAATTCTCAAACCCCTCAGGGAAGCACACTTTAAAAGGAAAGGAGAAAAAAAAAAGAACAGAAAATGATAAGCTTTGAACAGAATCGTTCAAAATAGAATTGAACTTGGCATTAAATTTCCAGAATGAATAGTTTTCCTTCACACATTTCCTCAGAGAGAGCAAAAAATTCTCCCTTGGTAACTGACCGAATTAGCCTCTAAACATACTAGTCAAACAAAATACTAAAATAAAAAATAAAAAATAAAAACACCTAACCTCTAAAATTAAAAGGTGGGCATCCACGTTAACCAAAATAATGTGCCATGCCACCAAGACCTTTATATGGGGAAAAAAATATCAAGAGGACCAAAAAAATATAGAAAATTTTTTTTAAAAAATTATTCTACTGACCCAACAAATATATGTCACAAAGGCTCTAGAAGATTCCTCATCCACTATGAGTTGGCGTGGCTTCAGATGGAATGGTGTGGCTTCAGATGGAAACTTGATCAATTAAAGCCACTGAAACAACCATCACCATGAGCTATTCAATTTTGCATTGCTAGGAAGGAAAATAACATGCCTACACTGTTTTAACCTTGCAAGAGCTTCTCGTGTTTTCCCAAGCAGAAGCTCCACATAAACTGCGGTTAAAATGGCTTGCAGACTTCTAGGAATTATAGATAGAGCTTTAATTGCATATTGGTAGGCCTGCTCAAGGTGTTGTTGCATGACAGAAACGATAGCAAGATTTACATAAAGGGCACCACATGCCTCATCTGGCTTTATGAACACAATGGCTTGATGCTCTTCCAGAGAAGGGTTCTGGACGGTAACTAAATCACTGTTTAACTCTTCGCTATCTGTGCCTTTTTCAACTCGCCATTTCTCTGTGTCTTCTTCACTGTATGGTAATTCAATTTTGTTTCCATCTGAAACATAGACAGACAAATGCTCTGCAGCTTCTTTTGGGCGGTTCAGGTGGCAAAGGGCCTCAGCCACATACACATGACCTAGAAAGATGTATATCTGAGAACATTCCGGTAATCTCAAAAGATATCTTGCAGCCAAAAGGGCTTTCAAAGGATTCTCCAAATTCAACTCGACATATGCCAAATTGGCCAGAACAGCCTGTTTGATCATGCGGTTCTCTCTCCTGAGCAAATCTTCATAACTGGAAATTGAGTTCTGTAAGATAACAATTAGACCTGTTCCTCCCTTCAGCTCTTTTGCATCTCCATTTGCAATGGCCTGAGCAGAGACTACAGTTTCATTTGATGGCTTTGAATCACCACCTGGTAAATTCTTGTGGTTTAAGCCCTTCAACGATGTTGAGTGCCCAAGTTTATCTTCCTCAGAAACAGAGGAAGGCGGCAAAGTAGACTTTGAAAACTTTGACTCAACAGCATACAATAAATGGAAAGCGTTATATAGACATTGTCGAGCAAATGGGATCGAGAGGTAAAGTTGGCTATCACTTCCCAATACACGTCCATCATGTTCCACAGGATCCAAATGCTTACTTCTTAAGTCTCCATCCTCCAAAACTAGCTGCCTCCATTTTCCCTTCCCAACGACATGAACTCTAACTTCTTCATTAGCAGGAAGTCCACTGGACCTCAAGTGCCCTTTCTCAAGTGCCAATAAACAGCATTCAGCCATTCGAAGCCATAAAAGAGGTCGACTATGTAGAATCAAACTCGCCTTCTGAAAACACCGAGCAGCAACTGTTGGTCTTCCACAGGCCAAGTACTGCAAACCACAGTTATAAACGATGAGAAGGGATTTATCCTGTGAGAAATTTAAGAGCTTGAGAGGCTTTTCTGACCGAAGAGATGAGCTAATTCTCAATGCCTTCGAAAAAAATACAAGTGATGTGTGATGCTTCCCAAGACAATGATAGATGCACCCAAGATTGTTGTTAAATATGTTCTCAATCCCTGATTCCATCCGACTATTTGATGCCATCAAGATCTTTATGGCTTTATGGTAATTCCCACGAGTATATTCAAACTGGGATTTTAAAAGGAGCGCGACACACGAATCTCCACGAACAATGTTCATAAGTTCCTTCACTTCACGCTTCACTGCCTTTAGGTTCCTAGTGAGAAGCAGAAACTGAACTATGTAGAGATGCAGCTTTAGCTTTAGATCACCAGCAGAAGCAGGATGATAAAATAAGGATCTTGAGAAATCATTTAGTGATGGGGGATCAGCTGCCTTTTCTAAGTTGTGCACATCAATGTTTAAAGTTGATAGCAGGGTTTCATACTTAGCTGCATCGTCTGATTGAGTTCTTGACAAAGGATTTTCTGAAGCATTTAAACTGGCAGTTGGGTCTGAATTAGAAGCCTCCAGGGATGTTGAGTTGTTTGTAGATAAGAAAGCTTTTTTCACTAGGTTTAAAGATTGATGTTGAGAAGTGACTCCTCCATTGTCAGCTGGACTGGTCAGGCAAGAAACACCGAAAGCATTTGCCAGATATAGGATAACATCCTGAAGACAAGGCCATTGATGGAAACCACTTCTAAATTGGCATAAGGATAAGTCATACAAAAATTAAGGAGCATGACACCTCCAACAAAAAATGATGTGAACCACCAGCTCCAAGGGAAAAAAAAGGAAAAATTTCGAAACTTTTACACACCAATTCTTTTTTTTGATAAGGTAAAAGATATGTATTAAATAAAAGGGGAAAACCTAAGCTCCATGGAAAAAGAGGAGCTTCCAAAAAGTCTCAACCCCCATCAATCTTAAAAACAAAAGGAGTCGACAAAAAGAAGGAAATAAACACCAATTCACAAGCATCTAAACAACAAATTTCAAGAATATGTGTAACAGGGCATGACAAGAAAAGGGTTTACCCCAAAGTCCATCCCTCAGTCAGATCGACATCAATATTTTCATTTTTCATGACATCTATCTATTTCCAGACCCTGGATATCTCTGTTGAAATCAAGATTTAAGTTTGACAATTTCTTTCATTTTAGTATATCCTCCATGATCTGGCAATTTAACAATTTGCTTCCAAAAGGGTTTTTTTCTTTTTTTTTTTTCAATTTTTGTGGTAGTATCTTCCAAGTCAACTTTGAAAACAAATGTCAAGTTGACATTAGCATAAAAATGTGCTGACAGACTATGAGGAAATAAGTAGTTGAAAATTTTAAGTTCATAGTAAAATTTGATGAAAATAGTAAAATTTGATGAGAATTCTAATATTAATGAAAAGAAACTTTTGATCTACCACCTTGGCGTGTCACTAATTCACTATTTAGAATTTTCCACATGTACAGCTAAATATAGTGCCCAACTAGTAAGATGAACTCATAGATGCCAAGAATGAATAATTGAATAAAAGAGTTGGTGCAGAAGTCACAAATTAAATGGATTAAAGAAGGTGATTGCAATTCTAAAGTCTTCATAGAGTAACAACTGGGAAACGCAAGAAGAAGCTTATAAAAAGTTTGAACGCAAATCTAGAATTCAATTCTTGGAGGATTTGCGGTGGGGCGATTGTCATTTTAATGAAGCTTTCCATTGGCCTTTTAGGCTTTCTAGACTTTGAGAAGCCTACATTAATGATTTGTTGTCCAGATGGACCACTTCTAATGGCTCAATCTCTTAAAATTTCAACTATTTTGAAAACCTCAACGATCGAGAAAATGATGATCTTGCTTCTCTTTTTCAGAACTTGAATGACTTGTCAATGGTAATTGTTGTCCAGATAAGAGATGTTGGTGCTTGTAAAATAATAATGTATTCACTTCAACATCTTTTAAAATTTGACAACTTAAATAATTTTTCATCCAGCTAAATTAATTTAACAAGCCAAAGTTTCCTCAAATTTTAAAGCTTTAACACACTCAGTAGCCCATAAGGACAAACACAAATAAGCCCAATAAAGGTTTATCTCCGGATGTGTGTTATGTGTATAAGTAGTGAGACTATTGATCATTTGTTTTTGCACTGCCCTGCTTCTTTCTCTTTATGATAAAGGTTATTTGCCCTGGCTGGGGATCCTTTGGGTGGCCCCTCATGACATTCCCTCTTTAATGGAACTCTCTTTTGGAGGCTTTGGTAATGGAGACAGAAGTAAGAATTTGTGGCCTTGTGCCTTTCTACTAACTATATGGATGACTTTGCTTGAAAGAATGCTAGAAATTTTTTAAATAAACATACCTCTATTGATGCTTTATGGGATATGACATTTTTCTTGGCTTCTATGTAGATCTCTATCACTAAAGAATCTGGAGGGGTTCAGTTACACTTTATTGGATAGTATGTTAATCTTAGCATTATAAGCTTCTTGGCTCTTGTGAAACTACGTGCATTCCACATTAAATGACCCTTGGAGGCATCTTTAGAGACCATATCTAAGGCACTGTTCAAACTTTTTCAACACTGGTGGAAGATGATGATTCAATAAAAGTGGATATCTTGGCTCTCTGGTGAGGTTTGACAGAAGCTCATATTGGGGTTGACTCATTTCTTCCTTGAGGGGGATTCCCTTATTGTGATTAGTTGGGGAGAATAGGTTGTGTAGGCCCATGGCACTATGGTCATTACTCTTAGAGATATCTTACTTTCTTCTAAACTAAAGGTTACCTGTAGATAAATCATAGATGTCCTGGGGCTTTCAACCAAGAGGCTGATTATGTGGCCGAAAGGACGTATACAACATTGCAAACTTCTAGAGTTCATTTGTATCACCCTTAAGATGGAGTTATTCAAGTCAAGAACTCATTTTTAGCTCTTCTTATTCTCTTTTAGGGCCATATTGTATTCCACTCCTTACCACTGAAGAATTCATCATCTTTACGCTTTGTACTGATTTCTCCCATTCATTCACATCTTTATCATTTCTTATTAAAAAAAAATAAAAAATAAATAGAAAATAGAATGAATAACAGAAGTTCAGACACCCTTGAAATTAAATGAATTGAACACAGGATTATCTACTGCTGAGAGTGGAAAAATTATCTATTAGCTAGATTCAATCTTCGTCCTACAAATTTGGGAAAAATAACATCACTTTCCAAGTGTCTGTGACACTCTTATCAACCAATTAGAAATAAAAGTTTCAACCATCGTAAATATAGCATGTATAAGGCAGTCTTTCAACAAAAGTTGCTAATTACAACTGGGAAAACTTACGGCAGCTCTTGATGCATCGTGTGAGAATAGTGAAACATCCAGTAACAAGAGACGTATGTGAAGAGCTGTGGTCTGCAATCAACAAATATGATTGCTTCATCAACTGAGACAGCGTAACAAAACCAAAAACAGCTAATTATTATATTACCTCATCTATGGGTGAAATATTTTGATACAAGGGTTCCAATACCAATCTGGCATTGACATACTCATAGATATGGAACAAGATAACCGCCTGTATAATGAAATTGAACAAAAAGAATTAAAGATATCCTTTAACAAGCATATAAATCTCCAGTTAGAAACTTAACATAAAAAAATAAGAGAACTTACAGTGTTAAACATTGCGATGGAAGTGTCAAATTCGCCCACGTACGAAACACTGGCACTATTTGCAGCAGCACATTGATGTCGTGTAATACTACTACCTTTAGATCCTGAAATAACACTATTTCCAGGGTTGCTAACTATTTCTGCCTTTTCTTCAGAAGCACAAGCAAGCTCTCGACTTCTCGTCTAGGCCATCATATTAAAAACCAAAACTTGAGAGTGAAGAAATCAAGTAAAAAAGTTTGTACTGCCCAACACCCATTTTACTTAATAATGCAATGTTTATCTGGAAAGGAACTACTGTCAAATTAAATTAAATGCAAGACACATGTTTTCATTTTGGAATGAACAAAACAAGTGTTTAGATTCCCATGTAATGGACCATATAACTGCACATATGCCTTGCTGTTGCAAAGTGATATATTCCTTGAGGAATACTACCAAGATTGTAAGTATAGGCTTCTTGCTCATCTTCTTTATTTCGGTTCATACATTCCTCATGTTTGTAAGGCTACTTCATGTTTCAAAACTGAGATGAAGACTATAAAATTAACACAAAGTTGCAAACTATACATTTGCTTTTCCTAACAAAGTCATGTTCAGTTTTGGGGACAGTTCCTCAACTTATGTTTGAGGGGCAAAACATCAAAATTCAACTTGTGACTTATATTTTGCGAAACCCACCGTTGGATTAAATAGTCTTCCTCTATAGGCCATGCATGCCAAAAATCAAGTTGATCCGAGATTAAGAGCTACTTCATCCATAAATGTCCATAAATTTGAGATTGTTATTCATTAGAAATGTAAGTGGTCTTGATTCTTTTGTCCAAACATTATCATCGACTATCTTACTTGGACTTGGAAAGTGACACCAAGGTATCTGTGTCAACATGACACAACACGACACAAGTACCTATATGGGATACATCTCAAACATGACACCTTCACAGTCGGACACGGCTATTTATGGGAGGAGGAGGAGGAAGAAGAAGAAGAAGAAGAGAAAGAGAGAGAGATACAGAGCTCACCTGGGCTAAAAGTGCTGCTGGAGTGGTGCCAAAGGTGCTACTGAAGTTTCCAGAGATGACTGTGCTCATCACTAAAAGGTTTCCATCGAAAGAAATGATATCCTCTTTTATATTTTCCTGTTTTCAGTTTGCTCTGCGTAGTTTTCTTATTTTTAACATACCCAAAGTTCAACTTAACTGTTTAAGCGCCGAAATTAATTATTATGATAGTGCCTCCATAGTGTTAGAATGTTTTCAAATTTACCCCTCCAGTATCCACGTATCTATACCCAAATTTTGGATTTTTTCTAGTGAAGTCCTCGTAACTTAAGGTTTAGGAATTTGATGAAACTAACTTCTAGACACACCCACACTCAACACTTGCATTGATAACCCAAGGAAGAAAATAGTTTTCATGGTCCATATCCCAAGCCACTCAGCCCACTCCTACTTGAAAGGGAAAGTCATATCCCCCCGCCCCTCCACTCAAAAAAAAAAACTCAATTTATGGTTTTATTAACAAAGTTCCATCGTAAACTTAGTACTTGAGATTACATTACTCTTCCAAGGTTTCTGATGAAACTTCAACTCAATCAAATCTAGTCTTTTTTTTTTTTTTTTTGGTTAAAAAAAAGGCATCCTATCATCATGCAAATTGACAAAACAAGATTCATGGGATTATATAACAATGCAAGATATCATACACTGTACAATTAATAACACAATATGAGATTTGGATTACCATATTTAGACATACCTTGAACTTTTTGAGAACTTCAAGCAGTGCCCTTGGATCAGAACATCCATTGAGAAAGTACTTGGCAACAGCAAGGTTATGTAGAACCTAAGAAACACATACCAATAAGATATTGAACATGTATTGCTACATTGATGCAAAATTAAGAGAGCATAATCTCTTAAGGAAGCTGAGATATTACTCCATCTTCAAAAACTCATACCTGCTTTCTACCTACTCTCGAAACTATTACAATCATGAATGCTTTTAGTTAACTTCGTTCTAGATGACATGGACTTGTTCATAATTTCTGTCTCATAATCCAAGATAATGAATCTTTCAAATTCAGTGGCTCATAGAGGGCCTACCAAACAGAGTTGGGAAGCAACAAGGCTCCTCTAGTTTTGACAGAAAAATGAAAATAGTTCCTGGAAATTTTTTCTATGAAATGGTTTTTTCTAGTTGAGGCTTTGTTTACCTCTATGGAGATTTTATTGCGAAGGTTCAGAAAAAATAAAAATTGTCTCTTCAACTAGCCTAAAGAATATATACATCGCAGCGTAAATTGAATGTTTCCATAAAAACCTTCCATGGAAATAGTTTCCGTCAAAACAAAGAGCCTAAAGGAAATGTCCTGAACAATCAACATTTTTCAATAATTCAATCACAAATTTCTAAACTTCAACTTGGCATTAAACTTTTGTCACAGTGCATTTTTTTTTTTTTTTTTTTTTGAAGTAAGTGTTGTATTAGGAAAAAAGAAAAGAAAGGGCAAGTACATAAGAGATATACAAGATCTAAGCACAAGAAATCTTTAGCCTGTCCAGAAAGCCAACAAAGGAGGGGTTGAGGTCATTTGTGTAACTATAATACCACCAAAAAAGTTATGGATATTAAGTTGATTAAACTCAGACTTGGAGCTATATTGTTGGTCACTTAAGTAATGGAATTAACATCCGGATGTCCAAAACCACGTGGAATCATAATGTGATGTCCAAAACCACATGCAATCGTAATGTAACAATACATTTTCCTTTTCCATGTACTAATATAATTTATTAACCTCTAACTTCTATCTATGCTGGGAGAGACTAAGATGAGCATTGAACTATTAAACTACTAGTTTACCGATATGCAAATTTGTTATTCAAAAAATGACATGGAGAAAACAGCCCAAGTGTCCAACAGTCAGATATTTAGCATAAATTATAATCCCTTATTGATATACGTAAGAAGACAAATATATATATATATATATATATATATATATATATATATACACGTAGGATGGCGGTCAGTTATATCAGCAGCCACATTGGGGGTTGTACCCTGTGCATTGGTCGGCTACAGGGTTCATAGGGCCAATGCACAAGGTAAACATCCAATGCATGGTGCTGATATAACTTATGTAAACACGTTCTTACCTAACTGGGAACTTATTTATTGTTTCTTCAAGAGACATTTCAACCCAATATATTTTTCCTAATCTAGTTTATCTTTGTTCATTTGCACCACAAACACACACTTTCTGCACAGCAATCAAAACACAGATTGCCACTAGAAGGAAACTGATCTTATTTATCATTTAGCTCGTTTTCAGTAGATGATGGAACATATTATCCCACTAACAACAAAAGTTCACATTAATTGATACAAACGTCTCATATAAGGTTTCCATTTAACTCCGTTTGGTTTCCGAGAAAAGTAATGAATATAAAAACGATGGCGCAATATAAAATGGAAAACAATAAATAAATAAAAAGGTTCCAAATTTCCTTTCGCTCTCTTTACTTTTCACCCGATATCTCGTCAACCAAACGAAGCATAAAACGAATGTGAAAAATCCTCATTAGTGCCTCTCACCTTAGGGTTGTTTGGTTTCTTCTGCAAGAGCTTGTTCAAAACATCGATACATTCGGCGTACCTCTGAGAGTTAAAGAGACAAGCAGCCTCCTTTGCGATCCCTGCAGTGCTAGAGACATCGTCTTCGTCCATTGAAGAAGCGTCTCCGCTTGGAGTAGATGATGACGATGGTGATAAATCTTGCGAGTCCATGGTGAGATCGATATCGAAAAACCCTACTGAGGGGAGTGTGAGAGAGAAACCCTAGGGTTTATCTATACAGGTCGAAGCCTCGAAGAAGACCGCTTTGTTTTGAATTTTGATTGGATTTCACAGAGAGAGGAGAGGTGAAACGAGTCGGGTATGTAAAAAGGAGAATTACAGGTGAACCTCCTGAATTTTGATGGAAAATCACTTTTTACATCTAAAGTTTAAAATGGGACAAATTGTTCCTTCATAATTTTAACATTTTTCAATTTACTCCTTTTTGTTAAACATTCCTATAGAATTTTAACAAAAATTGCCATGTGTTTTGCATGTGACTACGTTTGCGTAATTTAATTCTAAAATGCCCTTATTTTTTTCTAATCCCAACTCTCTACTTTGCCAACAAAACTCCATAACCCCTACTGTTTCCATCTGAAGCCATCAAGCCAGCATCAACAACAATAGTTAAAATGTCTCCCATTGCCTCCTCCTCTGCCTTCATTTTGCTACTATTGTCATATATCTAATTGTCTCCACCAGTACTCTAATAACAATCTCTTGCTAACTAGCTTATTCAACCAAAATTATAACACTCACTGCCACTACCACCTCCATAGCCACTGGTGCCCATCTTTCCCCATCTTTGGCAATCCTCTCCCACATCTACCATAAATACCACAACTATCATTTTCGTTATTGTTCCTGCCGTAAATGACACATTTGTCTCTCTCGAGACCACCACCACTACAAAGAGTGCCATTGGAAAATTGTAATTTGCTGAAATAAGTCACATCGATAGCTTTGGTTCATCCATCTTCGCTAAGATTAATTACAAACTTTATAGCTTCACTTTCATATGGGGCCTAAACCCAAATTGAGATTTGCAAATGAAAAGGTATTTTCCCAACATTTGGAGTTATGAACTCCAAACCCAAACTTCATGGCTCATAGCTTTTGTTCAGTAGCTTCATTAGGAGGCCACTCAAGTCTCATAAAGATCCTCTTCATTTCTGTAGAACTTATAAAAATCATTTCAGCATTCCCTTCTTCTTAGTTGAAACCCTTCTCCTACAACTGTAAGCTTGATAAGCTTCTCAAGAAAGCTTTTTTACTTTGTTATGCATCAACAAAATAATGCGGGGTAATATTTGAGAACTCACCATTTTCTGCATCGTATGGTTCTATTTGTTTTCTCCATTTTATGTTGTTTGATAGTGACTCATACAATAAATTGAAAAATATGAAAATAAAATAAATTTATATAAATTTTAGAGGTGTTCTGTTCAGTCTTAAAGTAAAGAAGTTATATTGCAACTTGAGATGTAATTTAGGCGTTTCTATAACTTTGTCTATTTTTTAACAATATTTTGTTTTCAATATATTTTATTTATTACAGGTATTATTATTATTATTATTTGGTTTAACTGTTCAAGTAATTTATTTAATTTCTAAACAGTAAACAAAAACACAATTACACAAGGTGAAGCTTTTGGACTTTGGGTAGATGTCGCAACCCGGTTTAAAAAAGAAGGGGCGGGTTCAGGCGAGGGCCAGAAACACAACCCATTTCCCTCTCTCTTAAAATGACTTGAGACTTGAGACTTCCTCTCACAAACAAACATCGAATGGAGGAAGAGCTTCTCACACTGTCAGACTCAATTTGACGGCAAAACCCTCAGTCAAGTTCCAGGTATGACTCAAAATCCCTAAACCCTCTGACTGTTTGCCGAGAAAAATTGTAGGAAACGAAACGCAATTCTACAATTACGAATCTTAGTTTTTCATTACAGTATTTAGGACCCGATAGAGCACAAATCTCACTTGAACTGAGCCTTATTCAGCATTTTATCTTAGTCTTTTTTTGGCTTAATTGGTTTGAGTTTGTGTTTTTTGGAAACAGAAACAATTTTTTTTTTTTTTTTTTTCTTTTTTCGTCTGTTTTCTCAGCAACCAAAGAGGATGTTAGAGGTCTGTTTGTTTGCCGAGAAAATGCAGGAAAATATAAGAAATTAATATTCAGGCTCTTGGGCTCTGTCTGGTTGTTGGGAATGTCATGGAGGAAAGTACGAGAAGAAAATTGAAAAAATAAGAGTAAAGGACGGTTGCTTTTTTGCATGTTTTTATTTAACATGAAGAGTTTGCAGAAAAACCTAATTTTGATAGTTGGTTTGTCAGGAAAGTTAAGTAATTGTAGTGCAGAATCCTTCCACCTCATCCTATAATTACATGCAGATTCACCTATATAACATATTTGGAAATTTCATTGAGTAAATGTAAAGCTTTTTTTAGGTCCCTACATTGGCCACATATTTCCTATATTGCATAAAGTCATGAACTAATATTTTTTATTTTTTATTTTTAACCACAAGGACCATTTCTATTTTCATAATGTCTTAAGAGATCAACAAAAATATCCCTATTTTTATTAAAACAAGGAGGCCATGTTTTGGGAAAAGAATAATATATATATATATATATATATATATAGGATCAGGATCGAGTGACAATTTTTGCGCACACAAACTAATTTGTCAAATAGTTGATGACACGTAGCCACGTCATCTTTTTTGAGAACCAATAAGATAGCAAACCCTATTGATATAGTCCACTATATCTTATTGAACTAAAGCTTAAAGTAAAGTACATAGTGAAATGATAATCAGCACATCTGGTGGACATAGTTTAGAAATAAATAGTAATACCATGCAAGCTAAACATATCTTACAATTTGTCTAAGATTCTTAGAAGACTCGAATAAAATAATGTAACTACTTTCATTCTTCAATTCGCAAACAGTGGAAAGTTCTTCAAGGGATTCAATTGGTATTGAATGAACTTTTGTAATCAATTTTGGTGTCTTTGGAAATTATTGTAAAATAATGATTATGACTTTGCCTCTCTCTAAGTGTACATCATATAGAACATTGTAATAAAATATATCTAACATACTGCTGCAAAATCTTCACCACAAAAATCTAGCACAATTATTCTCTTGTTGACTCTTTCTTAAAAGAACCCAGAGCATTTAGCCATTTTCTTTGTATAGTAGTATTTTTTTTTTTTTAATTATTATTTTTTTTTGAGATGTGTTAGTGTGTAGATGCTATTTAATTTTAGAAGTGTTGAATTAATACTTGATTTTTCTTCAATGATTGCTTGAACAACAAGTAATGCTTCAATCTTTAGGCTTGAAGTGACCCCCTCATGACCCCCTCATTCATTGCTAGTGTGAGCACACCTGTTTTCACCACGTGCTCGCTTTTTATTTTTTATTTTTTATTTTTTTATTTTATTTTTTACCTGCTCTTTGCTTCTGATGGTGGTGCTAACCCCGAGGGATTAGCACATGAATAAGAGTCGCCACTTGGAAGGCTCAGGACCAATTTTGTTGACCAGAGAAAGGTTCGGAGTTAAGGTACATGTTGGGAAGGTGTTAGGCATCCAACAATGTCCGATAATAAACAAGCCCTCATTTTGTATTCATTGACCATATTTAATATTTTGATTTAACCTGGATCACCTTATATTATGCAGTAATTAAAAACATACACGAATGATATATTCATAGCACAAAGCAACAAGAAAATATATACACAATACTTATAAAACATAAGATAAACAAGAAACATATGAAACACGAAATAAACAAATACAAATTAAAACAAATAATGATTATGCGTAAACATATTTATAATTCCTAACTTAGAATATAATAATCAAATGAATAGTAAGATGTTATTGATATAATGAAAGTAATGATGACAAAGTAATGATGAAAGTAATGATGAAAAAGTAATGATGAAAGTAATGATTACACTAATAAAAAATAATAATGAAAATAATGATTCCGGTTTATTGAGAGTAATGATTATACTAATAAAATAACAAAAATTCGGGGAACAAAATGATCATACGTACGCATACTATTGATATGTGTACACATGATTTGTCATGCATACGCATGGTATAAATATACGTACGCATGACTTCATTAGTTTACTTTTCCCGTGATTAAACCGACTTCCTTACAGAGGGGTTAGTCCAAACATATTTTAAATGTAGCAAAATCATTATTAAAACAGCTCATGCGATCCTACTATAAATAAATAAATAAAATATGCCTGTCCCTCTTGCAAATAGAGCAGATTGGTGTTCAAACTGTCCCTCAAGTCCACTGTCAACTCGGCGGTATCTTTTCCTTTGAGCTCAACAAACTTTTTCCCTTTCTTACCAGTTAACTCTCTGTATTTTCTCTCTCCCCTCAATCTCGGAATCCCTTCCCCCTCCGGAGCTCCTCTTTCTATTTGTGGGAAAAAATCTCAATCTAAGATCGTCACCTCTAATCTCATTTCTCACTCCCCTCTTCATTATAAACGAGGCGTAGTGCCTGTCAGAAGATTATCTGCCCCATAGGAGAGACTGTCCCGACAACCTTTCGGCTGTGATAGGAAGTCGGCTGTCCTCTTCTTTATTTCTTTCCCTCAACTACCATCCCACTTCCCCTTCTTTTTTTTATTAAACAAAAGTGGGGATCTCATTTTCATATTTAAACAAAGAGAAGTACTGAACTTCTCCGCGATTTTTTCCTTTGACAAAGTGGACTCCATTTTTTATGAAAAAACTTTTTCCACAATTTTCTTTTATAAACCAACAAACCCCACTTGCTTGCTTCACTCGCAGAAAATAAACCTAAGTTGACAACAAACATCACAGACCTCATCATTGGGAACTCACCATCAAAATGTAGGGACAAAATGGGATGTCTACAGCTAGCATTACTTGTTTAGCTAGTATCTTTAATCATGTAGCATCCATTTCTCATGATGCTCCTTCCATGTCAATCTGTTTAATATGTTTTTGATCGGCAACCTGCTTAATATGATTGGTATTGTCAATTATTACCTAGCTTGTTGGCTGACCACTAATTTCTCCAATCTCTATTAAAACATTATCGGTAGGAGGTCCTTTTTGAGACACAAATCGGGGGCTCTTACTCGAGCAAATATTCACACATTGCGGGTGAATCAATAGTATTTCATAGCAGATATACATTTATTTTTGGTGAATTAAATAGACTAGAATTGTCTTTCTCTAGTGAATGTTTTCATTTGCTATGAAATA
This sequence comes from Liquidambar formosana, assembly GCA_039720395.1. Lineage (NCBI taxonomy): Eukaryota > Viridiplantae > Streptophyta > Magnoliopsida > Saxifragales > Altingiaceae > Liquidambar > Liquidambar formosana. The sequence goes on from CM077826.1 coordinate 14,843,279, forward strand.
TTAGTGAGTTTTATCATTTGATTTGCCTACATGTATGTATATTTGTTTGAGAAAGAGCCAGACCAGTGTCTCAGAAAGGACCTTCAAGCAAGAATATTTTAATGGGAATTAGAGAAATTATGGGCTGGTGAGGTGGGTAGTACTTGAAAATGCCATACATATTAAGCAAGTTGATATGGAAGTGCATTATGGTCACAAGAAATGGATGTTGCACCATTAAAGACAAGGGAAAATTAGCAAGGAGTCTACTTTATAGGACTTATAGGGGTATAAGTCTATGGTAAAAACTTATGCAGCCATAAGTCCATTTTTAAGTGAAACAAAAGTGTTTATGTGAGACTATTTAGTGCATAAAGTCACTATTACCCTTAAATTGTTATTTTTTATTCTCAAAATTTAAAATGACATAACTTTCAATATACACGTCGGTTTTCGATAACATTTATATTTTTGGAATCTATTTGTTGAGACCTTCGAAACAAGACCAATGATGAATATAAATTTTTGTTTAAAAAAAAAAGGTTGCATTGACCATATGTCTATATATAATTGTTTTTGTGTGGGTTCAATTGCGCACACGAAAAAAATTAAATTTTTGGGGATTTTAGCCACAAGTCCTTATTATAGGACTTATACAGGCATATGGACACGGGATATTCTTATGCAGCCATAAGTTCACTAAACTTCAATGTGATTAGGATTTTAGATGAGAAGTTTTTTTTTTTTTTTTTTTTTTGGGGGGGGGGGGGGGGGGGAAGTGACTAGGAGTATGAGGGATTTTAATAATTTTATTAGAGAATGTTTTTTAAGGGATGTTCCTTCGAAGAATGCTAGGTTTACTTGGTCTAATTTTCAGGAGAATGTTGTGTGTTGTAGGCTTGATAGGTTTTTATTTTCTCTTGATTGGTAAGAGTTGTTTCTGCATATGAGGTAGGTTGCTTTAGCTAGAGTTGTTTCGGATCATTGGCCAGTTTTGTTGGATTGTGAGTTATTTTCTTGGGGTTCTTCTCCTTTTAGATTTAAGAATATGTGGTTAGAGCATCATCTGTTTAGGAGAAGTTTTGAAGAGTGGTGGAAGGAGGGTGATATTAGGGGTTGGGAAGGTTTTAAATTTATGAGAAGGTTGAAGGAAATAAAACTTAAGCTTAAAGTGTGAAACAATGAGGTTTTTGGTGATATCAGGGGAGCTAAAGCTTCTATTTCAAAAAAGATTGCAGAGTTGGATCTTTTGGTGGAGGTTGGGGAATTGACTGATATTCAATGCGTTAAAAGGAAAGAATTGAGGGAGAATTTGGAGGAGATTACTTTTAGAGAGGAAATTTTGTGGGCTCAAAAGGTTAGAGTCAAATGGTTAAAGGAAGGTGATAGTAATATTAGGTTTTTCCATAGGGTGGCTAATGGAAATAGGAAAAGGAAGTTGATTAACAAATTGGAATTGGAGAATGGGGTTGTGTCGGATAATGAAGAGGTGATTATTAATGAGATTGTGAGGTTTTTTTCTTTTATTTATACCTCTCAAGGTAGGGAGAGGTCGAGATTGGAGGGTTTATTTTGGGCTCCTATTGATGCTAGTAGTGCGGAAAGTTTAGAAAAACCTTTTGAGCTCCAGGAAATCAAGCAGGCTATTTTTTATTTTTGTAGGGATAAGGCTCTTGGTCTTGACGGGTTTACCATTGCAGTTTTTCAAGATTGTTGGGATGCGGTTAAGGATGATCTCTTTAAAGTTTTTGCTGAGTTTTTTTGAAAATAGTGTTGTTAATGTGTGTACCAATGCCACATTTATTTGTCTAATTCCAAAAAAGGGTGAATCCATTAAGATCAAGGATTTTAGGCTAATAAGCTTGGTTACATCTTTGTATAAAATTATGGCAAAAGTTTTATTCATTAAATTGAGGAAGGTTTTGTCTGGTACTATTGCAGAGTCTCAATGTGCTTTCGTGGAGGGGCGTCAGATTTTGGATTTGTCTTTAATTGCTAATGAAGCAGTGGAGGAGTATAGAGTGAAGAAGAAGGAAGGCTTATTGTTCAAGATTGATTTTGAGAAAGCTTATGATTATGTGGAATGGAATTTTTTGGATTTTGTGCTAATGAAAAAGGGGTTTGGTGAGAAATGGAGGAAATGGATTTTTGGGTGTTTGTCCTTCGTTAATTTTTCAATGATTGTTAATGGTAAGCCAGGAAATACATTTCAAGCTTCTAGGGGATTGAGGCAAGGAGATCTATTATCCCCCTTTTTGTTTATTTTGGTAGCTGATGTTTTGGGGAGATTGGTTGACAGGGCTAGAGAGGCTGAATTAATTAAGGGATTTTTGATTGGGAGGGATAGGGTTTCAATTTCTCATTTACAGTTTACGGATGATACTTTGTTTTTTTCTTCTGAGAATGAGGGTAGGTTTGTGAATTTTCAGCTTTTAATTCAAGTTTTTGAGATGGTTTCTAGGTTGAAAGTTAATTTGGGAAAATGTGCTTTGGTGGGTATCAATTGTGATGTGATTAAAATTCAAAGGTTAGCTGAGAAGATTGGTTGTTCTGTTGGTGAGTGGCCTTTCATATATTTGGGTTTGCCTTTGGGGGAGAATTGTTATTCTGAATCTTTTTGGAATCCAGTTGTGGAGAAAGTTAGGAGGAGGTTGGATGGGTGGAAGAAAGCTTTGATTTCTAGAGGCGGTAGGTTGATTTTAATTCAGTCTGTACTTTCTAGTATTCCTACTTATTTTTTGTCTTTGTTTAGGATTCCTGGTAAAGTGGCTTTGGGTTTAGAGAAGATGATGAAGGATTTTTTGTGGGAAGGGAGCGGGGAGGGTAAGAAAGATCATTTGGTTAAATGGGAGTTTGTGTCTAGGTCCAAAACTGAGGGTGGGTTGGGAATAGGTAATATTGTGAAGAAGAACATTCCTTTAACTAGCAAATGGCTTTTGAGGTTTCCTTTGGAGAGTGAGTCTTTATGGCATGCTGTTATTAAAAGCAAGTATGGTATTTTAGTTAATGGTTGGGATGCTCAAGCAAGGTCCAAAATTTCGACCAGATCTCCATGGAAATTTGTCTTGTAGGGCTTGGAAATTTTTTTGGCTCTAACGTCCTTGTTTGTTGGTATTGGGGAGAGAGTGTGGTTTTGGGAGGATTGTTGGAAGGGGTTTCTTCTTTTTGACATTTGTTTCCTCGTTTGTATCGTCTTTCTTTGTCCCACAATGTTTCCATTTCTTCTATGATGTCTTTAGATGCTTATTCTCATGGGGGTGGGACTTCAATTTCATGCGAAATCTTAATGATAGGGAGAGTGTTGAGTTATCATCTTTGTTGTTGTTATTGGATGGGGTAGTTATTTGAATCCAGCTGTCCCTGATAGGAGGGTTTGGTCTATTGATAATTCTGGAGTTTTTTCTTGTAAATCTTATTTTGACAAGTTGATTGAGTGTTCTCGTTCTTCATATTCTTTTCCTTCTGTGATGTTATGGAAGTCTTGCGTGCCTCTCAAAGTTAAGGTGTTTGCTTGGACTGTTGTTCACAAGAGAATCAATACTAATGACTTGTTTCAAAGAAGGAGGCCTTCTTTATTAGTGCGGCCTTAGTGGTGTGTTATGTGCAGGGCAGTAGAGGAGAGTATTGATCATTTGTTCTTGCATTGCTCTGTGGCGAGTTGGATGTGGAGTAAGTTGTTTGGTTGTCGTGAGGAGCTTTGGGTGGCGCCAGATTGTGTTAGTATAATGTTTGACATTGATTTTTGGGGTTTTGGTAAGAGTAAGAATGCTGTCATTCTTTGGAGGTGTGCTTTTTTGGCCTTGTTTTGGGTTATTTGGCTTGAAAGGAATGGGAGAATTTTTTAAGATAAGGAGTTCTCTTTGAGTTATTTGTGGGATAGGGTTCATTTTCTTACTTCTTTTTGGGCTCATTCTTCTGAGGATATGGGGGATATTCCTTTGTTTTTGTTAAAATCTGATTGGAGGGCTATTTTGTGTTAATTTCTGTTTGTCTTTTGTTTTTGCTGCATATTTTGTTTAGGTGGACATCTTGTCCTCCTCTTGTACTTTTTCTTTTCTATTATTAATAAAATCTTCTATTGTTGCTGATCAAAAAAAAAAAAAAAAATTCCACTAAACATTTTCAAGACTAATATAGTAATATACCCTTCCTTGCCACAAAAAATTGTTAGAGCTGTTGCTTCACCGGCTATATCGAGCACCTTCCTTTGACTACCCCTTCATCTTGGGAATCTAGACGTGGACTACAATGTGGCTTAAAAAGGTTGCGATGGTGTTGCACCACGATGGTGGCTGAAGGCTCTAAGGGTTGCGTCAACAATTGCGGGTTTGATTAAGCCGCCATTATCACCATTGACCACCACCATACCCATTGCCAAGGTGGACCACTCCCTCAACCCCTAATAACACACCCAAACCCTTCTCTCTTGATCTTACCTTTCCATAACCCAAGTTCTCCATTTCCTTCCTCCTCCTGTTTATTTTTTATTTCTTATTTTTATGTGTCTGAGATCCTTTTACATTTCTTTTAAGCAGACATCAATAACCATTAGGCAGCATATTCACTTGTGCCATTTTGGGTAATTGAATGCACATAAAGACAGTTACATATAGCTATTTTCAAATCAGTTACGTTTTACTCACAAAAATCTTAATTTAAGTCATAAAACATTTAAATTTAACTATTTCTAGTTCCAAACACATAAATTTAATTGATTTAATAAGTTACATTTAATTGTTTGTGTAAGCAATTGAACCTACACAAAAATAGTTTCACGTAATGGTTTTGAAACAATTACATGTAACTATTTTGAAACAGGTACATGTAGTCAATGTAATTTTTTTTTTTCTAAAATTTGTTTACAAAATTACATAATTATCATAGATCTTGATTCAAAGCTCTCGACGAATAGATTCTAAAAATATGAATTTTATTGAAAAACGTGTATATTGAAAGTTATGTCATTTAAAGTTTGAAAATAAAAGAAATGATAATTTAAAGATAATAATGAATTTATGCACTAAACACTCTCACAGAAACACTGCCGTTTCCCTTAAAAGTGGACTTATGGCTGCATAAGTTTTTATCATGGACTTATTGTAGACATCCCATTTTGTCCCTACATTTTGATGGTGAGTTCTCGATGATGAGGTCTATGATGTTTATTATCAACTTGGGTCTATTTTCAGCGAGCAAAGCAAGCAAGTAGGGTTTGTCGGTTTATAAAGGAAAATTGTGGAAAAGGTTTTTTCATAAAAAATGGAGTTCACTTTGTAAAAGGAAAAAATCGTAGAGAAGTTCAGTACTTCTCTTTGTTTAAATATGAAAATGAGACTCCCTACTTTTGTTTAATAAAAAAAGGAAGGGAAAGTGGGATGGTAGGTGAGGGAAAGAAACAAAGAAGAGGATGGCTGACTTCCCATCACAGCCGAAAGGTTGTTGAAACAATCTCCTGTAGGGCAGATAATCTTCTGGCAGGCACTACGCCTCGTTAATAATGAAGAGGGAAGTGAGAAGTGAGGTCAAGGGTGATGATCTTAAACTGAGATTTTTCACTATAAATAGAGAGAGCTTTGAGGAACTCCGGAAGGGGAAGGGATTCCGAGATTGAGGGGAGGGAGAAAATAACAGAGAGTTGACTGGTGAGAAAGAGAAAAAGCTTACTGAGCTCAAAGGAAGAGACACTGTCGAGTTGACAGTGGACTTGAGGGACAGTTTGAATACTAATCTGCTTTATTTGTAAGATGCACAAGCATTTTTTATTATTATTATTATTTTTTTTTTATAGTAGGATCGTATAAGTTGTTTAGATAGTGATTTTGCTACATGTAAAATATGTTTGGACTAACCCCTCTGTAGGGAAGTTGGTTTAATAACGGGGAAGGTAAACTAGTGAAGTCATGCGTACGTATGTTTATACCATGCGTACGCATGACAAATCATGTGTACGCATATCAATAGTATGCATACGTATGTTCATTTTGTTTCTCGGATTTTTGTTATTTTATTAGTGTAAACATGACTCTCAATAAACCAGAATCATTATTTTCATTATTATTTTTTATTAGTGTAATCATTACTTTCATCATTACTTTCATTATATCAATAACATCTTACTATTCATTTGATTATTATATTTTAAGTTGGGAATCATAAATATGTGTACGCATGATCATTATTTGTTTTAATTTGTATTTGTTTATTTCGTGTTCCATATGTTTCTTGTTTATCTTATGTTTTATAGGTCTTGTGTATATATTTTCTTATTGCTTTGTGCTATGAACATATCATTCGTGTGTGTTTTTAATTACTGTATGATATAAGGTGATTAGGTTAAATCAAAATATTAAATATGGTCAATGAATACAAAATGAGGACTGGTTTATTATCAGGCATTGTTGGGTGTCTAACACCTTCCCAGCATGTGCCTTAGTTCCGAACCTTTTTCTAGTCAACAAAATTGGTTCTGGCCTTCTAGGTAGCGACTCTTATTCATGTGTTGATCCTTCAGGGTTAGCACCACCATTAGAAGCAAAGAGCAAGTAAAAAAAAAAACAAGCGAGCGCGTGGTGAAAACAGGTGCGCTCACACTTATGCTTCCATAAGTCTTGTAAAATGGACTTCTCGCTAATTTTTCCTAAAGACTAGTGGAATAAGTAGTGCTTGAAATGAAAGAGAGAAGACATTTTAGGCATGAAGCATCACTTATTGCTTGGGCAATGATTAAAGAAAAATTCCAATCATGAATTCAACAATTCTAAAATTTATCAGTATCTACACATTTTAAGTTAAGTGCTTACTATATAAAGAAAATGACCAAACACTTTTGGTTCTTTTGGGATAGATTCAATGAGAGAATAATTGAGCCAAACCTTTGTGGGGAAGATTTTATAGCGTTATGTTTGAGATATTTTATTAAGTTCAAGAAAGAGGTTGAAAACTGATTATTATTTTACAAGAATTTCCATAGATATCTTAAGTGGTTGTAGAAGTCCGTTCATTGCCAGCTAAATGCCTTAGAAGACCCTTCTCCTCTTAAGAATGAAACTAGTTGCATCATTTCATTCAAATCTTCTAATAATTTTTGACAAATTGTGGACATATTTAGCTTATGTGGTTGTTTATTGTTTGCTTTTAAATCATGGCCGCTACTTCAACTGATGCAATACATGCTAATTATAATTTTCCAGCATATTGTAATTTTAATTTTATTGTTGTAAGATTTAGTGGGCTATGTCAATGGGAGTAGCTATTCCTTTCAGTTTTTCTGGACATGTTATTATATATTTAGATATGTGTAGTTTTTGAGACATTACTTTTTTCTAAGAAAAAAAGAACGTAGCTTTGTTGTTAGATTTCATTTTCTTCCTTTTTTCCCTTCTAAGAAAAAAAAATGTAGTTAAGGCAATATATCATATATCATATATGTGAGTCCATAATAGGTGGTTTATGTAGGTATCTAAAATATATTATGCATTTATCCAATGAAAATGCTAGATGTGTCATGTATATGAATTTAAGTCAAGGTTGAAGAAATATATAATACAATTTATTAACTTTCAGGAAAAACAAATGATTAAACATATGTTTTCAACAACTTTTTCCTGTTAAACAAACACAACCAGGAAAGCAACTTTCCTTTTATTTACTTTACTCTAATCTCCTTTTCCTACATGCTACTTTCTTGCATACATTCCCGATAGTCAAACAGAGCAATATATTTTTCCATTATTTGGAACCTTACAAAACATAAACATAGATCGTTACTAAACTATGCCCAATGCAACTGTATGGTTTGTTGGGAAGTCCTACGTCCCACATTGATTAAATATTGAGTTCAATAAGGCTTCATATACCTATTTGGGCCCTCCACTTAATAGCTTAGACTTTTAGGTTAGGAACTTAACATGGTATCAAAGCCCGTTATTGTTGTTTGTGGTTGGGTTTATTCCGTTTGTGAGTTTGTTGTTGTTGTCCATGTGACAAGCTTCTTGTTGTCTTGTTAGGCCTACATGTGAGGGGAGTGTTGGGAAGTCCCACTTCCCACATTGATTAAAATAGTAAGTTTAATACGGCTTCTTTTTGGAGTTTGGACCCTCCATTTAATAGCTTAGGCTTTTAGGTTGGAAACTTAACATGGTTAATTTGAAGAATCTTTAATTATGACCATAATAGGACATTTGTAAGTGCTGGTTGATAGTACTTCATTTGGTTGTTGAGTACCTAAGATTTATTTGTACCTAGGATCATCTCATGGCTTCCACTGTGTTGGTATTGCTTTGAGCACATGACTTTATTTTGATGTTGTGCACATGTTCGATGAAACTACTGAGTGGCATCCTAGGTCACGGTCTATGTATATGAAGTTTGTTTATATTAAATACGAAGACTTGCATGTTGTTGGAACTTTGGAAGTTGGAATACAAGGGTGGGCCCAGAGGTTCACCATATTGGCTGTTCTTAATATTTTCAGTCTTGATGGCTGTAGTCTTCTTCTAGAAGGTATATATGATTTGATAAGTAATGGTCACAGATTTTCTGTTGCACTTTTAAATATTCAGAATGTGCTTTAACACTTGTGTTCTGGATTTTCATATCCACATTGATTCATCATTTGTGTGTTTTTTTGGTGGAATTACCTGTCCCTTGTGCCCTCCTTCCTTCAAAGCTAGAATTTGTCATGCTTTCAGAGTTCGTTTATGCATAAACTCCATTTGGTTGCTTGATTGCTTAGAGGACAAAAATATTGATTAGTGTATTTGGTGCAACAATCCACCAGTAAATCCTATTATCTTTCTTTTTCTTTTCTTTTTTTTTCCTATTTTGGAATCTGGGTTTCTTTCCTGCAAAACTAATATTTGTCAATCCAGAAGCCTAATTCAAGTTTGATGAAAATTGAGAACTGTATGTATCCTTTTGACCATTAATAAAGCATAGAAAGTATGTGGGCATTGCCCTAATAAAAACCTTGCCAATTATGTGTAATAGCTAGTTCTTAAAATCTATTGTTCAAGCTGGAAGAGATGGGATTTTTTACTTTATTTTATTTTTTTTAAATTGTAAAGTTGGATGATAAATTCAACAGCCATGGCTTTATGAGTTTAAGAACAATTCCCTACTACCTATTTTGCTTTTGATTCCTTTACATAATGATTTGTCTATAGTTTTACAGGGTTAGAGTGTGGAAAGATCATCAATTGGATTTTGGATATTGTCATCAGGATTATTATTTTTCAGTTTCATAATCGTGGAATTAAAACAGTCCCAAATAGAGTAATGACTCTAAGTTTGTAACTCTGTATCCTCTGCAATGTAAAATTTCCTGCAGCCCTGCAGCTTTCTGCTTTTCATGATTACGACTTTGGGCTAGAGTGTTTTATTTATCTGTTTTTAGTAAACCTTAAATAAAAAAATCAGCTATCCAACGTGCCATCATGTGAAGAAACAATTCAGGAATGCAGGATATTCTCATTGCAGAGGATAGGAGCCCTGTCGATATATCCTAACCCTTGGCCTTCTCTTCTCTTTCCTAGGGCAGTACCTCCAATCATTTTCCTAATAAAGGAAATAGAAAGACAGAGAGATGAAGTTCAAGGCATTTCTCACAGACAATGGCGTAAACCTCTTAGAAAAGAGGTTCCTACCAGCCCTTGACAAAATGGGAAGAATCTGCCACCTCTACCTAACCCGGGACCACACCATCTTTCTCCACAACCTCCTTAACGGCGACGGGATCCAATCCATTGCCCAGTTCCGCAAAGAAGCTCTTTTCGATGACTACCGCATTTCCAGTCAAAATGACGACCGCATCGCTTTCACCATCGACCTCTCCCTCCTCCATCGTGCCCTTCGTAGCAGCGTCAGCATCTATACTGAAGTTAGTGGTAATTTTGGTGGTGGGACCACTGTGAACCGCCTCCAAATCAAATTGGTGAAGAAGCTGCCTCCAAATTGTACCCAACCGATGCCTTTTCTCACCTTTGAATCAAAGGGTTATAAATCGGCGGTCATCCAAGATGTACCAATCTCAAAACCTTTGTCTAGGGCTGATGTACTTGAACTTCAATCTGCTCTTGATATGGCACAAGATATGCCTCGGACTCTGGTTCAGGTTCCAGATATGAATCAGTTGCAGAATTTCATGGATCGAATGAAGCATGTTGGTGACTTGCTTAATGTCTCTATAAGCAAGTATGGGGATTTACATGTACAGATTTCAACGACTTTGATCACACTTGGCGCAGAGTTTCGGAAGCTGTTGGTTATTGGAGAACAAGCTGAAGTCCCAGCTAGTGATCGAAACCTGAGTGCACAGTCTCGGTCAGAGAGGGCAATGCAGAGGGGAGATGCTCAATCTGTGCAAGTGAGTATGAAGCACTTTGCAAAGAGTCTTCAGTGTCACTTGGCCAAGCCAGATTGTGCTTTCTATGGCATTGCTCCACAGGGTGCTTGCTTGACTGTGATATTCCAGTTCTATATTCCAGGTTCCCGTCAAACTGATAAATCAATTAGCTTACATTGCAGGCTTCCAGTACTTGACCCAGGGTCAAATTGAAAGCCAGTTTGGTTTACAATCCACGGCTTAAGTCTTTTTATCTTTTTGAGTGTGATCAGTGAATACGATTCCCTATTAACAATGTGGTTAGACATTTCGCAGTTGCAGGGTACCTCTCTATGCAACCATAGTTTTTCCCAAAAGTGCATTTTATTTTTTCCTGCTTTTCTGTTGTTCCCTCATCTCTCTTTGGTCTGCTAAGGTTTACAAATTTGTTTAGCTCATGCTTCTTCAACCAGTGGTGGCTCAAGGATGATCCAGTGGTTCAAATATGGATTGGGTGTGCATGTTTGATGATGGTTTCCTCTGGGTGATGGTTGTTACCTTCAGGCACTACGTATAACACAATGAATAAATTCAATTTCCATGGGCTATCCAGATGAAACCTTAATTTTTCTTCACCTATGTTCGCACTTTGCAGGTGTTTTAAGCAGAGGGAGAAAAAGCATATCACAACTTAGGAAGTGTGACTTCTACTGCTCTGATCATGGTCCTATTGAATGTGGGTGACAAAATGCTGAGTTTTGGTCCACAAAATTCAATAGAAACCCAATTGCACCAAAGATGCAAGAGGAAAGGCCAAAAGCAGAGGTCTGATCTAGGGCATTCAAGCGTAGCCACAATAAGCCCAGTGATTTTATTCTCGAAGGGCCTCTGTAGTGTTCCAATTTTAGCGTATGCCCTGGAAGAGACCTCTCAAAGGGCCTGAAAGTGGGAAAATTGCAAGAACTGATTTCTAGAAAATGGAAATGAAAGCTATCAAAACCTGATGTTAAACCCAGTTCTAGAACAGGTATCAGAGGGCATATGCTAACATAAAGAAGAGGTGAAGGCATCTTAGTCATAGTAGAAATTCCTGATACCTTACATGTTGAAAAGTAAGAATATGTTGGTAACAGGTTAGAACTAAGCTTCTGAGCAAATTATAGCAAATGACGATGCAATCATCAGGTTTTGGTGGTAAAGTCTCAAATTATTCAGGAGACTTCTGTTCAAGTTTCATTGGGAGCTTGTGTGGTCTTCACTCAGTGGAGTTTGGTAAGGTAGTTTAGGATGGGGTGGGATTTAGGGTTAAATTCATTAAGAAGAGGGCCAATAATTGCTGATAGTCTTTGATCCATTGCTCGAGAAGCTGAAACTCAGCTTCCACCAACTAGATGGAAAGAAATTTTGAACTACCAAACCTAGTACTGTAGTCTTAGTAAGTAGTACCATTAAAGGTTCGAAAATAGCACGCTAAAGTACCGTCTTAATTAAATCAGATGTGTATTTGGAAAACTTTGAAAGCAATGAAAATCGCTTGATTTACACCACTAGGGACACATAAAGCTCGCTTAGACATTGCAAAGCCTAAGTTTTGAAATATATCCTGTCAAATAAAATGTTTATATGAAGGGGAAACAATGATTACTATGTAGAATCAACTCTTATCACATCAAAATAAGAATGGAACATGTTACTTGATCCATAAATTAAGTTCTTATAGTTAGATTTGGTGACTTTTGTCAAGTCATGCCTTCCCACAGTTCCGAAGTAGCCTAAATGTATCTCTATACCCCAACATCAGAGGCTCTTTAGAGAATGAAAATAAGTACAATATGTTTTTTTATTGAACTCTCACCAATAATCTTTACAAGAACATAAGCCGTTCCTAAAATGGTGGAATCGAGTTCGATCCCTAACAATCACTTCTCTATCATAAACCCTTGATACCAACTTTGCCACATGGTGACAATCCACACACATTCTAAGGTTTTTCACGATCCTAATTGTGACCCCATGTCCTGAACTGATCAGCCCAAAGGCAATAGCCAACTTCTCACTGTGCCAGTAAAGTGCACACTCTTTCTCCTCTTCTCCTATATCAAGGAACACCTCAGAAGTATCAGGCAAATACCCTGCAAATTTCAAGTCTTTTGTCATTTCATCCAACTTAGAGTAGATTTCTTCAGATTGAGGGTGTGACTGGTCCCCAGCTACAAATTCATGAACAAGACCGTTCATCTCAATCAAACTGCAACCTGGGGATTTCTTGATTCCCCTATCCGTCATCAATTTCCTTAATTTGCGCAAGCTTTCCAATCTATTGCAAGCTGCATATATATTACATAGCAGGACATAAACAGCCCCATTTTCAGGCTCTAACTCAAGAAGCTGTTTAGCTGCCATTTCAGCCATTTCTGCATCTTTATGAACTCTACAAGCACCAAGAAGAGCTCCCCACACAATTGAATTTGGTTTCACTGGCATATTCATTATAACCTCATGAGCTTCTCTTAAATGCCCAGCTCGGCCAAGAAGATCAACCATGCACCCATAATGTACTACATTGGGCTCAATCCCATGTTGGGTGGTCATGCTAGCAAAGAACTTTCTCCCTTTATCTACCATACCAGCATGGGTGCAAGCACAAAGAATACCAATGTAAGTTATCTCATCCGGTGTTATTGAAGTTTTCATCATCTGAGAGAACATGTCAAGAGCTTCTTCTCCACATCCATTAATGGCAAGACCAACAATCATGGCTGTCCATGTAAATTTGTCCCTCTGAGGCATCTCATTGAATATGTTTAATGCTTTCTCCACATTTCCACATTTAAAATACATGTCTATGAGTGCATTCCCAACAAAGGTGTCATTCTTGATTTTATTTTTGTCGATGAAAGCCTTTATCCATTCCCCTATTCCAAGCGCCCCCAGATGCGCACAGGCTGTAAGAATGCTAACCATGGTGAATTCATCTGGTTTTATATTTGTAGTTTGCATCTCACGAAAAAGTGTCAAAGCCTCCTTGAATTGATTCTCGCGAAGGTACCCATCAATCATGGCTGTCCATGAAACAAAGTCCCTTTGGGGCATTTGGTCAAAAAAATTTCGAGCTAGATCAACTTGTCCAGAATGTATGAACCCCGTGACAATGGCAGTCCATGAAATTACATCCCTCTTCATCATACTGTCAAATATCCCAAGCGCCACATCCATTTCCTCACAAGCTGCATACATGTTGATCAAAGCATTTTCCAATGTCATATTGGATTTGACCTCACAATTTTTGACATAACGATGTACCCGCTTGCCAGCATCTAAATCCTTCAATTTGGAGCAAGCTGAAAGCACTGAAACAAGTGTAACCGAAGTGGGTAACACTCTCTCCTTCTCCATCTCATCAAAAAGCTTCCTCGACTCATTGAATTGCTTAATTCGATTATACCCAGAAATCAATGCATTCCAAGTAATGACATCCCTCTTATAACTCATATTAAAAATCCCGCGAGCAATATCAACTTGGCCACACAAAGAGTACATATGTATCAAAGCATTTTGAACAAACACATGAAAACCAAATCCAAACTTGACTATATGAGCATGCAACTCTTTTCCACATTCCACTGCGATATCGGGTGTAAATCCCTTGAGCAAGAAGGGGAACGTGTAATTGTCTGGTTTGACATTCCTCTTTAACATATCTAAGTACATAGAAAATGCACATTTGGGATTATCTATCCTAGAATAGCCTTTGATCATTGTGTTCCAAATAAATATATTCGGTTCAGGAATTTTATCGAACACAAGACGGGCATGGTTCATATCACCCGTTTCATGACTACAACAAAAGGAAATAATTCGAGTTTGCACAACTGGGTTCAATGCGAGGCCTGCTCGGATTGTTTGGGAGTGAATTTGCTTGAGCTGGTCCATGGATTTGCAGTTTTCAAAGAGACAGAGTGATGGGTAGTTCTCTTGAGAGGAGTGAAGGTGGGTGAGTGGGAAGATGTGGGTTGGAGACGCAGAGGCCATGGAGATCATCTTCTTGAAGAATGGAGTATGGAGGTTTGAAAAGATTAAAGGCGAGTGAAGGAAGTGGGTTTTGAAAAGGATTGAAAAAGGCATATAAGGAAGTGGGTTTTACTCTGAAGAGAAAACAAAATGATGGTGATAAATAACTCATCTGAACTTAGGAGATCATGTGAAGACACATGCATAGTGGTGGAAAAGAATGTGCAGTGTCACGATCAGCTAAAAGGGTTTTAAAATGAGGATGGCAAAGGGTGAAGTTTAAGACAGGGTGGTGGGTTTGAGATGAAGAGCTCCTAGCTTGACTCCACTCCCAAACCCGTTGTGCCTACACTCGAGCCAAGGGAAGGCAGGACAAAGTAGATTAATGCATCATTTAGATAGAGACAAATGGGGATATGACTTGAAAAAATTGGTTGATATGATTTAGTCTGTGCGATTAAAAAACTATAGATCACAATTAATAAGAATTGGTTGGGTTCAAGTTTGAAAAGAGTGGTAATGACAAAAGAGAACTAAAAAGGATGACAAAAGTGTCAGACATATAATAAATTAATGGTAAATGCAAGTTTTCAACTCCTTTATCCAACTTTCTTTTCTCAGTTCTTACTATTGTAAGCCCACCTTATGCAGTGCTTAGAGAGGAACACTTTTGCTTGAATTTTATTGGGGCCCTTTTCTTTTGGCTAGGTTTTTAACTGCTTGACATGGCATCCATGTTAGTAGCCACATGTTGAGACAAAAAGGATTGGGTGAAGAGTTGGCCTATATAGGAGAACTCTCAAGTAAACATTACACAAGTACACAACAGCGAGAAAAATAGATGTTTATAACCAACCAAAAATAATTAAGATGAGACTCTGTTGAGTACTCTACATTCAATACAAAAAGCTGGTTTGGTGTACAGTAAACAGGATGTTTTAATAGTTTCCATCCATTGATCCATGTTGAAGCACACTGCCTTAAACCATCCACTATGCAATCTTGGAAAAATAACTAATGATTAAAATAATAGATATTTGTCACGACATTTTTAGTTTGCCTAGATATAGGTTCCGACCTTAGCTAGTTTTGCTTATTTTGTGAGCTAAGTTGTAGGAATTATAATCCGCCAAGACCAGTTTTTCTTTATTGATTCTTTTTCATTCTCATTTCTTCTATTGTACTCTTTTTTCTTCCTTTTAACAATATTTTGAGTAGTGAGCACATTATTATTAAGAATTCTGGGGTGCCAATCTAGTTGGGATGTCAGAATCTCTTTGATGCTTCTACTCTTTCATTTTTTTTTTTTAAAAAAAAAAAAAAAATAGCAAGAGCAATTAACCTAACAGATCTCTATTATCTAATATCTTCATAGTTGAGGCAGTTAAAGTCGTCATAACATAATGGTACAAGCATGACAACTGAAAGCAAGGAGTGGGAGCATCTTGCAAGAATATTTACCAGTATTTCCCTAAGCAATGTTGCCAAGGAGAGAGACTTAGGCTTCCTGATCCTACCTAATAGTTGGCAATGGGCCGAGTTCAGGTTTGGTAAAGTTTGGGCAAGCCTAGAAGTAACCTGCCACCCTTTTATAGGTTATCCCCAAGGAAACAAATATGGGAAAAAGATAATTGATCTGTATAAGCAAACCAAATGATTCAAAGTATCAAAGTTAGCAGATATGGATAATGAAAGGCATGTCGCGCAAATGATTTACTCAATCCAAGAATCGAAGTTCTAAAAAAAATTTAAGAATAGGAAAAGAGAATCCTAGATTTGTAAACATCTCATGATAGAAGGAAGAGAAAATGAAGAAATAAATGGAGAGCACTCTTTTAACACAAAATCCATAGAACACGACATCTATACTACCAGATGAGAATGAAACCTAAACCTAAACCTAAAATTCCATTTTCACAACGGTGTTCGAAGTATCTGAAGATCCATACTGGAGCCAATCCTTTGCACAAATAAGGGCCTCAAGCGTCACAGGTCGCAATGAACTCTGGTAGCTATTTATCTTTTTGCTCACAGTGTCAAACACGGAATCAGGGGCAACAGTTGATACTGGGATTGACAAAATATCGGCAGCCATCCTGGAAAGAGTCGGGTACTTCAGTTTGTTTAGTCTCCACCAACTTAAAACATCAAAATCTTGCACCCGAGGCAATAGAGACTCTTCCAGATATTGATCTAATTCTGACTTTGTCTGCTGGCTACTCGAAATCTCAGAGATATACACATCAAAATCCGAAAGCCCATCGCTATTAGAGATAAGGGGAACTTCTTGAGATACTTCTTGAGATAATTCTTGAGACATCTCTATTTTGGCGATGCCTTCATTTCCTTCTTCCATATAAGTAGGTGGTAGAGTAATTGTTGGTGTAACATATTCAAGGAAGAGTTCATGAATACCATCCTCCACAATCTTGACCCATGCATCGCCATCCTCACCATATATCTTAGAGAAGCTGAACTCCACAAGCTTCATTTTGAACCTTGGATCCATAACCACAGCAATCGCTAAGACCAAACAACAATCCTTCCAATATTTATCAAACTTTTCTTGCAAAGGTTTAGTCAGGTTGCTAATAAAGGGATCCTGATTCATGCCCGAATGTGTCAGCTCTAACTGGATTTTCCACACTTCATGGAAAAACATATTGGCAGTTGGATATGTTGGGGCAGTTAAAATGTTGGCCGCATCGAATAAAAGCTTCAAGTATGTGAGGAGAGTTTCTACCTGCTTCCAATCATCCATTGATGGGGTTTCCTTGTAATCAGGATCAGAAGTATCCAAGCAAGCAAACACTTCCTTTAATTCACTGGCAGCCACCAGCATATGATAAGTAGTGTTCCATTTTGTCTGATCATCAATAAAAAGGCTCTTCGTGCTAGGGACTTGAAGCTGATGTTTCAGCTCCATAAACTTCTCTTCATGCGCTTCTGAAGTTTTCACGTACTTTACACTTTCACGGACCTTTTTGACAGATTCCCACATTGTCCCCAATACATCTTGTGCAAGACGACTTAAAACATGAGCATAGCAATTTCCAATTAATAACTGACCATTAAGGATAAGTGGGTTTTTGATAGAAAGTAGGCCTCTGAGATTTCCAATCACGGCTTCGTTTGAGAAGGGTTGATCAAGAGTGAGGGTAAACAGTTTGCTCTCCAAACACCAATCAGATAGGCAAACAACAACAGCTTGATTGAAGGCATCATCTGAATCAGGATATGGTACCATAACAACATTAAGGATACGGCGATGTAACTTCCAATCACCATCAATGAAGTGTCCTGTTAGGAAAACATACCCTAAGCTCTGATCAGAAGTCCACAAATCCAAAGTAATGCAGATCCGTCCAGGGATTCCAGTCATAAGATTCAAAAGGTTTTGCTTCTCCCTCAGATACATAGCCACACAATCCCCTTGGATGGTGTTAAAGCTCACCATATTGTACTGGGGCTGTAGAGTCTGGACAAAATTAATGAAACCAGGATGTTCCACAATGTGTAGTGGATATTCATGCAGGATGATCATCTTAGTGATCTCATGGTTGCAACGGTCCTGATCGAAAGGGATGCTTGCAAATCCTGGGGTCCCTCTGTAGCGTCTTTTAGGTGGATCAGTAGTGCTCCCAGCACCAGCAGTTTTGGAGCCTGCTGTGTATGGGGTAAGTTGATTTTTCTGGCGGCTTACTGGGCAGATCCCCAAGGCAATGTGTCGTTTGAGGTGGCTTGTCCCTGCTAGCTTTGAACCAGTTATGTAAGCAAATGATTTCTTGCACTGGTTACAGCTTGCCCTAGTGCATCCAGCACCAACGGTCTCCACTGTGAAATGTTCCCAGACAATGGACTTCTTTCTTCTTCGCTTGTTAGGTTGTGTTTCTGAAATAGGTACGTCGTTGTTATCAATAGGGGTATCCATCTGTGCAGAAAAATGTCAAAGTCCTGTATCGGAAGCAAAAATGCAGCATTAAAAGGGAAAATATATTTAGATAATTCCAGCAGCAAAAAATTATCAATTTGGGGTGAAAGCAAAATGATTCCAGCACACAGCACCGATGAATCAATCTTTGCGGTCAGCATATGTATTAATCAAACTAAAAAAGTTCAAGGCTAATTGCGCACAGATCAATATCAAGTCATCAGCACTATTATAAAAATAATTACGCTAATCAACCAATTTAGATGATTTTGCAGATGATTAATGACTCAGGCAGCTAAGCTAATCAAGAGGTCCACTCACATATTTGGCAATGTCTAAATCAAAAAGTGCTCCTATTCCTCAATGCTCAAATAGAAAGCCTTGCACCTCCAATATGGCACAAATGTCAAACCACGAGGCGCACTATTTTGTTTATGGGTCTACTCCATGGTAACCATAAAATGCCAATAACCAAGCAACTTGGGATCCAAGTCACACAACCTGAATTGCAGTACACTTTCCTCCTTGAAGGTTTAAGTTAGGGAACTATCAAATATCTAATTATTTATTATTTCATTTATAGTCTATTTTTGAGACAAAGCATACCAAAAGAACAAAATAAAAAAGGGCCATGGCACATCAAGATCCCAATATAAATGGCAAAGACTAGGTGATATCTCTTGGCCTCTTACAGTGTTGAATTTAATAGGTATCTATAATTGTGCATATCAAAGATAATGCTTTATTACACTTATATTTTGCATATCAGAAGTGATCAAAAGACATCTACACCCAATACCACAATTTAGATCAATTGGTGCACCACATTCCACTTCCTATTTCATGTACAACAGGTCTACCCAATTGAATGACTCCAATTGGGCATTCTGCATGGAAAAACAGCATGCTAAGTTCATAATAGTTGAGAAAACCTAGAACTGCATGAAAATATTACAACTCAAAAAAATTATAAAGACATTATCATCAAGAAATGAGAAATGATTAGAAGATAGAATTGCTTACATTCAATATGTAACCTACTTAAACAATGAACCCAATCTAACATAAACATTAAGCCACAGGTT
This sequence comes from Liquidambar formosana, assembly GCA_039720395.1. Lineage (NCBI taxonomy): Eukaryota > Viridiplantae > Streptophyta > Magnoliopsida > Saxifragales > Altingiaceae > Liquidambar > Liquidambar formosana. The sequence continues at coordinate 14,862,606 of CM077826.1, forward strand.
CTCTCTGCACCTCATAGTAGACCACATACTTGCTACAACTTCAACTCAACATAATGCAGGTTTTCCTTTCTTTTCTTTTTTTTTGTTGGGGGGGGGGGGGGGGGGGGGGAAAGGGAAGTTATTGCAGATATGACACCCTAAACCTAGAAAGCACAGTAGCCAATAAATACTATCACAGCTTAGAGCAAGGATGCTAAAATTGATCACAAATTGCTTCATACACATGCACCCACACAAGAAATATGTTAAAATGAGGAAGGAAAAAATGAAAAATGAAAAAAGAAAAACTAAAGATATTGAACAGTTTCCATGATAACATTGTACAAAGATGAGAACTCTATCATTTAAAATGAACTATACATTTTGAAACCTGATTGAGACCTCAGTGTACTCTGACACTCCTATCCAAGGGGGAATGGATAACAATTATGAGTAGATCCACGTAATGGAGTTAAAATTATGAATTGATCAAAATGGGAAAGAATATCTGAGCTCGAACACATAAAATCCAATAAGACATTTTTCCCAAGTTATGATGCAACCGCTAGTTAGTTACCTTGGTTGTTTAATAATGACAGAAATTCACAGCCATAAATAAATATTGGCATATATACTATAGGATCGGATATGCACAAGTATTAGTCTCACTATTGGATACCTCTTAAATAAAATGCAATGCTTGTCAATTAATGTAGACTCAAAGTTCGGTAGGGGTCATGGGCAAATTCAGATATGCATACCCAAATTTTGATGAGAGTTTTTCCATTTCTTTTTAAACCAAGAAGAAGATAACTTGGTACAAGAAAAAGGTAAAATTTTTAAGACCGCAATTTCTGAAATTAGAAAGCCCTTGATGAATTTATCTTCCCTGTACATTTGTTGCTTTGTTTTGTATAATCACAGGCTCTTGGGGAATAATAATTCATCTCAGATTAATTCTGTACAACAGAATGACATTGAAAGCAAAGAATAGGATCAATCGTATGGATTTTGAGAAAAACTCGAGGTAACAATAATATCAAGTCAGTGTAGTAACATAGTATCACACACCAATAAAAATGCAATAAAAAGAATATATACACGTAATTTTGGGTCAAAGAGCTTATATGGGTCAAAGTATAGGTCAACATTGACCAAATTTTAACACATATGCCCTTCCATTATGATACATATTTCATTCTAATGTGTTTTTATTGAGGCTCGTGATACCTTGGTATCACTACTTCACACAAGGTTTTCTTGTCCTATGGCGTAGGATGCAGGGTTCTTATTTAAAAATAAAATAAAAAATCCTTCCCAGGGACATATGGCCCACTAAGAAAAGCCCATTTATTGGGAAGAAAAAAAAAAACCTTAAAAGATAAAAGAACGCTTGTATTTCTATGGGCTTGATCCATATATAGGACACTAAATCAGCCCCTAACAAATCCCACTACACAACCACAAAAATACCTCTCCATGCACAACAAAATCAGTTGGGTCCGTTTGTTTCTCGAGAAAATAATCACGACTCTCCCATTACTTCAGAGAACAATATCTCTTCTCAACCGACCTTCTAGTTTTCATCTCGGGAAAAATTTTCGGTAAATTTGTTTTTTTCCCCGTCAAAACAAACATAGCCTTCTTGTAGAGAACCAATTCCTTCGGCAGGTAATCGATAACATAACCCTAAATTTTCAATCATATAGCTACAAAAATCGAACCATAAGCACCACAAAAAAATAAAAACTTGAACCAAGTCAAAATAACATTGAAATTAGAACCGACAAACAAACAAACAAACAAACAATGAAAAAAAAGAGATCATCGGATCTAAAAAAATCGCCAAAAATAAAAATAAATTCAGGATCTATATATATATATATATATATACACAGATTGGAGAGAAAAGTGTGAGAAATTCTTACAGCGAATCACAGATCGGTGAAATAAGAGACGGAATCGGACGGTCAGAAGCTCTTCAAGAAAAAAAACTGGAAATTTCTGCAACTCGAAATCTAGGGTTAGGGTTTTTTTTTTTTTTACAAAAAAAAAATATTTTAATTTTAATTTTTTGATTACAGAGAGGAGAGGGAGGAAGGAGGAGTTAATGGGCTTGAGCTTTTGGGAGAAGAAACCCTAATGGACCTAGGGCTAGAAGAGCAAACTAGGCCTTGGTTTTGAAGATTAAAGAGCTAGGGACAAAGAGACCTTGCGAGAGGGGCGTTAAAAAGCTGAATTGGATATGGACTTGAGGTCCATTGTCTATTATATATATAAAAAATACGGAGTATATATATTCTGTTTCGATGGACCCTAAGACCCATCTGTGGTGTCGTACACAGAGCCCACCAAACATACTTTGAATCTGAACCGTTTATTCTGGAGGGGCCCACTTTACAGTAGCTGATGGTTGGTTTTGTTTTTATTATTACTATTGTTTTTTGAAAGTTTAGGAGACGTCTAGTTTGGGAAAGGAATATTAGGGCCCAGTGAGAATAGGACACGTACAGTGGAGGTTAAACTTAGCGGTAGATAATTGCCCAACATAAAAATTCAAAGAAAAAAAAAGAAAAAATGAAAAGAGAGACATTTATTTAGCATTTAATAAGACTCTAGTGAGTCAATGAGTCCTTTTTTTCTTCTTTTTCAATTTTTTTTGAAAATTTTAGTCCTAGAGGGGTTCAACTTTGAACAAAGGTGCAATTGGGAGGGTAAGCTACCAAAGAATTTTTGTTGTCATGCTGTTTTTAAATATAAAAAAACAGTAAAATAATTATAACAAATAAATTAATTACAATCCGTTTAGATATTCAAATAGAAATTAAACAATTATAATGTATTTCCAATAAACATAATAGTGTTGTACTTGTGTGAGATGAACGATGAATTAGGTATGATAAAAATTTTAAAAAAAAAAATTAAAAATGGGTTAGATGTCAAACAAATGTGGTAGGAACATTAGTGATAATTGCTAGAGCCATATATGAGTTGGATTCATTCTCCAGCTAAAATAATAATATATTTTAGTACTTAATTTTGAATTTAAATTTTATTTTATTTATCATAAGTATTTTTATAATTTTCTCTTTTTAAATTTTGTCTCTTGCATCACATGGGTTCACCAATTTTATATATATATATATTATATTTATTTTCATTTTATTATAAAGTGCACCATTGACCTCCAAAAACTCTACCTGTAACTCATATTTTGTGAAATCAACTGTTGGATTATATAACTTTCTTATGTAAATTACGTTGAAATTTTAATTGAATTTATTATTTAAAGAAGTTTCAAAACTTTATTAATTTGACCATTTCTGTTATGATCTTTATTTTAATACCATTGTGGTCATTATTTTGTTACTCCATTATTTTATTACTCGTTCCATCTCTTATTTGGTTTTAATGCATATTATCGTTAGAAGGTAACAACATTAGACAATTATTCCTCTCTCAACTCTATTCAATGCTTTTCTCCTACATATGTTTTTCTTCTACTTTTTTCGCTCTTTTTATAGTCCCTATTTTTTCGTTGGACAATTTAGATATGATCTTATATTCCGTCTGTTGTAAATGTACACTATGGATTAGACCATCTGTCAGAACCTGAGTTGTATCTTCGAGTCGTATACGATTACCAATATTTGTACATGGGGAGGCATATGTGACTTTAAAATAACGAATGTCGTGCCCCATTGATTCCCCCAAGATATGTTTTCTACACTTTTTACTTCATTGACATTATGTTTTGATTTAGATAAATTTATATTTGTCCAAGCATAATATTTAGATTTATGTACGTTTAATATATTGTTCAATATAAGCTAGTTTAATATTCTATCTAATTATCTTGTTTAATATTCTCTTAGAAAATAATTTTAATAATTTTATTATATTTAGATTAATTGAATTAAATAATTTATTTATATAATTATTCATAGCATAGTGTTTAAATAATTATTTACAACAAGTCATGCTTGTCAAAAATTAAGTTAATTCCCAATAAAGTGAGAGTTCTAAAATGAAAGAGGTTGAGAAAATAGGCAGGAGAATGTGTAATCAAATTTGTAGAGAATAACTTATCCAAAAAAAAAAAAAAAAAATCTCTAGAGAGTAATCCTTTTACAAAACTACCCTTTATGTCTCAATCCCAGTAGGAATAGGACACCAAGTTCCCTAGGAAACTTGGTTGTGATAAACCACCATGGGCGGGTCACTGGTCCAGGTCCGGGTCATATCCGACTAGATAACTACTAACATCCGGAAAATAGAAATTTTTTTGGCCTCTTTTCCGCCTTAGTTTATTTATTTATTTATACTTTTGCTTGCACTTTCTTCTACAACCAAACAAAGGGAAAGAATCCTTCATTTTTTTTTTTTTTTTATTTCCCTCGCCTTTTCCATAAACCAAACATGTATCCAAGATATTCCAAAAAGAGTTTGTAGTTCGTTTAGTAAGAATAAGGATCTGTTTGGTTATTCAATTCAAAATTAAACAATTTAAGAAATTACCTAGGGTTGAATTAAAGGCATAAAACTATCACCTCGAATTAAAATATTTTAAAATGTTGTAGTTATCATTATAATTGATATTGTAAAATCAATTTTAAGGAATTTATGAAATATCACTATTTTGAATTGCACTCTTATTCGTGATGATAACTATCATTTTTTTAAATTTGTTAATTCAAGATGATGAAATATGCTTTCAATACTATGTAAAATTTCTTAAATTATTTAATTTCGAATTAGACAACCAAACAAGCCTTCTCAATAAGGGAGTCATCTTTGTAACCATTTAGTTTGGCCCCCGAAGTTAAAATTCATGTCCGTGCCATTCCATGTATAGGTTTGGATTTGGTGCTGAGATAAAAAAACTCAACACTGTGCTGAGCTAATCTAAATTGTTAGATGATATTTTTTGACAATTTAGATTAAAAGATAAAAAATTATCTATTGAAATCATTTTAGAACTAACCTCCCAACTCCCAACTAACCCTTTTAAAACTGCCACTCCCAAAGAGGAGTCAGAGGCTTAGTCTCCCTTCATAAGGGTTCATCTAGATACATGTTGACTAGAGGCCATTGGTAGGGTAACTATGACAGAGTAGGGGCGTGATGCCTGTTAGTCTCTTATGTATAATCCTGTAGTTGCTTCATAAAACTAGGGTGCTTCGTTAATCGTTTTGTTTCTGTGTTTGGATGAGGATTTTGAAAGAGACTACTTATTCAGGTTTGCGGAAATGGCTTTCTTTCATATATATATATATATATATATTTTTTTTTTTTACCATCAAGTGCGGTTAGAAGCCAAGTTTTATGTAGCCATTCTAGTTCTAAAAGACAAATTTTTGCCACGAAATGTTATGTGAAAAATGAATCAATTCAATTTACCACTGGAGATGGACTCGTGGACATCTCGGATGCGTTTTCAATTTTCGGATAATTAAATCCTTGTGCGAATCAATATGTTACAAAACCTTGGAGGGTGTCCGAATGCAAAGTAAAGTAAGAATATATAACTTCTAATTACCTCTAAAATGATTCTTTGAAAGGTAATTATATGAGTGCCTCATCACAAGTTCACTCTTAGCTTAGCCATTGAATTTGGAGCATTCACTGAAATAGCCTTAAAGGGCTTCTAAATACCGCCCAAATAAATTGCTTTTTCAGTATTTATTGTCTTAATTTATAAGGAGAAATGGTGATTATCCGACAATTATGCAGGTAATTAAGGAGAAAAAAAGAAGAAGAAAGAATATGAATCACAAAAGTATTGTTTACATTTTTTTTTTTTAAGAGATTAATGTTATATAATCCAACTCATTTGTGTGACAGCTTGACCGATCGATAAAAAAATTTCATTCAAAGCTAGAATAATTTTTTGTAATAGACTGACGTGGTTGCAATTGACGAAGTAGATTTGGGCGGAAAAACTTATTCCCTCTGGCAGTTTCCATACCTGTGTGTTGCACCCTCTGGAAAATTGTAACCTAACATATTGATCATAATTCATAAGAGTCTTAACTTAGGGGTTTGGCCATTATATTTTCTTTTTCTTTATTGCTGCTCAACTGGAAAGGAGAAAGCACGCTAGGGAAGGAAAATAATTTGGAGGTGCTGTTTCGAAGTGTAAATATGGAAAACTATACCTGGTTGCCAATAAAATTAGAAATAACAATTTCATTTTTCTTTTCCTCCACCTTCTGAACGAGCAATCAAAGCACAAGAAGAAAATGATCAGCCGAAAAAAAAAAGAAAAAAGAAAAAGACACTTAATATATGCTAATTGGACACAATGTACGTGTTGAGACAAATACCATTTCAGCACTGCTGTGCTTACTGTACCTGTGGGATGTTTTGTTGGGCAACAGTGAATAAACTGCAACTTGAATGGTTGATTAAGACCTTGCAGTACTGATGTTGTTCATTTCTCCCAACTTTTTAACTCTCTTCCTTTATTTTCATATATATATTCTCCCAACTTTTTAACCCTCTTCCTTTCTTTTATATATATATATATATATATATATATATATATATATATAATATTCAGTTTTAATCATGTGTAAGATATCTCAGATATCCTATACGATCGTTGTCGTTCATAAGTAACACGTGCCCGTATGTGAAATGTCAGATACTAACGTGTACGTGTCGTCTATAAATTACTGTGCTCATGCGAGATAGTCCGGTATATCCCTAAAAGAATAGCGTTTTGTGTTTATATATATATATATATATATATATAGTACAGACTATATAATAGATTTTGAATTGGTTTTCATCAGCTAGCAAGCAGACATATCTGATGAGAAACAGACAGGAGGGATCAAAATCAGCAGATCTGACCCTTACACTGACTACCAACCAACATTTAGCCATAAAGGTGCAACCACCGAACACAATTGAATATGACAACCTCCCAGTGTTTATAATATCAATCTAGCCATAGTAACTCAGTAACTCCTCTATGGACTCCTCATATTATATAGATTTTCTGCAGCATAATTCAGATGGGTCAACTCAGTCTTCTCTTTCTTCTCTTTTTTTTTTTTTTTTTTTTTTTCAAATTGTAATTATTATTGTGAGCATGCCACCTAGTCCAGGTGGTAAAATAAGTAATAATAATATTATTAATTGGCCAAAATGGTGTGACTCAACTTGAAACTAAACCATAGAGGATTGTCAATTTTGCACTTATTGTGCGGTGAGGAGAGAGGAGCATGTCCAAAATGAATGTTTTTTACCATAATAAAAAGACAGGCCACGTCCAAATCGAGCTGCACTTGTGCGGAGCATCAAGCAAGGCTGCACCCAGCTGATCCATATATCTAACCCCTCCGTATGCTGACTCGATCTAGGACCAATCATAGGGCACCACATCGTAACCTGAGCGGCTCTTTTGTCATTTTCCTGCACCACCAATGACCTCTAATAAATATAACTTTTAAAAAATAATAATAATAATAATAATAATTTCCCACCTTTGGGTAAACGGCACAAATTTTTTTTATCAATGAGCTATTTGAAAATGGAAAACACAAAAGAAAATATCTTCTTCTCTCCTCTACTACTGGAAAATTCAAAAATAAGGAAAAGAAAAACAAAATGGCTGCCCACAGTTATAAGAAATAAAAGTAATTTCTCTATCTTTTCTTCATGCATGAATTAATTAAGCCCACTAATGCATACATTTTCCATCAAAATTGAATGAAAAAAAAAGAAGAAAAAAAAGAAAAAAGGAAGGTATTAATTGATAAAAAAAAGTTCCATATATGACATTTCTCAAAGATTTATTGTCATGAAGAACAAAAAAAGAATTATTTTTATAAAGTATTTCTCGATCGGATACTAAGGAGTAATGTAATTTGAAATTAAGAGAAAACAATATGAATAAGTCTAAATTAAATGTAATTATAGAATCACCATGAAAGAATAAATATAATTTGTACCACCGTCGAAGCTTTGTGCTCAATCCAAACAAAATTAAATAAATAAATACATACACAATTATAAAATAAATCCACGTTGTAAATATAATACACTAGAATTAAGATTTAATATTTTCTACCAAGTACTCAAAGATTTAAGAAAATAACCTCAAATTCTGGAAAAAAGAAAAGCTTAAAAATTTAAAAGGATTTGATAAACTGTATAGAGCAATATTATATCTATTATCATGAATTGCGAAAAGTCCAAAAGAGCCAAACAATTTGCAAAAGATAATATAGAGTATGAATTCCACATTGTTAGTAAACCTCACAATTCACAGTATCCTTTTTAAATTGGAAAAGATTTACGAGATTGAAATGGAGTTATAATGGAATTATTATAATTTGTAGCTTACATTGAGCAAAAATAAAAATAAAAAGATTTAATGGATCTGAATAATTTTAGTAATGAATTATGAGTATACATAAGATGAATAGCCGGTGCACTGACCGATTGGCATGAGCTGCATGCGGCTGACGATGAGTCTGTAATGAGATCCGAATGAACCACAAAGTCCTCACTTGCCATTTTTTCCCACAGCTTTCTTGAGCTTCCATGCCAAATCAAGAGATTGAATGGTAGAAGAAGTTCAAGAAAGCTGTGGAAAAGCATGACAGGACTCACCCACTTCATCTCCTCCTTTTAACTCACACTCACTTGCATCCAAAACAGAAGGGTTGAATGGAGCTAGAATATATTCAATTAAAGAGAATTAAAGTTGAGAGAGAGAGAGAGAGAGAGCTCACTTGCCATGTTCTCCCACAGGCTTTCTTGAGCTTCTTTGCCGAATCAAGAGATTAAATAGATAGTAGAAGAAGTAAATTCAAGAAAACTGTGGAAAAAGCATGACAGGACCTACCCACCCAGGCACCCACTCCATCTCCTCCTATTATTTCACAGTGGCTCCCTAGCTTGTATCTAAAACAAACAATAAAAGGGTTAAATGAAGAATTCAAAGGGAACATTCACTCGTTACACAAAGTCACTAAAGCTGGATGAAGAATTCAGAGAGAGAGAGAGAGAGAGAGCTAGAGAGAGAGAGAGAGAGAGAGATGGCCATACAGTTCATGAGGACCACACTACCATATGTAATCTGTCCAACAGCTTTACAGAATCATATAAGGAGTATGACGAATGGTAGGGGTCTAGGTTTCACTTCACTCACAATATACCACGCTTTCATACTGAGTGCGCTGTGGGGTAGATGGGCAATGTGAGATGGGTGAAGCAAAAAAAATTGGTTTATTTTATTAGGAATTAAAAAAAGAAAAAAAGAAATTGAAATAGAAATGTTGGATAATAATTCTAAAATACAACCCATCCCACCACATGCTACCATGTGATCATACCCCTTTTATATTAAGGGATGGAGGGTTTTATGCTCTGCATGGTCCCCCAACCCATATGTTGTCCATCTACCTTACATGTCATATTATTCATACAATTTCTTCATCATAAAAAATTGGGAATACTAAAAGGAAATTACTTTGTGGTATGATGTCTTTCATATATATATTTGCCATCACACATGAAAATCAATATTATCAGTGTAATTAATTAATAAACCACCCCGTTTGATTGGTCATCAGCTAGCTTCAATCGAAGGCCTTGTGAGAGAAAATTTGCATTACCTTTCTTAATTAGTTAGGATATTGATCCGCGCCTAAATGCATAAGTGCCCTCTCCATTTGGTTAAAAAAAATTCCCCTCGTTTTGATAGATATTTTTACCATGGAATCTCGGGAGAGTTTAATTATTTTAATTTGATTTGACAAATATTTCTTAATAATTAAGTTTTTTTTTTTTTCTTGGGAAATCATTTTCTAAAGTAATATAAATATAAATATAAAATTAAATTAATTAATCATGTAGCATGGTGCTATAAATAATAAATACATGCAGTGACTTGGTGCCAAGGGTGGTGCAATTTTCAAAACCCTAAGCCATAGCCACCACTAAAGTATTGTGTCTATATGTGCGGTCCTTAATGACAGTGGGCTAGATTGTCAGTTTCTAGTTACATTTATACTCTAGGGGAATTAATTACTCCTTCCGTCTCATTAAGAGATTGGTCAGATTTGACAAATCACGAAATTTTAGAAAGTGTCATCATTATATTGATTTATATTAATTGAACTTCATCTTTTCAAAAATACTCTCAACTTTTTTATATTGGGTTTTGTGTTAAAAGTTATCATTAAAATAATAAAGGATATTGTAAGAAACTTATAAAAATAATTATTTGACTTTTCAAAGTGGATAAACATTTTGAGACAAAAAAGTTGAAAATATGACCTATCTTAATAGGACGGAGGGAGTAAAGAAATATTGTGGCACAGAGAAGAGGGGGGAAATATTTTCAAAAGCCAAACGATAATTGATTACTGTTACCTTATCATCAAAATCCTTAGGTATGACCTGAGTGATTGCCTACCATCAACCAGATATATCGGATTGTAGACTGACTGCTAGTTGGTAATTGAGGAAGCCAAGTAAAATAGTGAGAATAAATACAAAATCTCTCTCTCTCTATATATATATGTGTGTGTGCGCGCGCGTGCGCACCCACGTGCGTGTACCATTTCTCACTTTGTGCATCGTTCTTGCCCAAGGCCATGCTAATCTTTTTTGTATATATTATTCTAAACTTATCGGATATTTGTAACATTACAGCTCCTAATGCATGTATAAATTGATGCAACTTATGTCAAGCTGTCATCACTTTTGAAAATTTTCCAATATGTATGTTCATTATAAGTACGTACGTGTGTACACACAGAAATATAGACATTAATATTAGCAGAAAACCCTCATTCTTTCTAAAAGAAAAGGTAATTCAAAGGGTGCTTGATGCCGAGACGCCCTAGCTAGGTTTGTGCCATACCGGCCTCACCCCAACCAGCCCTACTCTAACCCTTGGCGGCTCATAGAGCTGGATGGTGCACCATCCTCGGATTTGAAACTTAATCAGCCCTCGTGCAACAAGTTCAGCAATTAGAGCTAACGACATTTTGATTGCCTGGAATTCCACAAGCGTATAACATTGACTGAATCTCAATTAAACTGTAAAATAATTGAAACAAGCTTCCTCCTACTTAAAATTAAAAGCTCATGATGGTTAATGAGGCTAGTTATTGTATTTTAAAGTCATAAATTTAATGAAGAAAATCATAGAAGAGGAGAATTTAACAAAAGAAGTCGTCCTTTAAAGCGGGGCCACGCTAGGAAAGGCTTATTTTTACACACATTTTGGACGTATCTACTAGGGGTGTTTGTGGTTTGGTTCGGTTTTAAGGTAGATTTCAAATCAAACCATTATACTTCAATTTTGTTCTTATCAAACCAAAACTAAAACCAAACCATACTATAAAAAAACCAACCAAATCAAACAAAAAAAATTTCAGTTTGGTTTGGTTCAGTTTAGTTTCAGTTTTAACCTAGCTATCAAGTATCAACAAATCATCATAGATAATTGTTTACCCCTAACAAAATCAAACCTAATAAAAAAAAAATCAAACCAAACCAAACTAAACCAAACCAAATCGACCAATTTGATTTTATTCGATTTGATTCTTGATTTTAACCTAAAACATGAACACCTTAGTCCCTACACCTCTCTATGAGCAAAAAGAGTGAAATTTAGGCCACAGATGTTGCAAATACAGCCAAAAAGATATGAAAATGGATCGTCCTTTTTCTAATTAAATATGCAAATTTCAAGATGAGTCCTAGACTTTTGGCCCACAACTGAAACTTGTCTTCGTGCTGTACATATATCCACCAACATGAATTGATGGGTTCGTAAATGTAGAGGGTAGATGCTATAGAGTTCAGATTGTGTTGAAAAGAGAGTTAATCATGCAAGGCTATATCATGGATTGATGGGTTGGTCCTATGGAGGGTAGATGCTACTATGCTAGACAGTAGACTGTGGAGAGTGCCGAAATTTCAGAGAGTTAAAAAAAGGCTAGGTCATGGTTTATTTTTCTATATGTGAATGTTCCTAATTAGTTGGAATTGCCAAGTTTACATCCTAAATTTTGACAATCCAAATGTCTTGCATAGTCTAATCATTTGGTTTAACTTTCTCGAATTCCACTGAATTCCTTAAATATTTTCTTTTAATTTTTAACTAAATTATTGAAATGGTAAGACAAATTTTTTTTTTCCCACCACCAATTTAGTATTATTATTATTATTTTTTTTGGTATCAATAAAACAAGAAACACAATACAAAATCACTCTTTTATTAGTGAATATGTCAATAAGATGTGTAAGATGTGCGCACCTATAAAATTCAAATCTAAATATAATATATAATGTTTACGCATTTTACCATTTATCCTCGATGACACTTTCCCAATGTGAATTTCAGATATTTCACCAACTATATGTTAAATCATTCAAAACCCACGAGGTAGGCTTGAGGAAAACATGTCCAAAATAATGTCTAATCAATGTCGTAGCCCAATAGTGCCCACAAAGCAAACACAGCCTGCAAGGCCAGGCCCTGTTGAGCTATGATAAGATAAGGTGAGGAAAGGCTGCATATCAGAAAATGGCATAGCCAAGTTGGAAAAAAAGGAGTAGAGTAATAATAGTACGTAGTTTTGGCAACATGCATGTCGGTGGTGGAGCCACCCAAGCGTGCGGTTTGGATTGGCAGAGGCCAGAAGGCAGAGGGAGCTAGAGTAGTAGTATTAGGAGGGAATTAATGGAGAGAATGAGAGAGATGGCCGTTTCTTCTGATATCATCGACCATACGTTGTTCTGAAACCATGATGTTGTTGTGATTATTGATGGGACCTATTCAATATAGAGCTGCAGAGGCATTACAATCTGTTGTCATGGAAAATGACAAATCCATGTGCATGATTATAAAGTGGTGGTAAGGATCAATATAATCTTAGTGGCTTATACAATACCATATAAGAAAAATTAGGAAAAAGTCCACTTTATATAACTTATGTGGGAATAAATCCATGGTAAAATCTAATATTATCATAAGTCCACTTCTAACTAAAATGACCGTGTCTTTATGTGAGTCTTAAATACTTGAAGTTAATTATACCATTAAGTTGTTATTTTTTACATAAAAACTTTAAATTGGCATAACTTTCAATCCATATATTCATTTTCGATAAAATTTATATCTTTGGAATCTATTTGTCGAGACCTTCGACATAAAACCTATAATGAATATGAAAAAATGTATTAAAATAAAACAGTTACATGACATGTGTTGTAAAACTACATATAATTGTTCAAATAAAAAGTTATATTTCAAATATTTGTGTAATCTAATTTTAATATCATACGAAAATAGTTAAGTCTAAGTGTTTGAGGCTAAATTTAATTTATTAAAACAATTAAATTTAAGTGATTGTGTTTAAATTTAACACTTTGAAGTGGGTTTTGTAAAACAGTTACATGTAACTATTTAAAAAAAACAACTAAATTGTGAATATTTGTATAATTTCCCTTCAATATCCTGTGAAAATAGTAAAATATAAATAGAAGTGTTTAAGACTAAATTTAACTTATTAAAATGGTTAAATTTAAGTAATTATAATTAAATTTGATTTTTTGAAATGGGTTTTGCAAAATAGTTACATAGAACTATTTTTTTTTATTTTAAATAAAAAAAATTACATTTTTAATGTGTAATCTGGTTCAATATCCTATGAAAATAGTTAAATATAAGTGTTTGAAACTAAATTTAACCTATTAAAATTATTAAATTAAAGTTATTGTAACTAAATTAATTTTTTAAAATAGGTTTTCTAAAACAGTTACATGTAACTGTTTTAAAGAGAAACGTTTAAATTTTGAATATCTATGTAATCTTTACTTCAATAACCTATTCAAGGAATGAGGAGGAGAAAGATATAGAGAGAGAGGTTTAAGTTTCATATCACAAATCTGGGTTATTTTCATTGTCATGAAGGTATAGTATAGGAAATAAAACGTTATAAATTTGGAATATTTTGTCCCCAATCTTTCAAATCTACTTGTTTAAAAAAAAAAAAAAAAAAAAAAAAAAAAGATAGGGAAGGGAAAACCTAAACTGAACCTTGCATGAATTCATGGCAATACTTGAAAGAGGCCATCCATAGAGGATTCCTCAATTGGAAACCTAAATTGAACCTTGTAATTAACAAAATGGCAATACCACCTTTAGCTCTGTTACATCACCCAAAGCCCTAATTGACCATAGTGAAGCAATTTATGTAAGAATTAGTGCTCTTCTTTTCTTCTTTAATTTCTTTTCCTTTGTATTTCACCATAACAAGTCAAGGGTTGTTTTTTCACTTAAAGAAAACCTATGGTTGGGCATTGGTGGGGACGCTTTAAGAGAAGACATGGGTTGATTTTGCATCAAGACCCTTGAGGACATGGGTTATTGACCTGTAGCTTCTCTTGCATAAGAAACAATTGGCATAGAGATGGAAGAGCAGAACAAAGGAGCTAGCTGTTTGGATCAGTGATTTGGACCCATGTTTGGGTGACGAGTTTGGTGAATTGAGCCTTATTTTTGCACTAGCTAGCTATATATATATATATATATATATATATATAGAGAGAGAGAGAGAGAGAGAGAGAGAGAGAGAGAGGGAAGTGGGATGGGTATATTTTGTTTTAGAGAAGGGAAATGGATGTAGATCGCGGTAAGGAGAAAATAACATGGGAGGGCATTTTTGTTTGAAAGGATTTAAGGTGGACTTATCCCCTTCATAAGAATCTACTATATATGTCCTTATGCCTTTATAATTCTCATAATATGGACTTGTGGCCAAAGTCCCCTACTATATATCACTCCATTCATTATGAGAGATAAAACATATCATCCATTTTAGTTGAGAAATTTTCTATAATCAAAATTGCCAAACATAGGGAAAAAAAATGTCAATGAATGTGTTTTTGAAAATTATTTTTAATAATTTTTATTTGTAAGATAACCCATAACCCATTTTTTAAGAACATCAAAATGACAAGATTTCAATTTTTTTCTCCATTTTTTGGTGGTTGAACAATTTATTTTCATAAAAAGAAATATTAAATGGGTAAATTATGAGATTGAAATGGATAAATCTTTGATGAACTTGATATTTGGGATGTGAGTATATGATGTATGTGGCGAAATGTAGGGTTTGGATAATTTAGCCAAATAACATGAAGTGAAGTAGAGCAGGGGAGGAGGGTAAGTTTAATGTGTGGGCATGCAAAGCATATCCTTCACTTTTTTTTTTTTTTTCAAAAAACAAAAAATTATTATATGAAAAGATTGTAAATGGTAAAAAAATTTATACAATCATATTTTGAAAAAACTTTCTTCTACAAAATTATTCAAATGATTAGCTTTTTTGAAAAATTTTATATTTTTCATAAAACCTTAAAATTTTTTTTAAAAAAATAGGAGGAATTCTAGATTGATTAGGCTATGGGAAAATAATTACAGTTTAGTGCTATTTTGTACTAACTTTCTAATAAACAAGTACTAACTTAACTAAAAATGACTACTACTTGTAATTACTTCTCCAACCAATTTTAAATTTCTCAAAATAGGAGGTGGAAAGAAAATTGAGAGGTGGCAATAGCCACCCCCTTTTGGAAATATTAGAGGCCAGGGCCCACTCTGCGCAAAGCTGTTGTAACAAGATCACCCTCAGGCAAGGGAACGGCTATTGCAACCCCCCATTCTTATAAGCCCACCCCCCATTTTTTAGCTTTTTAAGGTTTTATGCAAAATATAATAAGTTTTTATCAAAACCGGCCATGATGTCCACTAGAAAACATCATTTTGAACAATTTTGTAGAAGAAAGTTTTTCCTAAATCTATCGTTTAAATATACTTTTTAGCCATTTATAGCATTTATTTCATTTTTTGCCAAAAAGTCTACCTAAACGATAGATTTTGGAAAAATTTTCTTCTGCAAAGTTGTTCAAAATGATATTTTCTAGTGGACTAAGCAATCGGTTTTTGCAAAAACCTTTTATATTTTTCATGAAATCTTAAAAACTAAAAGAAAAGGGGTGGGCTTATAAGAATGGGGGATTGCAATAGCCGTTCCCCTCAAGCAAAGTGAACAAGCCCATGGTGTGCCAGCAAAGTCAGTTAGGCCCACAGGGGAGGCCAGGCTCCTATTGGCTTGTCCATTTGCTTTGCATAACGACTTGGGAACGGCTATTGCAACCCCCCATTCCTATAAGCCCACTCCCCATCTTTTAGGTTTTTAAGGTTTTATACAAAATATAAAAGGTTTTTATGAAAACCGGCCATGATGTCCCCTAAAAAACATCATTTTGAACAACTTTGTAGAAAAAAGTTTTTCCAAAATCTATCGTTTAAGTAGACTTTTTGGCAAAAAATGAAATAAAGGTTATAAATGGCTAAAAAGTATATTTAAACGATAGATTTTGGAAAAACTTTCTTCTGCAAAGTTGTTCAAAATGATGTTTTCTAATGGACATCATGGCCGATTTTCATAAAAACTTTTTATATTTTGCATAAAACTTTAAAAACCTAAAGGATGAGGGGTGGCCTTATAGGAATGGGGGGTTGCAATAGCCGTTCCCTAACCACTTCCTTTGAGCCAAGTACCTACAAGCTTGGATCATGGAACTATAAGTGGGGGGAGCTCCAGCTTCCCCCTTTTTTTTACAAAGACTAATAGCTGCTTGGGAGTCTGATTACACGATAATTTGCCTATGGCCATGTTTTCAAACAAATTTTGCTAACATGGAGGGCACGCTTGTCATTGCCGCATTCATCACCATGGGCCTTTTTTTTGGACTTGGTTCATGTTAGGCAGCGAATGGTGGTCTAAGTTGTCATTTTCAAAATCTTTGATGGAAGGAATTTGATAATAAAAAATAAATAAATAAATAAAAGCCTATTGAGGTGGAATTTATTTAAATAAAGGTCTTGGAGTTTCTAAATTTCTTCAAACCCAAAAATAAAAAATAAAAAAAGGGACTTGAAGAACCCATAGTATCACGCTACTTGTTCGAGAGTCATGTCACTCAACAACCTAAATCAAAGGCCATAGTAAAGTAGCACGCCAAATGCGATCAGTGCCTCTCGAAGAGTAGATCTTGCATTTGAACCTCACCTGCCCAATAACCACCAATTAAAATCCCAAGTGGTCTGATAATTACCTGAACGTGCAGAACAGGGGATTCTCTACCCAATACCCACCTTTATTGGATTTAGGGGGAAAAAAAAAAAAAAAGAGGGCGGCTATTGTAACCCCTTAACTTTATTTATAAATCTCACTTCTTCTCACTTTTTAAGGTTTTACGAAAATGTAAAAGGTTATTATAAAAACTAATTGACTTGTTCACTTGAAAACATCATTTTGAACATTGTAGAAGAAATTTTTTTCAAAATCTATCATTTGAGTGAACTTTTTGGTCATTTATAATTTTTGTTTTAGTAAAAATAAATAGAGATTGTATATAGTAAAAAAAATGCTTTTAAACAACATATTTTAGAAAAAATTTATTTTATAAAGTTGTTCAAAGTAATATTTTTTAGGGGACAACGCAGTTAGTTTTTATAAAAACCATTTATATTTTTTTTATAATTTTAGAAAATGAAAAGAAGTGGGGTTCATAAATAAAATTGAGGGGTTGCAAAAAAAAAGAAAAAAAAAAAAGAA
This sequence comes from Liquidambar formosana, assembly GCA_039720395.1. Classification (NCBI taxonomy): domain Eukaryota; kingdom Viridiplantae; phylum Streptophyta; class Magnoliopsida; order Saxifragales; family Altingiaceae; genus Liquidambar; species Liquidambar formosana. The sequence goes on from CM077826.1 coordinate 14,880,248, forward strand.
AATGGGTTTGAAGTTTAGGCTTGGAGTCCAACAAATCATTGGTCTCTACTCTAGGGAGCGGCTAATGCAACCCCACTAAAGGTTAAGTTGTCCCCCTCTGTTATCCCCACCCCCCAAAAATATATATCCACCCCTCTCAAAGACCTCACTACCCCTCATTCTCACCCACCCCTCTTGCTCACCCTACACCGCATGGTAGTGACGACCGGCGAGAAGAAGAAGAAGAAGAGACGGCGACGGCGACAGCGACCGACGAAGAAGGGCGACGACGACCGGCGAAGAAGGGCGAAGGTGACGGCGCCCCCTCCATTTTTTCCGGCGACTCTTCTCCTGCTCTTTTTTTTTTTTTTTTTCTTCTCCTCTGCTAGTCAAATCTATCAAATCTGTGGTTAGATTTATTAGATCTATGTTCCTTCATTTTTTTCTGGCGACCTTCTCTCTTCTTCTCCTTTTCTTTCTTTCTCTCTGTCTTTCTTCCTTTTTTTTTTTTTTTTTTTCCTCTGTGGTCAGATCTGTGTATTCTTCCATTTTTTTCCGGCGATGGGGAGGGAGGGTTGCCGACGAGAAGGGGGTGCGGGAGAGGGGTTATGGGAAGGAAAGAAAAAAAAGAACAGAAAAGAAGAGGGAAGAGGAGGAAGGAAGAAGAGGGGTGCGGGGTTTCGGCGAGGGGTGTGGGAGAGGGGTTCTAGGAAGGAAAAAAAAAAAAAAAAAAAAACAAACAGAGAAGAAGAGGGAAGAGGAGGAAGGAAGAAGAGGGGTGCGGGGTTCCGACGAGGGAGGTTTTAAATTCAAAACCTTCATTTTTTCTGGCGAGTGGTGCGGGAAAGTGGTTTTGGGAAGGAAAGAAAAAACAAAGGTAGAGAAAAAGAAGGAAGAAGAGGAAGGAAGAAAAGGGGTGCGGGTTTCCGGCGAGGAAGGTTTTGTTTTCAAAACCTCCATTTTTTCCGACGAGAGGTGTGGGAGAGAGGTCGTCAGTGAGGAGGGGTGCAGGAGAGGGGATGGGTGAGGGTTAAGCCCTTTTTGGTAATTTTACATAATCATTTTTTTAATTAAAAAAACTGGGGGCAACTTAACCTTTTGGGAGGTTGCAATAGCCGTTCCCCTTACTATATTTCGGCCTCATCAAAGCCCAGCCTTTACACAGCCAGCTGCCAGGTAATAAAGAGATCAAATTGTCGTTGTAAGCAAACTAGGCTTCGCCGCTTCGGTCTCCAACTGTCCAGCCAAGCTCACGTATGAGAAAGATAAAAAAGTTTTAGAGAGAGAAAGAGACTGACAGACCAAAATGAATCTCTACTCCCACGATCTCTCTCTCTTCGACTTCAATTTCTCCGATCCAATCCTCGAAACCCTAACTCGCACCTCCTCCAACTCACCTTCATCAGTTTCAATCTCAACCGTTGACGATGATGATGATGATGATCGTCGTCGTCCTCATCCCGTCCAAATTCGTAGCCCCCCGAAGCACCGTCACGACGGGACTTCGCCTCTCCCTTTGGGTATGGACTGGAGCCCTCCTCCTCGCAAATGGGTATGCTCTGTTTCGCCTTCATCTTTTTTTGTTATTTTCAGTTTGGTTCCCGAGAAAACTAAGGACATGGAAAAAAAAAAATCAGAAATTTCTGAATTTTAAGCGGGTCTATCTTGGGTTGCTTACAGAAGGTAGGGAAAATGAAAGAAAATTGATAATTTGGGAATTATGGGTTTGACATTTATTGTCCGACCAAACAGCATGAAAACATGATATTCAAATTTAACTTCCTTTTTTATTTTCCGTGGTATTCTTAGGAACCGAACAGAAATTAATGAAAACTTATATTAGTTAAGTTAAATTAGAACATTTTAGGTTCTGTTGAATGGATATTTTAGTTTTCTCAAGTGCAAAATAGGGGAAAACATAATATTTAAAGGATTGAACATAAAAAATAAAAATTTCTTGCAATTTCTCAGCAACCAAACGGATTTAGACTTAATTTTTTGTTGGAAAATAATTGTTTCATATTGAGTTGAGTTCAGTTGTAGTTCTGTCTGCTTGATTGATAGGTTTTTGTTGATTCTTAAGAGGTTCCGTTTAGCCAGTGATCTGATGTAAGAACCCGAGATAGACCACCCACTGACACTTTTTTAAGTTTGAAATTGATATTTTAATTCAGTGGATGTTGAGTTCCAACGCATTCATTTTAAGGAAAGTATGAGTTTATGACTCTTTGGACTTGATCATCAGATCCTCTAAAAGTAGTGGATTCAGTTGATACACAGGTCCTGATGCATGATTTTGGTCTATCCTATTTTATTTGGAATAGTCTATTAAATCAAAGAAAACAAAATGATTATATAAGAAGTACATTTGCTTGTGTGACTTAACAATATTTTCTACAACCTACAAGTTGGTTGTATCGACCTAACTTCCTGAACAATATTCTCAACTAGCTAGCTCGCTTTAACTTTCATTTTTCTCAGAACTACACTTTGCTCCAAGGGCTAAGCCAGGAATTTAGTTCACGAGAGTTGAAATTTGGTTGGTTGTTAATACTTTATTTTAATTCAAAAAATCGAAGATGCTTTTAGTGGGGTTTGGGAGGGGTGGGTTGGATATGGTCCTCACCTTTGTCACTCCCCCCCTTACTAAGTGGTTGCTCTCATGACTCAAATATATGCTTTCACACTTGGTAGCTTGAGACTTCTACCTTTGCACCAAAAAATGGTAAAAGAAAGGAATTGACATAATGCTTTTGAGAGAGGGAAAGGGAACAATGGTACAGTAAAAGTTACATAAAAATTTAGCATTGCACATGACAATAAAGAAAATGAAATAAAATGGAATGAACTTGGTAGGTGATCCAGGTCAATAATTATTGAATATGTTGTTGGAGTGTTAAAAACCAGGTACGCGTAATCTGAAATTTCTCCATAATGTTGAATGATTTACATATTTAGGCATTTTCCTTTTTCTATATTATTTTTCATTTTTTGGGGGTTAGCCCAAATTAGGCCTTCGACTATATGGTTGCTTTAAGGTCTGAAATTGTCAATCTCTAAAACAGCAGGCTCAACAACTTATCCATTTCGTAATGTTTAATGTTATGAGCTACTCACATCCACAGTTTAACAATTAAGATTATTCTATTCCATATAATTTCCTGTTCTTCTAATATAGGATGGACGGGAATCCATTTGGCCACACAATCCTCATACAGGATGGAGTTACTGCGTCACAGTTCCTTCTTGGATTGTCTTACCAAAATCAAGAGGTTCAGATCCTGTGGTGGTATACATTTTCATCTATATTCTCCAATTGTATCATTCTGCTGTTTTGGACTACGGCAATTGTTGGTTATATAAATTATACATTTGTATATAAATTATTTTTTGCTTTGGCTGTGCATTATATTTTCTACATTTAAGTCATTCTTATTTCTGGATCAAAAGCAACCTACATTTGGTAACTCTAATTGTATATTTTTGGCCTATTGCACTTTTTGAGGATTTATATTTTGTTGTTCAATTTTCAATCCTTTCAAGATCTTCATTATCATCTATTTTATATTTAAAAAAGGTCTTTACAGCATATTATTCTGAGGTTAATTAATATGGTTGATGCAAATTGAAAGTAAAGAAACTTGGTGTAGTATGATGTGGTATTTTCTTAACCTCTCTCTCTCTCTCTCTCTTATGGTCCCACCCCCCTCCTCTTTCCACATACACACACTTGAATGCAATTGCATAGAACCCTTCTTATTTTCTGTTTTATTTTAATTATCTTTTGTTGTAGTTGGATGTAGGCGGATGACATTCTAGTTGCATTCGTTTATCCTTGTAACTTCATCTTTTTATTATTTTCCATGCTGTGATTTGCCCACTGTAAGATAATGAGTGCCAGTTGTTTGTTTCTGTATTATCAACTGTGCTATGGTTCTTAAAACGATCTCTTTTAAGCTCTTTTTTTTTCCTTGTCAAATATTTTAATCCTTCATCAACAAAGTCAATAGTTTTGGGTGGGAGCAAGTTTTATTTTCAGTTTTAACTTGGGTTGACGGGATGTTACATCTAGAATTCCTTGTTTAATGGCTTCTAGTTCACACTAGCATATTCTCTTTAAGTCGGTTAATTTGCTCGTGCCATAGTGGCATATGTCAAACCATGTCACATTTTATTAAAATAAACTTCATTAGTACTTATCTTTTTACCATGGTCAATTAGTTTCTTTATTTTGTCCTATACTCCTATGATGAATGGATGGTTGTTGTTATAGGCATTTAGTAATGCAACTATTGTTAACCCGCACGATGCTTGGAAGACAACTTATAATCAATAGTCATTAGAAACTTTTGATGAGAATGAACTAAGAAATATTTTAAGTGGGCTAAGGGAAAGGGATAACACTTTTAAGCCAAAATAAGTAAAAGAGGAGGATATGAAAAGAATGATATGAAATCTAAACTAAAGTAATGGGATATTTTCCCTTAAATTCCAAAGCAAACACTAGCCAAAAAAAAAAAAAAAAAAATTGTCTATCTATTTCTATTTTTGGAAGAAAATTCATGTGAATGGCTTGGTAAAATAGACATAAGTAGCCAAAGTTGTCAATATTCATTCCTTTAACATAAATGTAAATTTTGATAATGGTAAGAAATGGGGATTTGATTAGCGTTTCTGTAAGCATTTAGGAATTGAATGCTTTGAAATTAATATTAACTTAAAAAATGTGTGAATTATTTAGTGTGTGTGTGTGAGAGAGAGAGAGAGAGAGAGAGAGATTTTAGGAATATGAATCAGTTTAAAAAGAGTTAAGAGAGTGTGTGGATAAGGAAGAGATTTTTTGTAATTGATCAGACATGGAATTGAATTAGAGAGTGTAGGAACTAACTAGGATTTTTGTGGGTGTAAGGAACAGTAAATGCTTTAAACATTTTAGTTAAAATTTTATTGGGGCTTGAATTATTATTTCTACTAGTAATAAATTATTAAAATAATATGGGAAAATTATGAAGAGATTTAGCCTCATGTGATCTGCTTGATGCATGGGGTAGCAATTTTCCATTTTGTTTGCCCAAAAGAACTGATTAAGTTGTCACTGCAAGTGAAAAGTGGGTTAAGGTCCACAAGCATAGTTCAAGCTAACCACACCTTCTATTTTATCAAATGGAACATAAAATTATGCTCTCTGTAAAGCAGGAAGGTCCGAAAATTTAGAAGATATAATACATATGAAATTAGGCTTAGATGGGTGCAGAACGTCTACATGGCGAGTTGAAGTTTGGGGCCATTCATTTGAAATTGTATTCTTTTATAAATTTCAAATCGTATCAAATTTACCTATGAAAATGATTAAGAGTCATGTATTTTAGTCTAGAGAGAGGCTAAGTGCCACAATGAATTGATTTATTTTTAACCTAAATAAAAATTAATAAGAAGTAGGTTTGACATTTTGAAGGAAAAAGGTGGCTACATGACCAACTTTAGTACACCAACAGATATAGATGGGAGAAATTATTTTTAAACAATTTATATTCTCCACACCAAATTTTCTTATGAAACTTATTGGACATAGCACTAATTTAAGTCAATGTGTGGGCATACATTGCTGGACCTCATTTCTCATCTTTTCTATATATATATATATATATGTATATATATATATTTGCTTTATGCATTTTCTGTTTTATTATCTTTGATATTTCAAGAACAGGATTATAGGGCTCAATTTGACATTTTGTTATCAGAATTAATGAGAAATGAGCAGGAGAAAAAGCTTCTATGTCCGATTAAGTGTTTTTGAAATATCTGATTTATCATTACAATGAGAATTTATTAAATGTTTTAAAGATATGAAATGTCATGAGTTATTCGATTTTTTACCAGAGATATTCTTATGCTATAGTTGGTGACTTCTGTTAGTAATTTTGGATCAAGGCTGATTCTGCATTTTTTTGGGTGATATTGAAGTTGCTCAAGTTATTAACATACATAAACAACAGTTTTACAGGGTTCAAATTGGTATACAATCACCTGAAGGGGTCACTACAACTCGAGGAATTTTACGAAGATTTAGTGATTTCTTAAAGCTATTTTCTGAGGTAGGTTTGAATTTCCTCTTCATTTTCCTTAAAGTAGGATTATTCATTTTATTATCTTTGATGGATACCTTTTTCGTTTTAAAAATTAATTGTGTTATTCACCCCATCATCTTCAGTGCCTTGGCAGAAATTTTATTTGATTTGGGTATAGTGGTTCATCTTCATTCTTATTCTGTTACTGACTGTTTTTGGTAGCTCAAAAAGGCGTTTCCAAAGAAAAATCTTCCCTCAGCTCCACCTAAGAGGCTTATGAGAATGAAAAGCAGGACGCTATTGGAAGAGGTAAGTAACATTTCATTTTTCTTGTTTGTCATTGGTATCTTTCAGATATACGAGTTCATAATTACTCTACCGGTGATTCTACTCTTAGGAATTCATTATAGTAGTGTGTTAACTTATTCTTGTTGTCTCTCAATGAATAAAGAAACTTTCAGGAATATTGTCAAAAGCTCTCTCTCTCTCTCTCTTTCTTGCTCTATCTTTCTTATACACCCCCTTGTCTTCCTTTGCCTTTTTTTTTTTTTTTTTGGGTAGCACGTGAAGCATGACAAAGAAGATGTTATGCTTTTAACTTTTTCTAAAAGATAATCAATCTGCATAGGAAGCTTAAAAAGATTTGCAGATCACCTGTTTATTCTGTTGAACTAAAAAGATTGCCTACATATAAAAGATGGCTAAAAATTGGTAAATAATATTTTAAAAGATCACCCATTAAATAATATTGAGGTTGATAGTGATGAATCAAACACTATTGGGTAAATGGATTTAGAGATTTGTTCAAGGTAGTTATTGTTAGGTGTTTGGAAAGTTATAATGGGTGGTCTTGGTTCTTTTGTGTGGGAGTTGTGTTTCAAAGTGAGTGATGATGAGCGAGTTAGATTTTGGAAAGACGTTTGATGCAAGAAAGAGGCATGTTGATGCTTAATCAGTGTATTCTGTATGACTGTGTAAAGGGTTGGCTGAGATGGTCGATCACTTTTTTTTTTTTTTTTTTAAAACATTGTAAAGTGGCTTTTGAGTGGTGGGATTTTAGTTCTTCCACTTTTAGTTCTCATAGAATGGAATTAGATCTTGTCATTCTTGTGCCTATCTTTGTCTTCCACGTGACAAGCTCGTTCTTGTCCTTTTGGGCCTGCATGTGAGGGTAAGTGTTGAGAAGGCCCACATCCGACATTGCCTAAATTGTGGGCTTAATTTAGCTTCATATACCTGTTTGGGCTCTCCACCTATTAATAGCTTAGAATTTCGGGTTGGTTCTTCGTTCTCCTAAAATTAGAGAAGTGGAAAAAATGCTCCAGGGTGGGATTTGAAGGGGGTACTTGTTTAGAAAATATGATGCCTTTATGAGAACATAAATATATGGTGGATAAATGTTAAAGATGGTCACTCACTTGGAAAATATAATTCGAGGGGATTTGAGGAGTTAGTGGGATGCAAAACACTTATATTGATAAATTGTTTTTCACTCCAATTGCTAGGGCAAAATCACAAGAAGGGGCTAATTTAGAAGTTTTTTTCCTTTCTATTTCCCCCTGATAAAGTAAACTTCTTTTATACTATATAGAAGGGCAAAAACACCCTGTACACACGAGGAGTATAAGAACAAGCACCAAACAAAAATTGCGATGAGAGCATAAGCAAAAAGTTTACAAATGACATTCGGTTCCCAAAATAATCTGAATGTATTTAAGCAAAATGTTTTCTAACCATCTTCTACAATGAATAGTTCTACGTACCCACCCTTGGGTAGCCCAGTTGGTAAGGGTGAACTTGTGATTGTGTTGTTAGGCGCATGGTCACAGGTTTGATTCCCCACAAGGACAACCCAAGATTTAAGTGGGGGCTGTGAAGGTGGGTTGTTGTGCTAGTCTCCCTGGGGGTCTAGGTTCCATGGTTGGGTCCAAAGGGCCGTGTTGTGGGATGGTTCCCCCTTTATTAAAAATAAAAAAATAAAAAAAGGTTCTATGTTTGCTATTACTTCCCTTCTAAAGTGTCCACAATAGCATGAGGCACCATTCTCTAAGCTAAAGATGAAACATTCTTGCATTCAAAGGTCTGTTGGCTGAGAAATAATAAATTTGCCACTGGGGTTAGCAGTCTAGTCGTCAAATTAGCAAAATATCTGAGAAAAAACTGCAGGGTGGTATAGCCATATAGGTGACTACTGTGTTGTTCATGGTTCTGACACTTGATGAACCTGTAAAGGTAATGTATTTCATATGATTAAACTTGACCTTTGTAGGCTTATATAACCCCAACTCCAAATGAAACTTTCTACTAAGTGGGGAAAAGGTTAAGCTGATTTGATGGTTTAACTTTAGTGACATAAATAAAATTCTCTATTAATTTCAGTGGCATAGTTAAAGTCTGCCAAAATGTAACTACTGCTTAAAGTTTGAAGGATCATTGCTATATGTTTTAAAATATGTGGCCGTATTGTCCTTGATCCTGATGAAATGGGAAAAGCATCGAAGTAGTTAGTCTTCCTTCACTATCTCAATCACAGGTAATTGAAATGATGTTTGTTGTTGTTGTTTTTTATTTTATTTTTATTTTTATTTTTTTAACTTTAAAATTTTTTAATTTCATTTTCCTAAGCAACAGTGTTGTTGCTTGTTTGACCCGTAATTATTCTTTGCCACCAAGTGTCAGACAATTACAGAGAATGTCTTTAAGTGAATGTAAATAAGCTAATGGCTGCTAATACAAGGGTGTTTTTATAATCATCTTCGCAAATAATAGGTTTCTGTTCTAAAATAGTTCTGTTGCCAATTTTGATTTGTTTGAATCTTTGATTTTATTTTATTTTTTTTCAAAATAGTTCTGTTTCCAATCTTTGATTTATTATCTTTGCAAATTATAGGCTTCTGTTCTTAAACAGTTCTGTTGCAATAACTGGTTGTAACATTGTATAATGGTCATGTTGACATTAAATGGTGTGCATCCTCTGTTAAGAATTTAGAAATAAACTAGTGTTGTATCCTTGGAAAAAATAGTAATAATATCCTCAAAATGGCTAGTTTTGTTGCAGAGAAGGTGTTCTTTGGAGGATTGGATGGAAAAACTACTATCTGACATCGCTTTATCAAGAAGTGCTCCAGTGGCAACCTTTCTTGAGCTAGAAGCTGCTGTGAGGTCTTGTAGGTGTCTCCTTGATGCTTTTCAGAATTGTCTTCATATTTTCTGTTTAAACTTTGAGTTAATATATGAAATTGGATGCAACCTGTTGTGATATTGAAATTTAAGATGTAATAATTTTTGGAAATTAAACTTTTCTTCTAATATGTTCTTTTGACGTTGTTATACTTTTCAGCATTTAATGATCTAAATCAGCAAAATTCAGATGCAAATTCTTCTGCTGGTGGCGTGGCTCCATCATTTCAATTTCAACTTAGTTCAGATATTTCTGGGGTTCCTGGTAGTTCATCAGTTGCATCAGATTATGGTAATGATTCTGCTTATGAGATATCTGAGCTTGGAACACCAAGGCATGGAAGAGATTACTATTCTGAACATTCAATAGAGAATTTAATTCCTGATCAGGACTTCACCGATCCAATAGAAACTACTGTTAAGCATGACATGTCCAACAGAGACTTTATTCTGGAGAACCGAGAAAGGTTTACTAGGCATAAAATGCATGCTGGAACAGAGAACAGTGATAAAGGCAGGGATAAAATCAGTGGACACACTTCTAAAGCTACATCTCATCACAGGGATGGAGTGGACCTTTTGTCTGAACTGGAGAATTCCAAGCTTGCGGGCCATGTTCGAAGACTGTCAACAGATAGTGTTGCAAGTTATTCAAGTTCCGTAAGAGCTAGTGAAATTTCAAATTTGGTGATGGAAAACTCGCTTGGTGATGGGTCGCTTGATTTTCCTGAAGGTGCTGAAGCTCCAAGAACTACAGATGTTCTTATCAGCTCAGATTTACAGTTTTCGAGGGACTTACTGGTAGCTCTTCCATCAGATGAGCGACATAAATTTAACAGGGTTCTTATCACCATGCAGCGGAGACTAGCTACAGCCAAAACTGACATGGAGGATCTTATAGCAAGATTGAATCAGGAGTTTGCTGTAAGAGACTACCTTTCAACAAAGGTATGTTCCAATACATCTTAACCAAGCTTTGTGTCCATTTGTGAGCCTTTTTGTCTGTAGTACATTTATAGTAAGGATTCAATTCTTCTATTGTTTGAGGGTGTTCTTAATGTCAAAATGGATATTATACTTGCATTATTTCCTTGGCACAAGAATTGTAGTTTTCAGAGTTCAGTTTTTATGTTATGGCGGCAAAAATGCAGCACATGGACTTTTGGGACATTTTGTTGGTCCATTCCAAATAGTAAAATATCAAATATTGATGGAGATATCAAGGGTCAAAAAACATGGAGCTATGAATGCAGATATCAATTCATGATGTATATATATATATCACTATTGGTTTGGAAAATGATGAAATTTACTGGCAGAATGTGGCAATTCTCAATGAAACTCTGGGACATCTCAATATATACACAATAATGCTTGGGCAAATTAGCACTCGGTTTCTCCCTGAAATCGACCGATATATTCAGATGGGTTTGCAATTTGTAGTGTGTAGGGTGGAAAAAGTGTGTGCATCTGAGCTTATAGAGGAGATCAATCAATAGAGAATATAAAGAGTAGATAACAAAATAACCAAGTATGAAAAAAGGAAAACATGAAAGATCTCAAGGAAGTTTGTTATGGCAATGTGAATAAGGGTTTTCTAAGTTTGGATTACTGAATACTTGGAGAAGATAGCTTTCTTTACTCATGTTTTGAGAGAATCATTATAATTTATATCATAAGTTCATAAGTATATTTTTTTTACTCTACAAAATTTTAAAAATACTTATATTGTCTCGACACACTCCATATAGTTCCAAACTTCCAATATCATAAGTTGACAATCGTACCTTGGGTGTAATCGATATATGAGGATTTTCTTTTGTAGGTCAAAGATTTGGAAGTAGAACTTGAAACTACTAAATCGAGTTGTAAAGAAAACATGCAGCAATCTGTTTTAGGCGAAAGGGAAAGATTCACTCAAATGCAGTGGGATATGGAGGAACTCCGGCAGAAGTGTTTGGAGATGGAATTGAAATTGAAGTCTGAACAGGTGACTTTTAAAAAAAATTTTTTTTTTCCTATTTGTCATGTCAACATTTTATTAGATCTCCTTTCTTTCAATTACCAAGGGCTTTAAGTGAATGATGTGTGGGAACATTGCAGGATGAAAAGATGCATGTAGAGTCAACTAAAGCATCCATCATTCAGGAGAATGAAATGTTGCTGCGGGAGTTGGATTTCGCTAGAGAACAGCTTGAAAACTTGCAAAAACATAATGAAGAGTCGGAGTTGAAAACAAAAACAGATGTAAAGCTCCTTGTTAAAGAGGTCAAATCTCTTCGGAGTTCTCAATCAGAATTGAAGCAGGAGCTTAGCCGATTGATGAAAGAAAAATTAGAAGTAGAGGTAGTTTTTTACTGCATTTAAACATATCGATACTCTTTTCTTTTTCTTTTTGCTCTTTTTTTCCCCTTTTTTTATGCTTCTCTGAAATTTAGTGTTGCTAAATGGGACCGTTTCTTTTTAAATTTACTGGATCAATTAAGGAGTTTGAAGCACTGAGGATGATTAAAGTATAGCATCCTTTTTTTTAATCCAGTTTACGCCATGGATTCCTTGTTCGATCGTCATTTTTCATTATCTCCTTCTTGAACTCAGAGTTCTCTAATTGTTTCATTAAAACCTTATTGAATATCTGTTTGGGTTAATGGACAAATAGAGAGAAGGAGAAGAGAGAAGATGGCAGATGAATAAGGAGGAGAATGAGAGAGCAATACTAGGGCCATCTCCTCTAGTTTACAATACAAGCTGGGTAAAGAAAATGTTACCCTTATTACGATAATATTCACATGCGAACAACATCTAGAAAAAAACTCTTCTTTTTCTCTTGCATTTTTATGCAACTTTTGTTTTTCAATTCCCTTTGGCTGGATATATTTGTTTCTCTAGGAATGTATATTTATGGATTTTTTAAACCGTTTTCCCCTTGCATAATGATGTAAATTTTTAGTTTTTCTTCTCCCTTTGGCTGGATATATTTGTCTTCTTTATTAATGCTCGCTTGTTTTCTTTGAGTTTTTTGTTTCTTGGGCAAACTATGTCGTACTTTAACTTGATATATTTTTCTGTTGTTGCTTGTGTGTGTCTTAGAGGGTTCTTCAAAAGGAAAAGCAAAGAAGGGAATTCGCAAATACTGCTAATGCAAAGTTGCTGCATGAATGTGAAATTCTTCAGAATCGGCTTCAAGAATGCAGTGTTAATTTCCTCGTTGAAGAGGAAGATAAATTAATTATGGATACTTCATCACCATCTGATGCTATAGATCTATTAACAACATCTGATAATCGAATTGGTCTCCTTCTTGCAGAGGTATTTTTCACACCTTAAGTCATTTAAGTCTTTTATTAATGATAGTTTGTCCTTGGTGATTAGAGTAATTCATTTGATGTGATTAGAGTAATTTCTTGAGTTGTAAAAGGGACTGGAATCAGTTAAATGGTTGAACCACCTAGCCAACAAATTGAGCTGCGATCCCATTATTGGATTAGTAAATAAAAAAAAGGAAAAATAATGAATTAGTATGAGAAAATCTAAAACTGAAATTTAGTGCAATGTAAAGTTTGAAGTTAGCGAAGAGGATGACTGGATACTATCCAAAATGAAAAGCAGTATTTTGCATATTTTCTGTGAACTGGTTTCTCTTTGTCCTAAAACTATGTGCCTAAAAAGCTGGAAAACTTCACAGTTGATCTTTTAACGGGTCAAAATGTCTAGCCAGTTTTTATAATTTGCTCATACCTATAGAAGCATCGCTTTATAGTTTATATTACAGAAACTATCAATCGCCAACTTTGCTTCATCTCTTTCTAAATATTTCTAAAGTTCTTATTTCTCTCTAAAAGAGGCCCATTTCTGAACACAATAGCTTTGATTTTAGGAACAGTTACCTTATCATCAATCCAAACTGATAGCATAACCGTAGGCGTACCACAACTATCTCTAATAATTGAACTGGAGGCACATTTTCCAATCTTAACCAAACCATCAAGGTTTATCTTGATCCACTAGTCAACTTATCCTTTGTTGGCCGGATTTTTGGCTTTCTCAAGCATCCCCTACAATTATGCTCAGGATAAAGATTATCAGTTTTATGATTATTGTTCTTTATTTATTAATCTTTTTCATGTAAAAACTTGTGATCTCGCATCTCTCAACCTCGGCTTGTAAACTTATGGTTCATAAAATTGAACAGGCCCAGCTCCTAGCACAAGATGTGGAAAATGCTGTTGCAGCTGCAGGCACACCTCACAATAAGAATGGTGGTGGTACGAGGATGACAGATGATGATTTGAGGAAGATGCTAACAGACACTTTCATCGACAATGCCAGATTGAGGAAACAGGTCAACTCTGTTATCCGGTGTGCGCTAAATACGATTGTCAAGTCCGACAAAGATGAGGAGGAAGAGGAAACCCCTTTAAGAAAAACTGTTCTAAGCAAGTTTTTGGAAAGGTGACATGTGAATATTAATGTAAATTTAGATATGTTACACTCAAAATATGATGACGACCCTTACCTTTATCAAAAAAAAAATATATATATATATATATATATATATATGATGACGACCCTTCCATCATCTTAATGCATGCAGAAGCAGTTGTCAACATAATTTAGTGGTTCTATACGTAAAGGACAACTGCCTTCGCAGCCTTGTTCTTGTATTGTATATTATTTTTCTTAAAAATTAAATTTAAAAATTATATGGAGAACCGAATACAAAGCTATTCATCATTTGCATACAATTTTTGTTCAAAACCATCTCATGACAACCCACGATTTCTCTTTAATTAACTCACGATTTCTCTCATTTTAATTAAAGCACTGTCAGCTCCAAGGGGTTAGCCTAGTGGCAAGTCGAGCTTTGATAAACACTTCAAGAAGCATAGGTTGAGTATTTAAAATTCCACGAAAGCATTGATCCTCTTTGGGACTACTCTCAGTGCCACCAGGTGTGTGTGGGACAGGGGAATTGCACTGCCCAAGAGATTAGTTAAGGTCAAAGCCTCAGATACCTTTGTTGACCCAAAAAAAAAAAAAATTTAAATACTGGAAAAAAAAAAAGAATAAATAAATACTATAAAGTTGTGATTTCTCTTGGCTATTGGAAGATTAGTTTAGGAAGCAAGTGAGCTACTTCATTAAAGTTTATTTTATTGCTTGATGTCAATCAGTTGTTTGATAATTTTGGGCAGTATTGATGCAAAGTTAGCTTAGCTTTGGATAGGTCAGTGTATTCAATGCATGATTCCCTGTGACATTCCCCCCCCCCCCAAAAAAAAAAAAAAAACAACAACAAAAAACTTGCCCATTAGCACAATGGATGATTCCCTGATTAGTCTACAGCTTAGCAGCTCTAGTTGTTCTATTGCAATCTAATTTCCTTGACCATCTGAATTATAGGTTTTCTTTCGTTGCACCTCCAAAAATGGAAACGTCCTGTCATCTCAAAATGAGAGACTTTAGCTATCCCAAAGTGCGATACCCATAGAGCAAAAATCGTGAGAAGCGCGGGGTATAGATTGCACAGTGGATATTGGCATTTAGTACATCATTTTGGGCAGTGCTTTTTGACCTGTGGGATGGACGCTGGGCAGGATTATCAAAATCAAAATTTGTTTATGCAGTTCAGCCGTCTGCCTTGGTCATGTCCATCTTTGAAAACATTCAAAGGGACTTTTCCATTATATAATGGCTGCAAAAATAACATTTTCTTGTTTGTGTGTATTTGTCACAAATGGTCCCAATCGATGTATGATGAACATTTTCACATATCTTGTTAACAGGGGGTATTTTTGCAATTGTGAGAGAATATGCAGGGAGTGTGAATAGCGCTGGCCATATATATATATATATATAGAGAGAGAGAGAGAGGATATCGGTCAAGTAAAGACGTGCTATATAAACTATATCAATACCATGCATTAGGGTTTATACCCAATGCCAACTTATATTAGCCTGTCCCCATATATATATATATATATATATATATATATATATATAATGTGAAAAGTCTCTCAAAGACTCTTCATTGTTCAATCCCAAGACAAACATTACAATCTTCTGTGCATGCCCTCGAAAACACCACCGCATGCAAGAAAAGGAGTAATGCAACCAGACATGCCTTGTTTAATGACAAGAAACTAACTAATTTATTTATTCATTTATTTTCTTTTGGTTAGACACAAGGAACTGATTTCAACTCTCACCAGCTTTGTTCCATGCTTGAAATTTATTATTATTTTTTGTTTTTATTTTTTCAAACAAAAATACATACAAGAAAAAGTGTAACCGCTGGCTTCAAATATTACATGAAACTAATCTCTTTGACTTCTTCATTTGTGTGTTTTCATAGCAGAAAGAAAATCATAAAGAAAATGTCACTATACTGGGGAGAAAATAAAAAACATTAAACGCATTGACCCTTCAAAAAATAAAAGATCCCTGGCAAAACAGTGAGTTGCATTGACCTGATTCTGGAATCCTTCGGCGCCCATCCATTCTGCTATGCAGTGATCAAGGTCGCAGCCAGTAATGATTCTGAATTATATTCATATTCTACTTGTCCCCACCTCCAAACATTCCCATCATGTCCTTAGCAGAACCCATTTGCTTCATCAAGCTTTGTAAGCCACCCATACCACCAATCTGCTTCAGCATCTGTGGGGGAAGGACTTTGCTCATGTGTTGTGCGTTCATATTTCGGGATAGGGCACTCATTTCACCCTTCTTAGGAATTTTAAGCCCCTTCATCTTGCTCCAGATCTTGGCAAGACGCTTGTACTCTTCAAACATCTCCATTACTTCTCTAAGATGACGACCAGATCCCCGTGCTATCCGCATAATCCGTGACTCATTCATGAGCTTTGGGTTGGAACTATCCAACTCTGAAAATATGTCAGCAAAGCAATTAAAATCAGAACAATAAGATTAGCCAACATTAAATTATTTCCCATGGCCATGTGGCTAAATATGCAGGAAACCACATGAAATATCACCACTGCCTTGCCTTCATTTGTCATTGAATCCATCATAGTCATGTAACGCTTGATCTTTGCCTGACTTTCCTTTTCACGACCCTTTGGCATCAACTCTGCACTAAATCCGGGAAGCATTGAAAAAACCTACAGAGAACAGCCAAGTGAATTAAAAACAAAAGGTTGATGCCCCAGCAAATGAAAATCCAAGAAAATAAATACAACTGCATGTAAGTGTGTGTTTGTACAATAGAGAGAGAGAGAGAGAGAGAGAGAGAGAGAGGGAGAGAGAGAGAATTAGACATTGGTAAAAAGCCCCCCCAATAGGACATGGAATTACTCATTATTTTAAAATTATATTCAAACCCAAAGATTACTTGCAATCTTGCACTACTATGCCATCTTCAAATGCTATGACTTCAGGCTCTGTAGTTGGGTAAGCAAGTATAAATCATCAGCAGTTCTACGTTATTCCAGAAAACCACTCTCCAACACAAATTACTTTATGCCACGAAAGATAAACAATTTGTAAAATGGAGATGACCAAAAAACTACCAAAACATTAGTTAATAAACTTTATAGAAGAATATTATATATATAGAACATATAAAAAATTAATTATGAATATATTCCAAATAGCAAATGTTAATGTTAGTCACATAGCTTCTTAAGTAATCCGTAATGTAAGACAACTTTGGACTGAGTAGAGATACCCAAAGGCTAGAGTTTGATGGTGCTCCTCTGGACTTCCCAATAAGCTGGCTATTGCAGGCCTTTGCAACAATCATCTTAGTACAATGTTAATCAAGTTTCCAAAAAAGTTGCGACTAAAAAGAATTTTTGTCACATTATTAAACATAAAAAAATACAATATTCAAAGGTAAGTGAAGACGGCAAATTTTACAAAAGATCTTCCTAGTCATAAGATGATTCTTTTTTCCCAAGGAACTTGTAATACATGTGATAAGAATAACGCTGTTAATTAACTTTCTTAGACAAATTCTCAATTGATAATAAGTTTGCAACACATCGTATCCAAAAGCTCATGTGTTGGTGACTAGTATAAACCCACATAACTGTGAAAATAAAACTAATAAACGATAATAAAAGAATGATATCAATCAAACTTCATTTGAAAATAAGACTTAAATAACAAACCTGGCCAATAGGACCCATTTTAAGTATGTTCTGAAATTGTTCATACATAATCCTTAAAGTAAAGTTTCCTTCGGACAGCTTTTGCAGAAGCTCAGGTTGTTGATCCATAGGAACAACTTCATGAATCTTGTCCATGAATCCAGACCAGTCGCCCATGCCTAGTTGGAAATAAAATTGGAATGTAAACACATATAACATCCATTAATACTTCTAGTACAGTAAAAAAAACTAACAATCCCAAAAGACAATGTCAAACGCAAACATGTCGAGACTATAAAAAAGGAGGTGCATACCTAGAAGACGGCTGACAAATGGTTTAACATCAAATACTTCAAACTCATCCATATGCTCTCCAGTTCCAATGAATATGACAGGACTCTTCGTTGCAGCAACACTGCACATATAGAATGGAATTAAAAAAATCAAAGCTAACATTTGTCCTAAATTTATTAATGTTTCCCTTGAAACTCCCAAAAAATTTCCATTTCTTGAGAAATCAAATAGTAATTAAATTGGTAGCTTCAAAACTTCATAGTTTCTATCAAATGTTCCACAAGAAATGTCCAATGGGTGCCCACGAGAGCCATTTCCTGTATAAAATCTTTAAAGTTTCTTAAAAAGTAATAACAGCCATCCAGATAATTTGTGAATAAAATTTCACAGTAGGAAATATCTAGACTTCGTTGTGAGTTTTCAAACAAATTTTTCGAAGGAATGTCTCCTTCCTGGCTGAAAGAATAAAATAAATTAATTGAAGACAGATATCCTAAAACGAAAAGTGGTGATAGAAACATTAAGTTCTTACAATAGATTGCCAATACTAGAAAGGAGGTTAAATCGTATCAACAAAAGATTAGTGAACCATGCGATCATGAAAGTTAAAAGGATGATGAGGGGCCAGGTCTTGGTTTTTTCTACTCCCTTGATACAAATGATGCCAGCTATACGCCACTGCTTGGTGATATGGAGTTCACAATTTTATCAAACCAGAATTCACATTGGCTTGAGAGCACATGTTCAAAAGATGAGTTGTTAGAAGGCATTACAAGAGGTGGATGGGGATGACACCTGGGTCCAAATGAGTTCTCCAAGAGTTTATGCAAGAAGTATTGCTGCACTATTCAAAAGGACTTTTTGGCAGGCTTGGATAAAATTCTGTGACATAGGTGTAACAGAGATCTCTTAAAAACTAGTTTCACCCCTCTAATCCATAGGAAGAAATGAGCCATTAAGATTCTGCATCCTTAGCTGCAGGTACTTCTTCCTAAATTTGTGGAATATACCCTAAGCTTTTGAAGGAACCCCCAAGACTAGGAGTAAATACAATTGAACATTTACTTGCCTTGCTAAATGAATACTAGAATGAGACCCAAGTAAAGGTTTGAACTTCTGGTAGTCCAAGTTCATTTTCAACAAAGTCCTTCCACATGAAATCTAATTTGAAAGTTATAACCTTTACTCTTTTTTCTTTTCTTTTTTGGGCAAACTTGACATTTTCTCCTAAGGCAGTGAAACATCTGCTTGCATTGCTTCATGATACAAGAACGAGATCAGGGAGCCAGATACATTACAGTCCAGATAGTTAAAGTACATTTTTAGTGAAGTCCTTCCCTATGATATTTAATTATAAAGACATTATCTTTCCTTTTAAGACAATGTGGATTGATATACATAATTATTTTTGTTTGGTAGGTTTGGTAGGTAGCTCTAGATCAGTAACTAATAATGGATCATCACCACCCAACAATTATTCAATGTGTGAAGCTAGTTCAGAGACACTCAGCCATTCATTAATTCATTGCCCCTTTGTTATTCAGAAACCTTGCTTCGTCCGAAGAGGATTAGAATGGTGCCTTCTAGCTCTTTTAAAGAGACTCTAATATCTCAGAAACAGAAGGCATGGAGTAGAAAGAGTAATAAGGAAATTAATTCCAGGTGCTGTTTGCTAGTCTCTTTTTTTTATTTTGGATAATGGTAAAAGAATTTTATTCACAAAAAGAACAAGACCCAAAAAAAATCAAAGGAAGTGTGTAAGTGTCCCCCGCCTTGTAGTGAGACATTCTACAATGCATCATTGGATCTGAAAATCCCATTAATTGAAACAACCACAGATAACATAACATGAAAACCATACATCTTAGTTTAAAAAAAATGGAAAAATTAAATATCCAAAAATAGAGAAAGAGATGCCTCATCAAAAAAAAATTAAAGGCAGGGGAAAGAAGGGACCCAAAAGGAAAACCCTAGAGAGAACCTTCAAACAGATGTAATTGATATAGCGCAGATACAACTCAAAACGCTTCCAGTGTCATTGCGAAAGGTGATCTTAAGGTCTGTGCTTACACAAACAAAATTATTATAAAGAAACATATAGATTTGTGATAGGGAAAAAAACCCAGAAATTTTCTTGACCTGGAGAACAGAAATTAATATATATAGATAAGAAAGGAGAATAACCCTAGAATGAAAAACCCTAGTGACTGAGGAGGCATAATGCTAGTCGATTTGAAGGAAGAGGTTTATCACATCTTCAAAAATATCATCCCTCTCTTTCAGTGGTCTGTAAGAGGGTCTATTATAATTTCATTTGTGGTCTTCTATTTTGAGGGTATCCTTAAAGGTTTTGCTTCATGATCAATCCCCGGTCCACTCTTTGTCTTCTTCTTAGGCCTTGTTTTTGGAACACCTCCATTTGTATACATTTTTTCTCCTACATTATAATGGGATATCTAGGGTGTTGTGTGTACACACACATTGTGTACACACTACCTTAATGAAATAAATAAATTCTACAAATATGGAGTCAAATACTCTCGATTATGTGACCATATCATATAGTAACCTAAACTTAGTTGAATGCACATAATATTATTATATTATATCTTGTGGCATGGTATTGTACGTAGTATAATGTTGTGGCTGTATGAAACTACAAATGTAGAGAAACCATTAAGTGATGGCTACAAAAACATAGCAATAACACTTACGCACTAAGGGCACCACCTCCCTTTGCATGACCATCCATTTTAGTAACAATCACAGCTCCAACAGAAACACTTTGCTTGAATGCTTGAGCTTGATCAAAAGCAGCTTGACCGATACTACTATCCATAACAAATATAACAAGATCTGGTTTCTGGAATAGATAAACGAAAGAAAATCAGCACTTATAATCAAAAAGTAATAAGATGAGTGGAACATGGAATACCAACAAAATACCGTTGCTTCAGAAACTTGACGCATTTCTTCAAAGAGAGCAGCTTCCTGTTTGTGGCGCCCACTGGTGTCCACAATTATAAGATCACAATTTTCCTTCTTAAATGTTTCCACACCTTCCACTGCAATCTTCACAGGATCCGACTCCATGTAACTGTAGAAAACAACCAAATAATTATCTGAAATTCTCTAAGCTATGCGGTGGTAGACCACAACATCACATGAATCCATAAAACCGATTCTGCTCACCAGAAAGTACTGTTATTGTTATTGTTATCGTTATCATTTAGTACCACAATTCAGTAATTCCATTTCATCACAAGTCAAATCTTGATAAAAATGAATTTTTACCTCCAAATAGATTTCCTCTCTTTCATTTTAAAAAGTTTTTATATACTCATAAATCCATGGCATCCTAAATCGCCTATCTTGTGCGTTAAGGAACCAAGAGTTTGTAAAATGCCAAGGATTTGCAAAGAAATGTGGAAACGTTTCTCATTAATTACCAGCCTACCTCTAGTGTTTTGACTTTGTTAGTGACAACATTGATCTATCCTACAACAATAGCAACAATCCTAGCTTTCTTTATGTTCATCATCCACCCCCTACACCGAAAATGAAATTCCAAAAGCTAACATGGGCCCCACTTTGGATTTAGTTTCATAATTACTCTCTCTCACATGCATTTTTTCTAGTGACATTACTGTGAAGATTGGCACACTTTATGACAGACTGAATACTAAGGTCATTAGGAAAAAAAAAAAAAGAAGGTAACATAAGAGTTAGTGCAAAGTGGGCATAACTCCTAGGTTTGAAGCGTGAGGGCATTATTATTGTTTCTCATCTAGTCTTCATTGAATCAAATTTGTAGTTTCTTCTTCATCACAGTAAAAATATATGGATTATTGGTCCTTTGAACATTAGTCTTAAACTTTTCTTTTTTCTTATTCACCCCTTTCTCTCTCTAGGTTCCTATTAATTTTTCATACTTATCTTTGCTAGAATGACTTGCAAACCAAAACTCACAACTCTGAGAAACAAAAATTACATCAAATTCTGACATCAAAACCCCATCAATAAACTAAATAGTGACAAGTAGAATGTGAAAAGAGTACCTTCCATAAAATGGAATCTTAGCTTTAGTGGCATTCTGCTTCAACTGATCAAAAGCACCAGCTCTAAATGTATCAGCACACACTAAAGCTGGCTTCCAACCCTTTTTCTGATGATAAAATGCATATTTTGTACACGTTGTGGTTTTTCCAGACCCTGGAATTTTCCACAAATAAACAAGAATGAATAAATCAAATGTGAACGAAGACGTCCATCACACCCAGAACGAAACAGCCCATTTATATATCATGTGTTATAACGTCTAAAGAGACCAACATACCTTGTAAATCAACAAACATGAGTTATAATATCTGAAAAGACCAACATACCTTGTAAACCAACAAACATGACAACACTTGTTTTGCCTTTCTTTGGAGTAAATGAAGGCTTCCCAGGATCTAACATTTTGCAGAGCTCATTGAATATAGCCTAAAACAAAAGTAACCCAATTAAGAAAGCTCGGCAGTATTCCAAGAGATAAAGCTTGATTTGATGTGATTTTAGCTTAGCTAAAATAGAAAATGAACTAGAAGTGAACATTACATTACAAGAGAATCAAAGAACCTCCCATGAAAAGCAGCAAGTGCTGCAATGAAGTGTCAAGCCGAAAGTCTAATTTAGCTTAGAAATTAAAAACAAAAAAAAAAAAAAATGAAAATAAAGATTTTTTCAGGACTCAGTGTCCTAAAGAGGCAGTTGTTAAAAATGTAAATTGTCAGGCTGTCAGATATTCACATGGCTTCCACTATCAGCGAACCATTTGTCTAGGAAACATAAGTCGGCTGATTATTCAGAAACCAATTGACTGTTGTGCCTAATAGAACCATTTTCTCTTATTGAGACAATTTTTATTTTTACGATAACAAAAAATAGAAACCCCACACCCAACAAAAAAAAAAAAAAGAATTAATTTGATTGTTGTGCCTAATACAAGTATACAACTAAACAGATCATAAATTTCTTAGTACTCTTTTTCCTAGCATTTATCAGCAACCAAACGTAAGCTAAATGAATTTTGATTCCAGCATCGGTTCCCCTTTACAAAATAAAATGATATTCATCCAATAATTCAGGTGAAGTTTCCGAAATTAAAGTAAGGCTCAAAAGAGGAGGGGGCAAAAAACCAAATAGAAGGAAGAAAAAAAATATTGCCCATTTTCCCAAAATTGACATAAAAGTTTCAATTTTTCCTTATCCCCAATTTCTCACCAACCAAACAAATCACATATCCTTTTTCCGTTTCCCTTTCCGCACAAACCAAACACAGCGAATCAAACAAATAGTATATCAAAACCAAAAAAAAAACCCACACCTGTTGAATAATCTTCCGCTTGTTATGTCCAGCGGCGAGATCATCCAAATTGACAATCTTCTTGATATTGGTCTGCATATCGCGGACGAGCTTGAACTGCACATCGGATTGGAGGAGGGCACGAGTGATTTCATTGAGGCACTCGTTAAGGACCTTCTCGTCGATGATTGTGGCATTGCTCATCTGCTGGAGAGCACGAGAAATGCTCCCTCCTAACTGTGCCAACACCATCTTGTTCGATCAACGAATGAGCAAGGGTTAGGGTTAGGATTAGGGTTAGGGTTTTTGGTGTTGAGATTGAGAATCGAAAGCTTGTGTCGGAGAAGATCGATGCGAATTTAGGGCTAGGGTTAGGGGATGTGTTGGTGAGGATTCTGAGCGGAGAGATTGATCAAGGGCTCACCGGCGGGGAAGTGGTAAGTGGGCTTGTAAAAATTACCATACCGCATGCTCCGTATGAATATGAGGTAACTACAAGTACCAATATGCCTTTACTTTGGGCTGGGTTGGGTTGGGTGATTGGGTTGGCATCCGAGATCCACAAATTGGTTTGGGGTATATTGCCCATGAGCTTGATCCACACTTTGGCGATTAGAGTGTTGTGACCTAAGAAGCATTGACACCTGCATACACTATTAATAAAACATATGTTATATATATATATATATATAACTAGATAATATTATGTAGCATGACATCTATTACTCAAAATACATCTTTTATATTATTTTTTAAAATTCTAACAGAGTTATTCATTGGTAGGAGTATGGGATAGAAATAAAAATAAAAGATAAAAGACAGATGGGAAGATAGAAGTGTTGTGTTGGAGATGTGTCGGATGATTATCGTGTTCAACACGGTTACGACACCTCTAAGGAAGGGTCTATACTTCTTAGGTGGTGACAATACAAATTAATTTTTCTATTTTTCCCAATGAAAGCATTGAAGTCTAAGATGTAAATTATTGGTTCTTAAGATTTACAATTTTTTTTTTTTTTTGTGATTCGGATATCTTAGGTCTTACTCTTGTTGAGATTTCAACCTAAATTAATATCCTAACAGTATTTGTGAGATGCCTCGTACCCACAAAGGCAAAGGCAAGGATAATTGTAAAAAATCAAAATGATGACCTTTAATGAACAAACCTAAGACTTGACCTCTCGACTAACTCTGTAGGGATCTTAAAATTTACATCTTAGAAAACAAAAGATCTTAAGTTTGACTTTCCACTTTCTTTCTTGGCTCTGTTTGTTAGGTGGGAATAGAGAATGGAATGGAATCCTTATTCCATTAATAAAAAAAAAAAGTGAGATGTTTGATAGGCCTAAGGAATAGAATACTTCTTCTCTCAAACTATCTATTCCCTCATATGATGAAATGAACATTCCTTTCTCAGTACAAAAGAATACTCATTCCTTCCCTCAAAGAACGATAGTAATGATCATGGGATCCACTAATCTCTTTTCTTTTTCCTTTTTTCTCCTTTTTCCTATCTTCTCTCTCCTCTCTTAAATGCCACACTCCATTAGGACCGACAATATTTTTTTTTTTTCTTTCAAATCTTATAACATGTTTCCATTCATTCCCTCAATTGCACCAAACATAGGACATAGAATGGCCATCGAGAATAACTATTTCTTTTATTCTCTTTTCTATTCCATTCCCATAACCATTCCATTTCATTTTTATTCCATTCAAGCATACCAAACGCAACCCTATAGTATTAATAGATGTAGAGTTGGTAATAAGCTATGGAACACATGTCCTCTCATAACCGTCACGCATAGTAAATAGGGTAAAATACATTTACATCCCCACTATTTACTGACTATTACACTGACCCCCTGCACTTTCTGAAATTACGCAAGCCTCCCTTGTTTTTCACAATCCCAACTATACCAAGAGAAGAAGAAGCTTTAAGAAAAAATTAAAACACAATAAGAAAAAGAAAAAAAAAAAAAAAAAAGAAAAAAAAAAACATAGCAAGAAGAAGAAGAAGAAGAAGAAGAGAAGAAGCAGTAGCAGCAATAGGAAGGGCTGGAGAAGCTTTCGTCGTCGATCTCCACCGGAGATACACAACCACCGTAGATTTGCGTTGGAGATTAATAAAAAAATATAAATAAATAAAAAAACACGAAGAAGAAGAGAAGAAGCAGCAGCAGCGCTCCTGCCATACCCCTGTTTTTCCAGCAAAAAAACCCCAAGAGGAGCAAATTGAACAAAGCAAAAAAAAAAAAAAAAAGCAGGAAGAAGAAGAAGAGAAGAAGCAATAGCAGCAAAAGGGGCCGGAGAAGCTTTCACCGTCGATCTCCACTGGAGATGCACAACCACCGTAGATCTGCGTCGGAGATTGAACAAAGCAAAATCAAAAAAAAAAAAAAAAAAATATCACGACGGCGATAGCTGCTGTTCGTTGGGCTTACAAGTGCACTGTGCTTTGTAGAGAGCTACGAAGAGGAGCTTGCTGGTGGTGGGGGTTTGCTGTGGCGGTGACAGGTCGCCGATGGTGAGTGGG
Organism: Liquidambar formosana; assembly: GCA_039720395.1. NCBI lineage: Eukaryota > Viridiplantae > Streptophyta > Magnoliopsida > Saxifragales > Altingiaceae > Liquidambar > Liquidambar formosana. Next base: position 14,905,769 of record CM077826.1, read on the forward strand.
GTTTGCTGCGATGGGAGTCACTGTGTGAGGGTTTGGAGCAAAAAAAAGAAAAAAGAAAAGGAAAACAGAGAGGAGAGAGAGAGAGAGTAAAGAAGAAGAAAGAGATGGGCAGTTGGGGCACAGCCACCATAAATATGCGTCGGAGATTGAACAAAGCAAAAAATAAAAAAAAATAACACGAAGAAAAAGAAGAAAAGAAGCAGCAGCAGCAAGAGGAGAAGCCGGAGATTTCAAGGGCTCCTGTTCCACCAAGGCTATTTAGCAAACCCATTAATAAACCCATCAAAAACTGATCTGAGTTCAAGAAATTGCCGAAGAAGATGATCGCCAACGGTACCGTTATCTCAGATCTGACTAGATCTAACACCCCAACGCCACCGTTCCACGATCGCACCATGTCTTCCTTTGTTACAACTCCAACATGCAAACTCGCCAGACCATACAACTCCACAATCGCCATGTTTTGTACTACAGAAACTTTCAGGGGAGTGGATGAGTTTGATTGATTTTGTGTTTTTCTTTTTGGGTCTAGATTTTGATGTGTTTAGGTTCGGTATGTTGAGAGTTAAAGTGGTGGACTAGTATGGGTATTGAAGGGGTGGACAATTGTATAGGTGATGGCGGTGTTTGATTGGATGGACGAGTTTTTCCTAGCGAGGGAGGTGCTTGGCGACGAATGACCAACGAGCTTCTTCATCTATGTTTGTTAACTCGTATTTTTTTTTTCTTTTTTTTTTAAATCTTCTTCATCTGTGTTTGAAAAAATGGTACTGAAAGGTGGAGAGGGTGTGACCAAACATAGCGTTTGGCTTTAAGAAGGTTAAAATGGGTATTTTTGACCCATTTTTGGCTGATGTCAGCAATAAACGTTAAAGGCTCTAACGGCGGTTTGACAGATGGGGGAAATGTATGTTATTTTCTAAAGTAAAGGAGTGAAGTGTAATTTCAGAAAGTATAAGGAGTGTCGATGTAATAATCAGTAAATAGAGAGGGTGTAAATGTAATTTACCCTAGTAAATATTACGTTTATCAAAACTTATGCCCCAATAACAAAATGCTCTTATTTCAACTTCTCACTTTTTTTTTTTGAAAAAAAAAAAAATAATTTTCAAAAATTTAAATTTCCCGATAAGATAATGAATTAGCGAAGACCCATCAACCATCAAGCCAGGTTCCGCACCATTTACCGGATATGGCAACGGCAGCCACATCAAGCCGGGTTCCGACGATTTGCTTCTCCTCGTCCCTTGACAGACAAAAACACTCGATGGGTTCCGCAAAATTCGCCGTCGCCATCCCAAATTACTTCTCAACGACAAGGATGAAAAGGTCTCTCCCAGTTCGAGCTTCCGACCCCGAAGGAGAAGACGTAAATTCCAGTGTCAACACCACCTCCGGTTCCTTCACCTCTCAGGTCAATCTCAGCCCCACCTCTCTCTATGTAAATATATATATATATGTGGGTATGTTTACATGCAACTACTTGAAGGTTTTGAGCTCTAAGGCCATGAACAACGGGTGGGTCAGAGCCAGCAATCGGGAATTTTTTTTGTGCATTAAATTTTGTATTTTTTTTAAAAAAATAAAAAAGAAAAAGGCAACTGATAAATGTATAGCAGTATACATTGGAAGCTCAGTGAGAATCGATTTATTTTTCTAGTACTTCAGGATGATATTGTAGTGAGCAAGTCGATTTATTTTTCTAGTACTTCAGTATACATTGGGCTTATTGCATAAAAGTATAAAACCAAATATTGTAGTGAGCAAGGCTACCACGGGAGCACATTCTTTGCCTTGCTACGAGCTCTCCCTTTAAACACACATTGTCATGTTGGCGATTCTTGGGTTCATTGGTGTCTGTTGATGACATAACTTATGTGATGGAAGGCAAGGGGAGTGAATACTTTAGAAAGCTGAAGTTAGAATTTAAAGATTTATTGGGATAAGCAAGACTAAAATTGGATATATGAAATTAACTTTTAGTAAAGTTGGATGTAAATATGAGAGATGATGAGGATTGATGGCCTAGAGGAAGCCAAAACTGACCATTTTTGTCATCGTGGAATGATTATCGAAGAGGAGCCAGAGCCAATGCCTCTAGAATTAGATTTGGGATGGGCGAAGTGGAAAAGTGGTTGTGGAGTGTTGTGTGATTGATGAATAACCAGACATATAAAGGAGAAAAATTAAGCAGTGATGATAAGTCTAATTATGCTTATATGGTATAGAATGTTGAGATGTTAAGAAAAGAATGGGTGTGGCTTATGAGGATTTTGAGATGCATTCGTGGCAAGATGAGAAAGGATAGATTTAGAATGGAATGTGTTTTTGAGTAAGTTAAAACCATTGATTGAAGACAAAATGAGAAATCAGCTATGATCTAAGAACTACAGCCACTTCTAAAGAGTAGTCGTGTCTGTGTCCAATGTGTCACACACCGACACTCTTGAACACGTTGACCCTCCATGGATGTATCTTGACTATGTCCTTAACATATTCATGTTAGCTGAGAAAATCAATTTTTGTCTCCCTTATAGAGGCAAACTAAATAGAATATTTTGAAGGATAACCAATTTATAAGCTTGAGAAGACTTTAGATATGATCTTGTCTAGGCTTGCGAATGAACTGGTCGGTTTAAAGTCTGTAGGACTATGGACTCTCTCATTTTTCAAAAACAACACAATGAAAAGCAGCACTGTGAAGACCCCGTGTGCTTGCCAGTACTTTTCTGATGTCCCAACTCATGAGCATTATTATGAGGAACATTCCTTCAACACAGGTGAAATAAAAATTTTCACCATTATAGAAATGAGTTTAATGATTGTAGATGTGTTTGCACACACACACATATTTACATATAGTTGAGTCCCTGCTGTGTCTGTGTTCCATTTTTCTTTAAAAAAATTCCGTGTCAGTTTGTCGATGTTGTGTTGTATCCATCTCCACAACATAGGCTAAGTGGTCTGTCCATTTGCAAGAAATAGCTTGTTTGAGCTTTCCCTTGTTTCTTGTTCACTCTATTTGGATTGCTGATCATTATCCTGTTGCATGAAGTAGTAAGTTGTTTCCAATACTAGTTTGAATTTCTTTTAAATTCACATTCTCTAGTTTGAAATCATGTGTGGAAAATTCCATCTTCTAGACCTAGTTCTCATAACTGAGCTTCTGTTGGCTATCTTTGGAACCTATTTTGATTAGGCGCTTTGCATATTTTAGGAAAAGCTGCATCCTAAAAATGGTTCCAGAGAACTCCCTTTTTTTCTTTTGTTTAAAGCATTAAAAAAGAGAAGAAATATAAGTACATAAATAAATAAAAGTTTATACTTAGTTGAATGATACTTTGTAATCGTCCAATTTTTTTTTTTTTTTTTTAAATGCGGCTTCTTTTGTTTTTTTGGGTTGTTTATGCGGGCCTCACTGATCATATTTCATGTGTATACTTGATTAAAACCACAGTGAAACATGAATCTTCTAAAGTATTAATGCACTATTTTTACTTGATTACATCTTCCTTTGAAACAAATGGATTCTTAAAGCTGTCAAGGATAGGCACCATGTGAGGGTTACAATTGTTATCTAAACGGAGTTATGTGGTCTTCAAATACTTCTTAGGTAGATTTAAGAGTGTCAACACTCAGTATTGTTTTGGAAGATGTTATGGGTGGGCCTTGTTTGCTTGCATAGTTGCATGCATACATTCGTCAATCGGGCATAGTAGTGTGGGCACAAAAAGACGTTTTTATTTAATGCATTAAAATTTGTGAGTGATGTCACAGTCCATATGGGGTCCCTAAAAATCAGTGAACTAGATTGCACCATCCAATATTTAAAAAACCTACATTTGAAGTTATGAATGACACCCTCAAAATGGTTCTGCCAAAATGCATGGAGAGACTAGTGGTTCGCAGCTAGAATCACCTCATTCCCCAAGCAGCGGCATGCAACTAGACGCACAGAGTTGTCGGTGTGCCTTGACGAGAGGTACTTGACTCAAATACAAGATATCCATCAGTGTCTGGCATTAAAGAAGTTATTAGATATAGTGTTCTTTGATATTTTCACCATCCAATATGTCTGGAATTGTTCACATCAATTAACTGTTGCTTCTTGTATTTGGTTAAATCAGGAGGATTTGAGCTACTTGTGGAAATTAGGAGCTGGATCTATTGCAGGTGCAGCTGTGATAAAATATGGAAGCATCCTTTTCCCAGAGATAACCAGACCGAACATCTTACAGGCTCTGATTATGATTTCAGCTCCAGTTGTTGTAGCGGTTGTTCTTCTGATCAAGCAAAGTCGTGTAGAATGATAAGGCTAGGAACTTTTCCAGTGCATTTCATTACATATCCTTTCAGTGAGAGAAAGATACTATAATCTGTCCTGCTTATGTAAGTAGTTCCAAGTGTATCTATGCAAGCAATTTTTTTTTTTTTTTGATGAAGTATTGTATTAGAAAAAAGGGCAAAACCCAAGTACATAAGAGATATACAAGAGCTAACAAATCTATGCAAGCAAATTGACCCCGTGTCGATGGAAAGATGAAAAAACTACTGGCTTCCATAATAGCAGCTAGATACACTGTGGGACCTTGGACCAATAGCCTCAGTACTGAACTCATTTGTGAAAGAAATGATGCACAACCTGTGTTTTCACAGTTCATTTGAATCAGAATCAAATTACACCTACTGGAAAACTCCCTATTCTTAACCCCCTCATAACTTATAGTAGAATCCACATTTTTGCCAAGTAAACTGAGATAAAAATTTCCTCCCACATTTGTCTGTCACGCATGCCTGAATGATTAAGTTGGGATATACATTAAATAATTCGGCCTTCATCTACTGGCAAATGACTTACTGAAGTTTATTATTGTATCCGTGACTGTTGTAGTATGCAGGTGCTGGATCCACAGCACTGGGGAAATATTTAAAAGGGCTAAAGATATGCCTCTCAAAATTCAATATTGTTTGACCTTCCTTCTCTGATTATAACATTTGTCATCATTTCAATGTGTTTTCCTTTGTATCACAAAAATAAGTACATAAATAAAGAACACTAAGGGTGCGTTTGGTTCGGGGTTTCCATGCCTGGGAATGGGCTTTGATTCCCCTTTCCCACATTTGGGACGAACCCACTCCAGCCGAAGTTGCATTCCCGCTACCTTTAGATTCCCACCAAGGGTGGGTATCCGAATACCACAGGAGGGGTGGGTTTATGTTTTGATGCCCGGGCATGGCTTTATGATAAACGAAAATGGCACGCTTGCCCCTCACTCTTACAAACAACAAAATCTTATTTCTTCCATATCCCTCCTACAACTATTTCGCCATATCGATGCTACTGTGGGAGAGCTTGGCAGATCTGGAAGGACAGAAAAGCAAGAACTGTAGATCCGTGACAGTGGATCCAGGGATGGCGAAGGCGCCGGGGATGGCAGAGTCGCCGAAGAATCCTCATCAAGTTCCGGCGACGGAGGGTTTGGGGGAAACAGAGAAGAGCGAGATTGGGCTAGCGAAATCCCTTTGGGCATGCTTGCGACGGCGCCGCTCTCCACTCCTCCGCCGATCTCATCTCTCTGCGCACTCTCCACCGCCGATCCCATCTTCTCCACTCCTCTCTCTTTCTTCTTTCTCTCTTCATTTACAGATCTAAAATTTGGGTTTTTAAAAATCAAATTTTATGGTTGGGAATGCTGTGATGGGGAAGAAATTGGTGTGGTGTGGTGTGGTGAGATGAAAGCAGAGGGTTTGGTTCTCTCTTTCTTCTCTTTCTCTTCTAAAAAAAAAAAAAAATGAAAAGAAGAAGAAGAAGAAGAGATGGAAGAGCTAATTATTGCTAACAATATTCTCTCTTTCCGGCCAAAGGGTCTGGTTCTAGCAAATTTTCATTTTTTTTTCAATTGTTTCTTTTGTTGGGAAGGTTCGAATGAGTTGGGATGGTTGTGATGGAGAAGGAAGTGACGTGGTTAATGGTGGTTGTGATGGCTAGGTGAAAGAGAAGGAAGTGATGTGGTAGAGCCGAAGAAGTGACAGTGGTGGTGAGGGGGAGAGATAGAGGAGGCTAGTTGTTGGAATCGAAGTAGAGGGTTTGGAGTGATGAAGAAAGAGGGGCTGGTCGTAGATTTCATTGGAAAAGGAGAACTGACGGTGGTGCTGTGTGGGTTGGGTGTAAAAGAGTGAGGCGTAATATTGGAATTTCATACATTTCGGATTTAGTTTCCTAACCCAACCAAACATGTTTGTGGGAATGTTCAAAAGATTCCTACTATCTATTCCCAACCAACCAAACGTGGGGATAGGTAATATTCATCACATTTTCATTCCCAAGTAATATCCCATTCCCTAGCATCACATTCCCTTTCCCTGAACCAAATGCACCCTAAACATAAATTTTTTTTTTTTTCTGGATCTGGCTAACTGCACACAATTTGTTATTATGAAAGGTTTTCAATCTTCAAGAAGAAGGTGATGGGCTTAAAACAAAAGTATTGCATCTCCCTCAGTGTGAAATCCTCACGCTTCTTATCAAACAAACAAAAAAAAAAAAAACAAAAACAAAAACCTCATGCTTGGAATGACTATGAATTCCAAGAAAATTTTTATTTTTTAAAAACAAAATTCATTACACTCAGCTTGTTGCTCTCCTAATCTGCTCACAGCATACAAATGAATAGAACAATTCCAACGGCAAACTTGTATTTATTTGTCAAAAAACTAAAATTTACAAGGAGAAAAATTAAAAGAATATCCCCTAAGGTGCCATTCAATTGTTTCCTCAAAGTGCCGAGGAGGTCATATTAAGCAGCCAGAGTATATGACTGAATGGTCCTTTTGGGCCCATTGTTGAAGGGGAAAAAAATTTATCGCCCGTACGGTACACAGTTGCAGGTTAATGAGTTCAGACTTCACGTAGCTAACATATGAGACTAGAGGTTGTCTTTCAACCATTTTAGAGCTCCATTTGCAACAGACCTGCAAGTTCCACAGTTTTTTTGGTCAATGCAAAACCAGTATATCTATGAAGTAAATTTAGTGAATGAGGATAAACTTTCCCAAGATATAAAAACTAAAATGAAAGTTAAAAATGCAAAATAAAAAGATATAATATGAAAAATGCATCACTAAAAACAGATAAGAGATCAACATGACACCTAAATCTAATTACTTCATCAAACAGCGAGGTTGTAAGTTTTATCATAAGTCCTATACTCCTATCTGAAACTACCACCAATTACCAAATAAGCGGCTTCCAATCAGTTACCTAAACAATGATATATCTTCTCAGACACGGTTTGCTCATTACTAGTACAGAAGTTTAAGCAGCCATCCAAAAAGGTCTGAAGGAGAGCCATCCTCAGTTATGTTGTTTATAATTTATCGGATCAAGGGCTGCTTCACTGTTTTATGAGAAGAGATGTTTACTCTTAAGACTTACTGTACAAAATGAACTGATTGAGAGCACCACAGCATGCCAATAGGATAGATTACATGAATCCTTCCTTGCCATTCAGCTCTATCTTCTGCTAAATCCTTGAATGACACCCACTAACCTTATTTTGTTTAGGCCATAAGCCTATATCTGGAAGCAAATTTTTTAAATTCTGAGACTCGCCATCACCTAAAAGAATGTCAGTTTGGTCTCTCCACAAGTAGTTTCGCTTGATGGAATTTATGTGGACTATGTTAGGGGCAAAACTACCAAAGCTAGCAGATAGACTCCATTACCACTGCTAAGACTAGGAGAGAGCAAGAAACAAAATCAAATGAGTGTCTTTTAGCCACCACTTCCTTTCTGGGTACGCGGGTACTAAAACACCTCTCACTACAAAATACCGGACATTCATCTGGGTGGGTCTTGCAGGTATGAACGAGTAAAAAACAGAGATGAAAAAGATGAGTTAAAATAACCACAAAAAAAAGTGGTTTATCACTTCTTCGCAAGTACAGAAACTAACAGATTAAAAGAAGTTTGATTTTACTTCTTGATGTGAGCTCTTCAATTTGTGAGATCCTGGGCTGCTATGCTATGCTAAAGCATAGCAACAGGGCAAAGCTGACTAATCAGCTCAATATTTATCCTAATTGTATCAAGTAGAACTGTCATTGCATAAGATATTGGTTGCACTCATTGATGGCTCGGTTGAGTTGAGTTGATCAACGGTTCATAATATCACATCTGAAATCACTGATCTATAATCTAGAGCTTTCCGCATAGAAAGACATCACAAAAGCTTGAATAACATGGTTGAAGGGTTTTTTTTTTTTTTTTTTTTTTTTTTTTTTTTCTCTGATAAAGAACATGGTTGAAGGATTTTATCGTAGAAAAAGAATTGGTACTGTAACAGTCTTTTGCTCATGCATTGCCTTCATATAGGAGGTGATCAAGACTACTTGTACCTTGGTAGGCTATTAATCTGATCTAGTAAAGCAACTAGAAAGTCAGAAATACTTGAAATATAAAAAACACAAAAATATCATAATTACTCGACTATGAACAATTTTGGCTTCATAGCCCAATGAATCTGCATTGTGCCCAATTAAGGAAAATTTTGGGTTGAGTTTCACAAAACTCTTTCATCACAGCTGGTGATACATTGGTACCACCGATCAGGCGCGGGTGGATCTGTAGCTTGCTATTGGCTAGGCTAAGAAGAAAAGGTACAAAAAAATAGATTTTTTTTCTTCCTTTTTTTTTTTTTTTTTTGAACCCAATGTAACAAACACAAAACTTGCAAGTGAAAGATCAGTACCTAATAGGCCAATACTTAATGGGTGCCCCACAGATATCTAGAAGGTAAATTTTCAAAATGATCGAAAGGATTGGACTATCTAACCCTTTTACCAAGTCTTAAATGGTGGTTTTTCTCCTCTTTTAAGACACCTGAACAAGTTTCATGATCAGATGATCTGATTGTGATGAGTTTCACTATGGGTAAATCTTCCAAGAAGGATTCATCAAAGTGGTGGCATTTGCAACACCACCCCATGCCAAATTACAGAGCTTGAGAACTTATGCTGCAGTCCTGAGGCTTAGATTAGATGTGAGTCCCCCTTATAATAAAGTGAGTTCAACATAAAAACTTATGATATGCATGGTTACACAAAAAACTTAGAAGTGGTGTAAGGAATGATAAATAAGTCGGTGATAATATTAGAAGAAATATTATAATCGTATCCTGACATTAGGAACAGATGTTATGCTCACGATAATCCAAATCCTAACTATAATCTACATTCCAGATATAGATACAGATGAGAATATCTCTAATAAACTTGAAGAGTAACAGTTGCATAAGGGTTAAAACTTGAAGCCAATCCATAGTCAATGGGAATTGTGGCGACACTCAATATGTAAAAAAAAAAATAGAGGAAAAATTACCCGGCAAAATCTTTTAACTTCTTCCATGGGTCATCTTGATCTCCTGATTCCTCACTATTTTGATCTCCTGATTCCTCAGTTTTCTCTGTAACAGTACCCATTTGACTTTCAGCACTTTTAGCTGCAACAAGTGAAACAACATGTTAAAGTGCACGACCCAGATAACTATACAATGCCAAATTTATCAAGAGTTACTATCTTACGAGTCAGATGTATAAGGTTATATACTTCTCGTTCCCACATAATTTTAGACACTAAATACATTTTAGCAAATTAATATTGGTTTTTGCCAAAACTGTACGGAAACAAAGGGATGGCAGCGTTCATGCAAGATAGACAATCATAGGTATTTCTATAGTTCAATATAATAGTAAGTCATTAACAAATGAAAAAGCAATTGCCTACCGGCTGGCTGAGCTTTGGGACGAGTTCGTGAACGGCTGCTAGTAGTGGTGTTTAGAAAAGCAAGTTCTTCAAGCAACTCACGTTCCTTGGAACTGTACATAAAGCAAGCACCATGCAATCAAATTTCAAAGAAGAATCTGCATTATTTTTGGATTTGCAATATGATCACAGGAGAGAATCCAAACTCACAATGAGAAACTACACCTTTATTAATCTAAGCTAATATTTTTAAATAAGGCAATTACTTCAATATCATGTTTGAATATGAGAGAAAAGTTCTTTTAAGTTTTAGTGAAAAAAAGGAGACATACCAATATACCTAAATAAGAAGAAAAAAATTAGTAAAAGATCATATCAGCATCCACACATAGCATACACTTTGACAAATAAAACCAACACAAGAAGTACAACCATCGAACTGCCAACAAGAAGTAAAATATGCAATATGCCAATATCTAACTCATGTTAGGCTTGTTGCTAAGCGCTTAACCCATAATAATTTTCAATTCATATACTCTCCAGGTTCGTTTTAACCAGTATCTATCTAGCTTATCAGGAATGCAACAAATTTTAAACGACTTACAAATCTGAATCAAATTTCCAATATATGTGTGCTCGTGTGTGTTTGCATACTATCGGTACAAAGCATACATTAAACACCTAAGATCTGAGAAATTTGAGGTTTGTAATTATGTATGAAAAAAGAACAAAGTGGGAAGTAGGAAGGGCTAAACCATAGATCAAAAACAAGTACAACATGTATTTCAAAAAGGTGGACGGAAAATGTTCCAGGTGTGCTAGAAAGGGTGTGCTAGAGAGAGAAGCTCTCGGCGCAGGTTAAGCTTTTAAGGGTGTGCTATCGTGCGCCGTTACTTTCTTTTATTTTTTCAGGATGTTTCTAACGGGGTTTTTACGCTATCATGCGTATCGTTCGCTCCTCCGTTCCCCTCCATCGGAGGGGACTGAAGCTTTGTTCCCAGTGTCGGTGTTACGGCTTGGTGGTGGATCGCAGGTCTCACAGTTATCGGTATGAGGGTTGTTAAGGTGTTGAAGACTCGTAGATCTCAGATTGTTTGTCCTTGATTTTCTCAGCTATCTTCACGATCAGATCTAAAGACTCTCAAGTATGGAGGTTAGGAGAATTCTTCAGATCAAGTATAAAACCTTCGATCTCACTTCGTCTGATAAAGGGCTTCAGATTTGTGAGCGTGGTAAAGGTTACTCTCGATATATCATTCTAGGGATTTTGGGGACCCAATGGTTCATTGAGGGCTTACGACTTGCGATCGAAGTTAGAACTACCTCTCAGTGGTTGCGTAGGCTTGAAGAGGAAGACAGGCTTCTTTGTTTGCAGTTGTGAGTGAATGAGTTTAGGTATTATTTGCGTTTGTCAGTGGATTATAATAGGGGCAGAAACTTTCACATAGTTATTCCTGAGGGTTTCGAAGGGGATGGTTGGATGGCGATGGAAGGTATTCTAAGTTTCTGGGAGAGATCTAAGAAGCTAGCTGGTTCTAGGGTTCCGCTGGTTGGAGTTTCGGAAGCTCAGGAGCGGGGTTCGTACAGGTTGCTACGGTACAATCTTTTCCGTTGCAAGGTGGATCTAGGGTATTGCATATGGACGGGAAGGTACGGGTCAAGCCAGCAGTGGAAGGGATGAAAGGCAGAGTGGATTTTCTTAAAAGGGTTTTGGTTGGAAGGTTTGTGGGATGTGTTGGGTCGTTGATAGAGATTGAGAAGTGGTGTAATAAAAAATGGGAGGTGCCTTCGGGTATCAAAGTCTCGAAAATGTCGGATGATTTGGTACTCTTCTGGTTTCCATCTGCCAGGGAAGCCACACGGATCTTGAATGAGGGCTCTCGTTGGTGGAATGGAGCAGAGCTTCTCCTCGACTGGTGGATCCCAACGGCGGGTTCTTCTACTATTATGGCAGAGGTGAAAGAGAGATGGATTAGGATTGAAGGATTACCCTTACATCTTTGGGGGTTAGCTGTGGTGCAAGATTTGGGGGATTTATGTGCAGGTTTCGTAAGTTGTGACATGAGAGCATCAATGAAAATGACAAAGGTGCTGATTAAGGTAAGAAATGTTGGGAAGTTGCCTGAATTTATTCGTGTATATGATAAGGTTAGGTGTTATAAGGTGTTTGTGTATGAAGTTAGAGGGGTTACAGTAGATACTGGAAGGGGAGAATATAGCCATGGGAAGGGATCTACTATTCATGGACAGGTCGAAGTTGTCCAAAAGAGGGTGAGGGCTGCTACGCAAGGCAAGAGAGTAGGGATGAGGAGTGGGGATCCATGTGAGCTTCACGTGAGTAGGGGTAGGGGTAATTGGTGTGTTTTGGATAAGCCTAACAAGGATAGGCTGTTTGGGTCTCGAGTTGGGCCTTCAATTTTGAACCATCCAATTGGGCTTGCTAGTGAGCTGATTGTGAAGGGTACTAAAGGGGGTTCGAGTGTGAGGCCCTGTTCTTCAACCAGATATAGTCCAAAGAAAGTTGATGATCAGATGGGATTGGGCTCAAGGAAAGGGAAAGAGGTCACTTTAGCCAGTGAGGAGAGAGCCAACAATGATCAGAATGCGATCTTCGGCTTGTCTAACAGGTTTGACCCGCTACAGCTCTCGCCTTATTTTGATTCTCTAGATCCCCATATAGCTTCTTCATATTCTACTCTTTCTGTGGGTGTGTCGGGGAGGTTGGAGGGTAGTAGGGATGTGAGTTGTTATCGGAGTGGTCATGCTATTGATGTTTAGCATGAGTGTGGAGGGATGTCGAGGGACAGGGATCGTTTTTGTTCTAAAAAGTGTTTAGGAGAGGAAGAGGTGGTTTTGTGGGAGGAGTCGAATATGGAGGCGGGGTCTGTTCGTATGGAGATAGTAAAGTATCGAGCCAATGTGGAAGGAGAAGCTATGAATGGGGTTGTTGGCACGGATGATCATAATTCTGATTGGTTTGATGAGGAGAGGGATAACCATTTAATTTTCTCTGGTGGCTGTTTTAAGCCCGTTAGAAGAGGGTAAAGAATTGGCTACTTCTAATGATATGGATGGAGAGGCGTCAGAGTGCGTGTTGCGTAAGATAAAGAACTTTAGCAAATTTTTGGGAGTGTCTTTTGATGGTTTTGAGGGTGATGTTATGGCTCTGTTCGTGGCCATCGACAATAGGTGGAGGAAAAAAGGGCCTGGAAATGTGCATAGGAAAGAGACTAACTCTGCTATTCGAGCTCAAAGAGAATTAAACAGATTGTCTTGGACATTGAACTATGCGAATGAGGGTAAGGTGGAGTGTAGGAAGGGGGCAGGGGAAGGGGGAAGGGTGGCTTCTATGAATGGTTTTTGATGCGCATAATATCTTGGAATGTTCGTGGGCTTAATCAAAAGGAGAAAAGGCTGGGGGTTAAAGCAGCGCTGAAGAAATTAAAGGTGACATTGTTATTCTTCAAGAAACAAAGATGGAATTTATGAATAGGGAGGTGATTAGGGATATCTGGGAGAGTAGGTTTGTGTCAATAGAAGTTTTGGGAGCTAGAGATACTGCGGGTGGGCTGATTTTGTTATGGGATTCTAGGAAATTTGAGAAGGTGGATAGTAGGGTGGGCAATTTTTCTGTTTCTTGTTTGTTTAAAGACGTGGCAGTGGGTAGTGAATGGGCAGTTTCTGGGGTCTATGGCCCACAAAGATTGGAAGATAGGAGAAATTTGTGGGAGGAGTTAGAAGGTGCGAAGAGAGTCTGGTCGGTTCCCTGGTGACTTCAATGTGGTGAGATTCCCATATGAGAGGAGGGGTTGTCAAACTTTCTCTACGGAGATGCTTGATTTTGCGGATTTTATTCAAAGAAATGAGTTGGTTGATCCTCCGCTGGTTGGTGGCGAATTCATTGGTCCAATAATCAGGTGAATCTAGCGATGTCTCGTTTGGATCGGTTTCTGTTTACTAGTGATTAGAAAGAGCATTTCTCTAGACTTGCTCAGAGTATTCTTCCTAAGCCTTATTCTGATCACTCTCCTATTTTGTTGGATACTGAAGGAATTTCTAGGGGGCGGCTCCATTTAGATTTGAGAATATGTGGCTCAAGGTGGATGGCTTTGTTGATTTGGTTAGAGATTGGTGGAATTCTTTTGATATTCTGGGGCTCCTAGCTTTGTTTTTGCTAAGCAACTAAAAATGCTTAAAGATAGGTTAAGAAAGTGGAATGCTGAGGTGTTTGGGAGAGTGGAGGTTGCTAAAGCAAGAGCTTTGGAGGATATTAGTAAGATTGATGAGCTGGAGAGAAGGGGGAATTTATCGAATGATGATAGGACTCAGCGGGATGAAGCTAAACGTAAGTTTTGCGAGTATGCTAATATGGAGGAGATTAGTTGGAGACAGAAGTCGAGAGAGTTGTGGCTTAAGGAAGGAGACAGAAACACAAAATTTTTCCATCGAATGGCTAATGCGCATAACCGGAGAAACTTTATTGGAAAGCTTTGGGTGGACGGCATGGAATTTGAGGATCCTAGAGAGACTACAGATTCAATAGTTGCATTTTATTATAACCTCTTCCAAGAAGAGGTAGCTGTGAGGCTGCTGATGGATGGGATGGAGTTTAACGTCATTAGTAGGGAGGAAGCAGACTGGTTGGAGTGTGCGTGGGGGGAAGAAGAAGTCTGGGAGGTAGTTAAAAGTCTGGATGGAGATAAAGCACTAGGCCTGATGGTTTTACTATGGCGTTTTACCAAAATTGCTGGGGAGTTATTAACAAAGATTTGTTGGATTTGTTGCATGATTTTTTTGAGAATGGCTTTCTTGAGAATAGTCTCAATGCCACTTTTGTTGCTCTCATTCCAAATAAGGGGGATGCTTTTGATATTCGTGATTATCGTCCTCTTAGTTTACTGGGAAGTGTGTACAAGATTATTTCTAAACTTTTGGTGGTTAGGCTAAAAAATGTTGTTGGTAAGGTGGTTTCTCAGTCTCAAAATGCTTTTGTGGGGGATAGGTAAATTCTTGATGTAGTGTTGATTACTAATGAATGTGTGGATTCTTGAATAAGGTTAGGCTTACCCGGGATTATTTGTAAGCTTGATATCGGAAAGGCATATGACCATGTGAATTGGAATTTCCTAATCTATCTCTTGGAGAGGATGGGGTTTGGGGAGAAATTGAGGAAATGGATTGAGGTTTTTATCTCCACTACATCTTTCTCAATGTTGGTCAATGGTAGTCCTCATGGTTTCTTTAGGACTTCCAAAGGGTTGAGGCAAGGTGATCCTTTATCTCCTTTCCTATTTATCATTGTGATGGAAGCTTTCACTAGGATGCTGAGTCGCGCTGTGGAGGGTCATTTCTTGAAGGGTTTTGAGGTGAATGGTAGGGGTCATGATGGAGGGTCTATTTCTCACCTGTTATATGCTGACGATACAATTGTTTTTTGTGATGCGTCTGAATCACATCTTCGGTATCTCAGAAATATTTTGCTTTGTTTTGAAGTTGTCTCGGGGCTTAAGATCAACCTGTCAAAGAGTGAGATTATTAGGGTGGGGGATGGGGTGAATCTTGAGGCACTTGCTGGTAACTTGGATTGTACAGTTGGTGCGTTACCGACCTCTTATCTTGGTTTACTATTGGGTATGAGTTACAACAATTTAGTGTTGTGGGCCCCTGTTATCGAGAGATTTGAGAACAGGTTGAGTAGTTGGAAAAAGGGTTATTTGTCAAAAGGGGGCAAGGTTACTTTGATCAAGAGCACTTTGTCAAGCATGCTGACATATTTTATGTCTCTCTTCAAAATTCCAGTTGCTGTGGCTAATAGACTGGATAAGTTACAAAGGGATTTTTTATGGGAAGGGATGAGGGGGAAAAAGAAAATCCATTTGGTTGACTAGAAGACTATTTGCTCGCCAAAAGAGGTAGGGGGGTTGGGTATCAGGAATTTGAAGACAATGAACAAGGCCTTGCTGGGTAAGTGGTTGTGGAGATTTGCTACTCAAAAAGAAGCTCTATGGAGAAAAGTGGTGGGGTGGAAATATGGGATGGTTGAAGGGAATTGAAAACAATGGAGGTCAGAGGCACGTATGGGGTGGGAGTTTGGAAGTATATTAGCAAAGGTTGGGAGGATTGGGTGAAAGAGATTTTCTTTAGGGTAGGGGATGGTCATTCGATTAGGTTCTGGGAAGATGTGTGGTGTGGGGGTCACACTCTTAAGGAGGATTTTCCTTTTCTTTTTGAGCTGGCTTTGAATAAAGATGCTTGGGTGGCGGACTATTTGGTTTGGGGCAATGATTCTCACTCTTGGAATGTTGCTTTTGGTAGGAATTTTCAAGATTGGGAGCTTGATGATGTTTTTTCTTTCCTAGGGAGAATTTATGATACAAAGATTTACAGGGGGGAGTTGGATCAGATTATGTGGAAGGGAGGTAGAAGAGGGGAATTCTCTGTCAAACACTATTTTAAGTCTTTGATGGGGACAGCTGGTGTTAGATTCCCTGCCAGTCACACTTGGGTCCAAAGTGTGTTTTTTTACGTGGACTGCTTGTTGGGGGAAGTGTCTCACCATGGACAATTTGCAGAGAAGAGGTTTTCATCTGCCTAACTGGTGTGTTCTGTGCAAAAAAGACAGGGAGACTGTAGATCACTTGCTGATTCATTGTGAAGTGACTTATAAGCTTTGGGTGTTTTGCCTTGGTTTGTTTGGGATGTATTGGATCATGCCTAAGGGAGTTTTCGAGCTTGTGGCGTCCTGGAGGGGTAGTAGTCGAAACAAGGTAGCTTTAAGGATGTGGAGGGTAGTTCCACATGTTATTTTTTGGACCGTGTGGAGACAGCACAACAATAGAGTTTTTAATGACAAGGAAGACACGGTCACAGGGCTTACATTTCTTATTGCTGACTCGATTTTTGCTTGGGGTGATACGACGAATTTTTGCTTGCGGAAGCCCCTCACTGATTTTTTGTGTAGTCTAACCCTTTAGGTTCTATGTATACTGCCTGTGTACAGGGGCCGTTGGTCCTCTTTTGGTATTCTTGCACTTTGTGTATTGTATCCTTGCACCTCTAGTGCTTTTTGTTAATACTATTTACCTTATCAAAAAAAAATAAAAAAACAAGTACAACAAACTCCTATCACACCCAACACCCACCCCCCCCCCCCCCCCAAAAAAAAAAAAAAAAAAAAAAAAAAAAACCTACATAGGAAAAAAGACACTACCGAAACAGTAGCTGAGAATCATCAATAGTAACATGATAATGTGCTATTCATTTATAAAATGATTAGATAAATAACAAAAAATGTCCTACCTGATACGATTTGGTACTGTAACTTTAATTGTGAATAAGTGGTCACCCCGTATTGATGGTTTGTTCAGTTTCGGTGCACCTTTCTTTGCCAAGACAAGAACATCCCCAGGTTGAGTACCTGGTGGAATCTGTAGTTCGGTAATCCCCTCAACTGTCTTGACCTGCTTCAATGCTAGCAATTTGTTAATCGATAGCATACACAATATTTAGAGAGAAATTTCAATAAATCTGCACTCAAAGACTATTAATTTAAAGAGCTCTTAATGTTGGCAAAGTGAATCTGCATAGATAGATGAATCAAATTAGTGTCTTTCCAGAACTCAAAAGGGAAGTGACGGCATGTTACAACCAAGGACTAAAATATCGCGATATATCGACGATATATCGCGATATATCGTTGTATCGGTGCTCAACGAAACAACATTTACATGCGATATTATAAAATTCTGAGAAAAACACAATATCGTCGATATATCGCGATATATCGACGATATATCTTCTGTTTTAAATTTCGTCCAAATTCTGCTATTTATCGTCGACTTATCGTGGATATATCGTCGATATATCGACGATATCGACACATGATTCTATATCGTTTGTCCAGCTTCTTCTTTTCCTGTTGCTGGTGCTGTCCTCCTCCATTATTAGGCTCTCTTTTGCTGTTGCTGGTCATTGTTCACGTGAAATGTGAAAAGTTTCCTTAATTGCTTTGCTTTTGGTCATTTTTCCAAGATGCTTGCAGGAGTTGCAGCCTTTTCTTTGGCTGTATGCATGAGTTTTTCTCCATTATTAGTGCAATACAGCACTCCTTCAAATTTTTGTTTAGTGCTCTGCTGTTAGTGCTTTTTCCAGATGCTTGCAGCCTTTTTTTTGGCTGTTTGGTTGTGGTTTTCCTCAATTATTAGTGCTCCCTTTCACGTGAAATGTGAAATATAGCACTCTTTAATTCAAAGCTCCATCCTTTAGTGCTCTGCTAGTGGGGTCATTTTTCCAGATGCTTGAAGATGCTTTCTTTGGCTATTTGCTTGTGCTTTTCCTCCATTATTAGTGCTCCCTTTCACGTGAAATGTGAAATACAGCATTCCATCCTTCTTCAATCACTTCATTCCCACTATAACTCTATAAGTGAAGCTGTGAAGTGAGTTGTGATTTCTAAACAAAGGAGGCAAGGAGCAAAGAAGAAGTTGAGAAAAATCAAAAGAAGTTGAGAAGATCAAAAGAAACAGAGAAGAAAGCAAGTAGCAGACTAGCAGAGTAGCAGGCAACATTAAACAGATAGTGCATTAAACCATTAATTGAAGACTTGAAGGTTATATAATTTATATTATGTTCATTACTTAATTTATATAATGTGCCTAACGAACTTTGTTCCTTTTTTTATAATCCCGTAGACAGTAATAAATTTATAATCCCTTAGACAGTTATTCATAAATCATAATTCATAATTTCTTATTATTTCAATTATTATTTATATAGTTAACAAGTGTTCTAATTAATTTGTGTATGTAAATAATAATGGTTAGTAAGCTATTAGCTCGTCCAAATTAATTTATTCTTATACACGTACTGATTAAGTGATTATACAACTTATACATTCCTAACAACTTGATCATAATGTGGGACTTTCTAGTTGGTGGACGAGTTACTTATTTATTTATTTTTATTTAAAAAAAAAAACTAACATGGCAGTATGGCACTATGTTGGAGATTAAATATACATATATATTTATATACTTATACTTATACACTTATACACTTATATGGTTATATTACTTATATACAATTATAAGATTTGTCCTAAAGTTATAAATTTATAATCCCTTAGACAATAATTTATAAATCATAATTCATAAATTCTTATTATTACAATTATTATATAGTTAATTAGTTATATACTTATATGTGTTACACTTTGGAAAGTATTCAAATTAATTAGTCTAGGAAATAATAATGGTTGGTAAGCTATTAGCTCGTCCAAATTAATTTATTCTTATACACGTACTAATTATATAACTTATACAGTTATACTTAATTATTTATATACTTATATAGATATAGTTAAATAAAATTATGAGAATTGTCTTAAAGTAAATCATAATTCATAATTTCTTATTATTTCAATTATTATATAGTTAATTAGTTATATCATTATATAGTTATATACTTATATGTTTTACAAGTGCTCAAATTAATTTGTCTACGAAATAATAATGGTTAGTAAGCTATTAATTCGTCCAATTTAATTTATTCTTATACACGTACTAATTATATAACTTATACAGTTATACTTAATTATTTATACACTTATATAGACATAGTTAAATAAAATTATGAGAATTGTCTTAAAGTAAATCATAATTCATAATTTCTTATTATTTCAATTATTATATAGTTAATTAGTTATATCATTATATAGTTATATACTTATATGTTTTACAAGTGCTCAAATTAATTTGTCTACGAAATAATAATGGTTAGTAAGCTATTAACTCGTCCAAATAATTTATTCTTATACACGTACTGATTATACAACTTATATTTAATTACTTATACACTTATATAGTTATATAGTACGTTATATACTTATATACAATTATGAGATTTGCAGTTGTATTCTTTTAGTAAAAGATGGCAAGGAAGAGTGTTGATCCTGTATGGGAACATGGGAGTCGTTTGGAAGGTACAGTAGGTGGTATCAAATGTAAGTATTGTCAAAAGACATGGAAGAGTGGTGGGGCGACGCGGCTTAAATACCATTTATTGGGGTCAAATCCAAAAAATAATATAGCAGCTTGCAACAATGTGCCTTCAGAGGTGAAAGATGAGATGTATCAACTTTTGACGGGGAAAGCTACAGCAAAGGAAGCAAAGGCAAGGAGAGATTCAAATGTTAGACAAATGTTAAAGGGTGGTATATTAGAATCCCAATCAGATGATGCTGATGAAGATGATGATGAGGACATCATGATGTACCCAACAAATTTGGATGCGGAGGAAAGAAGGAACTATAAAAAAGCCTACCGTGCCTCAAAGGCTAGTGAATGGGAGGAAGAGCAACGGAGAAAATTCCAATCAGAGGCTGGTTTTGGAAGTTCTGGTGCTGGTGGCTCAGGTACTGGTAGAAGTAAAGGCAAAGGACCAATGCCTCCACTTAAACGTAGTTAAAACGTTCGGGTGCCAGAAACTCATATCCCCTCCGTTCCTTCTCTGTATAAAAATTATACAGCACAATCAAGGCAAAGGACTATTAAGGATGCTTTTAGTAAAGGCAAGATAAAGGAGGGTTTAGGTAGATTAGTTGCAAAATTCTTTATACATGAGAATGTCCCGCCTGAGAAGGCCGCCTCCCATCACTTCAAAAATATGATTGCTGGAGCTCAGAATTCTGGAACAGGCGTTAATCCTCCTTCCCCGTATGAGATTAGAACTAAATATCTTGATATGGAGGTAATTACTAATTTAATTCAAAATATTAGTATTTATTCATTATTAAGTTTTATTTATGATCTTTTAATTTTTTTTATGTGATTTTACTTAAATTATATTTCATCTCACAGGTGGAAAAGATGAATAAATACGTTGCACAGATAAAGCCAATGTGGAAGACATATGGCTGCACCATTATGTGTGATGGATGGACAGGTCCAACAAAATTGTCCATCATCAACTTTATGGTATATTGTAAAGGAAAGACAGTTTTTTTGAAATCGGTGGATGCTTCGAATAAAATTAAGGACCATAAGTATATTTATACTTTGATGAGAAATGTCGTGCAATCAATTGGTAGCAAAAATATTGTCCAGCTAGTGACTGATAATGGCAGCAATTATAAGAAAGCGGGGCAACTGTTAATGGAAAAGTATAATTTATACTGGACACCCTGCGCTGCTCATTGCATCGACCTCATATTTGAGAGGATTGCTGCTAAAAAAGGTGTTAAAGAGGTGATCACGGAAGGGAGGATGATCACAAACTTTATATACAACCACAGTTGGTTGTTGGCACAAATGAGAGCATGTTGTGGAGGAGATATTGTGCGACCAGGTGCCACTCGGTTTGCCACAAATTATATTGCACTCGACAGCCTATTAAAGAAAAAAGGGGGCTTGAAAACCTTGTTCACCTCTGATGAATGGAATGAACATCCACTGAATAGAACGCAAATAGGCCGTCACGTTGAATCACTTATTCTAAACCATACTTTCTTGGCTAGGGTTACAAAAGTATGTGGTATTTATGAGCCTCTTTACCGATTGTTGCGCACTGTTGATAGTGAGGTATTCCCAACCTTGGGTGTAGTATATCAAGCGTTCCAAGTAATGAAAGAGACCCTCCTATCATCTAATCGGAATGTGGAATGGGTCTTAAAAGCCATAAAGGAGCGCTGGGACAAATCAATCGATCATCCTTTATTGTCGGCGGGTATAATTTATACATTATAAATTTCTACGTTAAATTCCTATATCTAAAATTATAGAAAATAATTTATATATGTTATTTGATATTTTTTATTTGTTAGTTTGTTACACACTTACACCACACAAAGTGAAACTAATTAAATTGTATATTTGTGTTTGACATGAATGCTAGCATACTACCTAAACCCAAAGTATCAATACAAGAATAACATTAGTCACAACCAAAACTTGACTAATGCAGTGCTTGAGGTCTTCCAAAAGTTGGAACCAAACTCTGACAGGGGTGGAGAGATTGGAAATGAGGTAATACAACAACAATAACTATCAAAGTTTATATTTTAATATTTATTCTATTTAATCACTGATGAAAAGGTTGCACTTGTAGATTATAATGTTTCGAGAAGCGAGGGGTAAATTTGGAGAGAGACTCGCAATTGCATCAAGAGAAAGCATGACAGCTGGTGCGTATAGAACTATATAGACTACTAACAAATTTGTTAACTTATAAATTTTAAAATTATAAATATAAAATTAATAGTTTCATTTTATTATGGGCAGCTGACTGGTGGGATATGTATGGGGTTTCTGCTCCAACATTGAGGGGATTGGCAATGAAGATATTGTCACAAACATGCTCCTCTTCAGCTTGTGAAAGGAACTGGAGCACGTTTTCCCTAATACATACAAAGCAGCGCAATCGACTAGCGTACGAAAGGCTCGAAAAGCTAGTCTTTTGTTATTACAACATGAGGTTGAGGGTCAGAGATATGGAAGCTGAGATGGAAAATGCAGCAGAGTTAGAGCCTCTAAATCTGCTTGATATATCAGTCGAATTAGAAGAGGAGAATGAGAATCCTCTTTACGAGTGGATTAGGCCCTCACATATGGATGGGCCAGATGGTGAACCTGATCCAAAGGTGGCAGAAGAAGCTCAAAACCTCGAGATTGACGTCGACAGAGTTATATCTGAGGAGGTTTTATCAAGCGAAGATGCAATGAGAACAGACTCGGTGCATTCTAAGTCTTCTGACTCTTCTGACACTAATACTGGAGGTGGGGATAGTGATGGAGATGATGATGGGGACGATGGAAGAGGGGGTGGAAATTATGGAGCTGGAGCTAGTCCGAGGCCATTATTGAGTCCTTTTTCTTGTGAAGCGGATTTCACACATGCGACACAGGATGAGGACCATGGCTCTAGGAGAGCAGGGCCAGGTATCAGGGCAATAGGCAAACATTATTCGAGGAGAAAACGGGGACAAAACACAAGCAGCCAACAAGATGTAGATTCCCTTTCCTCGAACTTCGAGTCTATGAGTATAGGATCACAACAAAGTCATTTTGGCTATGGAACAGACTCGAGCCAAGATACCTATCCCCATCAACAAGTCCAACCTGTGCCATATCAGTCATACAACTCATATGAGATGGGCCACTATAACACTGATCCCTCAGGGGCATATATCTATGGACAACAATATCCATATCAACAACCAATTGATTATATGCCCAATCCATACTCAATGTATCCATCAGTCCCACCGCAAACAAATGAAGAAGCTCCTGAGACTGAACCACAAGATTTGCCACCAATGGGAATCCTACGGCATTGTTCTGCTGATGAATATGACCGCCATCTACAGAATTATTTGCTCAATTATGCTAATTATATGAAATGGCCAACCTATTGTCGTAATATTACCAATATGGAAAGGCAGAATAGGGATAGAAATGATGATTTTGAACCACCAAGGAGCTCCATGTGGTATTAAACTACTAATGTAACTATGTAAGTATATAAGTGTTTATTGTGTAAATGATAAATATTTACAAATTTTAATCTCATATGACATTTGGATGTTATATTTGCATGAATTTCTATTATTTATTTTCTCATCGTATCACACTATTTATACCCTACACAACACATACTTGTTTTATACACATTTAAATTGCAATTTTTTGATGCTAAAGTGTGTATTATAGTCTAAATCATTGTTTCCCAGAGTTTCAATAAAAAATTCCGCGTTTAACACATAATATCCACCATATCTTTAAAACGATATCGATATTGTCGATATATCCAACGATATATCCGATATATCCACATTTTTGGATCCTCGATATACCCAGCGATATCGATATTAAAGACCTTGGTTACAACCCTACTGACATTATGGTCTTGTGTTGTAATCTACTTGTCTCGCCCGTGTTGGAGTTCCCAGACTCAGGTCATCAAGTCCTGTTGGCAGCTTTAAAAACCGGGAAAGAAGAGGAGAGAGGGAGAGAGGGGCCTAGCCCAAGGCCTATGGGAAAGGCTTAGTGGAGACACGTTCCAAGAGTGGGGAGAAACAACCTGATGGTTGTTCCTATAAAAATAGGCAATCAAGAAATTGATTTTTCAGTTTTTCCATGCATTTATGCCAGAAGAACCAATATATGATGCTAAGATTGGATCACCTAGATCGGACAGCAATGGTTTGTCCAAGGTAATCACTTCAGCTGCATGAATTATGTTGTGGTATTCCCACCAATCTAGACTAGAGCTTATTGTTTCAGTCCTGATATCTGTTGAGCCACATGAAACTCATTTTAAAGAAACTTAAGAACTAGTACAACGGTTAAGCAATCCTTAGGACTTTAGGAGGCCAAATTATAAGGTGGATCACATGTGAACATCAGAATTAAAGAGTACTGTGCATTATTGAAACAGGTGTTAGAAAGTATACTCTTGGCAATCTGGTTGGACAGGAACCAAGTGTAGTTTAATCATCACAAATCAGGTCCAGATGCTATCCACTATGCTATCTTGCATCCTAATGAGTTTTAGCTTTCATAGTTCATAATATAAAAAGGCATTTTAGATCTGGCGTTTTCACCAAGTAAAGAGAAAGATCACTTGAAGTAAGTAATTAAAAACCAGAAGCTTATAGAGAATGGTTACTGGGAACTTTTCCTAAATGAGAAGGTTCTCGATGTTAGGTAAAAACTAGGGAGTTTGAAAGGCCAACCAAAATCATGCATGAAGTAGCTACTATAACAAAGAAGAAGAAATGCAGGAAGATTAAATCCAGGATTTGAAGCATTTTGGCATCCAGTTCTCTAGAACGCATGCTTTAAAGGGGGTGCTAGAAAAAGGCTCTGCACTTGGGGTTTTATATCTAGATTTACAAATTCCCAAAATTTAATGTCAAGTTTAGCCTTGGATCGTCAATTTAAACATTCTTTTCCATAAAAAAATTTTACTCCCTAAATTTCTAAATTCTAACAATAACACCAGGATAGTTCAGCGGTCTATGATAAAGCCATAAAGGATGATGTCAGATTAGCAAGGATAAGTATGTATTCCTGGGTCAATACTCAATATTAGTTGGGACAAGAGTGGTCAATATAGGGCCACATTATTTGTACTTGACCTCCCTGTCTGTTGGGTAACTAAAATGTAGCTCGTATTATTGGTCAATGTGTATTAGTATTGACATGAAATGGTACACTCACTGTTATAGTACCACAGTGAAGCTTCCTTTTCCCTCATATTTGATATGTTTAGCTGGGAAGATATAATGACAGGATTAATAAAAGAGGAAGATTTCCCTATGTGAAATCAAAACCTGATTTGCCAGTGGTACATTTCAGCATTTGGCTAAGACGAAAAATCATTTCTCGATTCACTCTTGTTGAATAGTGCGGCAAGTAAAACCATGCTCAAATTTTGGACGTCATTAAGCATTAGCCATGAAGGTTCAATCACTGGTATTATTTTCAGCATTTTCCAACAATCCTCCTAGACTAAGATTGCTTGAGGATCTTCCCCCTGGAGATATTTAGTCCAGGGGATAATGTTGGGAAGTCCAACATCCCACATCGTCTAATTATTGAGTTTATTGGGCCCTCCACCTAATAGCTTAGGCTTTCAGATTGGAAACTTAACAGAAAGTGAGACTGATAGTCAAACTCTTAAAATGTAAGGTTGAGGCATTAAAAGCACAGGAGAAAAAATTAATTAATAAAGAACTAGACCTTGTTGAATAGAAAGCCTCAATCAAAGCGTCAAACAAGAAAAAGCAAACACTGATTTATTTCATCGTCCAAGTAGCGAACACTTAGGCACAAATAATTTCATGGTCAACTGAGGCATTAAAAGAAGCCTTGGTCAAAGTGTTGCTTCAAAATCCTCAAAAGCATTGAGAAGAGCAGCGTCGGACCATTGGTCGATTAGGAATGGGTGAGCAGCATCGGTCATTGCAAGCGGAGAGGAGAGGTGAACAGAATCGGTCGAGTACGAAGCTAGAGGCGTCGATCATCACAGCGACGGTGATGATCTCAGTTGGCCGACGTTGGTTACATACCGTCATCATTAGGCTATCGAAATTAAAAATAAATAAAATAAATTATACACGTTGTCGAAAGGGATGCCAGAAGTGTGGCTGGAATGGTCGCAAGAAGCTACGGGGTCTCCTGTCGTCATGTTCTCGAGAAGATATGTCTTTTTCTTCGTCTCCTCTCTTCTCGTTGTTGAGAGCCGTCGTTCTTTAGTTTCGGTTTATGGATTTGGTCCATTGGTAGTACGCCTCATGAGAAAGGCGTAGAAAAACACATTTTTTACTCTAGGGCATGTGTCTCTATGCCTAGGGCATATGCCCAGTGGGTGTACCACCTAATTTTTAACGCCTTGTGGTGTATTACCTCCCAAAATGTCCAAAAATGCGCCAAGGGCGCGTCTGGGACGTGTTTTTTAAAACACTGAGTGTGATCATTGTTATAAAAGGGGACCAACTCACACACCCTAAAAAAATGTGACAACTATGATAAGTACATATTGTCATATTGATGTTGAAGTATATGAAATTAAAGTTTATATTGATATACAAAGCTTATGGTAAAGGCTAAATTCTTTTAAACCATGCACTCTGTCTTGTTTATATCTTTCAGATTTTTCACTAGTTTAATGTCAAAATCTTGTTCAATGCATAGTACTGTAATCCTTTAATTCGGGAATTATTGCTTGGAATTAAGACAAAAGATTCAAACATTTAGAAGCACACATATAATTCATTTTCAAACACTAAGAAATATAATCACAAAATAATTTTACCTTCACAACAGCCCCAAGTATGGCATCTAGATAATTGATAGAAACTGTTGAACGGAGATCTATGCCATCTCTTTGGATCTCTCGTAACTCTTCAACATCAAGATATACATAAAGATCTCCTGGAGGGCCCCTACCGAAAAGAGAAGAAGATTCCATACCATGCATATCAGTATGCTATCATCTAAAATTACATATACTTTGGAATAACTGAACTTTCAAACATAAACTATGGATCTCCATGAGAAGAGATGAGATGGTTTCTTTATATATAAACAAGAAGATAGAAATGAGTTGAATTAATGTTCCAAGGGTAAATGAACTATAGAATATGGATTGAGACATTGAGCAAGTCTGCCATGCATTACTAGAATATGCAGCTAACATGAAAGTATACCCAGATAAGGTTCAAGTTTATTTCATTTTATATTTTTATTTTTCCATGGCAACAAAATTGGCATTAATAAAATGAGGTAGGCTATTGCCACCACATAAATTACTCTAAGCCCCCCCTTAGTTTACACTATTTAAGGTTTTATGAAAAATATATAGGGTTTCTAAGAAAACTAGTCACGTTATCCACTAGAAAACATCATTCTGAATACCTTTGTAGAAGAAAATTTTTCCAAAATCTGTCATTTAAGTGGACTTTTGGCCATTTACAATCTCTGTTTCATTTTTACAAAATGTTCCATGAAAAATGGCAAAAAACTCCACTTAAACAACAGATTTTGGAAAAACTTTCTTAGAATGATGCTTTCTAGTGGACTACATGACTAGTTTTCGTAGAAACCTTTTATATTTTTCATAAAACCTTAAAAAGTGTAAACTTAGTGGGGGGCATAGAGTACTTTATGTGGTGGCCCATAAAATTTTGAACGTAAGGTCTCACTTGTGCTCAATCTGAAAATATATCAAAATTTCACATTAAAAATGAAGAACATACACCACCAATTACTAAATTTACTTGTGCTGAAATGTGTTTAAAAAAAAAAAAAAAAAAATTTAACAGCTTGCTTTATAGCGAAATAATGCCAGACCTAGCAGGATAGTAAAGGAACTCAAACTCAACAAATATTAAAGCAATCAATAACATTTGACTAGAGATATTTCCAAATTAAAAATACGAGTTTAATTATGATGGGGAGCTCTGTGTGCATCGTCACGACAGAGGCAACCACATCAGAGAGTAGTACCCTATTTTAACTAGTCTCTGCATGATTATGTAAACAGAGATCCCATTTTATTTAAACTCTAAAATATATATAGAATACCATCTGTACTAAAATAAATAATCTGACCAATAGATCTGATATCCTATGGGGCTTTATTTCCTGGGCCCTGGCTGCCCATACTCCTTTATTTGTCACCTCTTGTCAATTTTGTTATGAAACCAAGACAATATAAGTGATTCTTTATGGCTTCATTTTGTCAAGTCAAATGTAACCAAACTGATCCCCATTTTATCCAGTATGGTACAGATGTTCTAATAGCCAATAGAGAGTTCAATTTATTTTAAAAATAAAAGAAACAGGAAAAGAAGGTAACTGGCTACGCGTGATAACCTCTGTAAAGATTGTGGTCCACAAATACTGAAACATCAAAAGTTGATGCAAATGCAGGGTGAGGCCACGTTTGCAGAGTTTCCGAGTGACTTTGATAACATCAAGCGATATTAAATTCTTAAAACATAATTACGAGTATTAAAGCTGGAAACATTTATAGCTTATGGGAACATGTAACTAATAAATTATGCCATCTAAACATTTACCCACAAACTAACCACACAGATAATGAGTGCGACAACTTTATAATTCCTTTTAGAAAGATATGACTGAACTCTTTGCTGAAGCTTATAATACATATAGCAAGATTAATACACATACCCTTTTGGCCCGGCATCACCCTCTCCAGCAACTCTAAGAACACTGCCTTTGCTGACTCCAGGAGGAACTTTGACTTTGATATCTTTCTTAACACGAATACGTCCTTCACCAGAGCACTTACGACAGTATTCAGATATGACTTCACCATTGCCACCACAATTTGGACATACAGAAACCTAACGTCAATAAAAATGATAACGGTATTAAGGAACAATCATAATAAACCCAACATGTGATGAGTTGTAAGTACAAGATGGTGATACTTGCAAGATGTTTGCAAGAATTAACATTAAGTAAAATAAAATTATTTTAAAAAGTTTTGAACATATAGAACTCAGTATCACATGGTTCACCATTATCCTCTATCCAGGACCTATTATTATCTGTTAAAGCATTGGCACGGATGCTTTTTCTCACAACTGTACTGATGGTATTTTAGGCCTTCTATTGTCCTTGCAGTGCCTTCAAAGCAAATCACGAAACTCCTCATTGGTGCAGTCTTGGCCTTCATTGCATATGGTCAAGTCATCTCAAGCAACATTCTCTAATCTAATCAAACAATTGGTGCGACCTTTTGAGCTTCTCATCTAGTCAACAACTAAGTTTCTACTTACATTCTGTATACATGGAAAATTGTGATGAAGTGGAAATTTCCAATATATATATTAATAAAGTACAAAAGGAAGTGGTGACAGAGGGAGTCCTATTTCTTATACGAATTCATAATTGCGGAAAATCCTTAAGAGGAATACTGCCATTGGCTATCTATTGGAGGTTATTGAAGGAAAGAAATAAACAGATTTTTTATAACTGTAAATTAACGAAGAAGAAATTGAATAGAGATTCAATTTGTTGATTTGCCTTTCACTATGTTTTGTACAAGTAGTTAGGTTTAGAAAATCTTAAATTTTCTCATGTACATACCCATCTTTGGACTCTACTCTCACTAATATTAGTAACTCATAATCTGGTCAGGCTACAGGTCAACCTTGCCTATTTCTTTCCTATGCTATGCATCAAACATACACCTTCATATCCGTAGCAGGAAACTGCACCCATCCATCATAAAAATTTTCAAGTAAAAATTTTCAACAACTTTCTGATCTTTAGGCAACATTCAATGAAACAATCAATTAAAAACAATTGCAAGCTCCATTATAAGTACTACTGTACTTATCAAGCAAAGACATGTGAGTCTCTCAGACATTAAATTTGGCATCATAAAGTGTTGATCTTCAAAGCAAGTTGTTAAGTTTCCAACTTAAAAGCCTAAGCTTGTAAATGGAGGGCCCAAACAGGTTTATGAAGCCATGTCAAGATTTATAATTAACCAATGTGGGATGTGGTATGTTTCCAACACAAGTAATTGGCAGTCCAGATGAGTCATGAATAGATAGTACTCAAATACCTGCGAAAACAAGCCAAAAGGTGTTTGCTCAGTTCGCATAACCTGACCCCTGCCACCGCAAGTTGAGCATATCCTCATTTTTGAGCCTATCTTTGCTCCAGTACCAGTGCAAACTTCACATGTTTCCAGATGGGAAAGCTCAAATTCTTTCTCCGATCCAAATATAGCCTCAGAAAACTCTAAAGTCATGTCATAACTGAAACACTTTGGAATCTTGAGTCAACTCCAATGCATTCCATAAACATATAAAATAATTCCAGTATGGAACCTTTTTTTATTATCGGCAATTCCAATATGAAACCTTACAACTATTGATTGAAAAATAAGGTACATATTATCATCCTACCAAAGATCAATCACAACCAATTTCATATATAACATGAGAGAAAATGTGAGAAAATGGGTTCAGAAAACAAGAATCCAAAAGAAGTCAATTAAGAAAACAGAGTAGATGTCAATAGTTGCTTTTTAAGAAAGTGCACATTGATGAGTTTAGAAAACAGAACACTGGATAAACCTTGCATGCATTCCTCACTTAAAAACACTAAGTTCCATGAAGGAGTAGGCTTGATGGCCTTGATTTATTGCCCGAGATGTGCGTTACATAATGTGCATATAATTAGTGCAAAATTATAAATGTACATACAACTTAACGAGTTTCTTGGAAATAAACCTGCTCATAGTAGTGGCAAATGAATACAGATCCAGGAGCTGTATGTACAAAGAGTACATCAAATGCAACAATAGATAATATTACATATTGTTTCTTGAGCAATTAGAACAATACAATAACCCTAGTACAAAAGATACTATAAACACACAAAAAACTGTAAAGGGCATTTAAAACTTAACTGGGCCATTTTTTTGAAAGAGAGCGAATCACCAAGTATGGACAAAATTTTGGTTTTAATGTTAATTATAAAATACTGGTAACTAAACGGATAATGATGTTGACAGAACATTCCAGTCAAACTTTGACTCACCGCATATCTTCACCCTTAGTAACAGTACTACGACGGCGTGTTCCGAACCCAGCTTGGTCCATACCAGGGAAACCACCCATACTTGGCCCAAAGAATGTCTCAAATAGATCAAAAGGATTAGTCTGCAAAAAGTTAAAATTGTTATCAACTGAATATGTACAAAGAAGCAGATAACATTATTGTCATGCAGATGGTGTGTGCCACCTTGCACAGTTGCTCAGTGCTAAAAAATGATGGGTCTATTGGGTGCCTAGCATAAATATGTGAATAAATAATGATTCCCTTTTAACTTTGGGAAAAAAATACTATTCTTTTTTGTATATTTTAAAATTTAGCATTCAAAAAAGAAGAGCATTAATTTCTACAATAGGGAAAAATAATTCAATCAATATTACTCCAAGAAAAATAATTTCAAAAAAAATTCATTATTGCAGTCTGTACCCAAAAAATATAAAAAGATTTTAAAAATAAACTAATAAACTTAAGTATATTTCTGCATTCAAAGAGAAAAAAAAATTTTAAAAAAAGAAAAAAAATACACAATAAGTCTTCTACAAATGATTCTCAATGCCCACGTTTTAAACTAAAACCAGTCACGATATTAATAAGCAAGCAATTGCGATGAGAATAGTAGGTGGCCAAAGCATCTCTAGCAGAGTGGTTCAGGTATGGGATCTCTTAAGGAGGGATGACAAGGGTTTAAATCTTACAGTTGAGAATAGCAGTTGATGTTTTCAGGCATAATTTTCTACCTCAGCAATTTTAATTTTGATTTGTTTGATAAGGTAATCTTGTATTAAATAAAGAAAAGTTTCATGTACACAAAACATATACTAAAAGAAACCAACAACTGTGCAACATCACAGTTTCAAAATGTCAAGAAAGGTAAGAAAGGTCATCTGTTCCTCAAAGAATTCTGGTCCACACAAATGTATGTTTCACAGACACTGGTCCAAGTATTAAGAGCAGGATCACTGTAGCATCACTACAATAAATTGGATTACAGTAATCTGTGCCCCCACCCAGCACAAACAACCACCCCCCCCCCCCACCCCAAACACCCCCCCTCTCAAAAACAAATAAATAAATAAACAAAAACCGCAATCAAACACCTCGTTTATGCTTTAAGCAAATGCTACCTTCCTCCACTTGTTATCTGTCAGATGAAAGTTACAACAAGAAGTTTTTTTAAAAAAAATTTAGTACCGTATAAGCACCAGCTTGTCCCCCTACTGCGCTCTTAACTCCAGCTTCACCATATTGATCATACAGAGCCCTCTTTTTATCATCTGATAGCACCTGACGATGTTGTACTTCAGAATTCAAAAGATGATATGATGAATGAGATAATGTACTTCATCTGCACGTAGATAGCATGGTTCTAAAAATGCAAATATTCCTAATTCCTAAACAGGGTCATATAGTATTGATTCAGAGACTACAATGAGGGCAGTTGCAAACCAAATTGATGGTGGATGCTGTAATGTTAAAGCCTTTGAAAAAAAAAACAAACCAGGATAAGTATGTGGTTGCACATTCCCTTCTATCCTTCTCTTTGTTATATAAACAATGCATTCTCCTTAATCTAGAGGGGGATATTGACTGAAAATGCTACGATGAACAATATTCAATGAACTTGAATGTTAGGCAACCAAGAAACATAAGTTGAGAAAATAAATAGTCATGATAAGGATGTCAAAATGAGGGAGCGAAACACTCTAAGAGGTAAGAGCCTACATGACATATTAGGGTTTTACTACATGTAGATTTGTAAATTCAGCCAGATTGAACAAGTTTATTCAGCCCTCTAACAAGCCTGAAAATTTTCTATTCAAACTGAACCTCAACCAAACCCAACCATATCATTAACCCCAAACTAAGCCCATAAAAAATTATCATGTTCGAGTTGGGCTGAGCCAGAACTCAACAATTAGTACATTGTTCTATACATAAAACTTAGGAATTTTGAATTTTATTCTCTTCAATTTGTATTATAAGGGGGCAACAAGTACTAAACCCTACACTCATATTGGGGCATGGTTTTTTGGCTTTCATATTCAGATTTCTCTTGCAAAAATGCATCTAGAATGCTGTGGTTCGATGGACTCGAGTCAATCTATGACTTTAAAGAAGGTGCTCTTATGTGTTTTTTTTTTTTTTTTTTTTTTTTTTTTTTGAGAAGAAATTTTCTATAATTTTCAAATTTATATTACTAATATAATATATGAATAAAAAAAGAGCTAGAGTATATATGATCCTTCCATACCAATCTAACATAGACGGCCATAATATTCTCTCTCTCTCTCTCTCTCTCTCTCTCTCTCTCTCTTTATACACACACACACACACACACACACATATGATGTTGATACTAAATATAAGAAATTCCTATTTTAAAATTAAAATAAGCGTTTGGGTTCTTATTTCAACATAGGGTTAATTTAATGGCTGATTCTACTACATTGATTTATCATCTAACCTTTGTTCTTGTTTTGGTCTTTAATTCAACAAAGTATCACTTTATCGCTGATTGCAAAATCTCCATAGATTGATATATCAGAACCCATATTTTCTAACCTTTGTCATAAAAGATTCTTAATATGTATTTAGTACTAGGATAGGCGTCAGAAGTTGTTACCCTATTATTTAAAATCATCATAACTTTCACCATCTGTACACTTGTGTTTCAAAGATATTACATTATTACATTGCAGACATGGTTGAGTACATCTAATATTGGCGTTTGATATGGAAATATGGCATATTATAACATTGCTCAACATATTTGTAGGTTATCATTATATATACGCACATGCGCACATGCGTGTGTGCATGTATGTGTGTCCATGTGTTATGAAATGTTTTTTGAGATAATTTATTTTATTCCACTTTCAAGGACTAGAATTCACTTCCAAAAAAAAAAATAATAATCCTGAATCATGCTAATGTTGAACCTATGCCAACCCAAATTCCCCATAGCTCGGACTAAAATTCCCCAAAGCTCGGACTATGAGAAGAGGGTCCTGATTTGGTCCACCTGAAGATAAAACCCTACCTATAGGGGCAAAATATAGAAAAGTTGTGACATTTTTTATTTCGAGGAAGAAGGGAGGATTAAAAAATAAAAATAAAAGAGAGGTAATAACACCTTTGAAAAGTGGATAATGAACAAAAAAGAGATGAATATCACATGCTTCAACCAACAAGAGAGATTTTGGAGAACTGGATGATGGAAAGGATTCAGGTTGCACTCCCTTGGTAGTTGGGATTGTTAGCTATAAAGTGTAAGCACAGTAAAGACGAACAATAGGAAGATGAGAAAAGTGAACAACGAAATTGGGGAATCCTAGGAATAGCTTCAATCAATATGTTCATAAGATAAGATAAAGCCAGGTATTGAGATATATTAACATACTACAGTTCTCATCTTGACACTAGGGCAAATATAAATGCTTAGCCTTATGCTTGTGATCTCCTGCACAAAATGAACTAAGTTCTCCAAAATTTGTAGCAGAAAGTGGCACACTAACCTTGTCGGATTTGTTTCACTGTCCAATAGGATCCTTGTTATACATTTTTTTGCCATTACCATATTCATAAAACTGGTAATTGGAACTCCAAATGTAGGTGAAATGCTAACTGTAATTGCAATCATAGGAAGAAGAAAAGAAAACTTCTTCAAAACCCATACAAATGGCAAGCTATGCTAAGCAACTGCACTAATTAGTCAACAATGAAAAAGGACCATCCTCAAGCATATAAATGAATGGACCAAACCACCAAAAATATTCCTAGCACCATTTTTTTTTTTTTTTTATCAGCAAACATTACTATCACCATAAATTGCATCCATTGATTCAAAAATGTTAATAACATTTTTTTTTTTTATAGTAAAAAATAGAGAAAAATGCTAATAACATATTGCCTTAGTGGATATGCAGTCTAGGAAATTTCAAAGATTAAGGAAATGGATAAGAACTAAAATGGTCAGTTCGTATATATACCTCATATGCAGCACTAATCTCTTTAAACTTTTCGGTTGCTCCAGGTTGCTTGTTAACATCGGGGTGGTACTTAAAAGTAAAGTCAAAAGTAAGAAGTCAAGATCCTCATGCAATATCATAAAAGTGCACAGTTCCAGTGCTAAGTACTAGCTTCAAATTGAAATGCATGTATGGCATTATTCAATCACAAATGAGAGGAATGGTATTCGTTATTTATCCTAGAGCTCACAGTAGGGCCCTTTTGGGCCCACCCATGGAACCTAAACCCCCGGGGAGACTAGTGCAACAACCCACCGCCACGGCCCCCCACTTAAATCTTGGGTTGTCCTAGCGTAGCCAAATAAAATTCAATGGTCCATACATCCATATTTAATATATGGATATTAAGATTAAATATATCTACATTAAATTGAATGTCAAAGAAAAATTAGTGTAAAACAATCCCAAGTAGATGGAGCTCTGTTGAGTTGAGTTTATCCCAAATTTTAAAAACTAATCAAGTCTATGGCTTCAGGAGTGTGACCCAAATCCAAAATATTTATAATTGGGCAGGATTTTGCTAACCCAAAACTGATCATTAAACAAGGCAACGAACCTCAACCCAATATTTTGAGGGGATTGGCAGGTAAGGGGCAGATTTTGACAGCTCAAAATCTACATATAATTTTTCTTTCCAAATTCCAGCCCAATTAATTCCCATTTTCCAATTTATTCCTGGTATCCAATAAATTCATCATTTTTATACAACAGATCTTATTTTGACACCTAGAAACGAAGTGATTTCACTAGTGAATCCCGAAATTCTGATTGTAAAGCATTGGACTTGGGAAATAAACACAGATAAAGAAACCGAACATGCAGCAAAGAAGAAAATATTTGAATGTATTCCCTTCACTATTTTATATTATATGTGAAAACACAGAGCATAACTAAAAATGAATGCCAAGCTTCCAGTGAACCCATAGAAAAATCCAAGAAACTTACATTTTAATTGTTTTATTTTTGGTCATCTGGAGTCCACGGAATCAACAATTCCAGTGAACCCATATCCCCCAATAACCAAAACAACACTAAAAATTTTCTTTTCTTTCCTCGGCAACCAAAGAGGGCATCCAAGAAAGAAAGAACAAAAAAAAACACACATACTACAAAAAACCCTAAATGGGCTTCAGTACCTGGCGAGCTAACCTTCGGTAAGCGGCCTTAATTTCTTTACCACTAGCTGATTTGGGGACTCCGAGAGTAGAGTAGTAGTCTGCAGAAGCTGTAATCACTACTCCAAAGCGCTTTGCAGACACTTTCTTACTGAATTGAGAAGAGGAAGAAGAAGAAGAAGAAGAAGAGGAAAAGACAGATAAGAAGGTCTTGTGGGTCCTCAGGTGGGTCCCACCATTGAGGAAAGAAGAAGATGATGATGATGAAGATGGACGGTCAGGGGTGAAGCTGAGAGAGGAAGGGAGGAGAGACAGAGATGCAGTGGTCATTGTTGGAAGTGCCTCGAGAGTACTAGTGTTTGATGAATTGTCTACGAGACGAAGAAAAATAAGTATCCGAGGTCTTCCATTTGTTTGGGTGTTTGATGTCTGAGAGAAAGAGAGAATGGGGGCGAGGGGTGCCTATATATGGATGAAAGGTGAGAACCAAGAGATATGTGGTGACACTTGCATACAGCAGTAACAGCACGTTTAAAATACAATCCCATTTTCCTTTCTTTATTTCATGTTTTTTTTTTTTTTTTTAAAACCAATAATTAAGTCTATTATTATTTTTTATTTAATTATTTAACTGAATTTCATGCAATTTTCGGAATACCATTCAACTTTTTCCGGCCATATCAAAACTACAAACTTTGCTGGATTTTTAAACAAACTTTTTCAAATTGGCAGACAAATTTGTTTTTTTAAAACCAATATTCTAGTGCAATTTTTTTTCTTAATTTAATTTGATTGATAGTGCTTGTTTGATTCGATATTCAGCCAATCTAGTCACCAAAATCAAAAGCGCTCTCTACTTGATGAAGTTATAATTCGGGTAGACGTTATGGGACTTATGTCATGTTTGTTTGGTTGGAATAGAATGGATGAAATAAAATTACATTCTTATTCATTTCAAACAACATGTTTGGATAAGATAATTAAACGGAAATAGAATAAAATAGTGGTAATAAATTATAATGAAATTCATTGTGTAATGTTAATTTATTTCAAACTCGTATCATTTCAAGACTATTTTGAGTGTGAAATCAAATTCCATTCTCACTCATTCTATTCCAACCCAACAAACATAGTCTTAAGAGAGCAAATTCATTGCATTCCCTAAATCATTGCAGAATGTGAAATTTGGATTTGCCTCTGCATCATGAGAAAAGACATTGTTATACTCCTTGAGTATCTCTAATAATAATTGTAGTCTTTACCGGCCGTAGCCTTACCATCCTCAATCCATTCAGGAAGCACCATTGCATGGTATCATACACGATCTCAAGAACCTTACACACATAATATTTGCTATGATCCAAATGTAGAATTTTCTTCAAAGAAAACATATAAGTAATTAATTGGAAGAATTCCTATAAGGGTCTGTTCATTTCGCAGGAAACGAAACTCTCGAGACTTTAAAATTCTCCAGATTCGAAACTCTCAAGAATTACAATCCTGAGAGTTAAAATTTTAGTTGTTCGGTTTACAAAAGGATTTTCTAAATGAAGATATGCCTTTTTTTTTCTTTCTAAAAATGAAAAAGAAAAAGAAAAAGAAAAACCCTTTAAAAAAAAATGAAATCAAATCTAAAGAGTTGCAATCGTGAAGCAATATGACCTAGAGTTAATTAAAGTTTACCAAAGAAGAAAGTGGTGATGTGGGGTAATCACCGGCGAAACATTGTTTGAGTATTAAAAAAAAAAAAAAATCTAAATTTAAAATCAAATACGGTGACATAATTTTATAACACACATACGCGCGCGCGCGCGCACACACACACACACACACACATACATACATACATACATACATATATATATATATATATATATATCTGAATTCATGATCTGAGTTCGAGTTAAGAGTATGGGCCAAGATGTAAGTTTAACCCATTGATATGCATTATTTTCTCATGGCATTCCTACTTTAGGTGGCTTACTACCATAGTTGGGACAAATCCACTTGCAATTTTGATTCATTTGAACAAGCATTCCTACCCATTCCATTTGATGAGGTAGTAGTAAATCTTGTCAATTAACTCAATCCAGTAGAGCACCACTCAACACTAGTATACCTCCATGTATATATTTATATACATTTTATATATTATTCAACCATAGTTATTAGATCAAGGCAGAACAAGAGAAGATATCTTCTTCTTCTTCTTCTTCTTCATTTTATTTATTTATTTATTTTTTTAAATCGGCAAAAAGATCAAGGTAGAACAAGAGAAGATTTGTGTGGGTGATTTCCATGCCAGAACTCTTATCAACATTCGACGTTGCTTTGTCAATATTTTTACACACTCTATTTTTTACAGAGAAAAGAAGATGTGGAGTGAAATTCTAGAGAATAAGGTTGGGTTGCAGGAAAATAACGTATGAAAGTTTCTAATTCCTGCATATTTCGACAATATTTTCATCTCTCATAAATTACGAGAATTAAGATTTCACGGGAAATTTAAATCCCATGATTTAAGTGAAACGAACAGCCCACTTTTTATTAATTCTTGAGAATCTGCAACTCTCACCCCCAATTTCTCTCAAATGAACAGACCCTAAAAAAATTGATTAAGAAATTGGTTTTTGACTCTTTGGGTTGGGCTAGGGGTGGGTGGGGGGGTTAGCTCTGGATTGTGGTTTGATACTTGATATAGAAAAATTAACCAAAAATAATATACATAAATTAAAATATAACCAAGGAAATAAACAAGGCAACATACAATAAATAACTTTACTTGAAAAAAAAAAAAAGGAAAAAAAAAAAAGAAGGAATTTACAGAAGGCACAAGAAGATTTCTATGTGATGAGGCAATTTAACAACCAGGACAATTATGCTCAAAACCTTTTGCTAGCAACTCTGAAAATGATTTGAGACAAATCTTTACTGTTTACTTAAGTTCCACAGTAAAATGAAGCGCCATCATCACCTATTCACCTCTGAGCTGGGAGACCAACGACATAAACAGCCTCAACCTATTTATCTAGTACAAAGTATCATACATAACCTTTGGCAAACTCTATAAAATGAGCTTACTCATTAGCTCATTTTGCTGACTCTTTCATCATAAGCTAATTTCAATCTCTTAATTAAAAGACATCAGGATGGAAACGTCCAGGAATGGAGCTGCTTTGCTGAGCTTGCCTCAGATGCATTGTCAAGGCATAGTTGTTCACCTGGCATCAAACCAAGAAATTGTTATAGCCCTGTTAAGTATGCACATAACATGACTTTCCAAGTGACTCCTTAATATGCACAAAATATTAATTAACACAATTAACTTTTATTTTATTTATTTTTTTAATCACCATAGTTCAGTGGCATTTTTAAACCATGGATATCCTAATCCTTTGATCTATTCGTTCCTGGGGGGAAAATGATTGAAACCAACTGGAATTATAAAAGCATAAATCTTTAACCTCAAGTGTTCTCAACTGCTCCTGATATTGAGACACCAACTGCTTCAAATGCTGCAATTCTTGGTTCTTATCATCATACTCTTTCTGCCGTTCATGCTGAATAGCCACTGCACGTTTGAGAATACTGTTTTCACGGATCAGTACTTCAATTTGTTCCTTCAGCATCACGTTTTCCTGGCAAGAGGAAGTCAAACTAGTAAGCCCTCAGAATGTGCAACAGCTTAAAGCAACTATAAGGACGAATAGCTTCTAGCTGAACACAAACAACAAACTCTAATAGAGGTCTCAAAATAATATTCCAATTTAAGATTGTCAAAATGATTCAAAGGAAGACAAGCACCAACTCCTTTATTTTTCTTCCCCAGAGAGAAGAAAATTATTTTGGGAAGATTATTCAGAAAGTGCATGCATATGTACTATGCTTTCAACCTCCACCTTTTTATCATCTCACACTCACACACACACACACAAAAGGGAAGGGGAGGGTATTAAGAAATTAAAAAACCCACCTTGTGAAAACTCTGTGTGGCCTCTGCACTGGCACGTGCGCTGATGGATTTCTCTAAAATCTCAAGCACTCTTGTGGCACGGGATCTAGCATCATCCACGCTAGTAGCACCCATCATTTCCCTCACAAACAAATCCACCCATCCCATACCATCAACAGGAAGCGGAAATGCTGGATTCTGAGAAGCAGCATCATCTCCATCGGTGGTAACTGTACCTGCCAATTTTGCATGCAGGTGTAAGATTCTTGCTCTCAAGATAAACCGGCAATCTAGATATAAAGAATGCAACTTAAGGCCGAAATAAAATCATTCAAGAAATCGAATGGTGATTGCAAGAAAATACACTACATAAGGAAATGCAAGCCCAATACCCGCAATACAGTACATTAGGTGACAAATGACTCATTTCAACCAACATGCAGAAATGAAGGTTATCTGATCCCTATTCCTACAAGTAATTGTTTAAACACATATACAACATGCATAATTAATACTAATCTAGGAACTAAATTTATTGTTGGACAAAAGTATGCAATTACGAATATAATATTAAAAATATCTTATCAAGATCTTTTCACGAATATAATGCGTTGATCAAAAGTTATTACCCTGTACGATAATATTAAAGAAAAGCATGGCACTATGTGCCATTTAATAAATAATCATAAATATAGCATTTAAGGAAACTTTAAAGACAATTCTAACCCTGGTAAGTATTAAAAATGTAAATTCTCCGGACATTTTGGCAGAACAAGGGTCAATGCAACGGTGCACACTCTACTCATACATATATTGTAAGAGTGCACCTCACTCTCCGCATCTAACATAAAAACATACCTTTCTCCATACTTGCATCTGACTCTTCAGCAGAACTTGAATTTTCCTTAGCAGAAGTAGCTAAACAAAGCTGGTGCAGGCTTTTGAGGGCAGAATCTATATCATTGCCACATTCATCCAGAGCCCTCTCAAGAAGCTGAAAGGTAGCATTAACAA
This sequence comes from Liquidambar formosana, assembly GCA_039720395.1. NCBI lineage: Eukaryota > Viridiplantae > Streptophyta > Magnoliopsida > Saxifragales > Altingiaceae > Liquidambar > Liquidambar formosana. The sequence goes on from CM077826.1 coordinate 14,946,742, forward strand.
ATGATCAGTAACAAGTAATAATAAAAAAGAGATGCACAAGTGTGTGTGTGTATTCTTAATTGGGCAGTCAAATATTGTGTGAACTATAAAATATTTCCCTAATCCTAAGTAACATGAATCCTTATCATAATCCAAAATCCCTAAAATATTAGAAGAATGTTCACAGTATAATATGAGTTCATCAAAAGGGTAAAAAAAAAAAAAAAAAAAAAAACAAAGAAATCAGCTCTGTTTGGTTGCAGAGAAAAAAATGAGGAACATAAAATTAAATTATGAATCTCACGAAATCTGTTGTTTTTGGTCTCCAAAAATTGAGAAACCCACCACCCATCCTTGGGTAGCCCAGTTGGTAAGGGCGAACGTGTGATTGTGTGGGTAGGTGCACAGTCTCGGGTTTGATTCCCCACTAGGACAACCCAAGATTTAAGTGGGGGGCCGTGGTGGTGGGTTGCTGCGCTAGTCTCCCTGGAGGTTTAGGTTCCATGGGTGAGTCCAAAGGGCCTGTTATGGGATTGTTCCACCGTTATCAAAAAAAAAAAAAAAAAAAAATTGAGAAACCCACCCAAACCAAGCCGAATAGATGTATTAGATTCAGTAAAGTTTATGCTATTGGCTTCTCGGTCTCCAAATAACGAAAATCTAAAACTCAAAAATTTGATTCTTTTTGCTTCCCTTCCTCTTCTCAGCAACCAATCTGACCCATAAGATTCTATTTGGTTTCCATGAGGAAAAGGAATATTATGTTTCACATTTCTTCTGTTCAGTTCTAAAAGAACGCAATGTCTCGACTTACCTTAGCTAATAGTTGCACAACGAACAATTAAATGATTATTTCATCCTTTCACGTACCAAAACAACATTGAAATACCAAAACAACATTGAAACAAAAGGCCCAGTTTTTCTATCCTTTTCTTCAATTTCTCAGCAATCAAACAAACCATAACCCTCTATTTGTTTGCCAAGGAAACAACAGCAAGTCTTAAGAAAAAAAAAAACCAAGGCTCAAGTAAGGCAAATAATTGAATTAGACTTGATTGAGCCAGAATTCATCTTCCTTAGGGGTTCTAAATATGAATAAATTCAATTTCTTTTCCTATGAACCAATAATTAATACAAAAAATGAATCATCAACCACACCAAATATCTCGTCTCAAATCACCAGAAGCTCATCAATCCAATCCCAACAAAAGCAATAAAAAAAACATAACCACAATCTATCTATATAGAGAGAGAGAGACAGAGACCTGGATGTCCATATTAGGAAACACAGCTCTGAGATGGTCCACGGGTGACGGCGTCGACGGAGACAGAGGGGAGAACCTGATCGGCGAAGAAGAAGAGCACCGGCGCTTCTTCGACACGGGAGGAGAGGTCGTAGCGGTGGCAAGTTCTTCGAAGAAGGATCTCTTGCTTCCGCACACAGCTGCAGACATTGTTCGAATCTCTAATCTGATCCTTTATTCTCTTCACAAAAGAAAAAAAAAAAAAAAAAAAAAAAACCACCCTACTCTGAAATTGACTCGATCCTCCCCCTCCCCTTTCGACCTTATTGTACATGCATATATAGATATAGAGAGAGAGAGAGAGAGAGAGAGAGAGAGAGAGAGAGTTAGGGTTAGGGTTTCTTCACGTTGGGGTACGGTTTTGTTTGCGTAGGGAATGGAAGGTGAGGGGTTTTCTTTTCTGCGTCTTTATAATTATTAACGGAGGAGTCTTTGTTTGATGGTGGAGTGTTGATGAAAAATACAGTTCAATCCAAGCGGTGGGAATTTTGATTTCACGCGCTCCTTGGCCCGTGCGTGGCCCCATTTTTGAAAATAGAGGTCAAACTAGTACTACGTCAGGTTGCTGCAGATATTTGCTCGAAAATTCCTATTAAAACCATATACATTCGTCCGAGAATAATAATAAAGTTAATTTCTTTTTATAAATAAATAAATAAAATTTAATTGTTTTGCTGATCAGATATAAACAGTAAGTTAAATATACATGGGAAAGTTTTTTTTTTTTTTTTTTTGGTAAAAGAAAATTTTCATTTAATAAATTATCTAATACATTGATAAAAACCATTCAATAAGTATCCATGAATATAGATTTTTTTTTTTTGGGGGGGGGGGGGGGGGAAATGATTTAATCAAAAATAAGAATCATTCAGATTATATTCCTAATTAGCAACAAAATCCGTTACATGATTAACTTGTCTGAATACATGACCAACAAAATCCGTTACATGATTAACTTGTCTGAATACATGACGAAATTTAATAGTCTCAAAGTGAGTTATTTAGCTTGGAGATATTCACGATTAGATATGTTCCACGGAGTGTTATAATATTTTTTTCTTCATGATTTTAATAAAAACTCTATGAATTGCCAAGTATTGAATAATCGATTACGCATAGCAGTACATTATGTCACAAAAAATTGAAACATTATTAAAAAAGAAAGAAGAGACCAACAAAGGTCTTCCACTATCATCTCTAACAATAATCTGTCATGATTGATTTCTCTTAATGATAATGAGATCTGTCGAAATTAATTTTGATCCAATTTAAAGGTGGCTCCCACTAGATAAATCTGCAAACTTTATAAATTGTCAAAATATAATATTTTGATAATATAACATGCCAAATTATAGAATTAACATGACAATACCCATTTTATTACATCATAATTTGGGGTACACTTGATGTGTGTGCAAAAAAAATAAAAAATAAAATAGATTCATAAAATAAAAGGAAATGCCAATAAAAAATTGTTTTAAAATTTTGATTTGAAAACGTGGTTATGGCCTTATGGGAGAGATAAAAGATATAGGTGGTTACACAAGATATGGTAACTACCTTATCCAACCAAAAAGACTATTCTAACCTCAAATTTTACGTATGTTTTGAAATTTGATGAGGGTTTTCCTTTTAGGATTTCAATATGTTCGTCCAATAATTTTTATTTTATTTTATTTTCAAAGGTAAGATGGGGAAAAGGGAACATATCGTCATGAATAAATACAAGTAATGACATTGTTAGGTGATTTTTAGAAATGCATAATCCTGCTTATATATTAGTGGGATCTTCCCTATCTTCTCTTCATATTCCTACCGTATTTTTATCTACAAATCAGAGAAAGTATGCAAGGTGGGGCTATGCTCCTACAAAGAGGGAACATATTGTCATGATTAAATATAAATGAAGACATTGCTAAGACTTATAAGCATACCACATTCTTTTTTAAAAATGCAAAATCCTGCTTATATATTATTAGGGTATTAAATCCTACAAAACATCATTTTGAACAATATTTATTTATTAAGATTTTACGAAAAATATACAACATTCTTGATTTGGGACCGAGTTCGCTTTCATCATTGCAAAGGGGTACTATGCTCCTGCAAAGATTATTGGTGAGAAAACTTTGTATACTTAGTGTGATCTTCCCAGAAAAATCAATTGTCAGAAACCAAATTTTAAGAGGTTCGAAAGAATTCAACTTGGTCACACTTCGAAAGGATTTTCAGCTACTCGATGATTCTTGTGCCGTTCCCCAACCCAAATTTCCAACAAGACCAATTTCAGGGGAAGAGAAGAGTAAAAAGGAAGGAAATTCACACATCTTCACGCTGTTAATACTGAATTGCAAACTAATTTAAAGACAGGAGAAATCTTTGTTTGTGGGTAAGAAAGAAAAAGATTGCCTTAATGCCTTGATGTTGGCTATAGCATTTGCCATTTTATCACTCGAGTCTAAAGACGTTTGCTCTCTCTCTCTCTCTCTCTCTCTCTCTCTCTCTCTCTCTCTCTCTCATTCTCATTTAATTTAATCCATCATAGCGTTGATCCACAAATGGCTTGTATCGATCAGGATTGAAAAAGATATTTCCAAAGCAGCCAGGTTTTGTTAAGAGGTATTATCTTCTTGAGAACAGCTCTTCCACTCCACCCTTAAAGGGTCAACCGTAGTGTCTAGTAACTATTGATTTACAAATATTGTTTCCCATTTGTGGAATATGAAAATGATGAAAAGCCACTCTAAATTTCAAAGACTGATGTTTCCTTAATATTGTAGTGACATCTTGGGGTTTATTGCGGTTCCCAATCAATTCTCGTCATTTTGACTTGAGTTTAATGACTCCTTTGCTTGGCTTCATGGATGTGGAACATAAGCTGCAAAATAACCAAGGAATGAAACTGTCACTACAAGGCTCCAAATTCAGTTGAATTCTTAGATAATTACATTTCATTTACCTTTGTCCCAACATAAAATGTCACAAACATGCCACCAAGTATAGGCAGCCCTGTAAAGGTTGAAGATTCCATTAGATATGCTGCAAAACTTGTCTAATAGGATAACAAGGAATAGGGGTAAGAGAGATGTGATGTTGCAAACCTTCCTTCTGAAGAAATCGAGAAATCAACCAATTAATGCCCGATGGTCCAATAACATAGCCAACAAGGTTAGCAACCTGTAAAGAGAAAACGCTCAGAACGTTATGTATGTTCATTACAGTGGTATATCGTTCAAGGGGATTTCTCAACAAAAATTGATAAAAATTAAGTCGTGTGTACATAGGTGAGGGTTGGGTGGGGAAGTGATATGAAAGTCACTTGGGAATTGAATCGATGTAATGTGTTTGACATGGCATTTGAAATGAGTTGTGTTTTTTTAACAGCATTCGGGTGAGTCTATTTTTCTTTTCTTCACAGTTATTTAAAATAAGATCTAGCATACGAAAAAATGTCTCACTACTACTTTTCAGGTTTTTAATCAGGTGACCTCTGTAATGATTTATTATTATCACCTTGGTGATTATGTAACAACTTCATTTTACACAAGAAATATGTGAGTTCAAATTCTATGTACATACAATGTGGTATTTTAATTCAATGAAATTTCCAGATGATCCATGCAATGCATAACTTAATTTTTCTACCACATCTTCTACAGGTTAAGGATTTGAGACAATGTGGAAAATAACACTAAATCTTATATTTGAAAAGTAGAGATAAGAAATAACCAAAGATCATCCTCATCTGTATAATTGTACTTTAAATCAGATCCTAATTCCACGTGTTTCCAAGAAAAGAACAAGTATATCATGGCAATAAATTATTTACCATGCCCTCTTTACGCTGAAGCATCCAAAAAAAAATATGACATAAAACAATGCAACCCAAGTTGCTAGCACGTATGAATCTTTCTAAGAGGGAACAGAAATTCTTTCACTCACGGAACACGAAGATAGGGTTTGCCATAATGTGTATTTGTTGACTGGAAAGTGGAAATGCTTCAGAATATCCAGATTTGAATATACAAACTTGCGTCAAATTAGTTTCTCTACTACTATCAACACTAGGTAACAGTTTCTTCCTTTTGCGTAAGCCAGAGAAAGAGGTTACAATTCTTCTAATGGCACTGGTACTTAAAAATATATTGATGCTTCTACAGAAGGAACGACAAAAAGGTCTTTTATAAACAACATGAAGACAAGATATCCAAACACAACAACATCATATGCCAACAAAACATTTTCAAGGAAAGTATGTGCCGCAAGTTAACAAATCTAATATTAAACAGATGCTTCTTAAGAAATAGGAGCAAAAGACAAACCATGAGACAAGTGATTGTGACCGCACCAGCAACTGCACTAAGTTCACGGAAAACAAAATGCCCAAAAGCATTCTCTGCCTGAAAATAAAATTAATTAAAAAATTGAACATTAAAAATCAAAATATTAATCTGATGATAATAGAGAAGACTAAGAAAATATAGTTTGCTATCAAAAGATAAATCATGATGTCAAAATAACAACTTAAGGCAATCATATATGAAGCCTAAAACACCTTCTAGCATTTCCCTGCTGGAGTAGGGTGGGCCCTAGAATGGGGCCCGGGAGGTCTCAACCGAGGCGCTTGGATCTATGGGATTAAGGAATTTAATCTCATGCGCAGCTTTTGGGAGTATTGGTTAAGTCCCTACATCAATTCTGCTCTCACATATTATCCCTCCAGAAAATTACAATGCTCTACAGTCTACTCATGTAGTGACGTCCACTGTGGGCCTTTCCAAAACTCAAAAATTTAGAGCCACCCCATGATTTACTACATATTTAAACATATGCATATATATATATATGGGCAGGGATCCGTTTACACCCGGTGTAAAACTTTTTACTTTACACCCCTTAATATCTTTTTGTGAGAATAATATTTCACCAATCCAACTGTTGGATTAGGTACTCTATTCATGTACGTCATGCATGCCAAATTTCAAATAAATCAGATATCGGCAAACGTTTGATCTGTACACTTACATTTTTTTTATAAATAAAATTATAATTTGGGGCACTTTATGAATGACATACTTCCCGATATCTAATTTATTTGAAATTTGGCATGCAAGATGTGTATGAATAAATAACCTAATCCAACGATTGGATTGTCGAAATATTATTCTTACAAAAAGATATTGAGGGGTGTAGTAAGAGTAAAGTTTTACACCGGGTGTAAACGGATCCCTCCCCCCTATATATATATATATATATATACACACTAGCTTATAAAAGTCTCTTCAGTGGAAAAACTTTTGATTGACTATATTATCCTCATTGAAATTTATAAACATATTTTTACCCAAATTAATAGATTTAAATTTATGATTTATGTGCCTCTCCAACCGGATCCTCCAAACTCTTTTTTTTCTTTTTTGGATCAGCAACAACAAAATTATTATTAATAAACAAATAAAGCAAGAATAAAAAACAAGAGGAGGACAAGAAGTCCAACAAAACCAAACCCCAACAAAAATAAAATAAAAACAAAACCCAAAACTAAGAACAAACAGCCCTCCAAACCGAACTCTTTTAACCCAATCAGATAAAGATGTCAAATAAAAAGATAAGGAAAACCAACCCATACAAAAGACTTAGTGCCCATGTAGTATTGAACGTTCACTTTGCCAGGGTAACTGAAGGTTCTATATTTGTTTATATTTGAAGGTGTGTTGGTTTTGAATCTTTTGATAAATAATACTTTGATTGCTAAAGCCATAGACTCCTAGCCAACTTCTTCTCCCTACCATGACTCTAGCCAAGGAAGTAGCACTTAGCCAAACTTGAACTTACTACCCAAGTCAACTTACTCAATGCTCTCACCCTCAAATAAAAAACAGCAATTTGTGAAATACAAACATATGACAAAGTTTATATGAAAAAAGCTAGCGTGTCTTGAAAGCCACTCTCTTTTATGACGCATACATGATACCTGTTTCTTCCCTCTTCAAATAAAAAAGGTACCCATTTTTTATCTTTCATTCTGTATACAAGGTATTTGAGTCATTTATATATTATATACAATTTCATGAGTTGTATATTTTTAAAAAGTTGATTGTATTTTTCTTTTTCTTATATTCGCACATAAGTCGAAGTGTACACTTTTTTCATATGCTTTATTGTCTTTAAGGTGTACCAGTTTGTTTGCCATTGATTTTGTATTATTTATTTTGATGATGATCACATTGTTACCCAGACATATTGCTTTAATGTTATATTGTTGGATAAGTGTGTGTGTGTGTAGATGTTTTTTTTCCTTTAAATTTTGAATTCTATATTTTATGAAAAAATATGAATACCAAATATTTATGTATTTATCTTCTTTAATATAATTAGTATTTTTAAAAAGTGTTCATGTGCAACGCTCGTGTTGTATCTAGTGTATATATATATAGGCACACGTTTGTAACACACACAATGATACCTAATTGGCTCCAAATCTATGTCAAATTCCTGTGTTGCCTTCATAATTTGGTTTTGCTACCAAATGAAAATGTAATTTGGTAACCCAAACATGTCCTTACCTAATTCAACCCTAATCAACAAGATACTAGTTAGGGTAAAGAAATGGCCCTCATTTGACCTTTTTGTTGAAAACTTAACTTAGGCTGAACCACAAGCTAACCAATCTGCCCAAGGTGCACTTGATTTACAACAGTGGATCTATTTATTATAACTAAAATGGTTAGCCACTATTGGCTGTGGTCAGATCGAAGCTTCTGTTCAAGACTACTTCAAGATGAAATCTGAATAGTGTACAGACTCAACATATCATATCTGGGAAAATAAATAAATTATGGTAAATACATTACTGGCAGGAAAATAGACATCACCTGAAATGCATTTGCTGCTGATTTCACTATCATTTCTGGGATAAAGAATAAACATGTTAACCATGCCCATGAAAGAAGCTTCCTAAGGCCAGAGGTAACAAGTAGTCAAATGAGGACAGGGGTTGAACAATTTTGTGCTTCTATACTACAGTAAACAATAAGTGAGATATAAAGGAAAACTTCAAGGAAGCTAGGATTACCACTCTAAATCATGCCATATGGCAACAAAAGTGAATATAACCCATACATTGAGTAGCTTTCTCCGAGAACCCCCAAGAGGAATGTACATGTACCTTAAATTTGAGCCATTTCCAAAAATGTCATTGTCAGTAGCAGGAAGGGGGAGAAACCAAGCTAAAATAGTTAAAAAGTCATACCTGACAAGCCATTTGTTGAAGGAAGCATGCCAATTTTTCCAAAAACTTTCCAAGTTGTAGCAATTATTAATACACCTCGGCATATTCTCGGGGGCCTCAATGCCACTAATCTGAGATCACATAATTGTATAAGATATAACCATATTCTAAGGTGTATTCAGATACCAATGCCGAAAGCTTTAAACTTGCTACAACTAAAACTGCAGATAGATCGGATCGAGGATTATACCATTCATGATAGAGCTAAAGTATGGCTGCAGTTTATGAAAAAATAAAAAGAACTACAGTTCCAACAAACATACCAGTGACCAGAACCGAAAGTAGCGCCAGAGCAGAAAAAATTTCAACCACATGAAGTTTAGGACCTATAGCAATATAAGAATACACAAAACAGCAAAGTGTCATGGTAATATTGGGCCTCGAAATTTAGAGAAGTTAAGATCTACAGAATTCCAATCAGCAAATTGTGAAGACATTGCGACATGAATGAGTGGTGGAGTCTCCTATTTTTTGTAGAATGTCCTTGACTGGGAGACCAATTGCTTGGAGAGGAGCCAAAGTTTATGGGGTGGATGAGAACAGGAGTTGCGTACTTTGCTCTTGTGGCGAGGTCCTTACACAAGTGTTGGGAAGGCTCTTTCTAGCTTCAATTCTTTGGAAGTCCCTCATTCCCTTGAAAATGGTATTTTCTCGGTGGAAAAGTATATTATAAAATAAATTTTTATAATCATAAAAGTTATAAGAATTAGGTGTCCCAAATCTGATGCAGACAATGTAGATCATATCCCAACTCATTCCGTCTTCTCCCACTGCATTTGGGAATTGTTTTCTTCATGGACACCACACGAATTAGTGATGCCCAAAGGTAGTTTTGGTTTGGACTATTGGTTTGATCGCATGGAACCTAGAAGGCCATATTCAATGGAGAGTACAGTCACCAGAATATGGTTTTGTAAAGAGAAAAGAAATTGCAGGATTATTAATGGAGAAAATTTTTTTTTTTTATTTTTGGATAAATAGTAATGGAAACAAATTTTCTGGATGGGATTCTGAATGACATATTGTAACATGTTTTCTTTTGATGCTCTTAAATATGATATGTAGGGGGTCCAACTCTAAGATTTTTATAGAGCCTAGGGTTCTATCAATTCATCTTAGTCACGCCATATCATTACCTTCTTTACACTCAGAACTTAGTATTTGATATATCTATTATAAATTAATGAGATACCCTCTGAGAAAAAGGGGGGAAAAACAATGATCTTGACTTAAATGACAGATAAAGAATTAAGCTAGGATAGTATTTATCCAAAGACAACTATGTCATTCTAAAGATCACCTTCTTACCCCATAGCCAATTATAAAGACATCCAGAGGTGATAACTGTTTCCACAAGCCACTGAACAGAGCAATAAAAAAAATTCAATCAGTAGGCAATAAGTGAATAAAAAATATTCTCATAGCAGGGTGAATCCTCAAGTTTGTAAAAAACTCACCTGATTGCGAATGCATTGTAGTAAAATAAGTGTGTCATTATTTCCATTAGAAAAAGACTGAAGACCCAACGTATCCCATACCAAATCACTTCTCTCGTTGAATAATTATTCTGAGGCATATCTAACTGCAAGAACCGCACAGTAAGGTATCTTTATGAGATTCCTTAATATCATATTGATAACAACTATAATGTTCAGCAGTACATTTTGGTTAAAAAGAATTAAAAAACCAAAATTATTCCATAAAATTTGAGAAGTTTCAGGAGAGCATTCAAGAAAAGAGTTTGGAATCACAAAATAATGCTCAGAAATAATTTCAGAAAATTAATATTGGAATAATTTTACAATTTAATTATTGTTACTACATTTGTGAATCTTCTGACAATGCTGCCAAAGTTCTGGAAAAAGAAAAAAAGGAATATTGTGCAATTTTTTTGTAATACGTTTTTAAGAACCATCGTTTCAAACTCAAAAATCTATTGGACACGTTAAACAGAACCTATAGTTCATCCTACACCAGTTTTGTGAATGCGTAAGTCGAATTGCTGAAGCATACGTTTCAGTACATGAATTTCAGCAGCATCTATAGGATCTGCTTGGTGTTAAGAGAATACAAAGTTCCAACTACAACCAAAATCTTCAATGCTTAGAAAAAACTAGCCAAATAAAACTCTAAAGGCCCGTTTGATTGTCCAATTCGAAATTAAATATTTCAAGAAAGTTTACATAGTATTGAAGGCACACTCCATCATCTTGAATTAACAAATTCAAGAAAATGATGGTTATCATCACAAATAAGAGTGGAAATTCAAAATAGAGGCATTTCATGAATTCCTTAAAAATTTATTCTACAATATCAACTATAGTGATAAATCCAACATTTTAAAATATTCTAATTCAAGGTGATGGATTTATGCCTTCAACCCTATGTAAAATTTCTTGAATTGTTTAATTTCCAATTGGACAACCTAACAAGCCCTAAATATTCAAATGTTCCACCATCCCAAACAGTAAGGTAGTTCTAACATCATTTTTTAGGAAAACTCTATCCTTCATAGCAAAACTAGCCCTGCACCCTCTGAGGGGTGGGAGGAGGGGTCATGAAAAGAATATATGGTTAGACACTTTGAATGGAATTACATTATTCACACACAAAAAAATAAATAAATAAATAAGAGAGAGCATAGCCAAAGGAACATCACAAACCTGTGAGGCAAATGCATTAAAGCCCAAAACTGGTCCAGCAATGTAAAGAGGTGCATATACCAAATAACATAGGTATATACTAAAGGAGAACTTGTCATTCTGAACACTTCTCTCCTGGGAAAAGATAAACAGATTTGTAAAGAACAGAATATTCCTCCAGAATGCAGATATTAGCCATAAACAAAATAGCAACTACAGTAATTCTATGGGACGTGAAGTGGCAACTGACCTGTAAGGAATGGTAGCATGTTTTTCCTGATTTACAAATATGGCAACGTTGAATGTGCTTCTGCAGTCACCGGAAACGTAAAGGATCAGGATGACTAGCTTGTAAATAATGAAGGAATAAAATCATTAGCAATTATTTGCATGTGTGCAAAAATAAACAAACAAGAAAAAATGCACTTGTATGAAATATGATACCACAAAGAATAACTGCTGCAAAAGATTAAGCCAGGGTATGTAATGTTAGAAATTATTACTGTAAGCTGGCAGACAACATCTGAGGCTCAACTATGCTCTATGCAAAATAGATCTCTATAAAGGAACACAAGCATAGAGTTGCAATTGTACATAAACTTCAAAGCAATTGAAAATAAAAATAAGCTTCTGATGCTACACAATAATAAGAGCTGCACAAGCACACAAGGATGCATCGATTATTGAGCACAAAACAACAATTCAAGCTTTCCCACAAACGATCAAGTCTATTTTACGTGAAAGAAAAGACCATCCCTGACACTCATCCACTTAACCATATGAACAAAATCTTTACCAAGATATTTCAAAATAGATGAAAATCCAGTCACCAATTTATGACATCATTAAACAAACAGAGGCTGAGAAGGAACATATAGGGAAGCCACAAAATGTATCTATTCCGTCTAGTGAGGAGTGAAAGAGAGAAAAAAGTATCCTCAACTATAAGCAGAAGTGAACTGCATAGTCATGTAACCTGACGCTACAAAACTCAAATAAACTGCATTGTCATGTAATACTAGCCCAGATAAACCCTAGGGGGTAGCTCAGTTGGCAAGGGATCCCACTTCAGGAAGCGAAGGTCCTGAGTTCAAGTGTTCAACTCTTGCTAAACCCCCTTGGAGCCACCCACACAAGTTCCATGGTTCTCATGGGCCTTAACATGTTTTGCTAACAGACTGGTCAAACTTCAATCTAAAGCTTTTCAACCAGATCTATTGAATCAGAAAATATTATGTCAATGATGTCCGTTCACTATGGATAGATTTCAATGGGAAAAAGCAAAGCTAGCGGTGGTCTGAGGAGGAGGATAGAAATATTTTCACTGGTAAAATGAAACTGTCTAGAAGGTTAAGAAGTTGACAATGTCACTTTCTAAATAGACAGGGTAACAAAACTCAAAAATCAAGGTATGAAGTTTGGACAGAGAGCAAGTGATCCTTCAAAATACACATACACTTAGAGATGAAAGTTGCAGCAAAACAGATACCTTGTGGTCAAAACGAGAATCTCGATGTGCCCAGTGGTAATCATATCCAAAGCTTATCATGCGCAAAATAACTGTCCAAAAAAAAAAATATCAGAACCAAGATCTTTAAAATAAAAATAATGAATGATATAAATAAAGAAAAAAAAAACAACAAATATGGAACTTCAAAACTATAATACTTACTGTTTTCTCCAGATTTACAACTTAATATCTATTAATAAGCATCACAGTTCCAATTTAATAACCACAATTTTCTTCTCCAGAAAATTTCAAAAGCGAATATCAACTACAAGTGAGTCTCTCTTTTTTTCTTTTTTCATTTTTTTTTTATTTATTTGCTGACAAATAATTTATATGTTTTAATAAAGATCAGCAACCACAATTTTCGTCAGCGATGGATAGAGATGCATAATGTCAATCTCCTCAGAGTCTTTACTCAAGGCTCAGGGGTCTATCCTCATGATTTTCAACAAATTCAGTTATGCTAATCTACTGTTAGGCTGGTCCTTGTTCCTCCATTCCCATTTCAGCTAGCTAAGGAGGTCTTGTCTTTAATCGGAAGCGACCTCTGCTACTTACCTTTTTCTTAGTAAAGAACTCATCTTTATGTACTAGTTACTACTTATAAGAGAGAAAAGAGGAGGATGAGGATAATGACTATGTAGGTATAACTCAAAAATCCAAATAATTAGTGTATGCCTGTGAAAATGTTATTGAGTATTGAATACCAAATATTTAAAAGATAAATCTACTTTATTACTTCAAACTCATGAAATTATATTAAATGGGAGTTTGAATATTTAACCCAACCAGAGGGCAGACATATTACCCAGGAGCATAAAGGTGTTGAATAACAGCACGATTAAGTGATCCTCTAGTTCCTACCTCCTAGAGAAAAGACTCACGACTCAAAAAGAGCAACAATTAAACATGGATTAATCTACCTACAGAGATATATCCTCCTCCTAGCTGGTTAGGTCCTTACATTTATCCATAAGACAACTCAGAGACTGAAAAAGAAGGGAATCATGATTTCCACAGCTTCAAATTTCCTATTCCAACAATATGCTTAAGTTCTATGTAATGTCTGACTCTCCTAGCAGAGTCCTTATATCCAATAAATATTACCTAGCTATTTTATCCAAAATTTAATCACATATATGAGGATCACAGTAATAATGACTAAAAAGATTAATTATGTCAAAAAACATACAGGAATTTCCTCATGATAATAACCAGTAGAGATTTGCTCATAAACCTACTCTGACAATGAAACGACTATTACATATAGTAGGCCAAAACAAATGTATGCTATTACACAGTCAACAAGCACCACCAATATAATATGGAAGGAATGATATACATAAATAAAAATGTGATTTTCACCCATGTATGCCCTAAAGAATAAGACTGGAACTAAAATTTCAAGAAACAAAAGCTAGGCAAGATAAATACCAAAATTAAAGCATATATGCCATCTAAAGGTACCCCTGAAGTTGTCCAAATAAGCCAAACGATGCCTGTTCACCCAAAAAAAAAAAAAAAAGGAGGGCAAAATACAATCATGAGTAGAATTACCATTGTGGCTTTCGTCGAATGAGTTCTTAAACTACGTGAAGCACCAGAAAACTCACCCAAGAATGGAGAATGAATATCCTTCATAAACACGGTTACACAGAAGAAAAGATATGTTGAAAATCCAAAGTACAGATGAGAAATACTTCGTTTGGGCAAATATCTGAGGAAACATAAATCTAGTAAAATATAAGGAGAATTAGAAACATCACTGGATGGTATTGAGATGGATCTACAACCTTCAATTTATAGAATAAATTGAAATAATTTCTTACAAACAAAAAAATAAAAAAATAAATGAAAGTAGGATCATATCATGATGTTCAAAAGTAGAGGCATATATACTTTCACGGAAAATCCACATATCTAACCAAGTTATGAAGTGCACAAAGAACAAAAAATATTTTACCATGCAATAAATGAAATCAAACAAAGAGAACAGAAAACAGAAACATTGCATGTTGGCAAATTCTTTCACCTCTTTGCTGACCTCAAACAATAAACAATCCATGAATCCATAAGTCTAAAATTTTGCATCAGAGGATCTCATAAAGTTTGGTAAACGCAAACAGTTGTAGGGCCAAAGATAACCTGAATAAAAACAGAGAAAAAAGAAAAGAACATGAACACACGTGAATAACAGCCTTCACTTCTATACTGGATAAGAATAACTTCAACATCTCTCATAATGTGTTCTACACTGTTGAAAGCTAGATCCACATGAGGTCCTTCTCATTTTTCTGTCTTTCTTGGCCCCAATTTTTACAGTACGATGGTTGGCTGTTCACGGACTAGCTGTACCTACCCTTTCTTTTTTGGGGTCAATATCAGCAATGCAGTTCATCCAACGATAAACCTAATCCGAATTATACTAACCAACTTCCAAACACACACACACACAAAAGAAGAAGATGGTTTGAGAACTTTAAGGGTAAAGGAAAATTACACAATACAGGAAATTTCTCATTCTCAAATACACCACAAACCAAGAGTGCACAAACTGCTGTGCCCACTCTCCACAAGAGCTTCGATCTGCCAGTAGCATTCCCTCAAATTCTCAATAAGCAGTTAATGAACTAATAAGTCTCTAGTCATGATGATTATATAGTCCCAGAGCAGCAAGTGCCCAAACCCCCAAAAAAAAAAAAAAAAAAAAAGAGTTAAACTTAAAACAAAAAAAATCATAAGATAATAGGATTATTTGGGACATCATGTACATCTGAAATTTGCATTCAGCAATCAGTAATCCCACGCCCCACACTCCCACAGGCCATTCACATCGAAATTGTCACATATTAATCAATTCCAACCAAGACTCAAACTTCTATACTAAATCCTTCAACAACCCCCAAAAGTCCAACCATGAGTGCTCACGATATTTAAAAAATCAACCTTAAAAAAAAGTCACTAATTCATCCACTTTTTTTTTATAACAAGGAAGCCTTTTGGGCAAACCCCGGGCCCATATAAGACCCCGCAACCCATATGGTACTAATTCATTCACTTGAGCTCTACACATGTGGCACAACCATATTTCGACTGTCGTCAGCACAATTACAAAAAAGGCCAAAACCACAAGTGCTTATCTGACGTAATTCACTAAGATTTCCTGAATTAAATTCATAGACAAAACAGTGAATACACTCTCTAAGGCAAAAATTTTAATCAACATTATCAGCATATTTAAGATATCTAACTTCCAGCCAACCCTCTTTACAGAGTAATAATCTTCTAATCATGTGATTAACCTAATAGGCTTGGAAGCTTCATAATCATTCTTAATCACTACACAAAAATGGATACAATAACACAGAATTATGCCTCTTAGAAAGATCTAATCATAGTAATGATAATAATAATGAAGCAAAGAAACAGCATAGGATGAAAATAGGAGGGCATCAAATCAATGCAAAGAAATTCAAATGGTCTAACCAGCAAAGCAAAATATAATACCTCTCGTAAAGATAATGACTTAAATATTATGCTTCGAGATAGAGAATCTCATCCTAGTAACTATGTTGCATAAAATATTATATTCTAAGCCCAAATCACAATTATCTCTATCCAACCTAAATGTGTCAAACCTAAAAAAACTCTTATCATGTTACCATTTATTTTTATTTTTTTGGCAAGCTCATTGATAATATTTACACATAATAATGGGGCAAGAACATTGCTAAATAATAATGAAAAGAATAATAATAATGGTAATAGAAATATTACATCAAAACTTGCATGTAACGCACCTTAACTAGAAGAAAATTAATGGAAGAAATTGCCAGGATAAATATGATACTACAAAAGAAGAAAAAAAGAAATTAAAACCGTTAGAGAAAACACTAATGAATCCATCAAGGAATTCAAGCATTGACACAAATAAAATACATACCAAGCTCCATGAAGATATGACAGGTAAGTCAAAGAAATCAAAAGCCAAAAAATGGACATCCCCCTCGCTTTAAAATGAAAGTAAGCCCTAAAGCTATTGGCGACCAGGGCAAAACTTCCAAAAACAATGGTAAGAAGAGGCAAGTTTCCACGAAAGTTTCTCCATTGAGCATCAGAGACATCCTACATTAAAAAAATAAAAATAAAAAAATTAGTGGTAAATTTGACAAAAATAGTTGTAAAAGGACATTATTTTGAACCCTACATGCATATTACATCATTTTCCCTCGAAAAAAAAGGTGCATATCATGTCATATGTATTATTGCATTTGAATATAAATTAACACTCACAAGAACAAGAATTGTATCAATAACAGGCACATAAATTCGTCATGAACTTAATTGAAGAAAGACAATGTGGAGAAAGAAAGTGCAACAGCTCAAATGCTAAATAAAAATAAGGGGCAAATTACAAAGCTCAAACTCTCAAACAAAAGCTCTTGAGGATGGCTGCCATTTACTTTAAAGTGTAAACACTATAGATGATGAAACGACTCAATTCCCGTAAGACAGACAAACATACCCTTTATATAGGTTTCAACTTTAACAATAAATGTTTCACAAAATATCTGTATCAGCAGAAGATTGTCAACTTGTTTAAGAAGAGGTGTGTGTAAGCAATTAATCAACAACAACAGAGCATATACAGTAACAAATAAGTAGAATTAAGGGAAAGAACATACATTGAGTCGATCAGAGACCCATCCAGGACGTAAACCACGAAGTTTGCCATAATGATCTGTAACAGTCAGTTTGTTATATTACAGAAAAAAAAAAAAAGAAATTTTATGAAGAGAAACAAGAGGTGAAGGAAAAATGAATGGAAAAGAGTACCGTGAGAAAGTTGGAGGGAGCGACGGATAATGATAGCGTAGAAGACAATGGCATAAAGGATGAGAAATATGAGCTCTCTTCGCTCCCAGGAACTGTTCTTCATAGCTGCCCCCCTCCCCCCCATATACATATACGATAGCTTCCAGTCTAAACTAAATCAAAGGCGAGAGAATAGTAATCTACCCCAAGAACGTCGGAAACGAAGGTTGTGTGCTGTGCTTGCGATTGATTTGACTCTCTTGAGAGACCCCTCCGAGAGTTCAGTTGCCACGCCCAAAAAAACCTCACAATGGATTCCTCATTTTCACCCTTCCTCTTCTTCCTCTTCTTTATTTTCTATTTTAAATTTGACCGCGATCTGCTATATAAATTAGAACGGGAGGGCGATCACGAATTTTAGGGCAATCACCCAAAAAAATAAAATATAGGGAAGATAAGGGAATACAGTTAAAGCATGGGGGGAAATTACTAAAAGAAGTAGAAATTGCTTTAGGTATGCAAATTAAAATAGAGGGAGGCTACTCCCATTTGGTTTAAATTTTTGAAGGTTTTATAAAAATGTAAAAGGTGAAAATTAGTGGTTCATTCCAAAAACATCATTTCGGATAACTTTTTTTCGAACAATTTTGTAGAAATTTTTATTTCAAAAATTTATCGTTTAAGTAGATTTTTTTACCATTTACAATCTCTGGTGTTATTTTACAAAATGTCTCATGAAAAATATTTAAAAACTCAACTTAAATGACAGATTTTAGAAAAACTTTATTTTACAAAATTGTTTGGAATGATGTTTTCTCATGGATTATACGACTAGTCTTCGTAAAAACCTTTTATATTTTTTATAAAATTTTAAAAAATAAAAACTAAATGAAGGGCTTAAAGTACTTTATGTATTAGATTCTTTTTCCGGCAGAAGTGAACTCATTCATATCACATAATCTATTTTTTGAAGGATTGATTAAACAAAGCATTAGCTCTTATAACAAAAATGGTCATTCTCTAGCTGATGGTTGTTTGATGCACTACATTTATTCACATTTCTCTAACAATATTAAAATGTAACTATTGATAAGGAGGGAGGAAAAAAAAAATAGGATCCACCGGTGACGCTTCCATTGAAGATCTCTATGGTATCACCTTGTCCAACATGGTACCATCACTTTCAATTTCTTTGAACTAATACTGGCCCTTGATGCTGACCCCGAACTAGTCGATGATGATTTAATAGTAACATCAATTTCTGAATGATCTAAAACCTCATTATCACGCATAGTAACACCAACCGATTCACCACTTCATTCTCATGGATCGTTTCCTTGCAACTTGGACGTGTGCATCCTTGGGAGGAGTTCAATTTTATCAGAGGGTAATGGTTCTTCCATCTTTACTGTAGTTTTTCAGGATTCAAGTGCAACGATGAGATGACCGTGGGAGTTTGTAGGTTTCGCAGTGCTCGACGTCGCGTTCGTCTTGAAGGACTTGGCCATTGAAGACAATGGTTTGTTTGGAAATGGGTATGCCTTGGTATTTTTGTATCTTCTCTTAGATAATTTCCAAGACTGACAAAGAAACCCACTTCAATGGAGAATGGCTTGCCTTTTTGGGGTTCAAAGATGACATCCATTGATGAATGGTGACTGAACTAATTAAGTTGATATGACATCTCTGGATCCGGCCCTGGAGGCAATGCCTCCCCGCTTTATAAGGAAGGTTGTATAGAGGTAGCATTCCTCCCCCCACTCTCTCTTCCTGGGGGTGGTTTTGGGATGGGGAGATTCTAATCTTGATCCCAAACTTTGCCCAGGCAGTAAATGCAAGACTTTGGTTGGCAGGGATTTAATCAAGCCAGCCCCATTGAAAAGTGAAACCCATCGAGATCCAGACCCGCAAACTTATCGACACAAACCCACCACACACATTACATTTATGGCTCAATCCAGAGTACCAAAGTAGCACCATAGCTGTCTGATCTGGGCGTTTTCAACAAATTGCCATCATTAACCTATTGCCTGGTTCCATAAAACATATAATTCTGATGGTACATGGGACTGATTCCTTCTGCAAATGTACACAGAGATGGGCTATGTGTATAATACTATTTTCACACCCAAAAGACATGCTCCGTCTCAAACGGCTCCATGCCTATACGATACACACATGTAATAACTCCATTTCCAATGTTGGATTTGGTCATGAATTTGAGCAAACAAAATTTTGATGAATTAACTGCAAATGTCTGATGGAACTGAGCTTTGTCTACAGATTGTACCTCATTGCATTTTGTCCCATCTCAGTTCAAAACTACAGGAGTAAAGCATAAGATCCTACAAAACAAATGGACCTACTCGACAACTATTTTTGAAAGAGAATAATACAAAAATAGAATTGCAAAAGCAAAATCGTACAGAGGAGGGTTCAAAGTGGAAGCCAGCCTGTCTGTAGATCATTGAAACGCACCACTTTTGAGTGGTGATGAGAACCATTAGCGCATTTGAATTGTGCATGACTGAACTCCATACAGCTGCAAAAAAGAAGGTCCAATTGTCAGGAGAGAGAGAGAGAGAGAGAGTAGTTAAAGGCGATGAAAATTTAAGGAATGCCTTCAGTGGCAAAAATTTTAGGTATCATGATCTTTTCTTATACATCTTTGCTTGATACACTGTATTCAATACCAGTACATGTTTCCCACATTATTAGCTTGCAGAGTAGAAAGACAACTTACAATACACAAACAGGAAGTATCTTTGAACAGATCCCTTATGGAAAATCAGAATTGAAAAACTACAAACAAATTAGGACACTTTACAATTTGAGAATCAAGAATTGAACATGCTGTGCTACAGGAAATCCGACAACTAATTTACAACCATAAGCAATGATGTTTTTACATGGTAAAACTTATAACCAATAGCTGTTGAGCATCAAATTTCTCATAAAGGTTTAGCAACTGGTCACTGGTTCTTTAATTACCACCTCGTGCTATATTCTAAAGGTTGGGCAGTTTGCTCACTTAGACAGTGCGGTAGCTGGGTTCAAAATGTTGTAAGATAGTTTCATCCATAACAGCTGCAGTAAATAATTCCCTTGCTCAAAAGGACCAGGTGAGACAAACCCAACACCATAGGAATAACAATTTATTGTGCCCGTGGCAACAATAATTGCCGAGTGCAAAGCCAATGACTTCTAAAAGACAACTGCTAGCTCACTAAACGTGCTCATCATACTTTTGCTAAATGACTGGCCATTAGGTCTTTTATCACTACCCATGCCTTCTATGGCTATCCCCGTATCCTGTAGCGCTTCAAACTTGAACAGAATATTCCTCAGCCTGGGGTTGGTAGAGCCTTGGTGAGGGAAGATAGGCATAGGAGCCACCTGTCGGGCTTAGAAGCCGAGAACATCTTTGAGTGGACATGCTAGGAGAGGACTTCTGTGAAACATGTCAAATGTCTAATGAGGACACGAGGCATGCCCTGATTGGTCCGGAATTCACGTAGGATTTTGCACTAAAAAACAAGGAGCATCACCAAAACAAGAGAAAGTTGGATTATATGGTTTGCTCATGCGCATGGAAGACTAATGACTGCACCACTGAGGAATCCCCAGCAAGGATGCCTACCCAGCGTGTAGATTTCTATGATGTCACGGCTGCCCACATGATGGATGCCCACCTAAACAGTGAGAGTTGAGGTAAGCAAACCTTTGAGGTTCCCTTTGGAGTGCTCATCAGCACCATACCTTGACATTTGACACCTACTTGGATCGAAGGCAGGCCAAGGAGCTCGAGCTGAAGTGCAACCCGAGCCCAAGCCCGGTGCCATAAGGGCGTAAGGCGAGATCACTAAAGTGAAACCTTACCTACTCAGGATAACTTAAGGTTTTGGCTAGGTGGTTGGAGTGGAAGCTTGTCGAGGTAGAGGTTTCCCCCAAGGTCCACCTAGGGGTAGCAACTCCCTGTCTTGCTTAGAGAGAATGAGGGTGATGTGTCTCCGGATGTGTTGCTCGCAGCATAAGACACACTTAGCAATGGTTAACCTCCCAAAAAAGTGTTGTGCATGCATGCACAACCTAAACAACTGAAATACTAGATGAACTTGCAGATCCTGCACCTTTTAAAAATCCACTTTCATGACTTATCCAAGATTTTTTGCTAGGAAATTTTTTTTTCATTTTTTTTTTTTTTAAGAGGAGGTGGGAAGAAATTTTTGAAAATACAAAAATATTGAACATAATATTGTTAACAATCCAAGTTCATAACTTCATACTAATAGGCATGCACACCAGGCAGATTTTCCACAGGAGAAATACCAAATATGGCAGAAAATGCAGTTTCACCAACAAGATATTTCCATCAGAATATAGGAACACAAAAGGATTTGCATTGTCCCTAGCCTTATTGTAAATAAGGCATGAGATTAGAGAAAATGTTAGAAATAAGTTGCTTGCATGGTTGAAATAGCAGACCAATTAGATCACTTCATCATGCCATCGGCACCTTGAGATATTTAGAAATAAGTTTCCAATATAATCAGTAAGAATCTGACACCTTCTACAATAACAAAACAATTCTTATTTTGTCATAATCTTTTCTTCTTTTTTTTCTTCTTTTTTTTTTTTTTTTTTGGTCATAATCTAACGTAATTCCCAGAATCACAATAGTGCTGCTGAGCAAATAGATGAATATTCTTTAATAAATTTAATTTATTCAACATTAAGAGAACAATGGAACAATACCATGCTGACAAATGTCTATTGGCGGGGCTCCACAAGGACATACAATGGCTTTCCAATTTCCCTGCATTGTCCCTGCAAACATGCAATCATCAGATTCATACTTGCACAGCTAAAGCAGAAATCAAATCCAGTCAAGTAAGCTCACCCTGAGAACCCAACTATCATAGTACTAAAACTAAACCATAAGAAATTCCAATCTCATAAGCTTCCACAAGAGCAATAATCATAATACTAGATATACTAAGGAAAAGAATATAGGAAGAACAAGTGTAGCACATTAACACTTGTATTAGAATCAGAGATGATCTGCCACATGTAGCACCATCAGTGTGATGCTTCATTGCTATAGAATATCAAGTAACTGAACTTTACATACTAAAGTGTATTTAAGAGCTGTAACAATCATTTCTTATCACCAAAAAAAATAATAAATAAGAAGCAATGTATAAACCAAATAGCTTTACAAGTATGAAAGTATGATATAGAATGTAAAGAAACCTAGAGCACATACACAAACATTGCTTGGAAAAACAAAGATTAAGCATTTACCAACAGAAAAGGAAATAACTTAAGGATTTCCAAAGAGGATCAAGTTTTTATCATGATAGGATTCGAGACGTCTAGATGCAAACAATACTTGCACTCTAATAAAAAGGTCAGCAATACATCCAAGCAACTTTATAGAACATAATGAACATTTTTCTTTCCATTTCCTAAAGTCGTGAAAGATGAAAACAAAATGGATTTAGCTCTACAGCTAAATTCGTATTAAGCTTCTTCAACAAGTCCTGGGTTCCAGAAAATATGTTGATAGCTTGGTACCTCATTGTTTCATGTAGTTCGATTCCTGTCAGAATAATATTTTTGCCTTAACCACCTATAAAGTATAGCTAGAAGTGGCCAGAGTGAAAGCCACCAGAATAAATAAATAAATATATAAATAAAGACAATAACTTCACTTCCTAAAGAAATGCCTTTGGACTTGGAAGGTTCTAGTCATTGATTAGCTGACAAGGACAAATCCATAAATCAGTTAACATGATCCTTGACATATAGTGTCAAATCTAAGAATTCCCAAATCTGTAAGCATGAAGTAGCTACCTAAATAGGATAAAAGGAAGGTTTGAATAGCCAAATTGCACGTACTGCTGGAACGTACTGAGGGAATTTTACGAATTACACAGAAGGCATTTTAATGTTACTCATAAATATTTCTTTTAAAACTAATGATGCTAACAATTAATCAAAATAATCTAATGACAGTCACATAGGAGTAATAAGCCAATGCTTGACAATTATACAAAAGAATTGCCTACCATATAGTGGCAATAAAAAGATAACCAATAGACATGGTGACATATATAATGTCTAAGGACATTAAATGATGAAAAAATAAATGTAGTGAGAGGAGGTGGAGAAGAAGAAGCCAAACTGCTTAATTAGGGTTTCAATTAAGTTGTGAGAAATTAACAAAAAAAATTTAAGTTGTGAGATATAGAATTTGAGAAAAAATCATTCAAACAAAAATTTACTAAGCATTACCTTGATCTCAGGCACTCCAATAACGCATGCGCATTCAACTACTTCAGCACCTACTCGTTCTAGTCAACAGAAATTCCAAGTATATAAACTGTTAGTTCAGCAAGCTACAAAACCACCTGCAATAACTTTACATAATGAATTGGAAAAGAAAAACCTTAAATGGACCTCCAGATGTTACCTAAAAGTCTTATGGCCGCACAGAGGGTCCCACCAGTAGCCACCAAATCATCAATGATCAACGCTCGTTCTCCAGGTTGAACAGCTCCAACATGCATCTCTAAACAATCGGTCCCATATTCGAGTATGTACTCTTCAGAAATAACTTCTCCTAAATTTCAAATTTTGAAGTTTTAACTTAAATTTCATGCAATCAAATTCAATTAACCAAAAAAAAAAAAAAAAATCATAAAAGTTAATGTAAGGTTCATGTTTGTTGGTATATTCTGTAAACAAAATTGAGTCTAGTTGTACTTCGTTGTGTCACCATCCACGGAATTTCATTGACATTAGAGTGAAGCTTCAAGTGCAATTGGTGTAAAAAAACATATTTGCTAACGCTTCACAATCTCACTCAACAGAATGGTAAGTGCAATTGGTGGTTTACTAATAGATTAGAATGTCTCAAACTTAGTCGAAGCGTAATCGTGGTAGAATTTGTGGGCAGCCTGGAAGAAACTCAAATTTTATAGTTTCACCAAGAGTTTTATACATTATTTGAAAACTCTTTGCGTCTTCCGATGCTTCAAACATTTACTCAATCCGAGTTTTCTAGAGGAAGTTATCACTAATTTTGTAAGAGGTGTCATTGCCGTCAGGTTTGGCAGACTGACCCGGAATTTCCAACCCAAGTTAAAACTTGTTCGAAATTAATTTTCCTTACTTGTTTAAACTTCTATTTCAGTGCAATCCCTTTCCTACTTGGATCAGGGTTTCCATAAATTATACTTAAGATAAACTTGATAGAGTTCTCATCCCCCATATTGCTTAGAGCTCTCATATTGAATAGAGAACTTACAAAATTTCTCTTATTCTCTATGTTGTTCCTTCATAGTGAGAAATTTATTAGACTCTAGTGATCAAAGACCAACTTGATGCACGTGTATATATGTGTGTATGAGATCCCAGAGCATTGTGGACTTCGGCATGGTATGATCAGATGTTTGATTCGAGGCTGAATTCACGCGAAGAGGTTCGAGGGGTTGATCCAGAGTGACTTTGTTAGTGGCTAAATTGTCTTCCTACTGTTATTTTTATAGTGTATAAATGTATTAGTTAGACTGGACTCGTTTTCGTGGTTTTTCCCTCAAGGGTTTCCATGTAAAAAATTGTGTGTGGTTTATTTTGCATGATTGTGATTGATATTAGGTTAGAATAATCAATTGAATAAATATGTCTTTAATATATTTTTCAGAATTGGTTAACCTTATTCAAATTTATTCTTTCCAGATTAATTTGAACTTACTAATTGCATATAATCGGACTTGATTGAACCGATTGCATAGTATCTCAAATGGGTCTATAATTCTATGTATAGTTTGATTTTTTCAAATTCATATCCAGAATGTATTTTAAACACGATTCAGGTAGAATCACAGACAATATACATTTTTCTGTTGTTATAGCTGTCACCCAAAACAAAAACAAAGAGACTATTATCGTCTTTCTCACAGATATAAAGTCCTCAAAATCAACTAACCCCTCAATTAATCACATTGACTTCTGGAGCTTTCAAAATTCAATGGCTAGTCACCAAAATCATCAAAACAAAACCACTTAATCCCAAAAAATACCAAAGTTCATATATAAAACCATACCTGGCAACTTTCTAGGTTTACGTAGAGGAACAAATTTTGCACCAATAGCCAAGGCAATTGAAGGACCAAACATAAATCCTCTAGCTTCGACTCCTAGAATGCATTTTGAAGTAGAGAGCAAGCATCCATTAAAATACCAAAACAACCAAGTAAAGGCAGTATTATACAAAAGATTAATTGACTGCATAAGTCTTACTACAAAAAGGTACACCTATAAGAATTTGATGAGAGCCAATTTTATGAATTAGAGAAGCCAATAAAAAAATGTGTGTTTTTTTTTTTTTTTAGACGAATGTATTTCAATTTTAGTTCATCATAAGAAGAAAGTAGTGTCAAATCTCACCAAAAAAATAACTCAAAAAATATAAGAAATCTGCACAAGGATTGAAATTAATAAATACTCCATATCTCATCAAACACCATTTGACAAATATTCCCACAAGGCTCTCTCTCTCTCTCTCTCTCTCTCTCTCTCTCTCTCTCTCTCTCTATATATATATATATATATATATTTAATATATAAAAACCAAAAGAATTGACAGAAAATGAATATAACATGTGAATGGAGAGAGAGAGTACCAGCAACAACAGAGATACCCATATCCCTATAACGGTCAACAAAGATGTCAACAGTATCCTTGAAGGCCTTGTGATCCAGTAGCAGCGTTGTTATATCTTGAAACATTATACCTGTATTTATATTTAACAAAACAAGCACAACCTGTTCGATGAAACTCCTTTTACAGAAACAAAAAACTATATTAAAAGAAAAAAAAAAAAAAAAAAAACCTGGTTTTGGGAAGTGAGGCACCACTCTAATGGCGTCTGATATGGCCTTCAACCTTGGGTCACCCTGCAACCCATTCTCTCCTGCAAACATCTCTTTCTTTTAATTTCTCTCTCTGAAATGGCTCTCTGAGCTTAAACCCCTCCCAGTTCCAGCTCCACCTCCACTTTCTCTCTCTCTCTCTCTAAGCAACAAGACAGAGAGAGTGAGTGAGTGAGTGAGTGAGTCAGTCCCAATGTGCAATATATATTTTTTTCGTTGGCCAAAGCACCACTTTGAAGAAGATTCAACTGCTCAGTGCCCATTTATTTTCTTCTTTTTTTTTATAAATTAACTCCCTTTCTTAATTATTATTTTTAAATTTTGTAATTTTATGTTTTTACCGGGGAAGTGGGGGGGAGATATCCGGTGCTCTCTGTACTCCTGAGTCAGAACTTTCTACAACATGGGTCAACCTATGCCGTACAAATTCGTCAATTAACAAAAGCCAAGTCTGCCTCACAGACCATATCTCCCTTCTCATTTCCCACTGTGGATTTTTCTTCTAATAATATAATCTGACATCAAAATTATACTATCTAACAACTCCTCCAAGTAGATAAATGATTAGCTTGGTGGATTGAAAGCCGTTTTGCATGATTTTAAACTTGGGTTCATTTGTTTGGTCGGAATCGAGGAAAGTAGAAATGTAACAGAATGTCAGACTCATTTAATTTAATTTGGATTTTTTTCGTTTCCATTTCGAGAATGATTAGAATGAAATAAAATATTTTCTTTTCACATCCCTTTTACTCGTAAAGAGTGTGGATGTGCCAAAAAAAATGTGAAACTAGGCCTTCCCTAGAAATAATTTACCAGAATATCAAGATATTAACTTCGTCTTTCACCCAAAAAGAAAAAAAAAAAGACAAATTCAAAAACAACTTCGTCAAGCACTCAAAATAGGCTTATGGTCCTCCGGTCTAGTAGCATGTCTTATTCTAAGATTTTAGTTTTGATTTTACATGAATGTGTGTGATTGTGTGTACCAAAAAAAAAAAAAACAAAATAACAAAAAAATACCTACTTAAAATAGACGGTTGAAATGATTCCGGAGTAGTATATTACCATGGGTAAAGTATCACGAAGACTGTACGCTTTTGACAAAAACGATGTAAGGGTATACCCGTAATTCTCAAAAAAAAAACAAATAAATAAAAATTACGGAGTACAGCTCTGCGATCAGAAGAGAATCAAGTGGCAGGAGATCCTGGATTCTTAGCTGGTCCCCAAAGATCTAACGTGGCATTGCCTCGTCATGCCAACGTGGCATGATCTTAATGGTAAGCGTTCATTGTGTGGGCCCCATAGATTGAATGGTCTAGATCACGGGTCAGGTGAATTTTTTATTTATTTATTTTTTTTAGCCGTTGCCCTGTGAAAGGTCACATAAATGTGCGCCCAGAAGTTATGCGTATGTGCACTCATCATACACCATAAATGCTACCTGTACAGGGCAATTACTCCGTAGATTGCGTAGCTTGTACAAAGGGTACTATATCACCATCGAGTGGGCCCACATCATGCATCATGCAGTGTCAGCAAAATCTCAAGCCTGAGGGGAAGATCTACATTAGATTTTTATCAAGCATGATTAGGTCACATAAACCACCTGATTTGTCTAATCATGCTGACCTCTTGTTTTTTTCTGCTTATTTTATCAAGGTTAAACAACTAATCTTCATTTTAAATTACACAAAAACAAAGGGATGTTTGTTTGTTTTGGGGGAATTTTAGATTGATCCGCCTATGGGAAAATAATTACACTGTAAGTTATTGTTTGTTAAGTTAGCAGTTATTAGAAACTTAATAGGAATTTACACTGAATTGTAATTATTTTCCCATAGGCTGATCAATCTAAAATTCTCTCTTTTTTTCTTTTTTTGTTGGTATTAGAACAAAGGGATGCTTGGGCTCAGGAGGTTATGAATATTGTTGCCATAAAGGTTATTTTTTAATACTACGAGGGATCTATGGTTTTTTTTTAATCCAAATATAAAAGTACAATAGCAAATATGCAAGGTTAATAGAATGACATATAATTTCCTTTGTGCGGAGCGAGATTTCTCAGGCTCACTTTTGGAGTTTTGTAATTTTTACTGTAGGTGACTCATGAACAAATTCGAGGTGATACATCTGCAGCAGAAATTTGGAGAATTCAACAAATGTACTGATATTCTAGGTCGTAAGGGAGCATCTCTTGATTACAACTGTAATATTTTTGATGAGCCATCAATTTGGTTGGCTAAATAATTGAAGCTGATTGTAGAGGCGTTGCTTACCCCAAAAACGTTCTTTTTGCTGCTTCTTAATGCTTATATAGAATCCTTTTAACCAAAAAGGAAAAAAAATGAACTTTCCTATTTTAGGTAGCATTTTGCTATCTTAAGTGGTATTTTCCTATCTCACTTAAAAATGGGTATATCAATAGAGGAAATAAACATAAATATTTTAATATTATTTATATATTGTAATGTTTTAATGTTTTAATATTTATTATTATTATTATTATTTTTTTGGAAATATACAAACATACAAAAACATTATTATTATTAAAACTTATATTCTTAAAAATAAAAAATAAAAAAATGTATAATTTTGGTATTGGGGCTAAACGAATCTAGTTTGCGAGCGTGATCCATCCTCAAATGGTTCGCAATTGTTTTTGCATGTCCGAAAAAAGGGTCTTGCAAAATATGCAAAGGCACATATCACATGTGCAAAATTGTACAAGCCTACATGGGAAGCAGGATTCTTGATGTGCTTGTTTTTACTTTCCAAAATTGTTTTTATCTCCCAAATATTCTC
This sequence comes from Liquidambar formosana, assembly GCA_039720395.1. Classification (NCBI taxonomy): domain Eukaryota; kingdom Viridiplantae; phylum Streptophyta; class Magnoliopsida; order Saxifragales; family Altingiaceae; genus Liquidambar; species Liquidambar formosana. Next base: position 14,976,028 of record CM077826.1, read on the forward strand.
TCTACCCCACAATTTAAGACCGTTAAATTTTTTCCTAAACCTTAAGGGCATGATAGGAAAATACCAATAATAAATAATTTCATATCGTTAATAGAACTAATAATTAGCACATAATAGAATAGTGCTACATAGCCTAATTTATTTATCCAAATCACTATTCATAATGAATGTACGTATTGATGTAGCAGCTACCATGCAAATCAATTGGGCAAATAAATTTTGGGCAAAAAGTCAGGCCTTTTAGCATCTTCCACGTACATCATATCTCGATGAAACCACTTTAAAATCCAAACCTGGCCACTAACCCATGTTTTTCTTTGCTCCATAGTAGCATGTTTAAGATATTATGTGCACACAAGCATTGTTTGTGATATCCCCCTCTAGTCTCTAGTATATATTTTTGTGAAAGACATGAAGTGAAACGTATAAGGTTTCCTTGATATGGCATTTCACTTTCCAGAAATGGTGTACCCTTGTCTTGATCATAGACTTAATGGATAAGCAAGAAGTCACTTTGATGATGATACCCTAATAATTTCTAGTGCTGACTTAGTCTACACTGCATAACCATATATGTTTGAAAAACCAACCAATCTACCAACACTGTGAAGGGAAGAAGCTTTTAGTATAAACTAGTATCTCTTCGAAACACGTATTTGCTACCATGATCGTCTTTTCAATAGGATGTTAAGGGTTTAAAACTAAACCTCAATTAATAATTAAGGATTTGGTGGGGCATATCACTTGGATTCGAAGGAAAAAGTATAGGGAAGAAGTATTTAATCAACTTCTGCCAACTCAAGAGTAAGGAGATTGTGACTCTCTTATCTCTTTGATGCTAATAGGGGGAGATTTTGACAGTTAAACTAATGTATGCCTCAAAGATTGGAGTAAGATTGGTGTTTTTTGTGAAGCCCGTCTTTTATTTAAATATTTTTATCATATATGTCATGGATGTCGGAATTTCTAAACATCAACTTGCAGATACGTCCATACGAATGAACTTTTCTGTTGTAAGAATTTCTAAACATCATTTACAGACATGTCCATGAAAATGAACTTTTTCGTTGTATGTTATTGTGCCATGTTAGTATTAGAAAATTAGTTGACATTGATTGTTTAATAAGTCCCATTTATCGAATACAAGCTTAAGTATTCACAACCCCACAAAAAAAAAAAAAAAAAAAAGGTTCACATTGAAGAGATTAAACCTATTTTCAATAGTCAATCTTTCACATCATCCATGGAGCCTGATTTTTACTAAAATAAACCATTAAAATTATACAATCGAGTACAGTTAAAAACCATCAAATGGTGAGTCTCAATATTTTTTATTGAATTTGGTGCGGCATGGCAAAGATTGGGTCAATAAAACCCTAATAATTGAGAGAAATTTCAGTGGACAGGATCCAATATTTCCCCTCCATCGAAACAAGTGTATATTCTTCCCTCTGTGGGGGGAGATCAGAAAGCAGAGCAACCTTTCCCAAAAGACACCTGCCCTTTATATAATTGAAGGGCCTACTAATGAAGGTACATGATCACTGTTTATGTGCACGCTTGTGTACTGTCAAGCATGATCATCTGATTATTTAGATACTAACAGGGTCCCCCCACTCCCAAAATCTCCAGGTTTGTTTACATCCCATATCCTTATGGGACTTTATGTGGGCCTTCATTTGGACGGCCCAGATCAATCCAATCATTCACAAATAATCACATCTCCACCATCCATTGACTTTGGTGCGTGATTTTCGCCTTTTTTGGATTCGATCAACATGTTGTAAAGTATGAACTTTTTTCTTTTCTTTTCTTTTTTTTTTTCGCATAGCCTTTTGATCTAATCATCTTTTATCCTTTGTGATTAGATCCATAATGATTGGCCTATAGGTCGATAGGTAGGGCTACAACTCTTCTTAACGGGTTTTGGGGCATTTGAGGCCGATTGAAGTCCAACCCTAAGTGCAAAACGGGCCATGGCAGGCCTAGCACTAATTTCTTGTTACAGGAAAAATAAGGGTCCATTTTACCGACGAAGGTTGGCCCGAGTGGAATGGGCTCTGGTCGCTTAAGCAAAAAGTCTCAGGATTCGAGTTCTTGTAGATGCAATAAATTTTTTTAGGAAAGGTCTCTGTTTTGGTGCCCGACCGTATCTCGGAGGATTAGTCCTGGGCAAAGTTTAGGGACACCTTGGAAACCAAAAAAATTAAATAAATAAGGGCCTATTTTCACAACTTTTTTTATTAAATCCACTATCTTTTAAGATTTATTTTTCACTTGTTTTTATACTTTTGTTCATACTAGATATAGTACACGTGTGTTGCATGTGAAATTTTTAAATAATATTAGTAATACAAAATAATAAATAAATAAAGACTTTATATTTTTTCATAAAAGATAAAGTTTAAAATTCAAAAGTATATATGTTTAATATATATAAATTTTTTTATAAGAATATTTACTATGTGTTTCAATTAAAGGAAAGGTATATATTTGTTTTTCTTTTTAAAAAATAAATGTATATTGGTCGTTCAAAAGTTTTTCTGAGATTTAATCTTTATATGTAGTATAAATACAGATAATGGTGTGGATCCAGCAAATAAAAGTGAACAAAACGGCCAACCCCAATAGGACAATTTCAAGACATTCCGTTATCCTCTTCGAATTTTATTATTGACCTAAAAAGGTTGGCCTATGGACAGGCCAGTGAAAGGCCGCATAAAGTACCTTTAATTGATAAATACCGATGTGATACAATTGAAACTTGGCCCATGGACACTCCCATGCTCTACCCTACCCATCTCTAACAATTGTCCTCATCAATTGTAAAACATGCACAAAACCAAAACCAAAATTGGCTTTAAAACCATCCTCTTTTTCTTTGTTTCTCACTTTCTCCTTATTTTTAGGGTTTATCTACCAAAGTGTAAATCCATCCTCGTGCACCAATTAAGTGATTCTTAATCCTACCTTAATGGGAAAATTATGGTTATATGAACTATACGTAATTTTAAATGTTTGGAAATTTTTAGGGTTTTAGATAACAGTGAAAGGTAGTAGAACGATAAACCAAAGTTAAGGTTTAGGGAAAAACACATCTAACATGGATCTTATTCCAATTATTGACCCTTTGTTTGGGATAGCATAACCCTGCAAACAAACAAGGACCACATTTAAGGTTGCCAATGGGGACAAGATATTATTGGCAGTACAATTTAGAAAATATCCTGATAGCCCATGATTAAGAAACATGCCACACTGCTGTATATATATGGAAATGGATTTAGACGTAAGTCACTTTGTAAAGTCCATGTCTCCACGTGAATTTGTTTTTCCAAGTGGATTATTTGTACACGTGGCACGCAGGTAGTGGGTCGGGCGAATGGTCTATGGCCACATCAAAGGGTCCGCATGAACATTAATTGTTTCCCTGTGTAAGGAATTTGATGTGATAAATGAACATTAAGTGGTTAGGGTGGTTAGGATCATTCCATTAAGGCTAATTTAGATGTTTTATCTCCTCTTGGAAACAAGATTTGATGGGATAACAGAAGTAGATAGGGTTGTTGGGACATTCCATTAGGCTGTTCTTTTGGTTAAGTAACTGCTGGGTGTCTTTTTTCATTTTTTTTTTTAATTATGGAAAAAATTAATCTATTAAAGTAGGATTATCGAGACTTGAAATATGCCACAAGTCAAATTTGTTGATTTTTTATTTTTCATTTCTTGGTTTCAAAATTTGACAAGTTTTACCAAAGTGGGGGCACAGTTTTGATTTTTTCAAACAGACCATCCACTAGGCACTAGGACCACTACATGCCTCTCTCTCAACTTGTTATAAATTCATACTTGGAAAGGGATAAATCTGCCTAAAATTCATAGTTGGAAAGATCCAAGGTCCTCTAGACATTGTAGTACACATTTGAGTCGTTCATGACTTGTGCAATCTCTTATACATACGAACGGTTTGGATGTGCACAGGAATGTCTAGTGAAAGAAATTCATGCTCAAATGGTTTAACTCTCTTTTTAAAGCAAACGAATATATATTAAGATGAAGAATGATCATACAAACCATTTCCGTGATCGACCTCCTTAGACGTAACAGAAAAGGAGAGGTCGGAAATGGAAATGACTCCAAAACGATTACAAAATGCAACCGATTAGGCCAACTCATGTACAGCAAAGTTAGCTAACTTAGGAGTGTATCTGGCCACCCAAAAAGGAAAATTAGTAATAAATAATCTAGCTTTACAAACCATAGGGTCCAAAGCTTAAGAAGAAGAGATTTCCCAATGCGCAATAGGTTCCAAAACTGTAGATGCGTCCCCTTCTAACATGATATTGAACTTTCCATGTTGAAATAGGTAATTCAACCCCATACAAGCAGCCCTGGTTTCAGCAACCAATAGATCAAGGGCAGGTTCTAAAGCTATCCAAGCAAAAAGGAAGGCCCCATAAGCTTTGGGACATTCCATTAGGCTATGTGACATCTTTCGTGATGCATTTATTACCTTATACTTTATCTGTATTTTCTCTCTCTATATATGTATACATGAATTGAATCACAGCGTTGTTCATGACAATCATGTGTTAACACATGAAATATACCCACGATCACAGACAACCTAGACTCATTGCGCCATAAGGGTTATCGTGTGAGTGAACCGTGTATATATATATATATAACAAGAAAACTTCTAAATTGGGATCTGACGACTTGAAATAGAAATCCGAACAGAATTCCTGTTCAAGATCTTGTACTACATATATAAACATACACAAGAGTGCATCTCATTCTGCCTCAAACTTTGGGAACTGTTTTGGACACATTTGTCACATTGCCTCAGTGATTCACATGTTATCACGGGGTTGGGTTTGTCCACAAATGTACAAGGATCAACAAGGACAAATGAGGTTCCATATTCTCTTATCTTCGTACTCATGTCTGGTCCTATGGTGGATCCTATGTTTCCCTAATTCCTTTTATTTTTGTTTGAGAGTGAGAATGTGCTTCTCGCTGAAGGTCGTTTCAAAAAGTTTTGACCATAAACCTATCTTGTGACCCTTGCTGACGATGATAAATTGACTGGAGGTGAAAAATGTGTAGCTAAAAGCACAACTGCTGAACCCTAGCAGAAAAAATAAAGGATGCAACTTACTAGTGAAGAAATATGATTAAAATTTCTTTAATTGATATATATTGAACAAATATGATGGGCAGGCCCGTTTTGGACCCAGGCGAGCAACGCAGCCGCCTGGGCTCCCTATTTTGGGCTAAAAAAAAGGGCCCCTAAATACATATCCCCTTTACTAATTATGAAAACCCAAAAATGAGCTCAAAGAGAAGCTTTTCCAGTTGGACCAATTCTCCTGTTTTAAGCAAAAGGGGCCCTATATTTCTAAGCCCAATTCCAGCCCAAAAGCATAAAAACTAAAAAGAAAAAAAAGAAAAAGAGGAAAGTATTTTACACAGGAATCAAGGGAGTTTTGCATTTAGATCTCAGATTTGAGATCTGAGAGGCTCTCCATTCAAAACGTCTCTCTCTGTCTTTCATCTTCTCCAGTCCTTCCCATTCACAACGTCTCTCTGTCTCTCACAATCTATTGAAAAGGATATGGTAAAAAAGCTTGATTATACTAGCTTAATTAAGAATTTTGCATTTAAAAATGCGAGAAGAGTAATGTTTAAATGACACTTTGTTGTAATTGAATTTTTTTTTTTGGTATTATAGCTTTAGATTTTATTTGGCATTTGTTTTTTTTTCTTTTTTGTATTGTAAAAGTGGATTTTGCTCAATTATGAAGCAAGAAGTATGTTATATGTATTTTATCTTTATAAGTTTTTGTAATCATCTTGTCATTTTAATCTATAAAAGCAAATTTTAGTAATTTTATATGCAACTCAAGTATCTCAGGGAGGTCTTGACTATGCCAAGGGCAAGAGCCTAAAGCAACCCAGGTCGAGACCCGTCAACAAATTTTATGTTGGTACTTGGTAGTAGGATTTTTTTTTTTTTTTTTGGGATACTTAGAACTTTTTTTTTTTTTGAGAATATGTATAGAAGGAAGAGGGCCTCATTTTAGGTGTTCGCCAGTGACCCCCACTAACTTAGAATCGGCCCTGATGATGGGGAGGGGTGAAGTCAAAAACAAAAACAAAAAGAAAACAAAAGCGACGGCCCATTTGCACGTGATGTCACTTTACAATTTTTTGGTAACAACTTCAACTCTGTACCTTACCCTATCTCATAGGATGGTCTCTTTCGTTCCATTTTAATTGATCGTAAGGAAACTTATAATTAATTTTTTGGTACAAACTCCTACACTCCCATCCCATAGGATGGTCTCCCCTATCTCTTCTTCTTTTTTTTCTTTTTCCTTTTTTTTTTTTTTTTTTGTCACAAATTAAAATTCCTCCACTTCTTCCTCATGAAAGGAGTAAAAATATCACCATGGCTAGAAGGCTAATGGTACAATACTACAACAAATAAAATGACAAAAACCATTTGCACATGGTGTCACTTCACAATTTTTTGGTAACAACTCCGACTCTGTACCCTACCCTATCCCATAGGATGGTCTCTTCTGTTCCATTTTAATTTTTCAATACCAACTCCCACACTCCTATCTCACAGGTGGTCTCCCCTACCTTATCCTTTTCTTTTCCTTTTTTTTTTTTTTTTTCATATATTAAAATTCCTCCACTTTTTCCTCACGAAAGGAGTAAAAATATCACCACGGCTAGAAGGCTAATGGTACAATACTACAACAAATAAAATGACAAAACCATTTAGTCCGATTTGATCAAGCAATGGGAAAATTAGCAGCCCGATTAGACGCATGAATATGTATTGCATGCTTTCCAATCCTTTTTCACAGTAGTATCCAAAATTTGCTTTCACATCAAGGAATGTGCAACACGATGTTGCCCCAAGAAAGGACTGTCCAATCCAATTATCAGATACAACTATTCCAACAGAGAAAAAACTATGCTAAAACATATTACTACTGCAACCATTGACTGAGGGATTCCAAATTGCATGACATGATGGAGAATTCTGTAACGACACCTACTAATTCTTTCTAACTCCTCTTATCAGTGGCAAATTCTTCCTTCCCCTGATTGAATGTGGGAATTTGTTCTCAATTTAACCAAGCCCCATGGCCTTGACAGGGACGGAAACTGGACCCTTTCGGAATCTCTGGCGCGCCGCAAACTGGTGGATCGAATCCTGAATCCCTGCAAATGCTACCAAAAACTTGGCCGCGTCGGTTTGGCTCAGCACCTTCTTGACCACCATCTCCAACGCTTTGAACCTGTCATATAATGGGTTAGATATTACACTTTGAGAACAAATTTCTCAATCTATAACGTGGACATGATCTGTACTGTTCGTGACTCGTGGGTTCTACCATTTGGGCCATGTACCTCCTGTCTGTCACATTTTTTTTTTTTTTGGGGGTAAATTTTCTGTTATATGACCTTTTTGTATTTAACTGTCCCTGACGGTCACATGTCTGGCGGTTATTACAGTTGCTTCTTCAGTTAGATTTATCAAAGGAAATAAGAAAATGGACCTGAGTTGTTGGGCCTTAGTGATGACCCGGCCGAGCTTCTTGAACTCAGACTGGACACAAGCCAAGGCAGCCCGACCAGATTGCTTGTTGGCGGGAGCAAAAGGTAGGTGGAGGACACAGGTGGCTTGGATCTCCACCATTTCCTGGTCGAGCACCGCCTCCTCGACGCGTATCTCGTGGATCAGCTGCGATAGGAGCCTTTGGATGTCATCGGAGACTGAAAAGGAGGATGACAATGAGGAGGAGGAGCGAGTGAGGGCACGGAGGAGGTCAAGAATGGCGGACGGCCGCCAATCACCCAGCCAGGCTAAGGCGGCCAATTCGTGGGGCGGAGCCCATTTGGGCATTAGGAGTTGGGCCACGTCCTTGAGCCGGGTTGGGACCATGGCCCGGTTGTAATGGGCTTGGTAGCGGTTCAGTTGTTCATCAATTAGGCCCTCAAGAGCCCACCTTGCCTTGAGCTGTTTCTCTAGCCTTGCCACTCTGATCTTCTGTTCTTCCCTCCAAAGACCATCTTTTTCCCAGGAGAGCTCCTCTCCTGTTAACCATATTAACTGTCAACATGCAAGAAAAGAAAAGAAAAGAACAAAAAGGAAAAGAAAAGAAAATTAAGGGACTCATAATTGGTGAGCCCAATATAGAAGAATTCCCTTCATTGTCATATATAGACATGATTGGAAAATTATGTTACAACTACTCCTCAGTGACTAGATTGTAACCCTTTGTTTGGTTGCTGAGAAAATTAAGGGAAAGAAAATGAAATTACTACTTAAAATCTAATGTATTATCTTAAATTCCCACCTAACTGACCCCAATAGTAGTATCAGGCTTAGTTGAGTGGCTTTGTTTTTCTCAGTTTCCAGACAATGAAATGTCTAATGTTCAAAATTTAACTTCTTTTCTCTTCCCACCTCTTCTCAGTAACCAAACAGGGCATAAAGACCACAGAAGCATAAAATAGCTGCCTGGGTTCTCTAGAGCTAGAAAATAAACATTTCCCGCCAAGAAACTGTATCACCCGTTTTTCAGCCAAGAAAGGGACATGCTATGAAATTTTCCAAAGTCTGAGCTGTATTGCCTAGAAAATCGAGTGAACCAAAAGAGAATTTATTTTTGAACTGCATATTTTATCTTTCCCCGATCAACTAACCCAACTATTTTACTAATCAAGACATTACTTTCTTTCATTTTTCCCACCTTTTCCCTGGCAAAAAACGTGCGCTATAAATTTTCCGGGAAAAAACATAACACAATCATCTTATTTCACTATAAAGAAAACAGTAGGAGATGTAAAGAAAACCAAATTTTTACTGGGTTTTTGGTCTTTATCTCGTTTGGTTGCTTCTCGCTTGTGCAGGCTCATGCACTGCACTCGCGCCGCTATACCGTGAATTTCTTCTTCTCCTTCTACTTCTACTTCTTTCCTTACCACTCCATCAACTTCTTCTCCGTTCTCATTGTCATCATCTTCATAATATTTCCTGGAAAATTTTATGTTTGGTTAGTGAGAAAAAGAAAAGATAATCGTAACGCATTTCCATCCGTTAGTTCAATAAGAAAAAGAGGAAGAAAAGAGGAGGGATATAGAGCTTACAAAACGGGTTGATATGGCGTCCCCTTCATTTTCTCGGATTTCTACGAGGAAGAAAGGTGGCTTTCTTGCACTTTTTTGGCTTGGAAAGGTAAATTCTGATTTTTCCTGTGAATGAAAATAAGGAGGCACAGAATTTAAGAGGGAAGTGTTCACTTGTTGGTTATATTGATTTTATATGGACCTAAAAATATGGGCCAAGCCCAATTGAAAAACGGGCGGATATATGATGTGTGAAAACAGAGAAGTGATTAAGTAACCCAGCAAGCTACAGTATTAAATACACGCCTAGGATCACACCGTTGATCTGGTAGACACGGTTACTGCTTACTCACGGTTTAGATAAAATGGTTAGAGACTAAACTGCCAGATTAGACCGTCCTGATTGATGTGTATTTGGTCTCAGATAGTCAGATGTATGATTGATACTGCTGTCCGTCGCAACACTCTACAACTTATCATTATCTCATACTCCCTAGTTAATGAAGCTGATTATAATCTGTTTGCTTGGTGAGAAAATTATGGGGGAATCAAGGAAAATGGAAAAAAGGCAGGGGAATCTGCAATCAGATTTGTATTCGGTCACAAAATTTTTGGGACTATGGGATGTCGAACACTAAGGGCCGGTTCCCCCACACAACATCGCGTAGGATCCGAATCGTTCGTGATTGTGCGTGGATATATTTCACGCACTGGCATGTGATTGTCACGAACTACTCAAATCACCCACGCGATGGGTAATCCAAACAAGGCTCTCCAAACCTCTAAATCCGGAGACCGCAACCAAGATACAACGCAGAATTTGATCACGGGTCTACAATGCAACCTTGCCAGCAGTTTTGGGCCAATATTGCCGAGCACGACAGCAGTGAATCAGCCGGCACCAAATAATATTCAGATCAACTACTACCTTTAATGTTGGCTAAAGTTTAAGCAAACTCTTCTGAGAGAGCATATTGGAGCTCGACTTTGGTTTGCTTCAAAATTTGCACGGGCCTCGTCTGGTCCCTAAATTGTTAAGATTAACCAAATTGATTTCGCAACAAAAACAAATTGGAACCTTAGGCAACCACTGGAATATATGCTAGGTAGAAGAAAGTATCAGCAGGCAGGTTGCCAATTTCGTAGTGGTCGAGGACTAACTAGGATAGGCTAGTTGGTATGATTTGCAGGAGAAATCAACTACTCAGACTCCATGAAATTATAGTATTGCATTTGCGCTATAAAAAATAACATGTCAGACCATGCCTGAGGAGGAAGTATACAAGACCAAATTCGTCCACATACGTGCGCTACTGCTTTCTCGAATTAAACCTAGTTTTTCATGGCTGTAATCAGCTGTGCACATTTTTATAATTCAAACATTCATTTTTACATATCTACAGAGAAAAGAGATAGAGAGTAACTGCAATAAGCATATATACATTTTAAAAATAAAACTATGTACAGCTGCACCATTTCCCTGCATTACAGCAAAGATAACCCACATGGAGCTTACAGTTTTCACCATTTTACCAGCTGGAATTTATTAGTATATGGACCCACAGTAGTTAAACAGTACTATCTTTATCGTCTGGAGGTTTCAGAGAAATTAACTGTGGCCATATAGAGACAGCGAAGAACTACCTAACAGCAGTTGTGGAAACACCTTCTCTGAAAAGATTTGCAACCGGTGGTGGAAGCCACACTGAATTGCCACCAGCCTGGCCATCATGAGAATGGCCGTCGCCCTGCATCAGATTTCTCTGGCCCTTCTTCAGTTTCATCCTCACATTTTTCCCAACAAAAATGCCAAGCTTCATGGCCGTGCATAGGCCAAAAGCAATTACAAGTGGCCTCACAGACCAATGAAAATCCTCAACATGTTGGTACTTCTTCACTACTCCGGGACAAGTATCGAAAGACACAAGTTCCACTTCAGCAGGATCTGCCATGAAGCTGTTGGATTCATCTCCCAACACAAACCTCCCCGGGAACCTTACGACAAGACACCCATTTGGAAGAACCTGCGAAATCCTCCCAGTGGCCCATGCCCCTCCTCTTTTACGAGGCCAATCAAACCGAGGAGTCACCATGTCAGCCTTCAGCCTCACAAACTGTCCTACATAATAAGCTTCCGCCATTTGAAGCTCGGACGAACTCCCTCTCCAAAGAGTCTCCAACCCTAGAAATCCAACTGCTGCACTTCCATCACGCTGTACAGAATGTAGAATACCCACAGATGAGTGCTTGTTGTTTCCCTCCTTCAACCGTACCCAATCACCCACTACCAAACCAGATGTGACCCTCTCCAGAGTTGACACATGTACTCTCAGAGGGTTGTGCATTGCATGGATCCTCACCAGAACAAAGCCATCCCGATCAGTGTCTCTCTCCAAGCCAACTACAGCTCCTTCTGGGACATCCATGTTTTGAGGTTTGCTTGAGTTTAGTGGCTTTCTTGAACGAACTATGTCACCCACTTGGAGATGATCCTTCGAAAGAAACCATGCAGTGTAGCCACTGCTACTTGATCTGTCTGTAAGTGTTCTGCTCCCTATACCAATCCATCCTCCATCACTGTAAACAGCATTCTGCGAACTGCAAGATCAATTGCAAATTAATACAACAAGAAATAAACATAAGTTGGACAAAGAAAAAAAAAGAAGACTTTGTGTTCTTTGATTAACAAGGTTGTTTATTCAAAGCATACGTACAACGAGAGCAATAATTCCACTCTATTACAGCAGTTGAAGCTGATTTATGAATACTAGTCTACATAACACATATAAGGGTCAACCCAACTTATCAAAGGCTTATCCAACTATTCGGGGTCAAATACTATCAATCTTGTTTCGTAACTCCAGACGTCTAATGGGGACATCAAACAAAGTCTACAATAGGGTGGCCCAATTTGGCCTATTGACTTAAAGATCGAGGCTGCAAATTTAATTACTGGTTTATTATATGTTATTTATGGAATAAAGGAATATTGTCTTTTTTATTTTCTAGACTTTAGGGTTAAGTACTTTCCAATTTTGATGTAATTAGAGTCCCTATATAAGGGCTCCAATATTTTATGACTAAAATTGGGTTTTTCTTAGGTCTGGTGTTGACTCCAAACCCCCTCCCCCCCCCCCCCCCCCAGGTGCCGATTCCTAAGGGTCCAGCTTCTTTTCTTTTCTCTACTTCTTTAAGGGTTCTTGAGGTTGTCTTGCATCAATGTCAATTTAATGCCTGAATTCCTTAAAGTGCTTTAATTCATATTAATTTATACTAGAAAGCCACGAATATAAATATTTGCAAACATCTAGTAAAGTAATGGTTACTGATAGTCTATCTAAATAAGTCTGGTCCAACCATTAGGTTCTAAATAGATAGCCACGGCAGCGTACAACTTTCAACCTCTGCCTAATATAAACTTTCTGTTTTGGTTATTTGTTGGATAAATTAAATATTCAAATTTAATGGTCCCTAAAAGGCTAAAACAATATTTTATAAATTAAGAAGGATGGGACACAAATATCTAGAAGAACATGCAAGTACCTATTCTCCTATATTGATAGAGTAGACAAGCCTATTCGAATAATTATTCTTCCATAATTTATCATACAGAGTACTAATAATCACAGGAATGCTTCCTCCCCTTCAGTAAATTATGAGAACCAAAACAAAAAACTAAAATAGCATACCTTTCAAATGCATATAAAATATCTGCTATTAAAGGCCGATTCCGGAGGTCATACTCAAAACAACCATGTAAAACATTCTCCACTGCAGGAGGCAAGTCACTTGGAATATGTGGTTTTTCTTGGTTAACCACAACTGAGTGGTATATTTCTTCAACTGATCTCCCAAACCAGGGCTGAACACCAGTCAACATCTCCACCATGCTGCATCCAAACCCCCACGTATCTGTCTCAAATGATATTGGACCTCTTACTTCTGGCTCCCATTGTTCTGGAGCCATGTAACTCGGAGTTCCAAGTCTAAGAGCCATATCTGAATTGGGCAATGGAATCCCAAGTAGTAGATATGGGATTCCAAAATCTCCCAAGATCACATGATCATGCTCATTAAGGAGGAAGTTGGAAGGCTTAAGGTTGAGCACCAGGACCCCTATTGAGTGCAACTCCAGAACTCCTTTAGCTAAATTGATTCCGTACCTGCAAACATTAGTGTTCTCAGAGGATATGTCCCCGTTTCATCATCACAGCTGTATGCTTTTAGAAATAAACATATTCCCAAACACATCACCTTAAAACATCAGGCAATGAAAGCTTGCCTCCTTTGAGCTGAGCCATCCGATCGCCCACTGATCCCTCGTAGAATTTCATAGCAATGCAGATCTATCAAGAAATCACAAAGGGAGCTAATTTGTAGATAGAGTGTGCACAATGCCATCAGATGTGGAAAAAACAAAAACTCAAAAATAAAAATTTTCCATTTCAAAGACAACCATAAATATTACCATTAAAACCAGCAAATATAAATAATGAGAGTCACCTTTCCATTCAATACTGAAATGCCATGCAACCAATGAACACCTTGTAGTCCTCTGCACTTCAGAAATAACTGTTCGATCTTAGCCAAAAGCGTTTGCATGTGATCCTCCTTTATTGAATGTAACATCTTAACAGCCACTTCATGATACTCATCAAAATCATCTCCTGACTGATGATGTGTTGCCAGCCAAACGTCACCAAAGGGACCTCTCCCAATCCTGTGCTTCAGTTTCAATGATTCAGGATCGATCCACGGGTTAATTTGAGTTGGTGTAGCTACAACGGTTCTAAGGTGTTCAGGATCCCCTTCAAAAAGCTCATACTCAAAGGAAGCTACTGGTGGAGCTACTCCCATTTGTTCAGCCATTTCTCTCACTGAAACGTTATGAGCGAGGAAAAAAGCAAGTGATCAATAATCAATCCTACATCCTTACGAAAGCTACAAATAAGAACATATTTGATGTACTAAAGAGCAAGGAGAGAAGGTCCCATTAAATAATGACCATTTCTTCGCACACTATGCGGAATAAAACCTTAATCAATACAACCCAAAATCTCAAGTCCCAGATGCATACAGATGCAAAAATTTAGGGCCTGTTTGGGTGTCCAATTCGAAATTAGATAATTCCACAAATTTTACATATTACCAAAGGCAGAAATCCATCACCTTAAATTGACAAATTCAATAAAATGGTGGCCATCATCACAAATATGAGTGGAAATTCAAAATAGGCATTTCATGAATTTTTAAGAAATGATTTTTAATATCAATTATAGTGATACCTCCAACTTCTTTAAATATTCTAATTGACACCCAAACAGGCCCTTAATGAAGTCATCCTACTGCGGTTTTATAACTTGCCATATAAAACATGGGAGACCAGTTCAATAGAAAGTTTTGTTGAATGCGTTGTAAAATCCCATCCGTTGATTGACACAGATGAGGCTTCAACATACCAATCAGTTGCAATTAACCGGGAAAGAGACAGAGTAAAATTCACTCCTACAGAGTAAAGCAAACGAACACTTACAGCAGTCTTTTGATTTTGAAAACACTTTTTGGCTTTTGAAAGCAGAAAATTTGTATTCGCTTTTGATTCTCGAAAGCAAGAAAGTACTCAAAATTCCAACTAGGACAGCAACTTAGTACGAACCTAAATCGCACAAATACATCGAGAGAGAGAGGGAGGGAGAGAGAAGCACATACCTTGAAGATTGACAGGAAGTGTGAGAATTAAAAAAGCTCTGAAAAAAAGGGGTGAGAGAGAAACAGAGAGCCTGCAATATCCAGGAAGTGGAAACCCTAGAGGGGATTCTGATGTATATGTTGATATTTGGAAGGAGAAGACGAAGAAGAAGTCGTTACCCTGGGAATGTGGGGATGTGTGGTGCGGTGCTGCCTTTGTCGTCTGGCTGCCACGTCAACCAATTTCCATGGAGGAAGCTACTGTAGTCGCGACACGTCACTGGAAGATGTATACAAAAGGAACGGGAGGCGTGGGCGTGACAATTACCAATTGTCCATGGCGTCACGATATTTACAACGGCCGTTTGTCTTTGGTGCGTGTGTACATGTACAGTCGCTAGTTCACTTTCACC
The DNA here is from genome assembly GCA_039720395.1 of Liquidambar formosana. Lineage (NCBI taxonomy): Eukaryota > Viridiplantae > Streptophyta > Magnoliopsida > Saxifragales > Altingiaceae > Liquidambar > Liquidambar formosana. The sequence continues at coordinate 14,991,282 of CM077826.1, forward strand.
CATGCAGGGGATCGGAACCCACAAGCATTATCCCCAATCGTTTCCTCCATTTTTTCAAAAAAAATAAATAAATAATAAAAAATCTGTATTTATTTTATTTTGGCATTTGACATATGATGTTGCAGTTGATACAGGTGGTATCATCAGCATATCAATTTTAAAGCCATTCATGTTTGATGCTTCAAGGAAGTACCAAACCTCACTTGCACCCATTTAGTATTTTACAAGAGTGACTCTTAGGATTACGTTTGTTTGGTTGGAATAGAATGAAATCATATTTTAATCAGGTTCGGTTTTGACTCCAGGCAGGCTTGCTCGCCTGGAAACCCAAAATTTGAGCTTAAAAAAAGGCCCCATTTACTTCCCCCTTTACTAGTTATAATAATCTAATAATCAACCCAAAAGCTTCTCTATTATTTTATTTAAAAAAGGGTTCTATTTTACCAATTAGGTTAGCCCAACTCCAACCCAAAGAAAAAGTGAAAAATCAAAAAAAAAAAAAAATGCAAAAAGAATAATGTTTAAATAACACTTTGTTGTAATTGATTCATTTCTTTTGGTATTATAGCTTTAGATTTTATTTAGTATTTGTTTTTTTTCCTTTTTGTGTTGTAAAAGTGAATTTTGCTCAACTATGAAACAAGAAATATGTATTCTATCTTTATAAGTTTTTGTAATCATCTCCTGTCATTTTAATTTATAAAAGCAAATTTTTGTAATTTTATATGCAAACAAACTTTATGTTAGTACTTGGTAATAGGAAAAAATTTTTTCGAATATTTAGAATTTTTTTTTGGAATACGTATAGAAAGAAGGGGGCCCCATTTTAAGAGTTCGTCTGGAGCTTCAAATAACTTAGAACCAGCCCTAAATCCAATTCATTCCGAACAACATGTTTGGATGAGATAATTAAATGGAAATGGAATCAAACAATAGTAGTAAATTATAATGATATTCATTCCATAATTTTATTTTAATCTCATTCATTCCAAACTATTTTGAATATGGAACCAAATTACATTCCCATTCATTTCATTCTCACCAAACAAACATGGCATTGCTGTGTTCCTTGTTTTCATATTGTATTTTAACACATTAAGCCATTAGCCATATTCTGCCATAAATGCAAACTTGTTCATCCTTGAAGAAATAAAAAATTAAAAATTAAAAAAAAAAGGGTCAGTTCTATCCAGTTTCTCCATAAATTTCGATCTTTTAGACCATACCACCAAATCTATATAGGTCTCACTAGCTCTCACTTACAATTAGCCCATTTCAAGGTCATCTTGTAATTAGCTTCCATTTAAGGTACTCTGTTATTTATCTCTTTTTCTGATTAAAAATTTCCCCCTCCCTCTACGTGGGCACTATCAATATAAAAATAAAATATAGTCACTAGAACATTAGAGCCTTTCTTGCTTTCTTTCCGTTACTCATGCTATAGGTTTCGTTCACTTTTGGCCTAAAAGATTATGCAGTGTGAACTGGGTTCCACCTAGAGAAATACATACAATTCATGATGGAGGAAATGATTGTGCAATGATGCATTGTTGACAAGCAAGTTAAACATTCTGGTTTCGATTTGGCTGATGGACAAAGCTTTGTGGTCATTTCAATCAGATACAAAAAGGCAAGCGTATGATTTTTTTTCAAGCAATTCATGATGAAAACATTGGCAATGGTGACGCGTAACAAAAATATGGCAACTAGCCAAGAGTTACTTATCTACTATTTATGTACGTTCTAACAAAGGTCAGAGTTTCAAGCAATCGGCAATCCAAATTACAATCATGAAAGCAACATTGGAGGATGCAGGATAATCACATTGCAGATGGAAATGACCCCTGATAAAAAAAAAAATCTACTAGTTATTGTGACTTCTATAACTTCTAGGTCATGATTCTTCTAATGGCCATGCTTCATTTGGCGAAGAGATAAACTGCGAATAAATGGGAACAGAACCGTCAGCACTCCCAAAATCATTTTGTTTCTTCCATTTCAATTGAACAAATTTCAGTTTCATCGAGGGAAAAAAGGGAAACCTGTCTAATAACAGATCCAAACAGAATTTACATTGAACTTGTTCTGGATCAGTAATCGAAATTCTGTGTTTTTCACTTAACAGAGCGCATGTTGACACATTCGGACCTTCAAAATCTAGAAACAAAATGTCAGCCCAGGGGCAAACCCCAGCTTGGACAGGGTCCTCATTTGTTAGAAGCTTTTCCTATTCATCTCTATTTCTAGGGTTAATTATCCTCAAAGCCAGTATCATCCTGGTTCAACCTCCTAAAGCAATGCAGAGCAAATCTTGAAGGACGACTCCTGCCTTCGGATCCCTTTCTTGTAACACCTGACAACTTGGAGTACGAGAGCCACCCCCTCAAGAAGTGAGCCAACTTGAATTCCGGCATGGGAATTTCCTCCTCGTCTTCATAATGATAGTTCTGAAAGATGTCCTCTTGCTCGTCATGATCACTGATCTGTTCTTCTTCTTCATGATCATTTGATTCGGTTGACAACCTGTTATAGAATGCTGTTAGCTTCATTTCTCATCATGCAGTTTAAAGACAGTAAATGAAATTTAGAAAATAATACGCTACATAAAATTATTTCTCGGGTTCAACTCATCCATTGAATGGGATATAAGTTTTGGCCGTCTCCTGCACCCCAAAACCAACTGGTTCCTTTTATCCTTACTTCCACACACTAAATTTGAGATTTTTTTCCTTTTTTGTTTAGTTTTTTTCTTTTGTCCTGAAATTTTCCCAGATCAAGCCACAATGTATATAATGATTTAGTACATTTTACTTTAGCTACAGTAATATGCTATAGTACAATTCTGCAAATCCATGCTTAAAAAAGTGCCCAGATCAACAGCCCTAATGCATGTTTGAGCCTGACTGCCACTGTCTATGAAGTGTAAACATTGGATCCAATCATCCAATACAATGCCATGAGTCATGAAACAATGTCATGTGCATGAAACACAGCCTAGTAGTAAGCGAATGTGTGCATGAGTTTGTACATGTGTGTAAGAATGACAGCAAAGAGCCTCATAGAGATCTTACATTGAGTACTGTTTGCAAGCAACACCCTGAATTTCTTGATCGTTTTTTTGTTGGATCATGGGTGATTGACATATGCCGAATAAATTCAAGCTGCATGCACCAGGACCAGGGGAAAAAATGTCAGAAAGTTGAAAGCAGCAATTGAACCAAGTGCATACAAGCAACAATGCATCCATGAAGCCTCAAGCGAGAACTCGGTAAAAAGAAATAGTAAAGCAACTATACAGGAATAGGAATACCAGAACCACATCCGGAACCTCAAATACATGGAAAAACAGTAATTAATATGAAAGAAATGGAAAAAAGAAAATCTGACATAAAACATGAGCTGAATAATTAAATGACAAGAGAAAGTAAGACCCATAGTAAATGCAGTCCATTTAACCCTATACAACTCCCCCTCTACATAATATATCAATTGTCATTTAGAAGACTGACACAATGAGAGTGAAGGCTTTCTTCTTGACCAAATGAATAGTAAGACAAACTTGTTCTACAAACAATGATTAACATGTGAATCTGCCTAAACCGAGGAACTTCAACCTTAGTGGCTAGGGATACTGCTACCTGGATAGCCACACTGACAACTGGTATACCACTGTAAATCCTATATTATGATATTAATCAATTTTTTACATCAAAAGATTAACTTTCATAAATCCATGAAGAGAGCAGCACTCAGGGAGCTCAATGGCATATGCAGAATCTAAAGGCAAACTGCATTGCTACATGATGTTTCTGAACATTACTGAGATAACAATGCTGAAAAAAGAAAATCTCTGGCCACCTCTTGAGACAAGCACATATATAAATTATCAACACTCGGCAGCTCCCAACAAGATATCCATAACAGGTGGACAAAGAAAGTAGGCCAGTTGGTGATGACCCAAAGTAAAAATTAACTACTGGAAATGTGTGGATTTGCTTGTTAAATTAATGATTTACACAAGGAACAAAAAGTCCACCACATGAGAGTTTAAATTATGATGATGTTAGGATAGATGAAATATGAGTCTACAAAAACTCAGAGAGAAAAATAAGTGGTCTGTGACAAATTACAGAAAGCACTGAGGGGTAGAACAAGGAGGGAAAGTGGATAAGATCATTAGTCATGTTCAATAAGATTGGTGAAATCTTTAGCACAAATAGCATTATAATTCAAGTTGAGGGCTCCACAACGATGTGATGGGAATGCCAAAAAAGTTGTAGTTGGTGGGAAAAGACTTGATAACTTTTCATTTAACCCAATGTCAGGACCCATATATATTGTAATTGCAGAACAGGAGTCAATGTAACTAATGTTAAATAAGTAAGATTTAGTTTTGAAGAGTTTAACTGAATTGCAAAATGAAAATCCACGTTTTTCTTTTGAATTGCAGGTTAATTCTAGTTGAACTCATCATTGAAAATCTTATCCAATTACAAAACAATACAATTTTATTTTTTTTACGACAAGCAAACCTTAGACCCATATAAGACCCCACATCAATACAAATGAAAAAGGTGAGCTGGAAGAAACTATTGCCGACTATGTGTATCCAAAAAAAAATAAAAAAGGGTACCCCAATTACTTGCGATGTAGGATCCATCAACCTGTATTATTGGTTGAGATGCTCACACTCACCAGAAAGGAGGTACACAACTTACAGGACAAGAACCATGTGTGAAAGTTGTATCAAACCATCAATAATAACATGGCCAATCTATTATCCCATCCAAAGGCCGTTTTCATATCTTAACTAAGTTCCTAAAATAATATAGAGGCTAACTATAGTTGCAGTCAATGGGTTCCTCACAGAGTTCGGAGTCAAGTTCTAGTTTTGAATTATATTTTTAAAAAATGCGGATTAAAACCAGATTCTCTCATTAAGCAATACAGGATATGAAAAAAAATATCCAAATATACCAGTCTTAACAAAATTATACATGTTCTTATCAAATAGATGCAAGACAAAATTCCTAACTGTTGAAATGCTGATGCCAAAATCAAGTAAAGTAGGCGAGAAACCAAATTCTTCTCAAATTCCACAAATCATGAAAGAATAAAACCCAACCTGATCGCCATCTTTGATGCCAAAATCTCGGATAGATGACTTGTCATTTATTAGCTTCTGATGTTCAAAGCATAAGCAAAAGTGTCCCCACACGTGTGACCTATACACATCAAATTCAAAGGAGCAAAAGAAAATACAACTTTGATGCCAGAAATTTTCTCCATGAAAGGATAGAAAATAAATATAATTGTAACAATTCACATAGTAAAAGACCCATTTTAAAAAGCACAGTAGATATCATTATGAGAATTTAAGAAAGATATTGCAAAAAAATTGAATTGAATCACTGAAGATTTGTTCGAAAAGTAATTTAATGAGCTTTAAGCATACCATGAAATCTTGCCTTGACCTTCCTTCGGTGAAAAACTAAAAACTTCCTCTATCGCTTGTTTGAGTTCAGCTACCGTAGCATTCCTTGCAACATTTACGTCTGCAGAATCAAAATCTCAATCCAATCAGATCCAAAAATTTAAGACAAAATCAACAACAATTGCTATTCTTCGTGACTGAATTGTAATTACTTCCCATCATAATGACTGCTTATCATTTTCAATTGAAATTAAAGGGACATATGCTGGTTGCATGAATCTCTCTTTTTTCCTTAGCACAATGTTCATTGCCGAAGATGGTAGTCAAGCTCCTTGGGAGACTTGAACAGACTTCACCACCGAACCTCTTAGCTTCACAGTCTAAAAATACTTTTTCCGATTTCAATAATGCAGAAAACATAAAACGGCATTGGAAAAACACTGAGCAGGCGTTTTCAAAAAACTCATTTTCTCATTATATTTCCTGCAAAGGGGCTGTTTTTTAGTATTTTTCGAAAGAATAGGGCCTTCAGCCACTGAAAACGACTCCAAAACATCAAGTTCTGATAAAAAATTCGTCGTTCCCCTTTCTCAGAAACACCGCTTTTGATCCATGAAGACAACAATGATTCACCAGAAATAAACCATTTTTGAGAGACGCTTTCCGAAAACAGTTAGTAAAATTTCGCTGCCAAATCCATCTTCTGCCTCCCTCCCAGCCCATTCTTTCAACTCTTAAAAATAGGATCTTTTCCTCTAAACGATAACAAATACACACGAAAGCTTACAAAACAGGACACTACGAAACACAAAAAGCTACCAAAACCCCTCTGTCATGATACCAAACACAAACTGCTATACGATTGGGGTTTTCATTACTCCATCAGCAACAACAACAAGAAGAGGTTCGTGGATGAAATTACCAAATATGCAACCATCCAGCTTGAGAACAGAGAGCCTGAGGAGCTGAGGAGGAAGCCTACGGTACGAAAAATTCCGAAGAAGGAGACCATCGTTGTTGAGCGACGACAACGGAGCCAAAGACGGCGCCAGAGCTCGCCTTCTCTCTACCGAAACCCTGTGATAACGGTACTGCTCGTCCGGCGCGATAGAGCTTGGCATACTAACATCCACCAAGCCCCTTCAACTTCTTCCCTCTCGCAATAAGATCCCTAATTCTTCAATTTCAACTTCTCAGAGTGTGTCCCCTCACTGCGTGGTCTAGGGTTAGGGCTTCTTGTTCTTTTCTGCACTTTGGTCGGAGAGTTACAGAGGTGGTGATATCTTTGGGGGGGAATGGAATTGCTGTCGTCTGATACTGTTGGTTGGTTTAGCTTTGAGTGCGGAGGACCGTTATATAGGGGAATTTGAAAATTTGTGGAATCTAGACATACTCGCAACTGTCTACTCGCGCTAGTGAAAGGACACGTTGGCAAAACTTTTCTATTGAGACCTGTACACTACTGTAGTCAACCATTTTTTGGAAAATGCCTAATAAAAAACTGGACATGTAAAGCATGACAATTCAACCCATTAAATTGTTCATAGATGAGGTTGTCTTCTCCTCATTGATGGAAATACCCATGACACCTAAGATTTGACAATCAATTTATTCATTTTGTAATTTTTGCACGTTTGCCAACTCATTTATAGCAAATCATTAAATGGTTTTTCTTTTTTCTTTCTTTTTTTTTTTTTAAGAAGAAAGTCATTAAAGCATCTCCAACCATGTGAGCTAAATTAGGTGTGTTATTACTATTTTAGCACATGTTACAATGCCAAATGTTAAAATTTAACACAATGTACTCTGATAATACAAATAAACGTAGTGTACTATTTTTTGTCACAATTTCAACTCTTTCACAAATTTAAGGTCTCGTAATAAGATAGTGAATGAAGAATATTATGGATCAAATGCAATGTTGCTTGAGTGGGATGAATGAGTTAAAAAAATGGTATGTTTTCTGATTTTTTTTTTTATATATATAAGATTTCAATATTATTTTTGAAAATATTGTATTTATTTATGGGTTGTTTGGTTATTAAGAAAATTTTGGAAGAAAAATGAAGGAAAAAAGGTTGTTGTTGTATTTGGTTGTTCAGAAATAGAGGAAAAGCTGACGTGGTAGATATAGCAATAGCTCACCCTTATGCCAAATATAGCACAAGGATGAGCTATTGCTATATTTAGAGCATCTCCAAGGGTGAGCTATATGGTGTGCTATTGCTATATTATAACATTTAGCATAGGTTGGGATGCTTTAATGGTGTGCTAAATGCATGTGCTAAATATAACAATAGCTCACCCTTGCGCTATATTTGGCACAAGGGTGAGCTATTGCTATATTTGTCATGTCATCTTTTCCTTCATTTCTCAACAACTAAATACACCAACAACTTTTTTTCCTCCATTTTTCTTCCGAAATTTTCTTAGTAATCAAACAGCCCATAAATATAAAATATATTTTCAAAAATAATATTGAAATCATATATGTAAAAAAATAATTAAAAAAAATCAGAAAACATACCATTTTTTTTAACTCATTCATCTCACTCATTTACTATCTTACATGACCTTAAATTTGCGGAAAGAGTTGAAGTTGTGGCAAAAAATAGCACACTACATTTATTTGCATCATTTGAACATATTGTGCTAAATTATAGCATTTGACACTGTAGCATCGTACTAAAATAGCAATAACACACCTAATTTAATCTCACATAGCTGGAGATGCTCTTAGCACATGCATTTAGCACACCATTGAAGCATCCCAACTTATGCTAAATGCTATAATATAGTAATAGCACACCATATAGCTCACCCTTAGAGATGCTCTTACATGTTAGAATTTTTATACTAATAGTTCTAAAGTATGAAGAGAAGAATAGGAGAAAGAGAAAAATATATACCAGCCCCTTTGCCCTTAATTTAATTAAAATAAAGATTGCATTTTTTTTTTTTTTTTAATGTACATGATTGAGCATAAAATTGTCATCCTTTTGTAATTGGTTTTTTAGTCCTAGTTAATAAATACTCATATAATAGGCATATTTATGTGATTTTTCAAAAAAATCTTTTGTTTGCTGTACAAAGTTCAAAGATTCATACTTTATGAAAACAACTCAGCTTTTTAATAGCAAACATATGACGTATTTGATGTATTTTGTATTTGACGTATTCATGTGTCAAAATACTTTTAAAATTAAAGCTAGTATAATTATTGTAATTTTAAGCTCTAGGCTATTGTAGTTAAAAAAAAAAATTACAAAAAAGAAAAAAAAAAAAAAAAAAGAAGCTCTTGGCTATTTTATTTGTAGCAGGTTGTAGCTTCTACTATTATTTCTCGTGGGGAAGTACACAATGCAAGTGTTATTTTCTCATTGTTATTAATTACATATGTTGTTGTTGTTCCCAATTATCTATTTTAGTTGATTGATCATTGCTTTGATTCTCATAGTAAATCCGTTTTTGCATTTAATATTCCTTTTAACTTTTTAACTTTCATTCCTAATGATCTTGCTATGTCCTTTTTCAATTTCAAGGAATCGCATATGTTAGTCATGTGTACTAAAACTCAAGTTGATCTAAGATTAAATATGTTTAATTTGAAATATCTATAAATAAGCAACTGTTATTGATTAAAAAATGTGCATATTTAATTGAATAGTAATCAATTTCAGATCAACTTGATTTTTGGTTTGAACACCTATATGAAAAGGTTATATAATCTAACGATTAGATTTACAAAATATAAATCACGAAATAAAGTTTTGGAGTGCACTTGGTACATTAATTCCACCTAGTAATAAGAGGACTATATATATATATATATCCCAAGCAAGTATATTGAACAATTATTTTTTTATTACTATTTTAAGTATAATTGATTTGTTAATAATATTTTATTAACAATTTTGATAAAATAATATAAAAATACCCATGCATTGGCTATTTCGTCTTAGGGAGGTTGAGAGTTCAAAACTTCTTCCGGCATTATGGTATGTTTGCGGACTCGTAGTCATATGTGTCCCTCTTTTGATGCCTATGCCAGAATAATATCCCTCTATTTCTCAGTTGAAAACTCCGTAATTGGTTTAAGATGTAAAAAATAATCATTTTTAAGTATCTATTGGCCACCAATTTACACAATACCCTCATATCTATTACTAGTTTAACTAAATTTACATTGTATATATTTTGTTTTTGTCTTACTTCAACCTAAAATAATGAAAATATTTAATAATCTTGATGACAAAGCTTGATTGGCATTATACCATTGTATGAATTTGAACCTCAACCTCCTTGATTAACAAATTTATAGTTAAAACACATCTTAAGTTCTTAACTTTAGTAGTAGATTGATGGTTTTCAGAGCTCAATAAACCTAAGGTCTTAGACAATAATTATGTTGAGTGTTGAGTAATGTAGAGTAGACAATAATTTTGCTCGCATTATAAGGATTAATTAAAACAAAATCAAGGGTAAATTGCAGAAAACCCCCCTGAAGTATGGGAGGGTTAGTAGATATCTCATTTTATGTTTTAATTTTGTCAATGTGCCTCATCGTTCAATTGGAAGACAAAACCATTCATTAATGGAATATAACTTATATAAACACGTGCATTGGGAGTTATACCTTGTGCATTAGTAAGATATGAGGTACATTGAACGAATGTAAGGGGTACAACCCCTAATGCATGGGAATATAACCGTATATATAAGCTTTGATCATGTGTGGGATACTCTGGGACTGGGATATCCTGCATATGATCAGCCCAAATATATATATATATATATATACAGACTCAACTATAGTAAAAACAGTTATGCTAACCTAACCATGGTCAGACAGCTGTTGCTAACCAGGACCAAAACCCTAACCTAGCTTCTTCTATAGAAGGAATATTATCACTCTCTACCAGGGGAGGGGTGTTGTCATACGAAACCCTAGAAATTCCATCTTTCTCTTTTTTTCTCTCTAGACACTGAGATTTAATTTGGGCATTGGAGGGTTTTAGGCCGGGCAAACCCCAGCCTCCCTTGATGATTTTCTTTGTTTTCAGGACACTATTCATCGATCAACCTTGCAGCACTATTCATTGGAGAACCAAGCATCACTATTCATCGCTTAACCTAGCAACACTATCCATTGGAGAACACCCAATTAGACATGATTTCGACGAAAGTTCCAACGATTTTGGATAACACGGGTCCATTAATGGTATCACGTGCGTAATCACGTGATTAATTTTCTTCAATTTTCATTAACGGCGAATAATGGTAAGACACATTGCCAAAAATTAAAATATAAGGGAGGCATATCAAATTAAAACATGAGGGAGGTTATCTGTTGACCCTATATTTCAGGAGGTTTTCTACAATTTACCCTAAAATCAAATAATAATTTGTATTTTAAAAGATATATATAAACATTGCCTAGCAAAATTGACATGACTCGTCTGGATTAAGAACTCATAATAACAAAATTAGGGGAAAAAAAAAAGGAAGGTGCTTTAAGAGCTAATAATAACAAAATAAAGAGAAAAAAAAAAAAGGAAAAAGAAGGTACTCCCTCTTAAGCGGTCCCTAGAACCTCAGTCACGTGCCACCGCCAAACCTATCTTTAACGAATGCTATATACGAAGCGCTCAACACTAAACCCGTCTTTGTTCTCACTTCCCTCTACTCTCTCTCCCCATCTACTGAGAGAGGAAACACAGAAACCCTAGAAAACCCTAGAAAACGCCATTGAAGCGGAGACACTGAATACATCTCTTGCTTTAACTTGTATTCATATTTGCATGGTATTCGGACTGTTAGGAGGGTTTAGGGTTTTGGTAGTGTGAAATCAAATCGCAACATGTGGAACAGCGGTCAGATTGCGCCGCCGGGCACCGGAGGCTCGTCGATTCCGCCTCCTCCGGCGGCGCAGCCGTCGTACACTGTATTGCCTTCGCCCGCGGAGGCCGAGGCTCGGCTGGAAGAGAAGGCGCGGAAATGGATGCAACTTAATTCGAAGAGGTATGGCGATAAGAGGAAGTTCGGGTTCGTTGAGACCCAGAAGGAGGATATGCCTCCGGAGCACGTCAGGAAGATCATTAGGTGAGTTCTCTTTTTTTTAGTAATTATGTGTGTGTGATTTCGATTGCGAAAATCTTTTGTGCTCAGTAGTTGGATGTTTTGAAGTGTGAATATCATGGATGTGGTTGATGAGATGATTATTGTCGGTGATTGAAGTCTCCAGGAAACCTAAAGAAATAGTAGAAGCTCGTTTTATTTATTTAGTAAACCTAAAAATATTATCGATGAGTTATCCTTCGGCTGCAGCCTGATTATGACATTTTTTTTTGGGGTAGTATGTGTACGCCCTTCTGTGTGCGCAATTGATGGTGTCATGTTTATATGAATTTTAGGTTTCTAGCCTATAGCAGTCTGTTCGCTTAGAAGTGTGATATCAGTGGTATAGTTGGACTGTTAGAAATTTTAATTGCATCTTAGTTGTATAGCTTGAGTAGATGCTGTGGCTACTGTTTACATTTAGTCCAATTGGAGAAGAAATTCAGGTGTCTATAGGTTGTGAGGTATTGCCTTTTTTTTTCCTTCTTGAATTGAGAATCACCAAACCCTTTTATAGTCACTGGACAAGTCATAAATACAAACTTTAAATGCACATACAATATATATTTCTGGCAAAGAGGAGCAATTAATCTATTATCATGCATTTTAAAATAGTATTAATGTTATTAGTGGCCCCAAAATACTTACAGGATAATCTTTTTGTATCAGGAGTAACTGGTTCTATAGAGGTCTTAGTGTGTCAACTGCGAAAATACCATCGAAATAGAGGTTGCAGATATGGAGGTCTTTTGGACCTGTTGGTTTTGTGTGTGTATATATAATATATGTATCTCAGTATATATACCCTCACATACATGATACACCTAAAGAAGATGTGAATTGGTAACTGGTGTGCCTTACATACAGTCTTGACATAAATAGGGTAAATGGTTAAATTTTGTTTAATTTTTACTGCAAGGATTTCGGGTCTTGTAAACGCAAGAGCAATCATGAAGGATATCAATTTAAAATATAGTGGGATATTACTGGTTAATTAGCCTGTAGTTGCAAATTGTAACCAGATTCAGTTACTTACTTAGTTCAGATAACTCATGGTGGTGAAAGAATCTTTTACAGCTTCATTGATAAGTTTTGAAAGCATCAACTTGAAAAATTGGTAGAGTTTATGTGAGGTTTCAATCAAGACATATTGAGAAAACTTGATTTTTTATTTTATTAAGATGAATTTTGCCTTACCCAATTTTTATTTATAGTTCCCTCTTTAAAATTATTGGTCGAGTAATTCTCTCTGTCATTGGATTTGGGAAATTAGAGAATTGAGGGAGTAATATATGGATGATGAAAATAAAGTTGACTGCGACTTTTTGAAAAATTCTTTATGGCATCTGAAATGTTTCACAACATATTGGAATTTATTTAGTCATATTGAAACTTTGGTAATTAACTCTTTTAAAATGAATTATTGATTTATTCGGAGTCAAATAATTTGGAAATCACTGAAAGTTTTTGTTGGTGAGATAAAAATTCACAAGATAAAAAACACACAAGATCTTATGATATATATTTTGCCTAGTGTGGGTATCCTATCCCTTTGGGATGTGACGAATCTCATGGGTTTGTGTAGTCCTCCCAGTCCCACACAAGCTAGGTAATTACTGGGCCACTGCGGATGGAACATATATCGAGTAAGATTGTTATACGTTGATTTGCCATTTGTTTGGCTATCAAGATGTATGGTGCTTGTGAGCTGGTACTTTTCTTCACTGGACTTCTCTTATATCTGCCATATCATTGTTTTTTGTAAATCATGAGTTTTTCACATTTTGATATCAAAATGATTGTTTAATGAAGTTCTTGGCTTTTAAGATGTCACTCATTAATTAAGCCAGTATCATCTTCTTCTTGATCTAATTTTTAATCGCAGTGTTTTCTTGTTGAATTATTGATGTTCATGAGAAGTGAATTGTAACTCAATACCATCACCAAAAAAATTAAGAGTAAATGAAAAGAAAGCATTGACATTTATTGTAAAGGATGTGGTTTTGTATGTGGTGGAGGCCTGGAGGAGTAGAAAATATTTGGTGTTAGGTTAATTTGTTCCATTTTTTTGGTGTGTAAATCTACTGTAGGAAACATGGATTGTTTCAATTTCTTCTTTAATTGTTCAGCCAAGAAAAAAATGTTAATTCATTAGATTGCTTACATGTATGCAATTCAATGGCAATTATGTGCTCTTAAGGGACTGGTTATTAATCAGATGAGGAATTTGCTCTTTGGTTTGGGTATTTACCTAGTGTGCATGTACTTTAAAGTTTCATACACCTGTTCTGTTTGTTTTGCACTATCACAGTATGTTTGGTGGATGTCCTCCAATTAGTTGATTTGACATTTTAGTGCCTTTTTATTATTTCAATTAGAAGCTATGCGAGTTATATTTTGGTAGATTTATATTATAGAATTTTGTAATATTGGTCTATCATTCATTAGCTTGTTTATAGATCAGTTTTACCCAGATTATGTAGGAATGTGTAGTGTAATTACTACAGGGGGTTTATCTGAATTCTTTAAATTTTTATTTTTGTGTTCTCTTTTACAGAGACCATGGGGACATGTCCTCAAAAAAATACCGTCATGATAAACGCGTGTATCTTGGAGCCCTTAAATTCATTCCACATGCAGTTTACAAGCTCCTTGAGAACATGCCTATGCCTTGGGAACAGGTATTTATTTTCTACGTATTGAATATGCTCTTCTTTTGTTGTCTACTATTGAATGTTTCAGTATCTTTGTTTTATATCTTACAACATTTATTTCACTTTAGGTTCGTGATGTAAAGGTTTTATACCATATTACTGGAGCGATCACATTTGTGAATGAAATACCATGGGTTGTTGAACCTATCTATTTGGCTCAGGTATGCTCATATATACTCCCCCCTCTCTCTCTCCAAATTTATATGTATCTCCAAATTTGTGTATGCTAAAACAGTAATTGCTCCTTTTATATATAGTATTTAATTTTGTTTATTTTCAATGAAATATTACAGTGGGGTACAATGTGGATCATGATGAGAAGAGAGAAAAGGGATCGTCGGCATTTCAAGAGAATGCGGTTTCCACCATTTGATGATGAGGAACCTCCTTTGGACTATGCCGATAATCTGTTGGATGTAGGATCCTCTGGAGCCAATTCAACTAGAGATGGATGAAGAAGAAGATTCTGCTGTATATACTTGGTTTTATGACCACAGACCTCTAGTAAAAACAAAGCTTATCAATGGTCCAAGTTACCGGAAATGGCATCTCTCCCTCCCGATCATGGCAACTCTTCATCGACTTGCAGGACAGCTGCTTTCAGATTTAATTGACCGCAACTATTTCTACTTGTTTGATATGGAGTCATTCTTTACTGCTAAAGCATTGAACATGTGCATACCGGGTATGTTTCTTGTTTCTTTGTCTATTTATTGTTTATATTTATTATATATAGATATATGTATATATTACTTATGTCACTGAATTGAATTTTTAGTTCTCACTTTTTTGTCTTAAGAAATTCAGTGATACAGCATAGGTTTATAGTGTTTCATTGGCATAGTCCCTCAGAGTGAAAAGAAGTGGGCATTGAGGGGACTTCAAGTCCATGAAGATTATAGATTTATAGGGGTGTGAGTGTGACAGTGTTAATCATATAACTCTAGGAGTGTGGCATTTAATATTTGCTCTATATGGCGCTAGGAAGTTCAACAGCGAAGTGAACTACAAATTACTAATCATGTAGTATTTGTGGGACAATCCATTAATGCTATAGTAGTACATGTGGCAAGAATGAAAGGAATTGGAAACCATCGTCTGACACGTCTTAGATTTCTACCATAAAATATTCCAGATGGAATGTATCACTGCTGCATGGGACTTCTTTTTGGGTCATTGACTATATTTTCTGATGGTCCAAAAGGCTGCATCAATTTGATGGCCCTTGGCAGTCAACCAAGTTAATTTTTTTTACAAATTCTTAAAGTACGTAAGTTGGGTTTTTAATCACTTGTGGAGGGGGAATGGACTCATGGAAGTTACTGGTTTTAGTGCTGAAACCTCTGGTAAAGGAAGATATAATTTCATATTGAATTTGGTAGGTGTTTCAATCAACTTCTGAAATTTTATATTCTAATGTTGAATTTGGTTTTGTATGGAGTCTTAATCAGTTTGTGGAATATAAAGCAAGTTTGCACTATGCTTGGTGTTGCAATTAGATAAGATTTCTCATCGTCGACTAAATTTTGATTTTTTTAGTACTGAATATGCTTCTTTATATTGTTGCAGTTTGAATATTTTCTGAAGTAGTTGTATTCTTGTAGGTGGTCCCAAGTTTGAACCTTTGTATCGTGACATGGAGAAAGGGGATGAGGACTGGAATGAGTTCAACGACATCAATAAACTGATTATCCGGTCACCTCTCAGGACGGAATACAGAATTGCATTCCCTCATCTTTATAACAATAGGCCCAGGAAAGTAAGGCTTTGTATATATCACACGCCCATGATTATGTACATAAAAACGGAGGATCCTGATCTACCTGCATTTTATTATGATCCTCTAATACACCCCATAACCACCACTAACAAGGAACGGCGTGAGAAGAAAGTTCATGAGGAAGAGGAGGAGGATGATTTTTTTTTGCCAGAAGGGGTGGAACCATTGCTGAAAGATACTCAACTTTATACTGACACCACAGCTGCAGGTATTTCACTGTTGTTTGCCCCACGCCCTTTTAACATGAGATCAGGTCGTATGAGACGAGCTGAAGATATACCTCTTGTTTCAGAGTGGTACAAGGAGCACTGGTAAGAACTCTCTTTCTCTGTTTGCTGTTCAGATGTGCCATTTCTCCATAGTACATATAAAAATACTAATATAATTTTTCAATTTTTTCCATTCTTACAGTCCTCCATCATATCCAGTTAAAGTCAGGGTCAGCTACCAGAAACTATTGAAATGTTTCGTGTTGAATGAGCTGCATCACAGACCACCCAAGGCTCAGAAGAAGAAGCACTTGTTCCGGTCTCTCCAAGCTACCAAGTTTTTTCAAACTACAGAACTTGATTGGGCTGAAGCATGGACTTCAAGTTTGTAAGCAAGGGTACAACATGCTCAACTTGTTGATTCATAGGAAGAATCTGAATTACCTTCATCTTGATTATAATTTCAATCTGAAGCCTGTGAAGACTCTCACTACAAAGGAACGCAAGAAGTCGCGGTTTGGTAATGCTTTTCATCTGTGCCGTGAAATCCTGCGTTTGACAAAGCTTGTAGTTGATGCCAACATTCAGTTCCGTTTGGGAAATGTGGATGCATTCCAATTGGCTGATGGCTTGCAGTATACATTTTCGCATGTTGGCCAGTTAACTGGCATGTATCGTTACAAATACAGGCTTATGCGACAGATCAGAATGTGCAAAGACTTGAAGCACTTGATTTATTACCGCTTCAATACTGGGCCAGTGGGAAAAGGACCTGGATGTGGCTTCTGGGCACCTATGTGGAGGGTGTGGTTATTCTTCCTGCGTGGTATAGTGCCACTGCTGGAGCGGTGGTTGGGAAATTTACTTGCACGACAATTTGAAGGGCGCCATTCAAAAGGAGTGGCCAAGACTGTCACCAAGCAACGTGTTGAAAGCCACTTTGACTTGGAGCTTCGAGCTGCTGTCATGCATGATGTTCTTGATGCCATGCCAGGTGATTATCTCATGGTCTAACAATTATTTCCTGTGGCATGTTGTTTTTCTTCTAAGATGTTGGTTTCTGTAGTTTATGTGATTTGCTTGTCTTTACTATTAATGGTTTATATTATTTTCGATGAAGTAGAGTATTTTTATTAATGGTGTATTATTGTGTAGTGTATGTGATTTGCTTGGCTTTACCATTAATGGTGTATTATTGAACTGCAGAGGGCATTAAGCAGAACAAGGCAAGAACTATCTTGCAGCATCTCAGTGAAGCTTGGCGCTGTTGGAAAGCAAATATCCCTTGGAAGGTAATGTACTTGTCCTGATAATTACCTATTTCCTTATATTTGTTTCTTGTGATATTTGTCTCACTATAGGAATTTATAGGTGCCTGGTTTGCCTGTTCCCATTGAGAACATGATTCTTCGTTATGTCAAGTCAAAAGCGGATTGGTGGACAAATGTTGCTCATTATAATCGTGAACGTATAAGAAGGGGTGCCACAGTTGATAAGACAGTTTGTCGAAAGAATCTAGGAAGATTGACTCGTCTTTGGCTCAAGGCAGAACAGGTGTGTACTTAATTTTCATCAGCTATCCCTCCACCCCCTTCTTTTGCCATACTTTTTCTCAACAAGTCTTATTTTCTAATATAAGATTTTGTCATCTGGGTGCTTTTCTGTACTGATATGTCCTTTTAAGTTTGAAGAGCTGTATTCTCTTTGCTTATTTTCATGTCCTTTTTTTCACCTGTTTTTGTTTCCCATTTAGGAACGACAACATAATTATTTGAAAGATGGTCCATATGTCACTCCAGAAGAAGCGGTGGCTATTTACACAACCACTGTCCACTGGTTGGAATCGAGGAAGTTCTCCCCCATTCCATTCCCTCCATTGTCATACAAACATGATACGAAACTTTTAATCCTTGCTCTGGAGAGATTGAAGGAATCATATAGTGTGGCTGTGAGACTAAACCAACTACAAAGAGAAGAGTTGGGTCTCATTGAACAGGCTTATGATAATCCTCATGAGGCTTTGTCACGGATTAAGCGTCACTTGCTAACACAGCGTGCCTTCAAAGAAGTAAGCTTTGTGATATTTAAGAATGAGTTTGACGTTTGGCTTTGAGCTTCTTACTGCTTGATAGTATGAATTTGAGCTGAGAATGAATTTTTTTGCAGGTTGGCATCGAGTTCATGGATTTGTATAGTTACCTGATTCCAGTTTATGAGATTGAACCGCTTGAGAAGATTACAGATGCATATCTTGACCAATATTTATGGTACGAAGGTGACAAACGCCATCTCTTCCCGAACTGGATTAAACCTGCAGATTCGGAGCCACCCCCTCTTTTGGTTTATAAATGGTGTCAGGGTATAAACAATTTACAGGGTATATGGGACACAAGTGAGGGGCAATGTGTAGTGATGCTTCAGACGAAGTTTGAGAAATTTTTTGAGAAGATTGATTTGACAATGTTAAACAGGTTAGTCTGGTTCAAATTCTTTGCTAAAAGTAAGCAGTGGAATCTTCATAATTTTATCAATGATTTTTCATTTTCTGTACATTTGCAGGCTTCTACGCTTAGTTCTTGACCACAATATTGCTGATTATGTCACTGCAAAGAACAATGTTGTATTGTCTTACAAGGATATGAGTCACACAAACTCATATGGTCTTATACGTGGTCTTCAGTTTGCTTCTTTTGTTGTACAATATTATGGACTTGTGCTGGACCTCTTGCTTCTAGGATTGACTCGAGCGACTGAAATTGCTGGTCCAGCGCAGATGCCGAATGAGTTCATTACTTATTGGGACACCAAAGTTGAAACTCGCCATCCGATTAGGTTGTATTCCCGTTACATTGATAAGGTGCATATATTATTTCGCTTCACTCATGAAGAGGCACGAGACCTTATCCAGCGGTATCTGACTGAGCATCCTGATCCCAACAATGAAAATATGGTCGGATACAACAATAAGAAGTGTTGGCCAAGAGATGCAAGAATGAGGCTCATGAAACACGACGGTATACAAGTTTTTTCCTTTCATATTATAATTGGAGAATCCAAAATTATGTGGCTTTATGAGGCTATTAGGATTACTGATATTTTTTTTTTCCCAGTCAATCTTGGGAGGAGTGTTTTCTGGGATATGAAGAACCGTCTTCCTCGTAGTATCACAACATTGGAGTGGGAGAACAGCTTTGTTTCTGTTTACAGCAAGGACAATCCGAACTTACTTTTCAGCATGTATGTATATCTTATTATAGCTTTTATGCATAAATTATTACAGCATTTTGTATGTCAATTTTTGTGCTCAGTTTACACACCATGTTTATGTTGTTCTTCCGGAGCTAAAATATAATCTTCTGTCGAGTTTCTTGTGTTTGGATAAATTGCCTCAACAATTCAGCAGGAGCATCAAAACTGAATTTTCAAATTCCTTGTAGTTGATAATTTTTTCATTTTCATGGACCGTCCTCTTGGGTCATCTTTCTTGTGCTTTGATCAAAAACCATTTTCAATCTTTTGCTTGCTGACACATTGATGGGGTCTAGTTATGTGGTGTTGTGATATGTATTTGATTCTTTTCATTTCCTAGTCTATGTATCTATTGTGTTTTGCTTCATTTAGTTTTCATTTCCATATATTAATGCATTACCACCAATTTTGTTATCTTTGGTTTCGAGTAATATTTTTCTTCTGCTGTTTCTGTATCTGCTGTCTGGTCCTGCTTGCTTATACATTGAGCTGCTGGTGCCTTTGGAATTTTGTTGTGACATCAGTTAAATGATAAGTAAAACATTTATGTTATAATCAGTCATTTGTTGAAATGTAGGTGTGGATTTGAAGTTCGGATACTGCCTAAGATAAGAATGACTCAAGAGGCATTCAGCAATACAAGAGATGGAGTTTGGAATCTGCAGAATGAACAGACCAAAGAGCGCACTGCAGTTGCTTTCTTAAGGGTTGATGATGAGCACATGAAGGTGTTTGAGAATCGTGTGAGACAGATTCTTATGTCTTCAGGGTCAACAACATTTACGAAAATTGTTAATAAGTGGAATACGGCTCTCATAGGTACTCTCTCTCTCTGTGAATTCTCTTTTGGCCTCCTTGTTCTACTTGTATCACACTGATCATTACCCAGGGATATTCTGTTTGCTCAATAGTTTTGGTTTCCTGTTGATAGGCCTCATGACGTACTTCCGTGAAGCAACTGTACATACTCAAGAACTGTTGGATTTGCTGGTCAAATGTGAGAACAAAATTCAAACTCGTATTAAGATCGGATTGAATTCAAAAATGCCTAGCAGGTGAGTTTCTTCATCACATGAGCAGTTATTTTTCAATTGGAGATATTTGTATGTAGTCTTTTTCTGAACCCTATTCTGCTTTCAGATTTCCTCCCGTCATTTTCTATACGCCAAAGGAAATTGGAGGACTCGGCATGTTATCTATGGGTCACATATTGATTCCACAAAGTGATCTCCGATACAGCCAGCAGACAGATGTAGGCGTGACCCATTTTAGGAGTGGAATGAGTCATGAAGAGGACCAGCTGATTCCGAATCTATATCGTTACATACAGGTATGTTTAAATGCTTTTTTTTTTTTTTTTTTATCTTTTCAATATATGATGTATCCTCTAAATAGCTTAAGCATTCTAATCATCATGCTGGTTGTATGACAGCCATGGGAGAGTGAGTTCATAGATTCACAGCGTGTTTGGGCTGAATATGCCCTCAAGAGACAGGAGGCTCAGTCACAAAATAGGCGTTTAACTCTTGAAGATTTGGAAGTGAGTGCTTTGATTGTTGGTGTAGCTTTATTTAAAAAGATTCTTTTGGGACACACTGACATTTGGTTTAGGAAAGCGTGGATAAAATGGATTTCTGATGTAAATGTGTACAAGAATTCATTCATTTTAATGGTTTCTTCAATTTCTTTTACAGGATTCATGGGATAGGGGAATACCACGAATCAATACCTTGTTTCAGAAGGACCGACATACCCTAGCATATGACAAAGGATGGAGAGTGCGCACTGATTTTAAACAGTATCAAGTTTTGAAACAGAATCCTTTCTGGTGGACGCATCAGAGGCATGATGGAAAACTGTGGAATTTGAATAATTATCGAACTGATGTTATTCAAGCACTTGGAGGAGTTGAAGGAATTCTCGAGCATACATTATTTAAAGGAACATAGTAAGTTGATATTTTAATCTCTCTCTCTCTCTCTCACGCACGCGCACACATACACACTCATACACTCACTCACACTCTAGTGTTCATCATTATTTGTTTATTTTTTAAATTGTTATGTGTACTGTGTCCTATTATTAATTTGGTAGGAATGGACACTATGACCTTGAGAGAAAAGGCTCTCATCTAAAGAACAAGCTGCTAGTGCATATTTCATATTGTCAATACACTTTCTGAGTAAGTTCAGGTCCCCATTATATTAGCAGACCTGTATGATAAATTTCAACACATGCCATCCATTTTATCTTGGAGAAGTGTGTCGAACATTGTCATTAATAATTATGTGTGGCGTTAGTTTATCTTTCAAGTAACTATAAGGTTTTCAGACCTGTTACATTGCAAATGTTGGATGACCTTGGCATTGAGCCAGAGTTTAGAATGTTGAACAGCACGTATTTCCCTGCAATTGATGAATTATCTTGATATTTCAGCTTTCCAACTTGGGAAGGTCTCTTCTGGGAAAAGGCATCTGGTTTTGAGGAGTCCATGAAGTATAAGAAGCTGACCAATGCACAAAGATCTGGGCTCAACCAAATTCCTAATCGTAGGTTTACTCTTTGGTGGTCACCCACTATAAATCGAGCCAATGTTTACGTGGGATTCCAAGTGCAGTTAGATTTAACTGGGATATTTATGCATGGGAAAATTCCAACCTTGAAGATATCACTGATTCAAATCTTCCGTGCTCATTTGTGGCAAAAGATTCATGAGAGTGTTGTCATGGACCTCTGTCAGGTTTTGGATCAAGAGTTGGATGCACTGGAAATTGAGACTGTTCAAAAGGAAACAATCCATCCAAGGAAGAGTTACAAAATGAACAGCTCTTGTGCTGACATTCTTCTGTTTGCTGCTCATAGATGGCCCATGTCGAAACCTAGTCTAGTGGCCGAGTCAAAGGATGTATTTGATCAGAAAGCAAGCAACAAATACTGGATAGATGTGCAACTGCGCTGGGGAGATTACGATTCTCATGATATTGAGCGTTACACCGAGGGCCAAATTTATGGATTATACAACTGACAACATGTCTATTTATCCATCTCCAACAGGTATGCTTTTTTTTTTCTTTTAAATAGTTAATTTTAATAGTTTAACTCTTTAGATGCTTATATGTCAGGCTTGAATGAATCATTTGTCTCCATGCAGGGGTGATGATTGGGCTTGATTTGGCTTATAATTTGCATTCTGCTTTCGGTAACTGGTTTCCAGGGTCAAAGCCACTGCTTGCACAGGCAATGAATAAGATCATGAAGGTGGGCTGATCTTAACTATCTCTATGATTTGCTAATTAATCAGTATTTGATGCGAAATACTGGACTAACGCTCCTTGTGGATGTGCAGTCGAATCCAGCCTTATATGTTTTGAGGGAGCGGATAGGAAAGGTTTGCAACTGTATTCTTCTGAGCCTACAGAACCATATTTGTCATCTCAAAACTATGGTGAGATTTTTAGCAATCAAATAATATGGTTTGTCGATGACACGAATGTGTATCGTGTTACAATTCACAAGACGTTTGAAGGAAATCTCACAACGAAACCCATCAATGGTGCCATCTTCATATTCAATCCAAGGACTGGGCAGTTGTTTCTCAAGGTTTGTTCTCTTACATAGTGGTAATTGGAATTTGGAAGAAGTCCCTTCTTAAGTACGGATTCTGGAGTTTATTTTATAAAATAATCTCTTGCAGGTCATCCACACAAGTGTGTGGGCAGGACAGAAGCGTCTTGGTCAGCTGGCAAAGTGGAAAACTGCTGAGGAAGTGGCTGCTCTCGTGCGATCTTTGCCTGTTGAAGAACAGCCAAAGCAGATCATTGTGACTCGTAAGGGAATGCTGGATCCTTTGGAGGTTCACTTGCTTGATTTCCCCAATATTGTTATTAAAGGAAGTGAGCTGCAGCTTCCCTTCCAGGCTTGCTTAAAGATTGAGAAATTTGGTGATCTGATTTTGAAGGCTACTGAGCCACAAATGGTTTTGTTCAATATTTATGACGATTGGTTGAAGAGTATTTCATCCTACACAGCATTCTCCCGACTCATTCTGATTCTGCGTGCTCTTCATGTGAACAATGAGAAGGCAAAAATGTTACTCAAGCCTGACAAAACAATCATCACCGAGCCACACCACATCTGGCCTTCTCTTACTGATGATCAATGGATGAAGGTAAGCTTACCTCCTCATCTAATATATGCATGGGTATGTTGATACATTTGTGTTCATTAGGGTGTATAAATTCTCTAGCTTAATGATTAAAGGAAAATGCTACTTGTCCCATTTTTTTCCCCCATATTCAACGTCCCAAATGATGTGGCAACATAACAATCACCAACTTTGAATTTTGAATCTGAATAGTGAGCTAAAATAGATCAACACCAAGATGCCATGTCATTTGGGATTTTGTTTGGGTGAAAAAAATTGGGATTATAGCATTGCTCAAGATAAAGATCTGAATCAGCTGTGGTTTTTATAAAAAATGTTGAAACCGGGTTCCAACCTGAACAATTCAATATTTTTCAAATTATTTGTGACTTGATAATTCGGCTGGCTCTTGGACTATACTATAAGCATTGGGATTGTTAATGAAATATTACTATTTTCTGTAACCTTCTCACTCTAATGTGGGAATTGTTGTCAAATGTTGTTACTGCTGTCTTTTCAATTTTTTCTAAATTTTTCTCAGCACCAAATACCTACCGTCTTTGCCTTCTCTCGTTCCTGCATTGCATTATTCTACTTATTTTTCTATAGATGCTCTTGTACTAATTCTGTCATTATGAGGGATGCTAAGATATTTTATGATGCAGGTTGAGGTTGCTTTGAGAGATCTCATACTTTCAGACTATGCGAAGAAGAATAACGTGAACACATCAGCACTGACACAATCTGAGATACGTGATATTATACTTGGAGCCGAAATTACTCCACCCTCTCAACAAAGACAACAGATAGCAGAAATTGAAAAACAAGTATGTTTTGTTCTGGTGGTTAGCTTGAATTTTGTGTGCCTTGCTGGCTATTCACATACCTGAACTTTTTCTGTATTTCTAATTTCAGGCGAAAGAAGCGAGTCAATTGACAGCTGTCACAACAAGGACAACGAATGTGCATGGTGATGAACTCATTGTGACCACCACAAGTCCTTACGAGCAAGCTGCATTTGGGTCTAAAACTGATTGGCGTGTCAGAGCAATCTCAGCTACAAATCTATATCTTCGTGTCAATCATATATATGTGAATTCAGAGGACATAAAGGTACTGATTAACTTTCCTTTTATCATTTCGATAATGAAGTTTGACTATCAAATATTTACTGATGTTGGACTATGACTAATGACGACAGGAGACGGGTTACACTTATATCATGCCCAAAAACATTTTGAAGAAGTTTATTTGCATAGCAGATCTTAGGACTCAAATTGCAGGGTACTTGTATGGTATAAGTCCCCAGACAATCCTCAGGTCAAGGAAATTCGCTGTATTGCCATGCCACCACAGTGGGGTACCCATCAGCAAGTGCATCTCCCATCAGCTCTTCCTGAGCACGAGTTCCTAAATGATTTGGAGCCTTTGGGATGGATGCACACACAACCAAACGAGCTTCCTCAGCTATCACCACAGGTATCTCCTCTTTCCAAATCATCAGTTTTTTTATCTGGCAGGTAGTAATGCGGTCCTAAATTTTTGCTTCCGAAATGGTGAGCTGGATTGTGAAGCCATGACTTGTACTCTTCTCACCTGTGCAAATTACTTCTTGCAGGATCTTACAAATCATGCTCGGATTCTAGAGAACAACAAGCAATGGGATGGGGAGAAGTGCATTATCCTGACTTGCAGTTTTACTCCTGGTTCCTGCTCGTTAACTGCATATAAGCTTACCCCAACGGGTTACGAGTGGGGACGTGTCAACAAGGACACTGGAAGCAATCCTCATGGTTACCTACCAACTCATTATGAGAAGGTCCAGATGCTCCTGAGTGATCGCTTCCTTGGATTCTACATGGTAAGTTTTAGTTTAGGAGGACTTTAGGATGCCCTGTAGAGATCATTTTGGATTGGCTCCTCTGTGTAGCTTTTTACCCTTATATTTTTATCTAGCTCTGCATATGTTATGGCGTGTTCTTTGTTGTCATTGAGCTTGCTTAGCTTTGTTGTTGTGGTTTTTGTTTCTTAGGTTCCTGATACTGGTCCATGGAACTACAACTTCATGGGGGTAAAGCATACGGTAAGCATGAAGTATGGTATCAAGCTCGGGACACCTCGAGAATATTATAACGAGGACCACAGGCCAACTCATTACCTGGAGTTCAGCAACTTGGAAGAGGGTGATACAGCTGAAGGAGATCGTGATGATACATTTTCTTGAATCAGTCTGTCATTGAGGTCACTATGCGGAGCAAGTGTGATACCTGTCTCGATACTCTCATATGCAGATACTACTCGCACATGGGGACGGAAGTAGTGATGGAAACCATCTTTTTGTTGTAATAATATTTGTATCCCGAAAACAGTCTGGATCACGGTTGTAAGGTGTTGTAGTGATCGCCATTGACACTTGGCCTTGTTTTCTGGGGATGTCAAGTCGCCATTTGGAGACCTTGGGATCTGAGTCTTGGCCATCTTCACGACCATAAGGGTGTCGTAACAATCGTGTTTTCAGTGAGTTGTAAATACATGTTTTACAAAACAAAGTTCATATGTTGCAATTGAAAGCTCTAGTTTTTTGGCATAAACTTCTATAGTAGAAGGCGTTAGTTTGCTGTGTGCTCACTGCATGGCTCTGCGGTATGAGCTGAATTCAATTGTACTTGAAATGATGCAGATATTTTGTACATTTTACGATGCTTACACAGGTGATAAAACCTATTCATGTTGGTCTTGCTCAAGTATCAGTTAAAGTATGTGGAAAGATAACACATTGTTTTAATATCTCATTGAAGTGAACCCTTCAATGGGACCAACTATGGTCCTTATGCAAGATGGTGTTCTGTTGCTTCCAAAGGCCTGTCAGTATGGGGCTTGTTGAACCCTGGTAAAAAGAATTATTCGTGAGAATGAGACTTGCGAAGGGGAATAAAACAATGACAATTGCTTATAATCAGACTCACACGTGGGAACCCATTCCTATTCCTTCGACATTGAGAAAGGTATGGGACCTTAAAGAAAAAGAAAAAAGGGAAACAAGTGTAAAGGGTATGGGAAACAAGAGTGAGCATCTTGAAACAGGTGAAGGAAGGCATATTGAGGAGAAGATGCCACCTATCCCCCTGAAATTTGTTGGTGATAATACAGTAAACAAGGATTTGATTACCCTAGTTTGAACCTAGTCATAGAAAATGTATACGTGGAAAATGACTTGTAGGATATGATGACTAACAGTCCAACAGACCGCTTGCGTTGTGGGTGAGGTGAAAGGGCCAACGCTATGTTTTAGTTTAAAAATATACGAGGTAAATTTGGGTTTTCATTGCTTGATGAATAGTTAACCAGTCAGAATATTCAAGACAATGCCTGCATTCACCCGCCAGATGCAAATCCGACAATTGCACATTTTACCTCCAATAAACCTAGAGCAACAAAATCTGAAAACCACGCATTAAACAGTAGATGTCATTCACATACTACCCAAAAAAGAAAAAAGAAAAAAAACAGGGGGCAAAATACAATGCCAACACCCCCAGCACAGATCTCACAACATTCACAAATCATGCTTTCAAATCAGTAGGCAGTAATTATCCCTGGCTGTTCTTTTAAATGCAAGCCAGTGCCAACTTGCCCCAAAGTGAAAATAACTCAAAATACTCACATGATCGAAATTCTATATCTACCATTTTTCTTGCAGCCAGTACCTTCAGCCCCCCCTACGCATTTTCTGGCGCAATTTCCACCTCTTTCAACTCCTGTTTTGTATCTTTCTCCTCCGAAATGAAATCTGAACTGTCTTCTGCACCCGACAATCCGTCATTATAATCTGCAGCCCGAGGGCCCTTGAACAATTCATCATTTTCTAGATCGGCCAACTTCTCTTTTGATTCTCCCTTAAGTAGCTCCACCACCTCAAGCATAGTGGGTCTCTTCTCAGGTCGACTGTCAGAGCAAACGAGTCCAACCAAGACAACTCTTTTGAGCTCTTCCTCCACAAACTTCCCATTAAACCTTGGGTCTGCCAATTCACTGAACTTCTTCTCGCAGGCCAATGGCAAAGCCCAATCAGTGATTGTGCGTTTCATTGTTGCGTTGAGTTTCTCAACAGGTTTCTTACCACTAGCAAGCTCTAGCAAGAGAATGCCAAAGCTGTAGACATCACAACTCTCTGATGCCTTCCCCAACATGGCATATTCAGGGGCGAGGTAGCCAAGTGTACCCTTAACTCTTGTTGTCACATGTGTTGCACCATCAGGGATTAACTTTGCAAATCCAAAATCGGCAACCTGAGCCTGGAAATCAGAATCTAGCAACACATTGCTTGCTTTGATGTCTCTGTGGATTATATGTGGGGTAGCATGGTGGTGAAGATACCTGGATTAAAAAAAAAAAAACACAAAAAACAACTTAAAGATTAATTTGACAGTGGGAGAAAGATGGAGAGAGAAGTTGGATTCAACACTTACGCAATACCCTCGGCAGACCCAATTGCAATATTCATCCGTCGGTTCCAATCGAGAAGGCATTCTGCTGAGTGTTGGCCATGAAGATGAGAGAGTAAGCTCAAATTTGGCATGTAGTCATATACAATCAGCCGCTCTTGCCCTTCAGCACAATAGCCACGTAAACTTAGCAGATTCTTGTGCCGGACTCGTGCTAATATCTCAACTTCAACAGCAAATTCCATCTCTGCTTTGTTGCTCCACACCTTCAACCTTTTGACCGCAATCTGCAGATGCATCTTTCAATTAATTGGAATATACCATATGCAAAAGACAGCTGGGTAGTAAAAGTGGCAGAGAAAGGAGAGTTGATTCCATTTGCTCTAAAATATAAAAGAATCTAATTGCAGATGTTACCATCTGGTGAAGATTCTTAAGTTCAGAAACAGACATAACTTACTAACAAAACCATACACGTTTATATATTGTGACAGCATCTTAGACTCATTTAATGTCAAACGAAAAGGCTTAAGGGTGCTCTCAGGAGGAAGAATTGCTTCTAAAGGCTTACATATAAAATATGCTTTATAATCATGAGATCATTTTCCTTACATATTTCTCTGCATCATTGCTGAAGAGATTTCTTGGAACAGCATGAACAGCCGATTTTTTTCAGAGAAGGTCAATCACAGAGCTTATGAAACAAACATTTCCAAGTACTTATATTCCAAGCACTCTAAAATAAATTTCATTATTTTTCTTATGAAGAAGATCCCTAACAGTACGACTATTTTCCTATTCAATAAGTTCTCAAACTTTTGACAAATTTCTTTTATTCCCCAGGTTAAGTAGTCAAGGTTTATCAAGGTTTTAAACCTTGATGATGGGTAAACCTAGGCATAGAAGTAGAACTGAAATTAATTCGTGCAAATCTGTAGAATTTAAAAAGTACAAAAATCAAAACCACAATTATATTAAAGGTTTCACACATCGACTTGGTTTGAACGTTGGTTGCCCAAAAGTAGAACTAATTCTTGGAAGTTTATAAAACTAAGAACCACGGGACTGATGCAGTAGATTATTATCATCTTATTTTTATCTAAAAAGATTCAAGGTTCAGCTTTGGGTGCATAATACCTGTTGAAAATGACAAATCTCAAAGGTAAAAGTATAGGTTAGTATCAAACTCTCAATGATGGCTAATATTCCTAACTAAACATATTCAGCTTTGGGTGCATAATACCTGTTGAAAATGACAAATCTCAAAGGTAAAAGTATAGGTTAGTATCAAACTCTCAATGATGGCTAATATTCCTAACTAAACATAATAAAAAAGTGCTCCTAATGATGGAAAACCTACTATACCTGAGACAGAAGTCCGAGTACAACTGCTATTCCTCAGGACGCCATTACTGTGTCATGAGTAAACAATTAAGCCACTCCGTCAAGGACACTACTTTGGTCCAATGGATGGCACATACTACCATCAAAGTACACATGATCCAAGTCAAGGGCCACATACTACCATCAAAGTACACATGATCAAAGTCAAGGGCTATAATAGTCTGCGGACAGCTATTATTGTCACAGCGAATCATGTTCCAATCTATTCTTATATCACCAGGAAAATTAGTCTACTTGAATACTTTATCCAAAAAAAAGAAAAAAAGATTACTTGAATATCACACTAAAAGCAAGCTATTACTTTCATATCCATCATTCGCAGGAAGTGAAGCAATGAAATGCTTCAATTATTTTTCTTTCTGACTCCACCCACATAAAAAAAAGTTTTTGTTGTCTTACATAAAACAAAATATGTTTTATCATTCATCTGTAATTCTGTATCCACCCCTTTTGTCAAAGAATCATACAAAAAGTCATTAGAGTGATCCCCTTTGGGGCTACCCCAAGGCCCAAAAGGCCTGGTAATGGCCTGGCTCATGTGGAACGGGGGGGACTGCACATGCCCAAAGCCCCAGACACCCTAGTTATCAAAAAAACAAAAAAAAAAAAAATAATGAAAAAGCTAATACACATGGTAAGCAAAGATATATCCTACTAATCATGTCCACTTCTCAGCCCAATTCAATGTCAATCCCTGTATAACAGCTTGGCCAACACCAAATAAGCTGTTCTGACCTAAGTTTATCCTCACCAAATAAAATGCTTTTTGTTGAACATTACAAAACCAAAATGTCATTTGGAAACTAAAAGGCAAAAATAATTCTTCCCATCTCCAATGGAACACCTTCCTTAGCCCTTCTACTAACTGTACTCAAAACCTTCACTACAATGATGAAAGAGTCAACCCCCATGACAAAGCTTCAGGAACTCTGAAAAAGAGCAGCTAGAGCATAAATCATTAAATACATCATTAAATCGACTTTCTCAATTTGATCTCAAAACCCTTTCCTCTAAGATATAATAAGACAACCCACTTGCTTTGGGATGACAACATATAACAGAGTCCCACCCCCCCCCCCCCCCCCCCCCCCCCCCCCAACACACACACACACACATCAAATTCTATTGGTTCACATTGACCTATTAAATAAACAAGTTTGATTCAGTTAAAGAGGACTTCAACCCAAATAACAACCAGATTAATATGGATTCAGCATTCACATTCTCAGAAAAAAAAGGTTTCCATGTTGGACTCAATTCACATTCTCAGAAAAAATAAGTTTCCTTCTTCTGTTTGTATTTCTCCATTTGTGATTAATACAATATTGTCTCTTATAAAATTTAAAAAGAAAAAAAGAAAAAAAAGAAGTAGCTCAAATTGAGTATCTCCAAACCTTCCCCAACCAGAACCAATATTAAGTTATACTGGAAGTAGCTCAAATTGACTTTTGGAAACACTATAGAACTTCATAAATATTCACAATTTGATGCATTCATTGGCAATAAGAATGTGATAATGATTTTACATACCTTGTAAAAGGATGCTCTGGGATCGAGAAATGATGGCAAAGAATGCTCTCTCCATTTTCCTTTTGGTCCTGAAGAGAGTGCAGATTGCCTTTGGGCTACACAATGAGGGTTTACTCTCCCCCTTCCCTAACACCCCCACCCCAAGGTTCAAAGACTCAAAGACCTCCACCTCGTAAGTCGTAAGAGGAGAGAGCTACCACAAGGCCACACCGGCCATTAGTGCTCCAATTTTATAGCCACCAACTTAGAACTAATTTTGAACATTTTTTTTTTAATGAAAATTAATTTCGAATATAAAACCTAGAAGATTGATTGGGAAGTAATATTGAATATGCAGACCTCCATTATCCTTTGGAGTTTGTTCAATGAGTCAATGACTTTGGAATTGGCACTCCACAACTTTTGTAAAGTTACTTTTGATGACCCTTTACACTCTCATAAGCATGATAGCTAGGCTTCCGATCAGATGCCCTAGCACCATAGAACTCCATCACTGTTTAAGAATTTAATACATCTGGAAACTGGATAATTTTCATTTGGACCATAAATTTTCACATCATTACTATCATTTACTTACTGGCTTCTAAGGTTATCCTATGAGCAGGTCCACAAACCTTATGGCTGACATCTGTATATTCTCCTTGCTACTTTTGGATAAAAAAGACCTACTCTCACTTGCGAATGAACCATAATTAATGTTACTAACCTGGAATGCATCTAACAAAAAAAAGTAAATTGTTCATGTGCAATGTTGGAAAAGTCCTACATCTCACATTGCCCGAATATTGGGTTTGATATGGCTTCATATACTTGTCCAAGCCTCAACCTAACAAATTAGGCTTTTGGGTTGGATTATCTTAATATGGTATCAGTGCTTTGGTTTCAAAAGGTCATGGGTTTGAGTTTTGTTACCTCCATTTATTTATTCCCCTATTCGTTTGTCTGTTAGTTTGTCGGTTGTATCTATCTCTCTCTCTGGTCTCTCCACGTGCAGAATGGGGCCAAACGTGATGGAAGTGTTAGCTTGATATACATTGTCAGTTCATTTCCTAATAGCTTAAACTTTTGGGGTTAAGTGGTAGGCTAGTAGATGAACATGTAGCTTTGGCTTAGCTCGTTTAGGTTGATTCACTAATTCAAAGAGCTAAGCCTAGACCCTTGATTTGTTTTCCTAATAAGCCAAGTTTGAACTATCCCAAACTCATCTTGTTTAGGCTCATGAAACAAGGGTATGCACATGATGGAAATTAGTGCTTTAGTTTTACCCTGTTGTTCCACTTCTTGTATGATGATGAACCAACAAACTATGCAAGAGCTAGTTTGTACCTTAGCAAATTCACCAACCTAAAAAGGGTGAGCTCAACCTTAACTTTCAGTCACAAATGTTTATCAGGCAAAGGTTAAGAAAAGAAGGCTAACTGAGTCAGGCATCATGTTGAAGACTTATAGTAAGATGACTCCTCAAGAACCTTACCCAAAGAGGAATGAGAAAAAAGAAACAGAAAGTATCAGTGGCGTATGACTAAAAAATCAATAAGATTTTGGAGAATGTCATAAAATTAGGTTAAGGTAAAAACCTAGATTCTGGCACAAGAATGACAAACGAATTATCCTGATTAAAAAATTCAGCAAGGCTTGTGAATGGCAAAGTTTGGGCACACAATGCAAGGTTAAACAATACTAGCTAACTCAGGTAAAGCTCAACACCAATACAAATTCAGTTCGAACAACCAAATTCCCCGGTAGGCTCATTGACAACCCCTGTAGAAATTGTCCAGTATATCCGACTATATTTGGATTGGATTTCACGTGCGATCAGCTAATATTAGCAGTGTAAAACTAATAAAATTATCACAAAATTTGAATTAAAATGAAGTAAAGAAAACAAATAATTGGTTTCATTACTTGTGATCCATCCCACAGTTGTCCCCAGTAAACACTTCCAAATCCCCCTTCTCCAAGCTTATTATCGTAATTAAAATTGTTTGTAGCTGCATGCAATTCCTTCAAGGAGAAAATCCTCCATGTTGGCTGCTTCTTACGTTGATCTTTCCTGCACAATTGGATACTCTACACATCAAACTATCATCAAACCCCCAAAGAACTAATAAAAATTGAAACATTTCCCTCTGTTCGGTTGCCAAGAAAATTGAAGGAAATGAAGGAAAATATAACTTTAAATCATATTATTTTGCTTTGGTTTCCAAATAGTGAAAAACACTCACCTCAACTAAGCCAACTAGTTGTATTAGGCTCAGTTCAATGGAGTATCTGTTTTCTCAGCTAGTCAGCTCCCAAAAACTCAAAAATCTAAAATCCAAAAATGTTTATTTTCCATTTCATTTCCTACTTTTTCTCAGCAACCAAACAGAGTGTAATTAAGAAATCCCTCTATCCAACACTCACGCGGGCTTTGTCCCTAAAATTCATACTAAATCCTGAAATAAACCCTATTGAATCTTCGTTTGTCACCAACAGAAGCACAACAATATCATATATAAATTTATGTATATATGAAGCAAATTAATTGATGAGTATTAAGTTTGATTTTGACGAAAATACGTACCGATTCCAGCCCTTTACGCAGCAAAACATTGAGGAAAACGCCATATCCCTCCCTACACGATCCTCCCTCCTTTCTCTCTGTCACTCTGTTTATCCTCTTTCTCGCTCTACTTTCTCAGTCGATTCAAACCCATATCCCTTCACCACAATCTCCCTCAATCAGAACAACTCTCTCTCTCTTTCTCTCTCTACTTGCTTTGTGTCTCCTTTGTGTCTCAGTATGAACTGCGGGGGCTAGGAAGTTTCCTGCGACAAGATCCCAACAACCAAACAGAATTTCCTTTCGTTTTCTTCCTCTTCTCTTCTTCTTCTGTCTACTTTCTCTCTCTATCTACTTTCTCTCTCTCTAACTTTGCTGCTGGTGGCGCAGAGTGGGGAGAAAAAGCGAAGCAGGGGGGGTGAGATGCGAAACGTAACGCTTTCGACAATGAAACAGACATTTTCGGAGACAGCTAGTGGTGAAAACCCATGGGAACTTCTCGCGATTTGCAGTGTGTAAGAGAAGTTTTTTTTCCTTCCACGCTTCCTTCCTCTATCTTACGTTTGGTCGCTGCTTTCATTTTTTTTTTCAAAACACCCACAGACGCACATGGGGGCCACTACCATCACACTATCTCTGTATATTACTATCATAGTGTGTGGGAAAGTCTATGGTACATTGAGCCTTCTACCCTTGCACATCAATGGTGTGCGATCATGTATCGATCAAGACCGTTAAAATAGATTCTAAAGTAAATATAGTTTTAGTTTTTACATATTTTAATGATGATGCGAAATGTTATGTGTCTTTACTTTTGTTTGAACCAACTGAGAATGTCCTTGCCATTTGAGTAAAAAATTAAAAAATAATTAAATCTTTGATGAATTAGGATTAAGGGACACAATTTTTTACGGCAATATGATTTTACTAAATTAAGAATAGAAAATAGAACTTGGCCACGTCCAACTTCTTGAATACTGTTGAA
Source organism: Liquidambar formosana (assembly GCA_039720395.1). Lineage (NCBI taxonomy): Eukaryota > Viridiplantae > Streptophyta > Magnoliopsida > Saxifragales > Altingiaceae > Liquidambar > Liquidambar formosana. Next base: position 15,025,838 of record CM077826.1, read on the forward strand.
TTTTGTGATTAATGGCTGAAAAATTATGGTAAAATTTCTGTATTCTAGATAAAACCATTTTTAGATTGAGACTTCTTAATTCAAAATTTTCTTCCGATGTTACATGCAAAAGACACGAGTACATAATTTCATATATATATATATATATATATATAAAAGGTGAGTTCTCAATCTAATAAAGGACTTGGATTCTTAATCCTAAGGGTGGATATAATGGTTTTGAGGCTTCCTACAAAATAAAGTCTTAGATTCAATTCTCATCGCTTTTCTTAAAGTTACTTTCATAAATTTTGTCCTATAATTGTCTAATGCATTTAAGATGGGAGGTTATATGTTCCCAGGAATTTAATCGGGATTGTTATTCAGACATACCACTTGTATATAAAATGATGGAGTCTTCTCAACTTTGATGAGGTCCGACTCATTGTATAAAATTTGACGTATATACTTATTTTAAGATGGTATGTAGTTTTTCATGGACTTCCCTCCTTACGCTGCCGTATTTCCACTCCTATGAATATAGCCTTTTTGGGTGGGCCATACCGGCCCATACGTATGTATATTTAATATTTTTTACATTTATGTTCGATTGGGCGCCGATTTCGCCTGTGTCCTTACCCCTCTTTTCAACACTTTTGAATGTTCAACTCCCCTCTAAAGCCCTCCATTTGGTATCAATTCCCCCAAAATTTTTAAACTTCATCTCGTATCAACTTCTTATAATAATATAGCTATCAATCCTCAAAAACATAAATAATTAAGTTTAATAAAAAATATATATATATATATATATTTTAGGCTGTATCTATGTCTCTATTAATAGGAAGAGGAGGCCAATGAGTTCAGTCTTCAATACTGCAATCTCAAAATTTTCGAGACGGGATGGAAACAATTCTAATGGGCTAATGGTTAGGGTGTAGGGTTGATACTAAAAATAAAGAATATAAATATATATACATATCGGGTTAGGATTATAGGACTTAATTTTTACACCTCATTTGATTTGTCAAATGGTGAGTAGAGTTTGTCATGTCAGCTTTTTGAAATACCGTTGAAGTATAGAAATAAAGTCCTCTGATTCTAACCCATATATGATACATATGCTCTAATACATAATAAGATATGACATCACTATCATTACCAGTTATAAAAAGGATGAATTGTAGTACAATAAGAGCTTCTTTGGTTGTCCAAATGGAAATTATATAAAAAATTACAATGCATTTTAATTCCATTGAAGACATAAATTCAGCACCTTGAATGAGACTATTTATAAAGGGTTAAAGTTATCACTATAATTGATGTTATATGGTCAAATTTTAAAAATTCAAGAAATGCTAACATTGTTAATTTCTACTTTCACTTATAATATTGGCCATCATTCTTTTGAATTTTTTCATTCGATTTAATAGATTTTCGCTTTTAATATTACGTAAAATATAATGAAATTATTTAATTTCCATTTGAACACCCGAACATATCCTAAGTGCACATTGAACTTATAATTCACTTTCATTCAAGAATTCTGAGCACTATCCTCATAAGTGTCATTAATACCCCCAAGGCTCCAACTTCTTCAAAGCCAAGTCTCTCTGACACAATACCATGTACAAAAAGAGGTTGGTGGAATGTATTTCTCACCTAGAACCACACTGGCAACATTAAGGGGAAGAGTTCCCTTAGGAAACACTGTTGTTTATTTGCAATCAATGAATTGAAACCCCACTTTTAAATGTTTTTAAGTCACACTTTTCAACTTTTAATGCAGGGCCAATCAATCCAAATGCCCACACATTTGTTTGATAGTTCAATCCCATGACGAAGCCATGCCACCCACCAATAAAATTATCGAGGCGTAGCTGTGTCACCTGCAATGGAAATTCCCAAATTGGAAATCATCCCATTGGACGACAAAAGCAAATGGACCAATACCTATATAGTGATCTTCTGCCAACACTGTTCTCAAGTGACTTGTCTTGTTTTCATCCCTTTTTTTTTGGACTATAAAATTCTTGATAAAGAGACTAGCAATAGTACAGATTTAGGGGTAAAAAGTAGAATAAACCATGATGAAGATGGAAACCTACCACCTAAAAACCAAGTCCAGCTGAATTTTTTATGCACAATTCATGTGATCAAATTGGTGAAATGATTAGTGTAAGCTAGTAAGAGCTGATCAAATTTTGTTACTAGACGTCAATTCAGATGAAGACAGATAAATTATTCCATGTGCTAGGCACATGAGTCTTACCAGACATATAGCACCCATCAATGCATGCTCGGATCTGGCAAGTGCATAGAAATTGTTCCTTAACGTGTTGATGACACTAGTTGAAAGGTGCCCGTGTGATGAATGGGGTGGCCACTCGTGGTCAAGTTAAGATTTATCTTGTCGTTTGGAAAAAATAGAAGAGAAAGAACCTTTATATTTGTTCCTTAGTAATTCATTGGATGTCTCCAAGAGGATGATCCTTCCATATCTGATTTTGAGTAATTATTAACTCATAATTTGATAAACTAGAGGGGATGATACATACAATATGTGTGTGCACAAAACACCCCAAATATCCTATTATAATGCTAGAGAAATAATAGAAAATCGTGAATAATGGCTAGTTTGTTCGATTTCAAATTATTATGCTATTACCATCGTATTCTTTTTAGGATTAATATTTAAGTTATAATATAATGATTGGGGGCTATTTTTTTATTTTTTATTTTTTGATTTACTATTAGAGGTATTCTAAACTTTACTCCCGCTGAGATTTCGACCCAGACTATTCCCCTAACATAAGTTATAATATAATGATTGCGGGCTATTTTTAGACATTCATTTTTCGTAGAACATACAAAATATTCTTAGTGTATTTTAGAGAGTTCCATATAAAAAGTGTAACGCGGAGTTATATACTTAGAAAAACATTAAATATTATTAATGCTAATCATAGATAAGCCAAAACAGTAGGGTAGGAATCATTTGGGTTTTCCTCAAAGTTTCAATATTTGGAAAACACAAGAGAAGATAATGTCCAATATCTGTCTAGGGGCAGTGAGGTTTGGCCTCATGGGGCATGGCCGTTTGTAGATGAACACGTGATGAAACCAAAAGCATGGGATGTGATTCCAAAAAACAGTTGTGGAAAAAAAAAAATACAACACAAAAATTGTTGCCACACCTACTAATGTAAACATGACCATGTGGACTCACTTCTTATGTGGTCCAGTTTGGTCCTTGGTCTTCTTGATTTTGGGACCATATATTAAATAATTAATTTTGGTATCGTGGGGCAGGTGTCGGTTCTACATGGAGAGTATATTAAATCAATTGTTTACACCATGGAGTAGAGATAGAAGTCCTATTTCAATGCATTATGGTGCATAAATTTCCTTGGTTGGTAGGCCTACCAATCATTGATGTCAGAATAGGAAGGCAACAGTTTTAGAGAGCCCTACATGACAAGTTTAATTGTAAGTGGGGCAGTCCAAAATTCTATGAATATATGGATGAGACACATGGAATGGGTGTTTAATCTTGTAATATATGGAATATTTTATGAAAAAATAAATCTAAATCATCTGATGGGCATCATTCTGCTAATTATTCTCATGTCATTCATCTTTTTGCTTCTCTTTCACTTTCATTCTGATATCATATATGTGTCATGGAAACCTCCTCAATGTCCTTGTGTGAAAATCAATTTGGATGGTGCTTCTCTTGGTAATCCGAGAATTGGTGGGGTTATTTGGGTTTTGGGATACAAAAGTGTCTTTATCTTGGGTTTTGCGATTACTATTTTAGGGAAGCTGCTTGCCATTAGATTTGGTTTTGTTATTTTCATTTTCATTGACTTTGGATTCTTTGCTTGTATTTTGGTGTACTTGAATTTTTAAAATTGTAACACATTGGAATAGAGAAGTATTCAACAGCTTTAAAACAATCTTAAAAACCTAAATACACCCAAGTGTAAGTAGATGATCAAAACTCGTCTTCGTTTCACACTCTAATTGTGAGTTTCACATATTCATTTGGAAACCTATTTGTTAGTACCATTTAATTTCATTCACCGACGTAGGACTCATATGCTATGGCACAAGAAATGACTCAACGATTGGCTAGGACTCTTGGCTGAGTTTTTTTTTTTGGGTACAATTGGATGGTTCAAATTCCAAATCCATCATACTCCTATATTTTGCCCCACCCTCCTTCCTTCCTTCCCTCCCTCCCTCTCTCGATTGCCATTAGACTAGCCTTAGTAGCTTAACTCTTGGCTGAGTTTTGACAATGTCAGGATTTCTTCGATCTTGTTTACCAGGGAGGCAAAGCTTATAACTGATCGTTGAGTGAAAAAATCAATTACCACTAACTTGTCACAAACTGTGATCAATTACCACTTAAAATAGATACTTTTATTTTCGGTATCTCTCTATATTTTGTAAGGAGAGGTTGAGAATTTGAAACTTGATCTCGGCATCACAAAAAAGTGGAATGAGAGGAGACACCTATCCGGTGCGGTAGATTGGAACAAAAGAGAGAGGCTAGGGCATCTTCAAATGGTAACCATCAGCTTTTCCTTATTTAGTTTTAGATTTTTGGTTGATGGGTAAGCAATTGTAATACATGTCTAACCATATACCCTTATCACCCTCCACCCACCATTACCAAAAAAAAAAAAAAATTTTGAAGGAAAGAAAGTGTCTAACCAATGGGTGGCTGTTCAAAAGTGACCCACACTTTTAAATTCTAGTGTTGAAATTATAAGTTTCGAATCATTTATTTAATGCCTCACAAAATGGTAAAATGCGTGCATCATTAACATCTTAATCTTAGAACTACCCAATTAATTTTGGAACGGATGGCCCGTACCAAAGTTCTTGTTTAATTTTTCCTTGTGTTCACATTACAGTTTGCAATTGGCTTCATGTGATTTCATTATTTTTGTGGTTTGGTTCGCCTGTTCATTGTTGTTTATTTTTTTTATTAAAAAGATCAAAGAATAAAAGAGAATATCTAAAATCCAACTAGCTCGGCATCCTAAGAAATCTCAATATCATGAGCTTAGTTGCTTACTAAGTTACTATTCAAAATATTATTAAGAAAAAGAAAAAGAAAACATGAAAAAGGAAAAGAAAAAGAAAACATGAAAGTGTGGGGCATGCAATTAATATAAACCGTCGGATTAGGTGATGATGTGATTGTATATTTACTGATGACCCCATTTTTGGCCAAGCTGATTTCATGAGGATGAAGGGCTTGCTATTATATTTATGGATTTTGGAAGTACCTATTTTTTTTTCTTCAAAGAGCTAAAAAATGCAATTTTAATTTTTCAAAGACAATAGAGTGCTTCAAAATATTGCTAACTAATGATGCCTAAACTATTGCAGCACTCCTAAAAATAAGGTTGATGAAATGCCATGAACCTCGATCAAATCTGTAATATTTTGTGTTTCGGAGTTGATGAATAGAGCAATTAATTAGAGTTCATGGTGGGGTTGAAGTTTCGGTCCCGACATAGCTGTAGTGGGATCCCCTAGAGATTAACTGTGGGTTACTAAGGAGCAATACTCCTTAGCGGATATGTGAAGTCACCTATTTGTACACCCATTTTTGGCACCAAAAAGGCAAAAAAAGACCTCTTATTACTTAGTATTTGCATTGTAATGTCGTGTACTAGCATACATTATATCATTTATTATTGATGGACTTTCAGCAATATGTGATTAGATGAGATTTGGTTAGAGATTAGTTAGAGAGAGCTGCATGGGATGACCCATTTGAATTTAATTTCATCTGCTTATCGTTACTAAAAAAAATCCAAATCCTTATCAGTGCAGTCACTTTTTTCATTTCTTTGAGCAGAATATGGATATTTTGTTACAATTTTTTAAATCTTCTTGCCACTAATTCATTTTCACAATATCATTTTCGTTGTCAAGACATTGGGGAGCATGATGATCCAATTAAGGAGGCAGGTCAAGCATGGGCAGATAGCACGATAAATAAATTATTTAAAAATTAAAAATGCACCAAAAAATTTATATGATACGTGCGCACATCATCTTTTTATTTGTGTTATATAATTATATATAGTGTGTATTTAATAATAAAATGGTTCTATCAAAATAATAATAATAATAATAATAATAATAAAGTGGTACAAATGATTTAAAACTACCCAATTACTAATTCATATAGTTTATGGTCCAAAAAAATTGTTAATTAATTAAGTATGAAAAGCCCCCACCTAACAATAAGCTTTTTCTTAGACGGGCGGCTACGATTTCAATTCATCATAGTCAAAGTCATTAAGATTAACAATACACTTGACCACATTATTAAGTTATTTTACAAAGGAAGAGGAGAATAATTTAATTTGGTTTGGTGGCCTCATCGAGTCAAGTGGATCACAGTGAATTTAGTCTGGGACTACCTCTAGCTATAGGTTAGGAGATGGAATGGCGACAGAAGGTGAAATTGGTGATCATCTCTTGACTCTCAGACGAGAAACAGAATATACAATCATTTTATAATTGAAGGATTAATAAGATAAAAACGGGTCTCTATGGAATTTCGAACCCAGATGTAGGGATGTGGGGTGTGATGTTGCAAGCTTTTTACAGAAAAAATGATAAAACTTGCTAGAAATAGACTGTAGCTTGCATAGGAAGCATTAGGTTTCCAAAAGGGCTGGATATTGTGGCCAGCAATGAACCAATCAATGTTTTTCCTTCCATCATTCCTTTCTTTTGAGGTGGATTTCCATTTTGCTGGTGCCCTTTATATGAAACCATTGAAGTGGTGGCCCTAGTATAGCAGGTTGCAAACTAAATTGACTGAACCCATTAGACCTTTGGTTCTAGCTGGGATTGCAGACCCAAGGCCAAGCTCAATTTTAGTGCTTGATCACATGGGGATCATAGAACTCAATTATTGAGACTGGTTTTGGTTAATTAAAGATGGCTTAAGGAATGGCAACAGAGTTGGTTTGGGACTAGGTGGGCTTAGCCCCCTAAAACCTGACCTGGTTAAATAGAATCCCAACCTGACCTTGGCTCGAATTCGACTTGGCTTCAAAACTAGATCTCATCCCAAATCCGTCCCTCACCTAATTACATATTAACCAATTATTCGCAGGACAAGTTAGCCAAATAACCCGATTAAATGTGCTTATTGTAATTTGAGCCTGGGTGAAGGCCATTTGAGTTTAAAACCATGACCCTATATTCAACATAAGTATGATGGGTCATTACTCATTAGCCACCACCCAAACAAAAACAAAAAAAAAGAAGCCACCCCTTGGTATGATGGGTGGGGTATTTGACTTGTCCAATAAAAATTCTGTTCCTCTCTACTTTTTCTGTGCTATGGGCTTCGACATATATTTGCAAATGGTGGGCTGTGAACGTGATCTGGTCCAATAGTAAAAATGGACTCAGCTTATATTCACTTCAATTGTTTTTCAACCAATCTTGTGTGATGTATAGGGTGTACTCGGTAAAGGGAAAAAGAGAAAAGTAGGGAGGGAAAGAAAATTTAAAAAAAAACTAGACTGAAACACAATAGCATTATTAATTTTTTCCAACTGTATTTGGATGCAGAATTTGGAGTCAGGATGAGATTTTAGATTTCGTTAAGATGAATAAATTTATTTGGAAGTTAAAGACAGAGATTTGTGAAATTTTGGATGGGATTCAAACCCATTTGAATAGACATTATTTACAAAATTCCATGGATGAATTTTATAAAAGACAATTTAGATCACCACCACAGTCTACAGACCATCATCATCACCACCACCCTAGCCCACGTTTATTGTTCTTGAGCTCAACAATGTGTTACAAACATAATCTACAAGGCTACAACTTAAGATAGACACAACCTATGCCCTTTCTCCATTTGTAATTACAGAAGAAGTCACAAATCCCACCAAATTTTGATGTTGACGAGGCTTAGTGTGCGTTTGGTGTACTGTTTCAAAATAGGTCTTTCGGAAAAATGAATTTTTAGAAAGGTATTTGAAAGAAAAATCGATGTTTGGTGAATACATATTTTGAAAGTTATCTTGTGTCAAAAATGTTAGAAAGTAAAGATAAATTTGAAAATACATTTTGTCCTTTTGCAATCGGCATTTTGAAGGGGTAGCTTTTCCCAATTTATTGTTTAGAAGAAATAATGTTTTGTTAAAGACCTTTTAAATAGCTCACCAAACATTTTTAAAATATGTAAACTGATTTTTAAATCTCAAAAAACCTTTTAAACTCTCCCAATCAATGTAAACACACACTCTTAATGTTGTCACCAAACACCAATCTCTGCAACATACTCTAAAAGTTTTCTGGGTACTTAATTAGGCTAGTGCTTAATAAAATCATTAAAATTGGATGATTGGGTCCTATGATGAAGTAGAGAACACGTTGGAGGGGGAGAGGGAGGAAAAAAGAGACGAAGTGGTTGAACTAATATCTTAATTTTATAATGTAAAGACGAAAATTAAAAAAATAATAATATAAAGACACAAATGTGAGTTTTGTATATACAAGAACTTTGAGACAAAAACTTAAATATAGATCAAGAGACTAACATTAAAAAGATTTAAAGTGAAGACAAACTTTGTTTTTTGTACGAATATATGTATTTTGGGGAGGGGGGGGTTGGGTGGAAGTGGAATAATCTTTCATATAATCTCATGCAGGCATATATATAATTATATATATATAAATGGGACAAGATCCATAAACTCATAAAAAGCACTTAATTTTTGACACAATTTAGGGTGATCACGCTCGGCATATCCTCGAGTATTCCATTCAATTATGGCCGTCTGTGAGCAATATACATGCATTTACGTGCGTACGCGTGTTGCTTATGAACGGCCATGATTGAGTAAGATATTCATCTTCCCACAGCATTGCACCCACGACGTGTGCCTATATGCGGTAAAAGCTCATTAACAGTGTTTTTTGAACACCGTAAAAACCTTATTTTATTGTAGTGAGATATTCTACATATGATCAAAATTTTATCTATATCTATATGCATAGTTATTAAACCCGGACCGGTCATTGACTCGGTCTAGAGGTCGGGTCACCGGGTCATTGGTTCAACCGTCGGGTCACCGGTTGGACCAGTCATATAATTAAAATAATAATAAATAATTAAAATAATACCAAAAAATAAAATGTATATATTTAGACCTTAAATAATATGTGTTGTGAAGTTTTTCACATAAGTACTAAGTGGTCTAGTGGTTAAGAACTCCTTTGGGGTGTACATTCATGTTTCTAATTCTCATATACGTGAAATATAAGAATTTTTAAGTATTAGTATCGGTCCAACTAAACCGGTTTGCATCCGGTTCGCATAAAAAACCGGTGGTTTAAACTTGTTTAATCCGGTTCGTTTGAGTTGCATGCCATTCCGATCTAATTAAAAACCCGAACCGGTCTGGTGTCCGATTCACCGGTCCGGTCCGGATTAAATAGCAGTGTCTATATGTACGTGGGGGGATTTCAAATGCCTTTTTCTTTCTTCCTTTTTTCCTTTTTTTTTTTTGGAGGGGGGGGAGGATGTCCATACCAACCCCTCCCTCATGAGGATGATGGCATGGAGGTGGTCATTTTTGGTGGTGTATTTGTAAATGGTGCATCAACAATGTATCATTACAACTATAAATGGTGGTGGTGATCAAAGTATGAAAATATAATCATAATAATAGCAGATGCCATTAATTAACAATAGAAAAGAAAAGAGATGTAGTGACGATTGATGATCGATTGAACATTGGTGATTGTTGATCATTGGACATTATAATCCTGCGGTTAGTAAGAGCCAAAGCTTGATAAGTAACCTAATTGTATAATCGATTCACAAGAGCAATCGACGAATGATGACATTACATTAATCAAGTCCTACATAATAGGTTAAGTCAACATTAAACAAAGTTGATGTTCTAATCACGTGCTTCCAAATAATTATTTTTTAATTAAATTAAGAAACCCGCTAAACTTTAAAATTTTCCAGTATTTTTACTCACCAATTAGCTTACAATACTTGGGCAGAAATCACCTGACCCTCATAGACGGGAATCAATGAAAATGACCTGAGGAAAATTGTGTCACAACCACTGTTAACAAGTATTGAAAATAAGGTATTGTAATTTTGTCGTTGAGACCAGTATTTCGTCTTTCTCGCAGGAGACGTCGGGCGTCAGTTTTCAAAGTAATATCTTCTTAAAAAATTAGAGCAATGCTGCAGATCATCCCATAGAGATGCGATCAAGTCTACGCGCATGATGACTTATTCATCGTCCAACATTTTCTTGTAGAAAATAAGAAAAGGCCTATTTTCTAATTTTCAATACCTCTTATATATAAATGTGCACCATTGGCACAATTCCTCCTTTCGTAAAAGAGGGGGTGAAAACAAAACAAAAAAAAGGAGTGAAAATAGGTTTTCTCAAAGTTTATTTATGCTATGTTTGGTAGGGAGAATGGTAAAATGGGAGGAAGGAAATGTTAGAAGAATGGACTTTCTATCCCTGGGAAGAGAAGTCCTCTTTCTTTTCTGTGTGTTTGGTAGGATAGATGGAATGATAATTTTCATTTTTCCTCTTTTCCTTCTTTTGTGTTCGGTAGGATAGGTGGATAGATATTAAAAATTATGATTTTATTTTTCTACCTTCATATGTAAAAAAATGTGAGGGTAATATAATCATTTTAACAAAATCCAATATTTCCCTCCACCTTTCCCCCTAAAATTGAATGGGATGAGAAAATGGTGATTTGGGGTGATTCACTCTCCCCCTCCCCTTTCCCTCTTACCTAACACACCCCGGCCTTAACCCCTTTCCCGTCATTTTTTCCTCTTTCCCCTTCCATCCTCCCATAAATCCCTCGCACCTAAATCCCTCGTGCCAATCATAGGGTAGACTAATCAAGCAAATATTAATTTGTCCTTAACGGACGACTTGGTGAATGGGGGTGGTTGAACTGTTGAAGACCGGCCTCGGAGACTTCCAACTTCCAACCATTGCCTCTCTTATTCCAAGTTAATCCCAAAAATTAAGCCACCTTAATTTCTTTCTTTCCTCCCTTTTTTTATTTTATTTTTTCCCTTCTTCTTCTTTTATAAGTAGCAGCTCGCATATACACACACATGCACACACACATGTCCACTGTGACCCCAAAATCCCCTGCCCTTCCATGGAAGGCACGGCTGTTTCTGACCACGTTTACCTTCGCCGTCGACGCATCCCGCCGCTCCAACGGTACTATCAACCGCTTCCTCAGCAACTTCCTTGACCTCAAAGTCTCTCCCTCCAAAAAACCCATCAATGGCGTGACAAGCCTCGATGTCACCGTCGACCCCTCCCGCAATCTCTGGTTCCGCCTCTATATCCCCGCCGCCGAAGTTTCCGGTAGCCACGTCAGCCTTCCCGTGATCATTTTCTTCCATGGTGGCGGCTTCGCGTTCCTCGCCGCCGATTCGAAACCGAGTGACGACTTTTGCCGACGGCTCGCGGGTGAACTCCGCGCGGTCGTCGTCTCCGTCAACTACCGTCTCTCGCCGGAACATCGCTATCCTTGTCAGTACGAAGACGGGTTCGATGTGCTTAAATTCGTGGACGAAAGGGGTTTCGACGAGTTTTTACCGGTGAACGCGGATTTGAGCCGGTGTTTTCTCGCAGGAGACAGCGCCGGCAGCAACTTGGCACACCACGTGGCCGTTAAAGTGGGCGGGTACGACCAGCTTCGAGAGGTGAAAGTCATCGGACTCATGGCGATACAGCCGTTTTTCGGCGGGGAAGAAAGGACGGAGTCGGAGATGAAACTGGTCGGGATGCCGATCATATCGGTGGAGCGTACGGACTGGCTGTGGAAGGCGTTCTTGCCGGAGGGAGCTGACCGAGACCATCCGGTGGTGAATGTTTTCGGGCCGAAATCTGCCGATATCTCAGGGGTCAAGTTTCCGGCTACGGTGGTGTTCGTTGGCGGGTTCGATCCGTTACAAGACTGGCAGAAGCGATACTACGAGGGGTTAAAGAAATCTGGAAAAGAAGTCCACTTGATTGAGTATCCAAACGCGACTCACGGTTTTTATGCCTTCCAAGAATTCCCTGAATCTTCTTTGCTTATCACGGAATTGAGGGCTTTCCTGGAAAAGCAATCAGCTAAGAAATCGATGATCTAGGAGTTATTTCCATCTTAGGAAATTCTTAGGTACATTTCCTACTTTTGGGTGAAAATGCATGATGAGCCACACGTGTAAAGTTGAAGCATGCATATTTACATTGGCACCTATGTAATTTGTCTGGGAGACTACTAGGATCGAAAGGAGATATATTACCTTTCATTGTGTAGTCGGAATTGACTTTTCCTGATTTTATAGGGTTTTTCATGATCACCGAACCGTTTGGTTTATAAATGAATAGATAAATAAATAACCGTTGAATCATCAAAATTTTTGAAACATTAAAAACCGTACCTTACAAGAAAAAATCTAGAGAGGATCTAAGTCCAACCCATGTAGCCCAATAACTTATGAGAATATTAGATTCTACTTTAGGCAAAAAAAAAAAAAAAAGGAAAAAAAAATGAAAGAACAATAAATTTGAAATTAAAGGAGGTAAATTGATTAGCCTACTCATGAATGTTGGAGTATGTTAAAATAAATAAATGGAACGTAAGAGTATCACCATGCAGAAACCAAAATTAGATTGGCCACCTAATTAATTATTTACGACTCCTCACCTCACATTTTCTATATATGGGTCTAATTAAGTCACTTTCTCATATTAATTATATGTGATGAAATCTAAATTAATATATTCATGATTCATGTGGAACCTATGTAAGTCCCACTTGATGTGGACGAAATGATAGAAAAATTTTAATTATCGTCGCAAAATTTGAAAAAAATGGAAGATCCATTTTGCATTATATCTAAGGGATTACTTGGTTTGGGCAAACTCATTTTCTATCTATCAGGATTTGCCAAAAAATAAAACAAAAAAACAAAAAAAAAGCCCAAAAAAAGAAAAAAAACAAAACAAATAAAGTTATTTATTTAACCGTAAAGTTTAGTACACACTACAGTTTTATACTTTACAAAGCTTAAACTAATCAATCACAAGCTACAACTCTCTCTCTCTCTCTCTCTCTACAGTAAAGAAAGAATGAAGAGCAGGCATATTGTTAACTGAAGCAACCTACCAACAACTGAAAATTTATGAACTACAGCATATGACTCATTAACTGACCTAGGCATATCACTGTCAGTGCTGGAAAGATGCTGTACTACGGCTCTTGATGAATCGGGCTTAGGTGTCTCACAGTATCCAATGCCCGAATCCGGATCCACAGCATCTTCAAAACCACTGCTTGCATCATAACAAAGTCCCAAATTATTATAAAGCCTTAATTTCCTTCTCATTCTCCAAACCATTTCTTTCCCAAATGGTACCGGCCCGGTTAGCTGATTATCGTTGAGTCTCAGCTCATTAAGGTTCTTCAAGTCTCGAAAGCTCGCCGGAATTGAGCCATTCAAATGGTTCCCATCGAGGTGGATGACTCGAAGGCTAGGTAACCAGCCGAGTGAGGCCGGAATTGGTCCTTGCAAATTCATGTTTGATAGTACTAAGATCATTAAATCCTTCATCCCATCAAACCCGTTAGTGGGAATTGTTGTGGGCATTGGATTCCCTTTGATAACCAATGCTTGGAGAGAACCCAAGTTGCGGAGCGAAATGGGGAGTGGACCCGATAGGCGATTATAGCTTAGATCCATGAGAATCAAATTTTTCAGGCCATCGATCGAGTCGGGTATCGGACCGGAGAGACGGTTTCGGCTAAAATCCATTTTAATTAGAGAATGACAAGTTCCAATTGTAGGTGGGATAGAGCCGATGAGGTGATTTTGGTTGAGGTCTAAGACACTCAAAACGGGGAAGCTTAGACTGGGAATTGAACCAGTTAATCTGTTCCCACTCAAATCTAACGACCTTAGACCGGTGATCCGGTTCAGTGAGATAGGTATGGAACCGTTGAGATTGTTTTTGTGAAGATCAAGGACTTTTAAACGGGTGAGATTGCCCAGTTCGTTAGGAATGGGACCCACATGGCCATTCTCTCTAAGCACTAGGGTTTGCAGTGTGGGGCCCAACTGGCCCAAAAAGGCTGGGATGGTCTGAGGGTTGTAACTGAAACAACGGTAGAAAAATAGGGTCCTAATGTGTGGAAGCTTAAGGATGGATTGTGAGATGAATGACCGGGTCGGGTCGCACGTCGGGAAGGCCGTGTCGTCGGAGAGCGCTCCGAAGGATAGTGACACAACGTGGTAGACGTTCTCCTTGTCGGGCATGCACTCAATGCCGTGCCACCGGCCGCGGCACACGTCGGGGATTTCGGTGGCCCATTCGTTCCCGGTGGATTTCATGATGTCGTAGACCGCTTCTTGTTCGTGGGTGTCGGTCCGGGCCCCATTATTGTTCATGGAGAACTCCGTTTGGGGACCTTCGATGAGGGCCGACGGGGCACCGGAATCTGACATGATTACCGTGAATGGCATACACATAGGAAGACACATGAAAATTAGTGGTAGTGCCACTTTTTGTAGTGAGAAAAAGGGTACCATTTTGTGTGTATGAATGAGAGAGAGATGGAGTTGTTTTTTTGAGGGCTGGGGCTTATAAAGGTGAAGGAAGTGAATGGGAATGAGTCAGTTTGGTGTACAGAGGGAAGTAAGCTAAATATAGGTTGAGAGGAAGTGAATGAGATGAGTGAGGTTTGGTGTAGGTATTGAAGTGGGCTAATTATGGGGTCACGAGGATGCGGATGGATTGAAATAAATGGACGGAATTTTAGCATTTATGTGTTTCACGGGACTTTCCCCAATATTAGTTTGGGCTTTTGTCCGGTTTGGGGCGGTGCGTTCAAATTCTTATCGTTTTTGTCTTGGGTTTTCATCCTCTGAGACTCGGTTCTACATAGAGTTTATCTTGGATTTTAAATTATTAATGTCAAGTAGGACAATGACTCTATTCATGTTTCAAGAGATTATTCAATTAAAAGTTCAGTATCTCTGTTGGGAGGGGATGAAAAATCAGCTCATTTGCACACTTCTTTATGTAGAAGAAAAAAAAAAACATACACTAGACCAAATGGCGAGCGTCAATCCTTTTTACCTTCCGTTAACACATGAGAACAGACAATATGGTTTGAATTTCCTGCAAGCCCAATCCATTATTCTGTGTACTCATCAAATTGGACTCCTTCCATGACGGTGGAGAGTCTCCCTCCGTGTGAGGAGTCCCTTTTCGGAGGCTATCCCATTTCAATTAGCAAGCTGCAAGACTTAATAATTCCTAGTTCTAATACATGGAATATGAATTTAATCCCTTACATTTTTCCTGAGCAATATCTAGGAAGATTTTGGGCATTCATGTCTCAATTAAGGACTTGTGCGTTAGGGTTTTTCCTCTTATATTAGTAGTATTTACTCTTTTAGAGTAATATTTTTTTATTGCAATGGACGGTCTAGTAAAATTTAGATCATTCATACCATGTGGATCCCACGTATTTTGATGGGTCCCACATGATGTAAAGAGTTTAAATTTAATCGGACCACCCAATAAATGAAGAGAATCTCTTTATTCAACACACAAAACGACAAAAGGAAAAAAATAAATACTACAGTTGGGCTTATAAATAACACTGGAAAATGCCAAAATTTTTGTGGACGTTGTTGAGCCTCTCAAAAGGGCTTTCCCTCTTTGTGAGCGAACTGTTTGAATTTTGAAATAGGAAATGGTCTGGCCGTAATTTTAATTTAATTTCTTATTGTTTATTCATCTATCTATTTTTGTAGAATTGATTAGTAAAAGGAGAAACATTAGTGAGGGGTGTATACGGATTTTCTAAAGTTGGTTAGGTTTCCTATCAGGGAAATTATTATAAAAAAAAAGGTTTGTTAATTAGGTTGGGTCCGCATGCATGTAAGTATGTAACCATCTAAACCTTAGTTTCAAGTTTCAACATTCCTATTAGAATCTCCTCATTTTTTTCTAGAGGAAGTTGAGCCACCCTTTGGACTTCCAAGTCATTTATGTTTACCATACAGGTGCATCACATCATGAAAACTTAAATGTGACAACCACGCGCCGATGATTAGAATTTCAGCTTTCTATGGCATCATTTGGTTGCATTTATTTTACAAATTTTTTTGCTTTCGAAAGCAAAAGGTTGTAAAAGCGAAAAACACTGTTTGGTTAGAGAAAATAAAAAGGCCTTATAGAAAGCAAAAAGCAAAATATTTGATTTTAAGTAAAAGCTATGAAGATTTGCTTTTAAAAGTCATTTTTATCTTTTGGACAAATTTGACCTTAACTCGAAAAATTTACGACCAAGAAAGGTTGTGCATGTGCTAGGCTTCTGTTTGGACAACGATGATTCGGTAGAGTTTTCCATTACATCCAAAAAATCACCGGTGCAATCAATTTTACCAAACACATTTTTGCTTTTGTGGCTTCTACTTAAAAACAAAAAGTAAAAAAATAAAAAATGACTTTTACTATTTAAAAAAAAATCTTTTAAAAAGTACAATTAAACTGTTATCTTTTTATTTTTGTGAGATTCGAATATAGAGCTAACATAGAAATGAGACTTACGTGTTGGGACTCGTCACATGTAGGTCTAACCTTACTCTAAGTACTTTTATTTATTTATAAATTATTATTAAATTGTAATAACTCTTGTGTGTCTTTATTTATTGACCCATTTAAGGTATACTTAGTAATCGGACCGGCTCGGGTTAGACTGACAAGTGCTCAACCCGAACGTGAGCCAATTGTAAGGGGGTCAAGAAAGTGGAAACCTGAACCCAACCCATGTTGGCTCAAGTTGACTCGCTAACCTAGTAATCGATTAAAAAATTAATTAAAATTAAAAAATAATAGAATAAAATTATGATATATTTAATCAGTTAAAATTAATTAATCTATCAACTAATGATACTAATTCGGTTGTAACTGCATTGGTGGCCGTCTGAGTTGGGAGTTGATACTCAGCGTGGTCATGTTTGTGTGGGTCGGATTCGGTTGGCCTGGTTAGAAGTGACCCATAAAATCTTCAACCTCATTGTACTGGGTAAGGTTCGCGGGTCTGGGTTGGGATTTGCCAGCCCTGAACCAAGGATGTTAGGGAATGGCTATTGCAACCCCTCATTCTTATCACCCTACCCCCTATTCTTTAGGTTTTTAAGGTTTTATACAAAATATAAAAGGTTTTTATGAACACCGGCCATGATGTCCATTAGAAAACATCATTTTGAATAATTTTGTATAAAAAAGTTTTTCCTAAATTTATCGTTTAAATATACTTTTTAGCCATTTATAGCATTTATTTCATTTTTTGTTAAAAAGTCTACTTAAATAATAGATTTTAAAAAAACTTTCTGCTACAAAGTTGTTCAAAATGATGTTTTCTAGTGGACCAAGAGACTGGTTTTTGCAAAAACCTTTTATATTTTTCATAAAATCTTAAAAACTAAAAAAAAAGAAAAGGATGGGGTTATAAGAATGGGGGGTTGCAGTAGCCGTTCACAAAATGTTATCCTTCGCAATGATTGTTATGGGCTGATTGTCATTGGGTGGACTGAGTTTCAATCAGCCACCCAACCAATGCCTCAGCCCATTCAAATAAGTTTTAGCCTTTTTTATCAAACCCCCCTTTCGTTTTGGTTTTTAAGATTTTATGCAAAATATAAAAAGTTTTTACAAAAACCAGCATGATGTTTACTAAGAAACAATAATGCTAGATGGGACGAAAGTTGGGGAACGACACTAGGGACGACTAACGTTGTTAAGTTTAGACGTTAGTGCTTATATTCCATTCAAGGAGTCCCTATATATTAGGAATCATAGGGGGAACGTGGGCTTGAAGGTTTCTGCCTATATTCCATTAAAGTAATCCCTATATATAAGGAATCAATAGGGTGGGAACGTGGGTCATGAACTTTGCTACTTATATTCCATTCATTGAATCCCTAAATACAAGGAATCATAGGGGAACGGAGGGGGTGTTATCTTAATGATTTTTTGCCTCCTTTTTTGTAGGACTTACATCTCACCCAAATCAGCAATTGGTTTATATTGGTTTTCCTTTTCTGTTATGTGCATATCATTATTTGACGTCAATTGTGTTTGGCATCGCGAGAGTTTGTATTTGGAGTTTTGCTTCATCTTCAGAAATTTGAAGTTTTCCGACATTAGAATCTCAACAACTGCCATAAGCAAGGTTCGTTTATACTGAAAAACTCTTCATTTTTTTTTTTAATTTGCCGGCAGTTGGTGCTAGTGGGTGAGCAATATTACGTAGGTTGATTTACAAGAGACTCCGACAGATTTGCCAAACAAATGCAGCTCTCTTTGTAAAATTTTCAAGATAATAACAAGTAGTTTAAACAATTATTCATGTTATCTTGATAGCACAACGTTAGAATATGAAACTTGATGAAGTGATATGTATTCCGTTTGTAAAATTTTCAAGATAATTTCCAGAAGATGGAACAAAATATTGTATGGATAGATATGCAAAACAGGTGCACTTTAATTATCGGATTTTTCAAGATAAATTACGCAAGTGGAAACAAAGTATTCATGTCATATTGATTACACATACTTAAAGAGTTGGCGTGGATAGATATGCTAATCAAATGCAATTCCTTTGGTAAATTTTTCAAGATAAATTTAGAAGTTTAAAAAATTATCCATGTTATCTTGATCGTACAGTATAAGTTGGAACATGTTTGTCTTTAAGCACTATGTATATTTTTGTGTTATAGATAATGGATAATAGGCCGTTTGTGGGCGATGTGAAAGGATCAAATGAGCACGATAGTTACAGGGAGCTTGGTGTGGACATGGGTTTGTCAACTGAACAAGAGGTACGCTTTTTTTTAAGTTATTTTTGAAACTTTTATTTCAGTTTGATTATCTTGATTATGCACAATACCAATTTTTTCCCCTGTTGGATTCATGTTGATACATGTTTGTTTTTAATCACACAACATTTGTTTTGTGTTATAGGTAATGGATACTAGTGCGTTTGTGGGCTATGCACAAGGATCAGATGAGCACGATGGTTATGGAGAGCCTGCTATGGACATTGGTTTGTCGAGTGAACCACAAGTACACTTCATTTTCATTATCTTAATTAATTTTTACATCCCCACTTCAATACGGAATGAATTCTAATACTTATTTATATGTGCATATTATAGAATATGGATCAGGTCGAATTTGTGGAGGGAGAACAATGTGAAGAGCCAAAAGTTGGCATGGTTTTCAGTAGCGAATATGATGTACGTCAATTTTTTTAGTAAATTTGCTGAGAAAGAAGGTTTTGGAATTAAAAAATGCAGTGTGAAGTGTGATCAAGATGGTGTTGTAAAGTATTTTTGTCTAGCTTGCTCGCGCAATGGCAAACATTTATCAAAAGGAAAAAATCCTTTAAATCCTAGACCTTCTGTCAAATCGGGATGTAAGGCCAAGATTAATATTGTTGTGAGAAATGTGTGCGATTATGTAATTTCTAAAGTTTCGCTCATACATAATCATGGATTAAGTCCTGGTAAGTCTCGACATTTTCCTTCACACAGGATTGTAGACCCAACATCTAAAAGAATGTTAGAGCTTAACGATAGGGCTGGGATTCCATTGGTTAAAAGTTATAGAGCACTTGTAATTAGGAATGGGGGCTATGATCGTGTTAATTTTGGTGAGAGGGATGCTAGGAATTTCATTGCAGAGTCTCGGGATTCTAGGCTGGGAGTAGGAGATGCTGAAGCTGTTTCTAATTATTTCAAGAGGATGCAAAAACGGAATCCTAATTTTTACTATGTACTTGATTTCGATGAGGATGGTCGTTTGAGGAATTTGTTTTGGGCCGATGCGAGGTCTAGAGCTGCATATGAATCGTTCTCGGATGTTGTTTCGTTTGATACAACGTACCTGACAAATCGTTATAAAATGCCATTTGCACCTTTTGTTGGAGTAAACCACCACGGTCAGTCCATTCTCCTTGGTTGCGCACTTTTGTCATGTGAAACCATTGACTCGTATATTTGGCTGTTCAGGTATGTGATTCATATTACATAGAAGTTACATAGTAGGGTTATGTTATGTTATTATTTTTAAGATAAGTTTAGATAGTTTATGTTATTATTTTTAAGATAAGTTTAGATTAATGGGCGTGTGTTTTCTATCTTATTTTTTTGCAGGTGTTGGTTGGAATGCATGTCATGGCGTGCGCCAAAAGCTATTGTCACTGATCAGTGCAAGTCAATTCAAGCTGGAGTTGTAGAGGTTTTTCCAAGTACCCGACACCGTCTTTGTTTATGGCACATAATGAAGAAGATACCAGATAAGCTGAGTGGGTTCAAGGAGTATAAAAGGATAAAAAAAACAATGAAATATATTGTATATGAATGCTTGACATTGAATGATTTTGAGGGAAAATGGGAGGAGATGATTGATGATTTCGGGCTACATGAAAATGAATGGCTGCATTCGTTGTATAAGGATCATAGTAGATGGGCACCCGTATTTGTTCGACAATCATTTTGGGCTGGTATGTCAACTACCCAACGTAGCGAAAGCATGAATGCTTTCTTCGACAAGTATGTGAATTCGAGTACAACGTTGAAGCAATTCGTTGAGCAGTACGATGTCGCACTGAAGAGTAAGATCGAGAACGAAAGCATTGCAGATTTTTCTTCCTTTACATCTACAATACCGTTGATTTCAGATTTTGAGTTTGAGAAACAGTTCCAAAGTGCATATACGCATGACATGTTCAGGGAATTTCAAGCAGAGATAGGGGGTATGCTATATTGCAATGTTAGTTATATTGGGTCAAACGGGCACACTTCAACTTACCAGGTTTGTGATGTTTCTAAGGGGAAAGATGGAACTTCAAAGACAAAAGTCTATAATGTCTTGTCCAATGAACACAAGTTTGAGGTTTTATGCCAATGTCATTTGTTTGAATTCAAGGGTATTATTTGCAGACATATTTTGAAAGTGTTAATTGCAAAGAATGTTACTCAAGTTACATCAGAATATATACTTGATCGTTGGAGGAAGGACATTAAGCGATCTCATAATTTTGTTCGAAATTGTTACGAAGACTTTGATAGCCCTGAGGAGCAAGTTCGTCAAGATAGCTTATTTTATTTGTCTAATAAAATTTCAGAGATGGCAATTAAATCTGATGACATGTATGAGTTTG
This sequence comes from Liquidambar formosana, assembly GCA_039720395.1. NCBI lineage: Eukaryota > Viridiplantae > Streptophyta > Magnoliopsida > Saxifragales > Altingiaceae > Liquidambar > Liquidambar formosana. The sequence continues at coordinate 15,047,123 of CM077826.1, forward strand.
CGAAGAAAAAGTTGGAAGAATTGCATGAGGATATGGTGAATCACAACTGTAACACGACTGTCGATGAGGAAGATAGCCCTTGTATGAGGATTCGATCACCATTGCAAGTACGTAGCAAAGGTCGCCCACCATCCAAAAGGCTTGAATCGAATAAGTACAAGTCAAGCGGCAACAAGGGTAGTAAGAGTGTGTGTGCTTTTGATGTTAGTAGTTCTGCTCCTGTTTGAATTTTTTTTTTTTTTTTTTTCCGTTTGAAAGTTTATATTCAAGAATTAAGTACTCTGTTTATGAACAAAAATTATGGTAATTATTGTAAGACCACAATAATTTTAAAGTACGACTTTTGAATTTATCTTAATATTTCTGGATAGTTTGTTAATTCAGTAATTTTATTTTTATTATAATGGGAGCAGGACCAAAAAAAACCACACAAAATGCAATTTAGCGTGGGTACACAATCACGTTTGCGTTGGCTGTAGGTGTTTATGCATCTCTTGTTAGGAGCACAGACTGAAAAGAGGTCACACTTTTATAATTATCTTAATTGTTAGTACTATTTGTTAAATGAGTTCGAATTATCTTAAACCAGTGCAACAAAATCAAATGCAACACAAGGTGGGGACACGACCAAGGTTGTCTGTTTTTTTTTTAATTCTGTGTCAGTGTATGTCTTCCACAGTCGTAGAACTTAGATTTTATCTTAATTGTTATATTAGATTATAAAATAGTCCCAATTATCTTAAATTATTGTAGGTGGACCTTAAGGCAACAACTTATTCACCAAATGAGGCACATGTATTATGTTGTACCAATTATCTTAAATTAAATTCAATTTTGGGGAGTGCATACAAGCTAAGTAATGATTCCAAGAAAAAAAAATTAACACAAGCCAATTATCTTCATCAACAGTGTACAGTCGTAGACTGATTCCAAGAAAGAAACAAAAAATTAATAACTAGTTAACTGAGATCAAAAAAATTGATGTATCCTTCAAAAAAATTGCTAAATATCCTGTCCTATAGGTGCTAACAAAATAAGTTATGATTAGTCTTTAATTGGTTATAAGCAGCCTATCCCCTTGCCATCATCAACAGTGTGGTTGTCCAACAATTGATGTACCATTTCTGTGCGAATCTGCAAACATTCTTCCTTTGTGAGAGCACTTTTTATGTCATCGCCACGAGATATTTGCCTCATAATATAACACACTATAACCCCACAATCAAGGCTGAAAAGGTAAAAATGTAATATAATTAATATAAAAAACGGCTTTCTTGTTTTCCATATCTAATTGATTAATTGAAGAAATGATTAATATCACTTACGAGCCAGGTTGTTGTTGTGGACATTTGTAATGGACGACAAATTTCATGCGCGTCAGCTCGTTTGTGTAAGTGCCATGTCTCTCCATATAGCCCTCCACATACTCCTTCTTTTGTTACAGAAAAATTAAGATAGTAAACTATATTATAATATTGAAGTTCCAGTAGCATTTTCACTAGTAATGTGTTGTAAAAAAATTTGTTACCAATTTAGAAGCATATGTTCGATGAGTTTCAATGGCTGCCCTTCGTCGGGGGAGCAACGAGTTGTAGTACCTCCACACAAACTTCATTGTGTCATACACGAGACATGAAAAGTGGTTATCAGCTGCAATTGGGAAGACCATATATTTGTAGGGTAAGCCCAGAAATATCTGATTATCCACAAACTCATTCTATTTTCTCCCAGCCTTCTCATCTGAAATCATTGACTGCCTCAAAATACAATATCAGCACTATTAGTTGACCATCATTTTTATATATGTTTGATTATGTGTTCATGAAAAAATTTAATGTAGACTTCTTACCCAGCATAGGCTTGATAAGAAAAATGCTGGGACATCCCCCCTATTAAAATGCATATATTGTTCACGCCAAATGATAGATGCATACGCATCAACAATCTGTATTGATCACATTTCATCAACGTCACATAGTTTCAGTTTATTATAAGATAACTTTTATTTATAACAAATGAACAGTGAAGTTGGCATTAATATATATCAATATATATAGTGAAAGTCCTACCGCAGTGCTAATTGATTGGTCATTCCAAAGTTGCTCCAAGTCTTCCAAGTACACACCATTAATCTCTCCACGACCTACAAGTGCACTGCACATTTAACATGTCCAACATATTAAATGAAGAGAAGACAAACCAATAATTAAGATAACTATAAACGAGGTTATAACTACAGCACTATATATCAATATTGGCTAGTTTCACAATTCAAATATTCTATACTTACGTGCCATTATCCAACGACAACAAATTTGAAATTTTCACCATATCTCCCTCAGTCAGGTGTCTACTGATTTCAATAATTGGCATCTTCAAGTTGGTAGATTCAAATGTATCCTTTGTTTGTTCCATATTGTCAACATCTACCACTTCTGTTTCTAAGTCCATTGTTGCTTCCACTGCCTTTTCTTTACCTCTTTCAGATAATCTTTGGGCCTTCCTTGGAATGTTGTATTCAAAATCAGGGTCAACGTTCCCTTTTCTTATTCTTGTCTTGATGCCAGCTATCATCGATCTCTGCTTGATTTCTTCATTCTCTTGGCGCACCTTTTGCAGTTCTGAGGTAAGGGCATCCACTTTTGAATTTAGGGAATCAACTTTTGCATTTTGCTCATCCACTTCCTTAGTTTTTGAGTGCAAAAGTTGATTCATTTTTTCAATTTTAGCTGCTGATTCAGTTTGTAGAACAACAAGAGGTTGTGTTACCATTTGGCACACTTCTTCTTCTAGTTGTTCATGCAAATCATCATTTGCAGCTTCACATTTATTGGCAGCAGATAGCAAACATTCTTTTTCTTTTTCCAAATGAATTATCTTCAATTCTAGATCCCTTTTTTCAACCTCCAACTTCTTGATTTGTTCCTCTAACTCTGAATTTTTTTTATTGAGCTGCAATTTTTCTTGCACAAGATTTTCCATTGCATTCTCTAAAATATTACTATTTTCTGTCAGCTCGTCCACTCTTTTTTTCAGCTGAGATGCTTCTGAGGGGGCATGATCACCTAATCTATTGATTGCATATGTCCCTTTTGTTGACTTTCGCATCTCACTTGCATCTGTGAAGACAACCGGGCTCCTACTAGCCTTTGTTTTTTTTCTATGTTGGACCTTTGTCTGCACCATAGCTTCTTCTCCCATTTCCTCTTCTTTTATCTCCAACTTTTGATCCATCATGTTTCTCAAAGCCTCCATTTTTTGGATCTCATGCATGGTTGGTTTCAATTCTTGAACACTTACCTAATTTTCAATAGACATTAATATCATTCATTAGAGAATGGATGTGCATATCTTAAATTTTTAGACACTAACATGTAGCAAATTTATAATGACATATTAAGATAATTTATATCTACAAATCAAAACAGGCAACAAATTTATACCTTCTCTTCTTTTATTCTTGACAAATTAAGTATGCTCAAAATGTCATGCAGTTTTCGCAAATCCCATTTGAGGAATCTAGGGAACATTCCTACGTGTTCTGCTTTTAGTATCATTGTGTGTTCACATAACCAATACTGGGAAAAAAAAAAACACAATAAATATGTGTTATATATAAGCAAATCATTTTGTAACATTTACAAACATTTATCATTTGTTTATGGTAAAGAAACTCAGACTCACCAACAAAATTATAACACATCCAGCCACACTCGTAGGTTTCGTATGCTTCCCACATAAGTGACCACTTACGTGTTCTAATATCTCATTACTCCATGCATAATTTTTCATTTCACCCAGATCCTCAACTGTGCTACAAAGCTCCCAACTTACATGTTGCCCAGAAGACGAGAAAAGCAAATTGATGAAGATATACAAACAACAAAGTCGCACAGTGTCTTCTACATCCACATTAGTCACCCCTTTAGCAGCTTCAACTATCTTGTTCTTTATAACAGGACCTTCAAGCTTTTCTCGATGATTGAACCTTCGTGAGTAAAATTGGGATTCGCATTGTTTAATTGTTGGAACATTTTTCAATTTTGTTTCCCCTGAAACAATTCCAAATACGAGAGCAATGTCGGTCTCTCGCAATGGAATGTACACTCCACCTATCTTAAATTGCTTCATTTTTCCATCAAATGTTTGGATGATGCGCACAACATCATCGTCATATTTTCGGCAAGCTTTCACTTCAATTTTGTTGAAGATAAAAGCTTCAAACATATACCAAAAAGGGGTTATCTTGAAAACTTTGATATGCCTCTCGGTTAACTTCAATTCCCGGAAAAATTCAAATAGTGCAACCAACTTAGATCTATATTGTGGGTAGTAATTTTTCCCCTTTCTTGGGTTTAGACTATCTACCCCACCTACATAAATGAATAAACATGATTACAAATATATACACACAAGCATCTGTTTTCATTACATATCCAATTACGTTTTGCTCAGACAGGGGTTTTGAACAAAACTTTAAGATAACACCACACAACAGGCATAGATAAGCAGCAAAGTTATTAGTAAAAAAATTTAAGATAACACCACATAACAGGCATAGATAAAAAGGTTTTATTTTGAAGAACCAAGTCAGTCGATTGATTTATTGCATAGCTGAGACTTTTTGTTTGTCCTTGGTATGCAATCGATCAATTCATTGCAGAAATCAACCAATTGATTAATACGCTGCAACACATGATTGGTCTCAGCATATCTTAGCCCACTACCGATCGATTAATGGATTAGATTGATCAATAAATCAACTGGCTATAAGATTTTTGTTTTTTTTTTTAATTATGTTCACAACATGCAATCATAAACTTTGAATTACAAATATTTGAGTTTTATTTTCTACAGATCAAAACAGAAAAAATTTACAAATATTTGACCTAAACTAACGAATGCAGCCATAAACTTTGAATTAAACTAAAGGATGCAACAGCTAGCATTCTTTGAAAATTCATTTTTTTCTATAGACGATGGGGGCTTTGTTTGAAATTTATCTGAATGTATCAAGTACACATTTTAAGATAATAACCAGACAGTGGGTTAACAATGCAGGGGAGGTGGTGAAACTACCCACTGTCTGCTAAATAACTACAGTTCAAGATTATCCTACAAAAAACACACAGTGGGTAGATAAAAATTCCAATTTATCTGAATGTAAGAAGTACACATTTTAAGATAATAATCAGACAGTGGGTTAACAATGCAGGGGAGGGGGTGAAACTACCCACTGTCTGCTAAATAACTACAGATCAAGATTATCCTACAAAAAACACACAGTGGGTAGATAAAAATTCCAATTTATCTGAATGAAAGAAGTACACATTTTAAGATAATAACCAGACAGTGGGTTAACAATGCAGGGGAGGGGGTAAAACTACCCACTGTCTGATAAATAACTACAGTTCAAGATTATCCTACAAAAACCACATAAGTTATCCGAAAAATGTTAAGATAACACATTTTAAAATGTTGCTGATGCTTCATTTGTTTACTTTTGAGCTCTAAACCCTGCCTTTAATCCCCATGTATTCTCAGCAACCAAAAGGAGAAAAATGAATATATCAAGCAAATAAATATGTCCTCATGCTGTTATGGTGATCAAATCATTTTGATTAACAGCAGGTCATTAAGTACTGGCATGACTATCAAATTGTGGAAAACCTCTTTCAACAGTGGTTATTACAGGATATGGAAGTAATGAAGTTGACAAGAGCCTGGTTAAATTACTATACTTTTGCAAGATATACTTCATGGAATAAAAACAGCATCAGTTTTTTCAATTTTGTGTCTCTTAATTTCTTTCCTAATGCATTCTGATCTTGCTGAAAGGACCTAATTTCTTAACTGCATGATTATGGTCAAGGGCTCAAGGCTATTAACTCAAGCTTTGCATGCAGCTATCCACTAACTTTCCTATCATTAATCAATTTTTGTAATTTTTTTTCCCAGGAAGCAGCTAAATATCGTGACGAGCTTAAGGAAATTGCACCGCACTCTCTCCTGAAATGTTCAAGTGATGCAACAACCTTGGTATGTTAACAATCTGATTTTTTAATGACGACTGCCTAGTGTTCGGTGACTCATGTCGTTTAGAAGGAAAAATGCTGTTACCATTTTATTGAATTTTCTTAAATATAGTTTCATTTCCATCGTATCATGCCTATATCACCCTTCAACCAAAGAAATGGAAAAAAAATATTGTCATACCATAATATCTTGATTGGTATGTAAATGGAAACTTTGTAAGCATTATATATAGGTTTTATATAAGGATCGTGTTCCTTCTTGTGTCTTACACCTATTGACCCTTCCAACTTAAAAATTTATCTTGAAAATTGATTCATTTGCATAGATAAGTCTACTTGGTAGGAAAAAAAAAAAATTAATAGATTGGGGAAAGTTTAACAAAGATTATATTATCTTTAAAAAAAATTATGCACCTTTCACCATGTGCACATTTTAAGATAATAATCAGACAGTGGGTTAACAATACAGGGGAGGGGGTGAAACTACCCACTGTCTGCTAAATAACTACAAATCAAGATTATCCTACAACAAACACACAGTGGGTAGATAAAAATTCCAATTTATCTGAATGAAAGAAGTACACATTTTAAGATAATAACCAGACAGTGGGTTAACAATGCAGGGGAGGGGGTGAAACTACCCACTGTCTGATAAATAACTACAGTTCAAGATTATCCTACAAAAACCACATAAGTTATCCGAAAAATGTTAAGATAACACAAAAATTTATCTTGAAAATTGATTCATTTGCATAGATAAGTCTATTTGGTAGGAAAAAAAAATAATTAATAGATTGGGAAAAGTTTAACAAAGATTATATTATCTTTAAAAAAAATTATGCACCTTTCACCATGTGCTCCTCAATGGGTTCGCTTTGAATATGGCTTCAGATATTTGGAAATTGCTCTGCACAATAATGAAAATTGAATAACTGACGCACATAGCTATGTTATAATGTTATGAAGATTAGGAATACAAAAATTTTGAATTCAAATCTTAAACAAAAAATTTATAATCAAAGGTGTCAAATTCATGCAAATTCATGTCATATTATAGTCCCTTTTGTAGGAACTACAATCAATTCTTGTACATGGCCTCTTACGAATACAAAAATTTTGAACTACAATCAATTCTTGTCAGATTATCCTGCAAATTCATGTACATGGCCTCTTAGTTTCGTACTTTTATTCTCAATCGCGAAATGTAGATATTTGCCAATCAGAAGAAACCAACAAATATTCAAAAAAAAATTTAATTAGGAATGTACAAAAGTTTGATCATATAAACAAGATAAAAGCCACAGTTTTTCTTCTATGTTGTTTAAAAACAAGAAAAAAACCCAAAGATTTTGAATTGTGGTAACCAAATTAAACGGAGTAAAGTTGTTTGGAAACCCCATATTCTGGAGAAACAAAAATCCAAACGTGATTCAAGATCAAAAATCACTAATTTCCCCTAAAAAATCCTATCTTTTTTGTTGCTTCCTCCTCGTTCAATGGCGTGTCTGATAACACCCCAAAACCCCTGTTTTGCCGTTCCAATCGTCACAAACACTACGTCAAAATCACTAATGTAGTATTGTTTGCTCTACCATTTCAGATAATTTCATGTTATCAAACAGACACCCAAACGTGATTTAAGATAAAAAAACACAAAACTTCCCCTAAAAAATCATACCTCTTCTGATGCTTCTCCTTGTTCAATTCCGTTTCGGAGATCCCCTGTTCTGCCGTCCCAAATAAACCAAGTTCTGTTGCCTCCTCCTCCTTCAATGGCATGTCTGATAACACCTCAAAACCCCTGTTTTGCCGTTCCAGATAACCTCCCACCAGACCTGATCTACCGTTTCAGATAACTACGTATTATCAAACAAAAACCCAAACGTGATTTAAGATAAAAAAACTTAGAACTTCCCCTAAAAACCGCATACCTCTTCTGATGATTCTCCTTGGTCAATGGCGTTTGAGATAACCCCTGTTCTGCCGTCCCAAATACTCCTTCAATGGCGTGTCAGATAACACCTCAAAGCCCCTATTTGCCGTTCCAGATAATATCCCACGAGCTCTGCGCTGCCGTTTCAGATAAGTCGATTATATCAAACAAGCATCCAAACGTGAATTAAGATGAAAAAAACCCTAACATTCCCTAAAAAAACCTACCTTTTCTGATGCTTCTCCTTGTTCAATGGTGATGCTTTTCTGTGCTTTTCAAACAACTCTATGCAAGGCGTTGAGAACCCCTTTCAGATACGACGTTGCTCTCCGACGGCGTCGCTTGTTTAGAGGTGGAAGACAACCACGGGAACATAGTGAGGTTATTTAAGAAAAAAAACCCAAATCAAAACCCTAAAAAATCATACCTTTATGTGTTTCAGATAACTCGTTCTCTTCTCTTGAAAACTCATTTCAGATAACCCGCGAAACCAGGGATTTCCTTTTTGAACGTATATTGGTGGTGTTAACGGGGTTAATAGGAAATCCCCAATCACGTTCAATTGCCGTTATTCGTCCCAGGTTCGGCATGTATGGGTCGGCCCACCTATCACTACTGTTACTAGAAAACATCATTTTGAAATTTTGAATAACTTCAAAAAAGGAAGTTTTTCAAAAATTTATCATTTAAGTAGACTTTTTGGCAAAAAATAAAATAAAGGTTATAAATGGCTAAAAAGTCTACTTAACCGATAGATTTTGGAAAAACTTTCTTATACAAAGTTGTTCAAAATGATGTTTTCTAGTGAACAATGCGATCGGTTTTTGTAAAATTTTTTTATATTTTTTCATAAAACCTTAAAAATCTAAAGAATGTGGGGTATGATAAGAAATGGGTCTCATTGTGCCAATAGTAATTCATCACTTATGTTTTGCTAATGCCGATAATAATTTAATTTTTTCAATTATTGGTCGTATGAGACAACTGTATGTTATTTTATAATTAATCTAAAGATATTTTGTTACCTTGGAGAAATAGATATACCTTATAAAAGTTTTAAGAATTGCATTTAATTAATAAATTAATTTATTAATGAAATTTATCATACCCCCCATTCTACAACTTATCGATTTAAGTAGGTTCAAGGCCACCCTTTGAACCCCAAGTCTCTCGCTCAATACCCATGGGCAGAAAATGTGCAACTAATGCTATTCATTTAGATTAAAAGGAAAGGGATACCACATTTTATCATTAAGTCGATTCAAGATCACCTTTCCAGCTCCAAATCTCTCCTTTCTTGGAGATCAAAGATAGATACCACCAATACTATTAGATTGGTGATAATTTATGTTGTCAAAATGATATTGGATCATTTAAGACGTTCGATTTCAACAAAATACGGTATTGATTTAATCGACTGACGGTTCCTCTAGAAACGGAATTTTAAGTGGACAGATCTTTCAGCATTTTAAAACACAAAAGGATTGCCCAAAGTTAGAATTTTTCCTCATATTTAGTGACTAAATAAAAGCACTTATTACCGTGAAAAATATGACAAATCTGTTGATTTAATAATAGACCCACTTCACAGATTCTCCATAGATTCTCTGAAAGTGCCAAATTAGGTCTCTAAATCACCCTCACTCCGCTTGGGAAACCCTAGGGTTCCCAACACGTGAAAAAAACAAAACGCTCGGTTACCATCAGCATATGCCACGTGTCATCAATTTAATGGTAACCTTCCACTAGGTTTTTTTTTTTTTTTTTTTTTTTTTTTTTTGTCTTAATGCATGGGGTCTTTCTCTCTTAAAAGGCACATCACATGTATCCTGTACAGAGAGAGAGAGAGAGAGAGAGAGATGAGAGGGGGTTATATTTTTCACAACTCACAAGTAATGGTTGTTGCACAATGTAATTATCAAATATCAATTAATTGAAATTATCAATTAAGGATTTATGTTCAAAAGTGTGACAATATGTTTTGTGTCCGCCATTTAAATCATTCAATTGAAGACAACCTAATCAAAACCGAGCTGGAAATCTCCAACATAATTCCGACCCATTGTTAACAAGGTAATCCAAAACCCATCAATAACACTATTAAAATTTTATTTAAATAAAAAACCGATTGGGTTGGTTGGGCTTGGCTTGGGTGGCCTAACAAAACTAAAAACCAGCACTTCTCACTAATTTAGATGTTGCATGTGACATGTGTCTTACCATGGAACAAATTAAAGGACCTTACGTACAAGATTTCATTATGAAATGTCACCTAATTTGATCACGAACTGATTAAAGTTCGATTTTATTTTTCATTAAATAATGTGCAAAATTTTTTGTTGACTTTAGTTGGTGTGCATGTGTAGACCCATTTAACAAATTTTCAAAAATTTATATTAGTGGGATATATCAAATATGACCAATATGAGTCTAACAAATCTAAAATAATAAATATAGACTTTGAAGTTTGTAGTGAGATGCATCTGTTATTATCAACATTTAACGTTGTAACTTGAGTTTACGTAATCTAGATGATTGGCCGTAGTGGTGGGTGGTCTCCAGTTATTTATTTATTATTATTTCAATTAGTTAATAGAGATGAATTCTAATTTATTAATTAATGTTTAGGATAAATTTTGTCGGTCTCTAGATTAGAATTAGAGAAATGAAAATTTTTCAGGACCCCTTGTGTGGGTCTTTAATTATTATTATTATTTCTAATAGTTTGATTAGTGTACTCCCTTTTTAAATGATTTTTTTAATAGCTGAGAAATCTTGAATGACATTTAATAATAAAAACTCATTTGATTTGGTTGTTTTCATATAAATTACTACTCTCTCTGTCCCACAAAGATAGGCCATATTTGCTATTTTTCTTGTCCCAAAATGTTTGTCCACTTTGAAAAGTCGAATTATATATATATATATATATATATACTAGATATAGCACACGTGCGTTGCACGTGAATATTTTTAAATAATATTAGTTATACAAAATAATAAACATAAAGATTTTATATTTTTTCAAAAAAGATAAAGTTTAAAATTTGAAAGTACAACGAAAGATTAAAAACTCTTTAGATATATATATTCATAATTTTTTTTTTCTTCATAAAACGGAATATTTAAAGAGTTTATATTCGTATATATTATCATACAACTTGATAGTTGCTCTAAAAAGGAATTTGAGTAAAAATCTAACTTTAATTTATTAAGAGTTTGAATTAAAATCTAACTTTCATTTGTTACCAAATGATAAGAATGTTTATTATGTATTTCAATTAAAGGAAGGGTAGATATGTATTTTTTTTATTAAAATAAGGGTATATTGGTCGTTCAAAAGTTTTTTTGAGATTCAACCTTTTATAGGTAGTATAGATTTGCAGAGTAAAACTTACCAGAAAAGGGAGAAGTCCTCATTAATGGAAAAAGTGGAAAGAAGGTTGAAACTACTCTTGATGGAGAAAGTGGAATTTACAATCCGACTGTTTATTTATTATATAGGAATTATAATTTCCGTTTTCTTTGAATTCCTATTTGTGTTTTATATATTAAGGTATATGTTTTAGAATATATTAAGGTATGTGTTATGCCTGTTGTTTTAGAATTATAATTTCTATATTCCTATATATTTCTATTTATTATATAGGAATTATAGTTTCTGTTCCCTTTGAATTCCTATTTATGTTTTATATATTAAGGTATGTGTTTTAGAATATATTAAGATATGTGTTTTAGAATTATAGTTTTCATATTGCTATATTTCCTACATATGCAGAAGGGTGGGTAGTTGTGTATTTAAAAATTAAAATAAGGATATATTAGTCAATCAAAAGTTTTTCTTACATCCATCTTTTTATAGGTAGTATAGTATAGATAGTATAGATAGATATATTTAAAAAGTTTCCTACACTAGCTCTTGTTAATTCAATAATTACTTTCAACACAAAACCCAATACAAAAAAAAGATGATATTTTTGGAAAGATGGTGCTTAATAAATAAAAAGCGAATGTAATGATAGTCTTTTCTTAAATTCCGTGTTTTGTCGAATATGGTATATTTTTGTGGGACGGAGGGAGTATATGAATACGACTCATCATGTGTAGATACGTATTGATCCTTCTTATGATGCTAAGATTGGTCGGGAGTGATATTGAGGTCAAATGCTTGGAACCATTCAAACCTAAAATATACAAGAGGTGAAGTGGTAATGAGACTAAAGAATTTGAAAGAGAGGTTGAAGCAAATAGCGAAAGGAGGTAGGAAAATTTATAAGTAGTGGTCAAGATTTTTACAAGGCTTTCCTGCAGCCAGAGAAAATAGTAGGGAGAGAAGGCAAAGTAATCTGCAAGCAAGAAAATCAACGAGTCTTCTTGCGCTTTATTTATTGAAACTAGAGGTTGTGACACAAACAATGGGTGTGCATTCATAATACCCTAGATTATCCCACAATTATGTAATGGAGAATCGTGGGTTGTTGGTAATGAAATTTCAATTCAAATTATTACGATATAATTATTTTACCTTTTTTAAAATTTTAATTTATTAGTGTCATGATGAGGGTATTTTTTGTAGAAAAATTGTGAACACACCAATAATTGTCTTCCTTTTATATCACAGAGGATTTATGATGCATGCATATGTATATACAATTCCTATCTTATAAGAGATTTCTTATTTAAGTTACATGCACAAGCTAAGGACTTCTAATTAATGTCAATCCTTCACTTTTGATCTAACAATCAAAATCTTGGATACCTAGTGATTTGCATTTTACGTCCGATTATATTTTGACTATTGGATCAAAAATTAAAAATTGAGATTAAAAATTCTTATGTAACTTTTACATACGAGTTTCCTTGAAAGTCGGTAGACATAGATCTTAGCATAAGATATACATATGTAATCATAAGATGATGATTAGGTAAGTACGTGTTGATATAATTTATATCACCACCCGCATTAGAAATTGCACCTCATGCATTAGTAGGTTATGAGGTACATTAGGCCAATGCAAGAGATATAACTCCCAATGCATGGTATTAATATAACTTATATCAACACATGTTGATGAGAACATAACCGTGCAATCATATATGCTTATTGTTGCTAGGGGATATCAGCACAAATAAAGAGAATATGTTTTATCGATCGGATATCAGCACAAATAAAGAGAATATAGTTTATTGATCTCAAATCATCTGTAGCATGGTTAATGAGAATGTAAACAGTTCAAAAATTACAATTACAACAAAGCACAACCTTAATTGAGCTATATAATTATATATATATTAATTTCAATTGAAATAACTAAATAAGTCAAGATTTAATGAATTACTTTAATATCTTTAGCTAACTCAAGTATCTAAATTAAACCTAATGAATTACTATTAGATTAAGTAGCCAACCAATTGTAAACAAGCATTGAATTAAATAGAAAATCAGGCTACCAAATCACATTGGGAGAGCCTATTTCTACACCTTCTTCCTTCTTTTTTTTTTTTTTTTTTGGGGCTACATCCACACCTTATATGACTTATTTTCTGATCTCTTTTACTCAGGGAAGGGTATGAGCTGGTCTCCAAATGGACATGGGTAGCGTGTAATTGATGACCAATTTGAAGGCCATGATTGACACCAAATAATTCAGCAACAATATTAATAGGAGGATTATATTGACATTTGACAATTTTATTACTCTTGTTGACGCCATCAAACTTGTTGTTTGTGATGGTGGGCATGCCTTCAATTTCAACGGGTCACATTAGAGCATGCATCACGCATCCGTTTCATTCAACTGCCCTTTCTCAAGTGGTCTTCTATATATTATAAATTAATCAGTCTTCGAACCTTGGACTACCAATTAGATGAGGATTTTGGCTTCTTCCACGAAATGACTACTCAGCCATTGATTATTGAATAATCTAATGCTCATCTAGGCATGGTCAACTTTGTACTCATGCACACGACATGATTTTCCTTCTTCTTTCTTCTTTTTTTTTTTTTTTTTTTTTGAGCTTAATTGATTGAAAAGTAGGCAGGGGCGGAGGGAGGGGAGTGTTAGGGGGGGCAGTTGACCCCTCACTCATTGGAATTTTTTTTTAGTATACATATTTGCTTATATTTTTAAATATGTCTCCTCTAAAATATATTTTTGTCCTCCTAAAATATATTTTTGACCTCTCTGATTTTATAATTGACCCTTCCTACTCTTCTCTCTTACTTTTTTTTTTCTCTTTATATAAATAGCTTTTACCCATGTTTTACTTAAGTTATGTTTCTTAGCGTTGGATTATGCTCTTTTTGATTTAATACATATATTATTTCATCTAAACAAAGTTGTCTTCTTTAAGATAAATTTTTGGATCTATCATTGGTAGTAGGCACTACAATTTGTCTTAAGATGATCATGAAAAATTTCAACATCATGATCGAAGGTTTGCTGATTCGATCGGACTACCACCATCGTCGAGTACACCCACAATGATCCACCTTTGAAGTATGCTATCCAATTTTTCCAATGCCTATACCCTTTTATAGGAGATGGAAATGATGCCAAATTTTTTCTAAGTACGTCACATCAAATTTCATTTTTTAAAAAAGTAAAAAGCCGAAAAAAGGAAAGGGGAAAACCAAGGAAGACGAAAATGCTCCCCCGTTGCTTCTTCTCGAAGGGCACGCGAATCTGGCCGTAGATAACCACCCGAGCACTTATCACTTATATAAACCCTGGACTTATCACTTTCCAAATTCATGCTACTTATCATATAACCACATTCACTTATCACTTTCCCATTCTACACGCTAGCACATGCTCCTATCACTTTCCTTAAAGGGCCAAGACCCATGCGCACTCAAAGGCGTCTGAAACGCCCGACAGTGTCGACGACCCACGTGTCAGTCCGATATCATTCCACGTACAGTCCCCAAGTGCCTCCTTCCGACACGTTCTGTTCCATCCGCCTGTCGTAAAGTTCACGTTACCGCATACGCTTTCAACGGCGCGTGCGTCTCTCTCTCTCTATATATGTTGGTGTGCATCATTTTTGTCTGGCTTTCTTTCCCAATTGACTGCTTTGGTATTCTCCTTCACTCTTCTACCATATTTGTAGAGAGAGAGGGGAGAGAGAGAGAGAGAGAGAGAAAGGAAAGAAAGGCGCTTATAAAAACGACCCCAAACCCTCATACGTCTCCGTCGTTGTTCACGTCTCCTGCAACTTTCTCTTTCTTCTCTCCATCCTCTTCAAAGGTAAGTCTTTTCCATTTTCCCTTCAATAAATTCCTTTTTTTTTTTTCTCTCTGTATATATTTATTTGTATGTACATATGTGTTGGTTTGTGAGAGGTGAGATTTGAGGGATTGAAACCCTAATTTGGTGTGTTTGTGCAGTGATTGAAGCTTTTGTGGAGTGAGATTTGGAATCGATCTGTGAGGTTTTGATTGGAGTGGAGATGTCTTCGCTGAGCAGAGAGCTTGTGTTTCTGATACTACAGTTCTTGGATGAAGAGAAATTCAAGGAGACAGTTCACAAGTAAGGCTGTTACTCTATTTTTTTTGTGCGTGTGGTTTGGTTGGGAATTGTTATTTTCTGTTTGGTTTCTGAGAAAACAGAGGAAGAGTAAAGGAAAAAAAGTTCAAATTTTGAATCTAATGTTTTGTGTTATGTTGGTTTTTGAGAGGGAATGAAAAATTCTGACCTGAAGCGAGACAAATAGCTGTATGGGTCTGAAACAATGGAAAAGCTATTATTCTAAATTTTGATTTCGTTCACTTTCCCGCATTTTATCACCAGCCAAACCGAGCTTAAACATTAAAAATTCTGATTTTTTTTTTCTTTGGTAAGTGTTGTGTTGTTAATTATATTGCTCGTGTATGTCTTCTTTTGTGAATGAAGATTGGAGAAAGAGTCAGGGTTTTTCTTCAATATGCGATATTTCGAGGACTCTGTTACCAATGGTGAATGGGATGAGGTTGAGAAGTACTTATCGGGTTTTACGAAGGTAGACGATAACAGGTATTCGATGAAGATTTTCTTCGAGATACGAAAGCAGAAGTACCTTGAAGCACTGGACAAGTAAGTGGTGGATAATTAAAAAATGTTCGTTTGTTCTTGTTCGTTGTACTTCTATTTGAATTTTGATGTAGAATTATATAAAATTAAAACATCGCTTTGAATTTATCACTTGGATAATTCTTTTCTTTTATTGGATTTTTCTTTTTTGACTTAGGCATGATCAGGCTAGGGCTGTGGAGATTCTTGTGAAGGATTTGAAGGTGTTCTCCAGTTTTAATGAAGAGCTTTTTAAGGAAATTACACTGCTTCTGACTTTGGGGAACTTTAGGTATGGTGAACATTTTCTCAGTAATTTGTTGTTGTTCATGCCTGTATTGTGTTGTACGTATCGAGTTGCATGAATATGGCTCGATAAGGTAATGCATAGAAAAATGGGAAATGAGATTTTATAATTAATGTTACTTGGACAACAGGACACGTTTCATGAAGTGGTACATCTGAGCTCTGGAGCGTGGTGTGTTTGGATCATTTAGCTGGATAGTGACATGTTTGTTTAATGGATGGTTTAATTTTTATTTTAATATTTTATTTTTGGTAATTTAGTGAAAGCGTTTATTTTCAATCTATAGAGTAAGATTAGTAAATAAGTATCTTCAAAATGAACAATGTTTTTAAAGTCATTAAAATGCCTATTGATAATTAAACTAGCCATTTTCACACAAGATTATAACACTCAAGCAGTCTGAGATGGGAAACATGCTTAATATTATTATTTGATTGAATAGTTGACCTAGCTCCTTGTTTATTAAAGAAACCCCTCCTCTCTAATTGGCATCTTATTTGTGAAAAGCACTTGTGAGATAACAAATCCAATGTAGGTGTGTACCTTAATTCAGAATGTACACATGAAGGCCTAAGGAGAAAATCTTAAATGAGGTCCTTTTGATATTTAATATGATAATATAAATAATATTAATCAATTCTACTTGAAATTCATTTTTCTTGCTTTTTGAGTGTCGAATAGACGCCACATGAAAGAAAGAGAAAAAGTGGGCCCCATGTTCGTAAATATATGTACTCTACATGTTTTTTAAAATCACCTTTGTATGTTTACGGCACATCACTTTTTCACTATTTTTAAAGTCTCTTATATTCCCACTACTTTTAGGGGCCTTCTAGTTTATCAGGGCCTTAGGCAGCCACCTTAATTGCCTAATGGTTGAGCCACCTCTGCCTTAATTACGAAATGGAAATTAGGAATTGCATGAATTGTACCTAAAAATAGGGACAGAATTTTCTCATTTCCAATCGGATGGGCATAATAATTTTTCTGAGTAATATATATGGAAATACTCAATGTTTAGACAAAGGATTACATAGGGGCAATATTGAAACTGTCATTTATTTATTTTTTTCCAGTAGTATTGCTGCTGTCTTTTTTGCTGCTTTTGTTGGCAGCAACTGTGATGGTGGGTGTTTGTGTCGGCAGTGGAGGTGGGAGTGTGTTAGCTTGGTGGTGTTGGTGGTGATGGTTTGGCGGTGTGGTAGTCGTGGTGGCGGCGATGGTGTGTTGTGGTGGTGGTTGCAATGATGTTGTGGTGATTTTAGCAACAGTGTTCTCACTATATTGTATTTTGTTTTTACTTTTTTCTAGAACCATTAAATTTTAGGCCCCCTTTGGTATTGTTTTCGAATTTCTTTTTCTTTCTGTTTTTGAAAATGAAAAAATGACAAAAAGATGCAGAAAATGCAGATGGCAGGGTATCTTGACAAATTGTTTCCCAAAAAATTCCCAGGTACAAAAATTCATTTTCTTGTTTTAACAAATGCAGTCCCTTTTAAGATTTGACAACTCAGATGTCATTAGGGCTTTTAAAGGACCTTTTTTGAAACATGAATCAAATTGGCCATCCATTTTCCAGAATGTTTCCGATAAAATCTGGCAATGAACATGTGCTACAAAAAGCATTTTGGACTATTGCTTCTATCTACTTGTTTCATAAATAGAAAAATGAAATGGCTGAGCATTCAAACTTCTCTAGATTTAACTTCTGGTATGAAGATGTGTCTCGCGTTTGATCATGTGATTTGGATCATAGAATGTTGGGGCACTGGTGTTTTTGAGTAACATCTGTGTGACTGTTGTTATTGTCTTGTAGCGTACCAGTTTTAATTAGTAAGAAGGAAGCAGAAATTTAATTATCTAATGTTACTAGAGTAAAAATGGGGAGAAACAGCCCCGCCTTGATGCACCTGTCATATGTCAGAAAAGGTGTGGCATGGGCTAATAAAAGTTGTTGTTTTCATTGTTATAAATTTCCATATAAATTTTGCTTGTGATCACAAAATAGAATGTATTAATGTTCATTTCTTTGATGTTTTGGGAAGTTTTTATTTTATTTTTAATTTTTATTTCAGGGAGAATGACCAGCTATCTAAGTATGGAGATACTAAGTCTGCCAGGGCTATAATGCTTGTTGAGCTCAAAAAGTTGATTGAGGCAAATCCACTTTTCCGTGACAAGCTTCAATTTCCCAGCTTAAAGAATTCCAGGCTGCGGACATTAATCAATCAAAGGTAATTTGAATGAGGAATTATTTATTTATTTATGTTATGTTCTCTTCTTTAATGATAACATTGAGTTCTTGTGAACTAAGATATTTGGTCCTCTTATTTGTGTTGTTGGATTGCAGTTTAAATTGGCAGCACCAGCTTTGCAAGAATCCGAGGGCTAACCCTGACATTAAAACCCTCTTCGTGGACCATACTTGTGGGCAACCAAACGGTGGTCGGGCTCCATCCCCTGTAACTAATCCTTTAATGGGTTCTGTTCCTAAAGTAGGTGGTTTCCCACCACTAGGTGCTCATGGTGTAAGTCAATAAGAAAGAGAGAAACTATGTTTTAGGGGTTTAAGAAGTTCTATGTGCATGCAATTTAACTTTTGTGTTCATTTTTCTCTCTCCAGCCTTTCCAGCCAGCACCAGCTGCAATTACGAACTCTCTTGCAGGATGGATGGCTAACTCATCCTCTGTGCCGCACCAGGCAGTTTCTGCGGTGCCTATGGGCTTAACCGCCCCAAATAATGCTGGTAACTGTGTTAACAATCATTTTCTTTTAATAACTTTCTTCCAAATTTGTAGTTTGATTAGAATAGATTTTCACTATATGACTTGGAAAAGTTTAGGTCCTTTAGGAAGTCTTGGATATGACTACCTGAAAGCCTATGAGATGATGCACTGGTGTATGAATGGATGTAAATGGAAGTAAATAAAAGAATTGAGTATGAGTAAGATATATTAGAAAAGTTGTAGTTTTTGTTATTATAGATTTCCATGTAAAATCAATATGTTTTAAAAGATAGGGGTTCTTTCTGTACACTTGGGCATTTAAAATGCGTGTCTACGTTCTTTATCAAAAAAAAATAAAAATGAGTGTCCAAGTTATACACAAAAGATTACGTATTCAAGATATTTTTGATTCCTCTCCTTCCATAATTCTCATTAAGGTTGGGAAATATGTCACTCCACATTCTGCCCTACATATCTCTATGCCCTAGTGGATCTTGATAGTGTAATTTGAAATTTAGGCAAACGTCTCATCTAAGTACAGGTTGGACCATTCAGAATAGATGTTGCATGTGCAAGAAAGTGATGGAAACTGTTCAGCATCTTCTAATTCATTGATGGGTTGCCTCCAATTTGTGGGAGGAAAGGGGCAAAGAGTGTCCTAACTTTGCTCGGAGCCTACTCAGGGCTTCATCCACAATATTTAAAAGAAGTAGCTTCTAACCTGTGCAATACATAGGTGACGTTCATATAAACTAGTATTGTCTAATGAAATATTTATAAATATAAATATTGAACTATAAAAATTATAACTTAATTATTAAAATTATAAATTTACCTTAATTATTGTGATATGATGCTGGAAATTAAACTTGCTACCAAAATTAAAAATGAACTAACCTTCATATTTTAATATTATTTTACTGAAATTTTCTTAAATATATAAGCTATAATGTTATAATGTCATATGTTGTCAAGATGTTTAGCATGGCCCTTGCACAAGGATGAGACACAAATTGAGAAATGGTTCAAATTTTTTGTTATCAAAAAAAAAAAAAAAAAAAAAAAAATCTGGGTTTTCCGTCACCCATCAACGTAAGATTAAAAACGTGAACTTCAACCTCCAGTTGCATGTTGTAGTGCCATTTGTCGTCCAATCGCTACCGTGGTTCCTTTTAAAAACTCTTGCACCTTCAACCCTCTCTTTCTGGCTGACTTCAAAACCTCTGCCCAAAACAACCTTGCAGACTTAGTGCCACTCGCGGATGCTTTTATATATGAAGAATCAAACACTGTTTCAGCTGTGGCAATATTAGTTGATGCAGTTGGCAGATTTACAGAATAATAAGCTTGGTCATCTGGCAAAGGCTGTGTTTCAGCTGCGGGGATGGGGGATTTTCATTTAAAAGAATTGAAGTTTGGTGGGAGAATGTGAAAAGGCAGAGAGATTTTGACCTTGACAGAGAATAAAGTGCGTGTATTATGCATTAATTATATGTATATAAAAATGGTGAAACTCTACAGAGAATGTGAACCATGGCAGTTCCGGCTTTCGAGTGAATTAAATGCCGCTGTCTTTGATTTTGTGTGTGTGTATATATATATATATATAATACAGTAATACACATATTCAAATCTGACATTTATATTAAAACTTGACACTGGCAATAGTGAAAGCTGGCTTGGATTTTTGCATAAGAGTTGTGTACGTACTCTGATTTATATGCATATGCATCTCTATATTCAAATTTTAAATATGCTGCCGTGGCAGCATGAGGTTTCAGAACACCATTTGCAGCTTCTTTTTACTATATAAATATAGATTAGACAGATATGGGAAACAGGGTCCTTGCCTTGCCACCTGCAGATTTTGAAGAAGCCTCTGGAAAGCAATGCTAAAACTGAGGGGGAGTAGGGGGGTGTTCACTGGTTAAGATTTCCAATTAACCCGTATGCTCTAGCAACCAAAAAGATAAAGCAAGAACTGCCAGTTGTGTTCTATCTTTTGGAAGAGGAATACCAAAGAGGAGGAAGTAGTGAAGAAACAAAGGGTTCTCAAATTAGTTATCCTGTCTTAGTTTGATGGAGTCCTTCTCTTCTCTTCTTGGGGCTGAAAATTTTACCAAGTATAATGGTGGCCATCCTTTTATATGAAATTCTGCCATTTACATTCTCTTCTCTTCTCAGTTTGACGTAATTAATACATATGGAATGCATCCGATACATATCCTCAAGTATCCAAGGTGTATTGTATCTGATACAGAAACGATACAATATGGGATACATTAGGGGGTTTGAAATATCTGTGCTTCATAGCATACGTGCTAGTTGCTCTTCTTTTGAATACGGACCCTGTTTTTCTTCTGATTTTATTTTTATTTTCATTTTTTGATATTATTTTCATGTCCTGTCTTGCTTTTATTTGTTGATGAAGTCTTACTATTCTCTTTATTGTGGTAGCATCTATGCTAAAGCGTCCTAGGACTCCTCCTAACAATCCAGCGATGGACTATCAAACTGCAGATTCTGAACATGTGCTTAAGAGATCAAGACCCTTTGGAATGTCAGATGAGGTACTATATATTCCATCTTAAGCTTTGCCTTTTTATTACACGGAGGATCTAAAATTTTCTGAAATGTTAGATTTTTGATGTGTTATGAGCCATTTTGAAAATTTTAATATTATAAATTTCAATCAAGTTTCTCCTATACAAAATTGTTCAGTATATTAGCATTAAAAAAAATGGTTTTTCTTTGATCTTGTTCAGGACTGAACTGATGCATATAATCAAATTTGAAATGTTGTCTACCAGAGAATGCGATGTTTGGTGGAAATCTAGGGTTGCTTACCATGTCTTGTTACTTTTACATATCGATCTCAGATTTCTTTTTCATGTGTGGACCTGTAGTTTATTGATCCTGCTTGTACATGGGTTCTTCTTTGCAGGTCAATAATATGGCGGTTAATATTTCACCAGTCACATACCCTGGGCAGAGCCATGCCCATACAATATACTCTTCTGATGACTTGCCCAAGACTGTTGTTGTGAATTTAAATCAGGGTTCTGCTGTTAAGAGCATGGATTTCCATCCAGTGCAACAAACTCTTCTTCTTGGTTAGCTCTTTCTGCTTCTGCTTTGAGTTTTTTTCTTAGCTTAGTGTATAGCTGTTAAGGATGGATTATGCTGAAAGCCTGAAACTATTTCTTTTTTATTTCTTCATTTTCTTCTTCAGATATAATTTTTATTATTTCTATTATTTTTTGTGTTGCAGTGGGAACAAATATTGGTGATATTGCAGTGTGGGAGGTGAGTGGCAGGGAGAAGCTTGTGCACAGAAATTTCAAGGTTTGGGACCATGGAGCATGTTCAGCGGCTCTGCAGGTATGAGTTCCTGTCCCAGAAAAATTGTTAACTCGGTTAAGTTTTTACATATTTCTGTGGTGCAGTCATAAGGCTAATCTTAATTGCAATATGATTTAATAGGCTTCTTTGGCCA
The DNA here is from genome assembly GCA_039720395.1 of Liquidambar formosana. Lineage (NCBI taxonomy): Eukaryota > Viridiplantae > Streptophyta > Magnoliopsida > Saxifragales > Altingiaceae > Liquidambar > Liquidambar formosana. Next base: position 15,069,672 of record CM077826.1, read on the forward strand.
CCGATTATACTGCATCGATAAACCGTGTGATGTGGAGTCCTGATGGTGCCCTTTTTGGTATGTGTTAGGGGATTAATGTATTTATGTTACTTTATTGTTCATTTGTGTTTATCTAAAAATGAGACATAAAAAATGATATAACTTTAATGAAGTTTTATTTTTGCTTACAAGTGACATATGGAAGGATTGATATTAAAACTTTTTAAGTTCGACAATTTTTTTTTTTTTGGGAAATTCACAAAGGAGTGAAGCTTCTGCTTATTGCTTATGAGTGTTTGAACATCTTATTCAGGTGTCGCGTACTCCAAGCATATTGTGCATATGTATTCCTATCATGGCGGTGATGATTTACGGAACCACCTAGAGGTCTGTGTTATATAGGGTCAAATTTATCACTTTTTTTGCTTGTTAGATGCTGATGGATTTATGTCATCATATTTTTCCAGATTGAGGCTCATGTCGGTAATGTTAGTGATCTTGCTTTCTCTCATCCAAACAAACAACTATCCATCATAACTTGTGGAGAGGACAAGACTATTAAGGTTTTGTTTTATTTGGAATTTGCTTTTGATTGATGGTTAGGCTATGGACTGCAATTGTAAAATCTCATGTCTATGCAGGTTTGGGATGCTGTCACTGGTGTAAAGCAATACACTTTTGATGGTCATGAGGCACCTGTCTATTCTGTGTGCCCACATCATAAAGAAAACATTCAGGTATATATATATTTCCCTAGTTGCACTATGTTGCTGTGTTGACATCTTTGCTCTGTTTCAAATTGTGTTCTTCAAGGCATTCAAGGCTTCTTCTTATGGTTTGACTCAATTTAAAGGGAGGTTTAGAAAAATGATTCAGCTTAATTTGCGGCTATGCCCTAAAGTGTATGGTATTCATATCATGAACTAAGGCACTAAGGTATACTTGAGGGGGCTGATCTCATGCATTAATCAACATTGGGAATTAAGAAAAAGGAAGTTAAGTCAAAAAGTTTAGTTTAGGTGTTTTTTTTTCCTCTTCACATTTTAATTTTTCAAACTAACCTTTAATTTTTAATTTTTTATATTAAATATTTGCCGTAGTGGTCACTAGTTCAATGTGTATTTTCACTGATATTGCAAGTATTTATTGCAATTGAAATGTGCATCATTAGTTGCTGGTTTTCCACCCTACTATTCTGATTTGATATGTCACTTATCTGTTTCGAGAATAAGAATTGTGAAGCATAACTTTGATAGCTCAAGGCTTGGCCGTCTAGAGGTCCTTAGATCTTGCCCTTACACATTTTGCATTTTATATCTGATTTCAAATCATTATGGTCTTCTTTTCTCCAGTTCATCTTTTCAACGGCTATTGATGGTAAGATTAAGGCATGGTTATATGATAACATGGGTTCAAGAGTTGATTATGATGCACCTGGTCATTCTTGCACAACTATGGCTTACAGTGCTGACGGGACAAGGTATAATATGATTTCTACTGCTCCTTCAGTGTTCTAGTTCCCTAAGTTCTCTAGAATGATGGGTTGATTCTTTACATGATTGTCATCTTCCTCTTCTAATGTGCGGACAATTTGTAGGCTGTTCTCATGCGGGACTAGTAAAGAGGGAGAATCTCACATTGTGGAATGGAATGAAAGTGAAGGAGCTGTCAAGAGGTCCTACCATGGTCTTGGGAAGCGATCTGCGGGGGTTGTTCAGTTTGATACTACCAAAAACCGATTTTTGGCTGCTGGTGATGACTTTGTTATCAAGTTTTGGGACATGGATAATGTTAACCTCTTGACAACTTCTGATGCAGATGGTGGATTACCGGTAATGGCCGTATAGTGCTTTCTCCTTGGTCTGCTTGCCATATTTCGGATTTCTGAAGGATCCCTTTCTTATAAAGCAATGATTCTTTTCTTGAATATCTTTCAGGCTTCTCCTTGCGTTCGATTTAATAAGGAAGGGATATTGTTGGCTGTCTCAACAAGTGACAATGGCATCAAAATACTCACAAACGCAGATGGTGTTCGGCTTTTCCGTTCCATTGAAAATAGAATTGCTTCTGGGACTGTTGCAAAGGTAGAGTGATTTTAAGATTTATATAGGTGACTTTACAGTGGACATGCTTGTTAAATACGTTACTTATCATGCAGGGCCCCGTCATTGGAACATTTGGAGCTTCCAGTTCAGCTGCTGGAACAAGCATTGGAGTTGGAGATAGAAGTGCACCAGTGATGGCGATATCTGGACTGGTAATCATTGATATCTCTGATAATTGGATAATCGTGTTGCCTCTTTGCATGAAGCGGCATGCTTTTCATTTAATCATTAATGTTTAATGGAATTATTAAATACACTTTTGAGTGACGTGGTTCTATGTGTTTAACTTTTACTTATCTAATCATTGTTTGTATCCTATTGAGTCATGCATTATAAAACACTTCTGAAAAATTTTAAGATATTGAAAAGTATAATACCATATGTATAAGTTATCGAATATGAAACAAAATATGTTGACAAGCATTGTTCACTTTCATGGTAGGCAAGTATTAATGTTTCATTTTTTTTATATATCATTTATAACTAGGCTCTCGTTAAGATACATCTACTAAAAAAACATGACATTTCATTGTTGATTAATAAACTAGAATAACATTTGTATAATCTTATAAAGTTTTGAACTTATCCAAGGCTTCATTTAGAAAAGAAATGTACCTAAACCAGATCAACAATCTACTTTTGTTGTGCAAATATAGATTGTAAAATGTGTGGTTTGTCAGGTAGGTTTTCAGCTTCCAAGTTACAATTAAAAAATCTATAGTTTTTATAATTTCACCTTAAGCAGAAAATTCTTTTCTTGCCCTTATATTTTTAAAAACTATAATAGTTGTAAAGGAGTTAATAAATAAATGGTGCCAGATTCTGAACACTGTAGATATTTCTTTTTTTGGTAGAGGCAGAAGAAAGCAAACAATAGCCTCTAAATGATTTCTTTTAATTTTAAGAAACTTTAAAAAGTATGAAATTGTTTTTCCTTAACAACTGCCGAAAACATTTAAATTGAGCGGACATTGTTCATATTCTATGTTTATTGTGTTCTGAACCCTGGATTGCAAAATACTGTTAAGATGCGTACATATTGGCCATCTGTAAAGATTTATTTACTGTAATATTTTTTGGTTTAATGATTAACTTCTTGAGTCTTCTGCAGAATGGAGATAACCGAAGTTTGCCAGATGTGAAACCTAGAATTACTGACGAATCAGAAAAATCTAAGATTTGGAAGCTGTCTGAAATCAATGAGCCATCTCAAATTCGTTCCTTGAAGCTTCCTGATGGCCTATTGGCAGTAAGGGTATGTTTTGGCTCTGTTACTAGCCTTGTGGAAGTTACTGTTTTGAGCTGCCTGATTGTTTTATTTTCTTCTGTAGTTCTGTAGAACTCAGTATTGCTGTCACTTTTTTAGCAATAGTTGTCTTTTTTTTTTTTTTGTTGAGTCAGCAGTGGAGTGACATTATTGCCAGCTCTACTGCTGTATTATACAGAACAAAATTTTCCAGCTCGAGATTTTCAATGCAATTATGATAGTTGATGACTTAACATATGCATCATGCATGCAAATGCTCCTAATTTTATTTGTGGGGAATAATCGATGCACGTATGATTTCTTACATAGAAAGTTATAGTCTATTCATTAGAATACTTTTAGATGTTGAATGGCTTTTGATAATGCTAATTGTTAGAAAAGAATTTGTGTAGCCAATTGATCTCTTTGAACCATAAAATTCTCAAAGTGAACCCAAGTTGGATAAGGCTTTGTGGAGCAAGGAACAAAATTTCTTTCTAAACTGTTGCAACGTTTTCGTTTAGTGACTAAATGAAGCAAAACACATTAGGAATTCTAACTTTCTTGGTTGTTGGTTTTGATTGAAACAATGACATTTGAACTGAAATGTTTCTAAAAAAATTTAGGAATCTAATAGAATAAAAAAAATCAAACTTTTTTTAAAAATGTGGAGAGAAAAGATAGGGAGAAATATGAAGAATTGAGTGGCATCCAGGTTATTACAGTGGGCCACCTAATAAAGTTCATTAGTGAGGATTATGGAGATGGAATTAGTATTAAGTATTAACGTTAACTATTTAAATAGTGTGTATTAATTGCTGTAACTACTATATGTTCACTAAAAGTAGTAAATAAGATGTATAATTCAAAAGCTATTACCCAGTGTTGGTCTCACTATGCAAGGTTCCAGTATGGTGAGCTGGATATGGTCCTCCGGTCCTACTTTTGTTTTTTGTACAAAGTGGCTGTTCTCAATACTGAATCAGTTCCTTCACATTTGGTAGCCCTAGAATTTTACTATTGTACCAAACAATTGCCCCTAAATAACATGTATAATTTACGGTGTTATATACTTGTGACAATCATATAAGTTAGTGTCAAAAAGGTAAAATAGTACACTAACTTAAAAGGCTTTTAAGTTTACATATATTTGGATGGTTGTATAGTTTATAAACTTATTCAATTAATCATTTACTATATATGTTGAAATGAATTGAGAGGTGAGACCATTTAGTAGTTGTGGGTTTGTATCCAAAGAAAAGTTAAAGACTCAAGAGTCATACTGAAATCATGTAATAGTGTGACCACTGACCAGTGGTGCCAGCTTAGTCAGTGTTAGTTACAGAGGGTACATTTATTGGGCAATAAATTTTAAGCCATAAACTTATATAGATATTTATCACTTGTGAGGGACTTACGCATTCGTGATTGTATTGAGCTCTGTAATTGCAATGTAAAACAAATTCCTTCAAGATAGATGTCCATTCAATTATTTTCAATAGGATGCTAGCGAAATCGTCATGAGCCACAGTATAAATTTCCCTCGCATTCTTGAGGTGAAACACAAATGCTATAGAAGTCATTGTGTGAAATATACTTGTGGCAAATAGAGGAAATTAATTCCATGTTTTTTAGAGTAGTGCAATTGAAGTGAGTTTTGCAGACTTAACTACATGGAATAACCTTGAGCCTGTTTAATTATCTATCTTTTGTAGTTGTATTGGAGGCTATAGTTGCAATTTTGAAAGGAAAAGGTTGTCCAAATTCCAAATTTCTTAGTCTAGAGTGAGTTCTATTCACGGCTGATTCTAAAACTAGCTTCTTTATGCGCATTTCATGGGCCCACCTTCCAGGAAAACTAGAGTGTCTAGTTGATTCTGTACTAAATTATTTGGTTTAACTGAGTTTTAGGGACAATCTTTTTATGCTCAAGTGCCTGAAATTTTTTTGAGGGGAGAGATAAGGTTTGAGCACAATGGTTTTCATGCCATTCTTGGCATATGCCAAATATTGGTGGGTTATCTATTTAAGCTTCTATTACTAGATCAATTATGTTAATGTCCTCCCACCCCTTTTCTTTTCATTCAAAACGACATTATGTAAAGTTTGACATGAAAGAGGAAAGTTAAATTCATTTACCATGATAGAGGTAGGCGGTAAATATACTGGACATGGATCAGCTTTACATTTGAGAGAAACCAAAGCTTGATACTGACGACCAAAATCATTTCTATACTCCACACACATGCATTCACACACACAGACATAAACATATATGTAATTATATACACTAGATGTAGAAATGTTTATTTAAATTCAACACTATATCATCCTTTGGCTCTAATACAAATGTCAACGAAACTGTGTTTACTATTATAGAGGTTAAGTCTTCAATTAAATGTTTTTGAACATCTTGAGTATTGACTATTCTCCATTAGATTTTAAGTAGACTTTTCTTAAGTCATTTGGTGTTGTATTTCCTAGTTTTGAGTTTTGACCATTGTCATCATCCATTTCAGGTTCTTAGGTTAATTTATACAAATTCAGGAAGTGCCATATTGGCATTAACTTATAATGCTGTACACAAACTTTGGAAATGGCAGAGGAATGAGAGACACCTGACAGGAAAGGTATCGATACTTATGTTTTTGAGGCCTCATTTTCCATCATTACATTATTTTTAATGGGCTTTCCCTTTACGCATGCTTCACCTCTTGTAGGCAACTACCAGTTTGGCACCACAATTATGGCAACCTTCTAGCGGGATATTAATGACCAATGAAATAAGTGAGACCAACCTTGAAGATGCTGTTCCATGCTTTGCTCTTTCAAAGAATGATTCTTATGTTATGTCAGCATCAGGAGGAAAAATTTCCCTATTTAATATGATGACATTCAAGGTAATAGTGATTCATATGTTTTTGGACCTTTCATTTGCTCCAGTTGCTTGGAATAAAGACGCTGTGTTTGGTGCTTGATGCTTTCAATTTCTTGTCTTTATATGAACTTTTATGCTATTCCTTATGCAGACAATGACAACATTCATGCCCCCACCACCTGCAGCAACATTTCTTGCCTTCCATCCACAGGATAATAACATTATTGCCATAGGCATGGAGGACTCTTCAATCCAAATCTACAATGTCCGGATTGATGAGGTCTTAGCCTGAACTAGACTTTAATTTTGAGTCTCAACTGTGTAAAATACATTAAAATTCTAAATTGAGAAATTTTGTAATTTTTGGATGTCATATATGCACAGGTTAAAAGCAAGCTCAAAGGTCATCAAAAGAGAGTAACTGGCCTTGCCTTTTCGAATGTTTTAAATGTTCTTGTATCGTCAGGAGCTGATGCTCAGGTATGTTGTATTTGATTTTGAGAAAGGAAAAAAACTGTAATCTGTGTGTGTGCACGCAGCACTTTGATGATACACGCATGTACATAACACATCATATTCGAAAGCTTGGTGTAAAATGAGATGACGTTTTGGATAGCCCATATATGCATTTAAGTAGTACACACATACTCAGACATATATTTATAGAATGGCCTAACGACCTTTTGGATAGCCATTCAAGGATACATATATAGATGCAAGACAAGAAAAAGAGGCCAAGATGCCAAGACTCGCTAAAATGTTCTGGGAATTTTGATTAGAAACAAGAGGTCGTTTGTGTATGCATGAAGTTAGGTGTTGAAAAGCATGGATGACAATTGAACTCTGTTGAGAAGAACTAGACAATTTGGCTTCCTTAATCTTAAAAAAACCAGCCTGATTTTTTGTAATCTGGGCAGTAGTCCAAGCCCACAAAGACCTCCTTTTTTTTTTTTGTCTCGCATGAAAAATTTCCAGGAGAAATTGATTTGCTACTGCATTTGTTTCAGTCAAAACTGCCAAATTTAGAGTAAAGGGTGCCTGATATTCCCTTTGTTTCAATTCAATAAGAAGAGGACCCATTGATCCAGAAAGACCTGTTACTAATGTCAATTATTATTGTTTTGTCTTGTTCCTACAAACTTGTAGGGGACTGCGTGTAAAGATCAAATTCCACACTTACTTATTCATAGAAGGATAGCTGGGGTTAGAATCAAACTTGTGTCCTCGACTATAGGATTAGTCTAACTTAAACATAGACTAGTGGGGGACTGTGTATAAAGATCAAATTCCAAATCACAGACATACATTCATAGATGGATAGCTGGGTTTAGAATCAGAATTGTGTCCTTGACTACAGGATTACGCTAACTTAAACATGAACTAGTTATTGAGGTCCCTTTTTATGTTGTTAACTTCTTATTGCAAGAATCTGTCCTTGCTTTACGAGTATTTTGTGTGCCTCGATTTAATTTGATTTGCAAGATTAGTTTGGCTTATGCTGTTGAGTTGAATAAGTACCATTTATCTGTTTTTAATTTGTGGGTAAGCTAAGGATTGCTGGACTCTTACCCAAAACAAGAAGAATTTCCTCATCTTTGTATATATTTCTTGAAGTTACTTGAAAGTGGGAGCGACTTTACGAAGTATGGAATGTCAAATTCTTATAGTAGTTGTTTCCTTCTGCTCTCCAGCTGTGTGTGTGGAGCATGGATGGATGGGAGAAGCAGGCTAGTAAATTGTTGCAGATTCCACCGGGGCGTGTGCCAGCTCCTCTTGCACAGACCCGTGTTCAATTTCACCAAGATCAGACACATTTGCTTGCTGTCCATGAAACTCAAATAGCCATATATGAAGTGCCAAAGCTAGAATGCCTTAAGCAGGTGTGACTGGATTTTTTTATTTAGATTTTTAAATGTTTGGTTACCATGATTTAGTTTCAAGGCGCATTTTGTAAAAACTTATGACATGAAGATACTCATGCATTTTTAAAATTAATAGATTTGATTTGCTCATGAGAAAATGCTTTATTATTGAGTCCCTATCTGCCTTTGTGCATGCTTGAATCACTGCAATCATGTTGAAACGAAGACCAGGTTATTCTTGTGAGAGTAATAATTTTTCTTTTCAATAATAGCCTAGGTTTTATTTTCTTAATTCTTATTGATATTTTATAAATTTAGCTAGAAATTTTGTTTGTGTTGGTGACAGTGGGTCTCCCAAGAATCAAGCGGTTCAATCACAGATGCCTCATATTCATGCGATAGCCAGTTAATCTATGCAAGTTTTGAAGATGGAAGTGTGGGTGTTTTCACTGCCACACTCAAAATGAGGTGTCGGATTAACCCCACCGCCTATTTACCTCCTAGTCCCAGGTATGTCCTTTGGTTACTGACAATCTGAAAAATCTATATGCTTCATATTCCTTTTTTAATTACTGGATGGTATTTTTTGACAGCTTAAGGGTCTATCCACTTGTCATTGCGGCTCATCCATCTGAACCTAATCAATTTGCACTGGGACTCACTGATGGTGGTGTCCATGTTCTGGAGCCTACAGAATCAGATGGAAAATGGGGTACCATTCCACCGCTTGAAAATGGTGCAGGGCCTAGCCTTGCCTCTGGAGCTGGCTCGGATCAACAGCCGAGGTAATGAAAATTTTTCATGGCTGACCAATGACTGCATGCATCCCTCACCCATGCTGGCCCCATTTTATTCCAAGGGGAGCTTCAAATTATAGGTTTCTTAGCTTGTAGGATATACTGCTCTGCCTGGTCGCAGAGTTCTTATATGATAGGGCCGTTGTCAACCTGGTCAAGATTTGGGGAAGCCCCTTCGTACATATGATGATCAGAGAAAAGGTGCATATTCTTGATAGAAATGTAGAGGAGAGTAAGAGACATAGGGGGAGGTGTGTAGTTGTTTTGGCTGACTGAGAGATGTTTGCCTCTCAAAATTTGTTATGTACTGAATGATGAATTGTTCAGTCAGGGACTTTGCAGGTTTTTTCATGTTCTGGAAGATATTTAATTAATCGTTTTATTTTTCATCATTTGAAAATAAATCGTCTGTCTGCTTCTCTCTCTCAAGGTTTTTTTTTTTTTTTTTGGTATTAGAATCCGACTTCTGCACTCTGCATTGCCTTTGAATTCAACTTGCCAACCCTCTTGCAGAGTTGCAGCACACATAGTGTGCTTCAAATGATGGGTGGGTCCAATTCAATGGACACCTAAATAATTTATGGAGAGCATAAGATTCTTCCATACAAGCAGACATAATTATAGCCTAGCAACCAATTGCAAGCTAGGAGGTTACATTTTTCATTCCTTTTTTGCCTAAATTTTTTGCCTTGATAATATCTTCAATGAGTGCCAGTAGTATTGGTCTACTTGTCCTGCTTATTCTGTGGTCACAATCTAACATTCTTGCTCATTGCTGACGAACTCCACTTCGAATTGTTTTGAACTTGTTGGATTGTTGTGCTGTATCATTCTTATGTTTGTCAATAAAGATCTTGCAAAATTTTAATCTGATCATCTTCTCAGTTTCCATAATTATTCTTTCTGATACTTACTGTAGGCTTATATTTGATTTCTCAAGCATCAAGTTTTAGATATGTCGTCAATGATACTTACAGCTAACCCCCCTGGCCCTTATATTGTTTTTTTTTTTTGTTTTTTTTTTTTTTTTTTGTTTTTTTTTTTTTTTTTTTTCTTCTCCTCGTTTCCCCAAAACAACATATCTTGTTCTTTGTTGGAATGCTCCACTTCCAATAGTCTCCCATATATAGGTTTTTAGCATTTTACTTTGAATTTGTAATGGACACTATCCTCTTGTCTGACATTTCACTGTGTTTGATAGAAACATGTGTCATCAAACTCCTTGCATGGTTGACAATACAAGCATTAACAGCTATGGTAAAGTGACGTTCTAGTTTCTTATTCGAAGCAAATTTGTTTGCCCTGAACTTGAAACCATAGTTACTGAACTTCCTCCCTCCAAGCAATTCCCATTTTAAGCGTATCCTGTTTGAGAGTCCAATGTCAAAATTCCGAAAAACTGTAGACACTTGAAACTTAGACTAGGTGTTTTCTGGTTCCTAGATTGTTCTTGAAACGCAGGCTATGGGTATGAAAGTGCTGGAGCTTATGATACGGCCTGGTTATGTACTGGAACTGAATTGGTGGAGACATGGTGATGTGGATTTGAAATTTTAGACCATTGATGCTATTGGTGAATTTCAATCGTGCCTGATTTAAGGATCCTGAGGGTAATGCCCCGATTATTTGCTTAATATGTGTAGTATGTGTGTGTGTGTATGCGCATTTTTGTCTCCGTGGGTGTACCCATGATTGTGAATGTGCATGTTAGCATATTTGTGTTTGTGTTTGTGTTTGTTTTCTATTTGGCTTTTAAGCTAAGAATTTTAGAACTAAAGAAAGGTAGGATGCATATAGGTTTTTGGACAAACTGAAACGGTGATAGAGGCCACGAACGAAGCTGGGGGAGAAAATGTACTGTCACTATCCTCGGAAGAGGTGACTCTTCTGCAGTTCAAGGCCTTCCGGCGATAGTGCACAATGGGTTGATGTGATTGGAAATATGTATTAAACCCACTTCAAGGCCTCAAGGGTGCATGAGCAAAATTCATTGTTTCTCAAAATCGATGTAATGAAGATGGGCTACTGGGAACCACCTGTGAAAAGCACCTGCTTCTCAAAATTCCTGTTTTTTTTTTTAATCTCGACTATGATTGCAACCCAAGTAGCAAAAGGTGACGGAGCATCTTATCATGAACTTGCTTCTCCTGCAATTCTTCCCGTTTATGACGAACCTCACCATCTTCTATGACTTTACAGACGCAAGCTATAGGCTTCAATTCTTCTGTGCTACACAGCTTCCAGTCTCTCTCAATGGAAACCCTCAAGGGCCAGAAGTCCATAGTAACAAAATTGAATTATTTTCAAATGCCTTTAACGCTGTATTTGGATATGAATTTTTAGGTGGAATTTGTGTTAGACATGTAATTTGTAAAATTTTTAGAGATTTATAAATTTTTACAAATTCCACTTAGAAATTCTTTATCCAAACATAGCAAATTTACTCTAAAACCTTTTTTTTCCAAAGAAATGGAATTCCAATTTGTATTCCATATATCAATAATTCTAGAATGATTTTTGAATCTCTTGAATATTATGAATAAATCCAAAATTATTTATGAAATTCTTGAATTATTTCTGCAAGTAATGTTATTGGATCTCCTTTAACAATCTCCTCAAAAGAACTCCCATGATGTGGCGTGAAAATAGAGATGGAGTAGTATGCATAATAGTATTAGTTTCAATTTGTCTTCATGTCACATCATGGGGGTTCTTTTGGGGGACTGTTAAGGGAGGACTAAATTAAAACCCTATGTATTTTACGAAATCAGACTTACTCTTTTTTTATAAATATTTTATTTTAGTTGATTCATGTCAAAAATTAATTTGATTCAAGATTAAAAACTGTTACATCCATTAATATTTTTTAATTTTTTAATTTTTGTAGAAATCAAATTTTGTCAATTTAATTGTTGAATTAGATATTCTCTTCATTTACATCATGCATGCCGAATTAATCGGAGATTAGAAGATATCTCTCTAAAAAGTGCCCTTAAATTATAGTTTTATTTATTAAAAAAAATGTAAATATATAGAACAAATGTTTTCTAATATTCAATTAATTTACAAAAAAAAAAAAAAAAATCTAAACCAATGTAAGTTTTACACATCAGTTGATGAACCATAATGATTTTTGCAAAAAGTATCTACATAATCCATTAAAGGCAAGCTCAAACAATTTTTTTTTTTTTGTTGGCTGTTGTTATAAGGAGGCTCCAAATGTTTTTCACCTAACTAATCATCTCGACACATATAATTCTTTTGTCTTACATGCATGGGGTAATTAGAGGATAAAGTTCATGAGAATTACTTTGAGAAAGAATTGTGAAAATTGAATCCAAAACTTTTTACTTCCATGAGGGCATAGGACCCCTCAGTTGACCCTCAAAATCTGCTTAAACATGGGTTGATAAAGGAATTACGAATCCAATTAATGTAACACTACTCGTTCGCTCCAATCAATTACTCCGTATAGTTTTTTAGGGCATCCCCATGTGATGGGTCCTGTTTATTTTTTTTTAACCGTACCTTATTCATATAACTACTGGACAAAATCTTTAAGGTACATACACCCTTTTGTCCCAGCAACGCCACGTGGGCAAAAAAGAGTAGTCATGCATCGCCACGTGCGCAAAAAGACTAGTCATGCAGATTTTGGTTAGGACACGTAAACACACGTCAACGGTGGCATCTTTTTTTTTATTTTTTTGTTTTTCCTTCTTTTTTTAAACACCGCCTCAGGACCTCCTCTGGCTCTGTCTGAAATCAAAGCAACAACAATGCAGATAGCTATGGAGCCAAACAGCAACAGCAAGGTGCCAACTAGCTGCACTGAAAATCAACGGCTGAGGGACAAGAAGGTGAAGAATCTAACGGCAGACAAGAGGCGCCTAGTGGAGGTGCCGCACACAGCCACGCTGGCTCACACGATGAACGCGCTGGTGGCGAACGGCGTGGTGGCTTTGCCGGTGGCTGCACCGCCGGGGCACTGGATTGGAGCCGGTGGGTCAATGATATTGGAGTCCGATAAGCAGACGGGTGCAGTGAGGAAGCATTATATAGGGATGGTGACCATGCTTGATATACTAGCCCACTTCGCCGGAGACGACGATATGGAAAGCGGAGATGTGTTTGATGTGGATCAGAGATTGTCGGTGCCGGTGTCGTCGATTATAGGGCATTGTATCGAGAGTCTCAGTTTGTGGACACTCAACCCTAGTACCGGGTGAGTGACTGTCCTCATTTTGTTAAGTTATTTTACAAATGTTTTAATACGAGCTCATTTTACTTGGAGGACTGCTAGGTAAAATTCAAGAAAAATGCTAAAAAAAACCTAAATTTTCGCCGGAATTTATTCACCCAAGTAACGTGGGAAGTTGATGTGGCCTGCTTCCACATCAGCCCACATAGCTACCTAGTCAGTATTGGCAAGCAAATTTGAACTTGGTATTTGGACTTGTGACTTCATTAATTTATAAGTACGCTATAATTATTCAATTTCTATTTTAACAACCAAACAGGCATTCGTTACGAAGGATAGTAGCCCAATTCGTGAAAGGCACCACACCTTGAGACCAAGTGATCAGCCAAATCGTCTTTACTTGTTTTTTCAATAAAGTGCACCATTACATTTTCTGCAATTAATTCAGGACAAGCATTTTGCAATCCCCCAAAGTCCCAAACCCTCCCTTCCTCCCTCTAAAAGCGTAAATAAAAAATAAAAAATAGTACTGTTGTGATCTTCTGGGCTGGACCACAGGGGAAGGGGCTTGTGGACCTATGAATAGTTCTATGCCACAGGTTTCTGTGAGATTTTGGGCTTGGGCCGGTCTTTCCAGTTTTTCCCCTTTATGCTAGAATGAAAGTCTATCATTGTTTCTTACTTATCCAAAAAAAAAAAAAAGAAAAAAAAAAAGAGGGTAGTCTAAATCATTGCATTTTTGTAACGACACACAAATTAAGACTAAAAATCAATGATAATTTATGTTTGTTGAGTTTGACGCCTTTCATTTCGTTGGATTCCACAGCTTTAATCTATTTACAAACAAGTAAGTTCACCCACTTCTCTTACTAGCTAATGTGATAATTGCAGATTAACAAATAATAGAAAATTTGGGTTTTTTTTATTTTTTTATTTATTTATTTTTCTCAGGAAAGAGAAAGGGGCCCCCCCCGCCGCCCTTGGGGGGGGGGGGGGGGGTGGGTGGGTGTTAAAAGAAAGCCTGTGAATGCCATGTTAGCTAGTGTATGAATCCAGTTCCAATATTCAATACGCATCAGCACAACACCCTTATATATATATACATATATATATATGCATATATATACATATATATATATATATGTATATATATATATATTTTATTATCTATGTCATACTCTTTGGCTAATTTTGAACTAATCAATTGCTTTTATCTCTACGCGCAGCATCCTTGACTGTATGGAAGTGTTTAGCAAAGGAATCCACCGTGCTTTGGTACCATTGGACAGCCAAATGGAAAATGTATCAGGAGTAGAACTCATAGAGTCTGCATCGAGCTATCGGATGGTTACACAAATGGACATTCTGAGATTCTTGAAGGAACATGCTTCTGAACTGAAAGATGTCATGCCACACACCGTCAGCGACTTGGGAGCTATTACTGAGAATGTTTTTGCCCTAACTAGCCGCACGAAAGTCATTGAGGCCATCAAGTGCATGAGGGCCGCTTCACTTAATGCTGTTCCTATAGTTGAAGCCTCAGATGCCCTACAAGAAGATCACAAGCAGCTAACAAATGTATGTGCCCTTATACTTCTACTAAATACTATGTGTTGCATGCTTCCTCCCAACTCCCTGTTTAAATTCATAGAATTGGCTCATCATGTAGACACCAATTTAATCGTGTATATAGTTTGAAATTCATGAATTATTTAAATGGGGGCATTTGGACATCCTATATATGATAATAGAGACCTTTCCTACACAAAAGTGGAGTAATGTACACTCATTATAAAAAAATGGACTCCTCATCGTATTTGTCGTAGATTTATATCCTACCTACAAAAAAGAGGACAAAATAAAAATATTCACTAATGATTATAATGGGAAAGTTTGGTATGACAAATTGCCACTATTTATTTATTTTAATTGCCAAATACAAATATTTAGACAAATTAGTTAGGACTTGGTACATCTCAACATTTTGCCTGGTTATATCTTATGTACGTGTATAGTAACTATTTCCTACCAAACAATTGGCTTGCTTTAGATGTCACATAAAGCTAAATAAATTTTATCATTTTGATAGCTTGTACTCAAAATGCGCAATTAGTCAATTGGGCAACAATTTTGCAAAGGTGAAGTCGTATTGGTTGTTTGAAGCATGTTTACAATGCAATTAATTAACTCTCAATTTGTGTGCGATCAATTTGTCTACCGTATGCTTTTATAGAATTTTCTTGAAGATTAATTAAAGCATGTTTACATTGGAAAGGATCTGACCCCTGATCCTTAGACCCTAGACCGTACCTTAGACTGGATCTACCCACACCCCAACCCCACCCAGGTTCCACTAGGTTATAGCGGCCGCTGGTGAAATTGGTTTAAGTATTATTGTACTTTAATTTTAGCTTCTCATACCACGCATATGTATACCAAATTCTGCAGGAATCCCAATCGAACATTCTTCTTTCCAATTAAAAATGCAAGCTTTTGGCTTCATTTAGCATTAGGGGAAACTCAGGAAACTGTTTTGGAAAAACACTTTTGCGGCATGTATAGGAATTAGGAACATAGATATATTAATGTAATAACAAGTTGAATGATCTTCTAAAAATACATAAGCTTAGGTATATTAATGTAATAATAAGGAATTTTTGTTTGTAAGAAATCAACATTTTAATTGCAGGGCAAAGGTAGGAAGCTTATAGGAACATTTTCGGCGACAGACCTAAGGGGATGCCCGATTGCTCAACTGCAGTCATGGTTGCCTCTAAGCGTTCTAGACTTCACCCAAAAGGGCTCAACAAGACATGCAGCAGCTTCTGAGCTGGGAATTTCACCAAGGGAACTTGTCACTTGCAATGCTGAATCAAGTCTCGCCCAAGCGATCGACAAGGCTGTCACGACACATGTGCACCGAGTTTGGGTGGTGGACCAGCAGGGTTTGCTTATCGGGCTCGTTTCTCTTACAGACATGATCAGGGTGATTAGGGTCTCGCTGCTTTCGGATCCTCCAGCAAATGTGATCTAGTAGTACAAGGTGAGTTTAATAATCCGAGACTTCGTTGTGAATGTAGAAGTGATGGATTCAAATTTGCTAATGTGGCTCTCACAAAGTATAATTGTCGTCCTTAATTGCTTGTCATAAATCATTAATTAGGTGGGTAGAAAGACGTACAAATGACTGAAAATTTGAGGTCGGATCAAAGTACAGCTGATCCAAAGAATTTTTCTATTAGGCATCTTTTTTCACTTCACCCCCTTAGCCCATTATGGTAACCAAAAATTAATAGAGTGTACTTTATGCGTGCAATGTATGTAGGTGACAATGTGGGCACCATGCAAATGGGCCGGTCTCACTAGTCACGGCATGTGGCATTGCAGGTTTAGGTACTTTTATATTTTGGTACATGGGCGAGTAACAAAATATAAATGAATCCAATTTTCAAAATTACTAGATTATTTTCAAAAATATCAACCAAAAAAAAAAAAAAAAAGTTTGCCACTTATTTAGAACATTTGGAAATATTCGATATAATTATGCGAAGACAATGACCTTATTTTCTCTTATCATGCATTCAATTAATTATTAAATTATTTTATTTTTTTCTACTTTCAAAATCTTTTTCAAATGTATATAATATAATCTTGTAAAAATCCTCCGGATTTTGTTACATAAGAATGCAATTAGAATCCACACAAATAGCTTAGTTGGTAAGCTTTGGGGATGTAATACTTTAAGGTTTTAGTTTTGAGTCTCTATCTTAACCGATATCGGTAACTTTCAAAAGATTGTAGGTATTCGGAGTTTATTTGGATCTCATGAACCATCAATGGATGGAATTGGGAGTTTGATGCTGCTATAAAGAGAGTGGACCACGGTGTCAATATTCATTTTTTTATTTTTTTATTTTTAAAATGATAGAAAAAAACATCCTTCACACGGAAATGAAATCTAAAACCACATAAATCTCATACCCTTATTAGAATGCCATTTACATCTCAGGCAAGTTAATAATGTTTTTTTTTTTTTTTTTTGGTTTTTTTTTTGCCAAGTAACGAGATGTCTGAACTGTCAGAGTTCGACTAATCCCCGCTCTCCATACAGGGCCATCGTCCTATGAAGTTGTTTAACGTTCAGATTAATAGCTTTAATTGGTGATTGATTAAGAGAGATCAACTGATTTTGAACTCAAGATATCTGAGTTTACAGTTCACCCTTTTAACGCCAAACCAACTCTCGTTGGTTGGCAAGTTAATAATGTTAAGACGGAGTCAAAATGAGTGGCATCTCTTCTTGTATTGTGAGCGGTGCCCATTAATTCAACATCTGAACCAGTGAACATGCTTCCTCTATTGACTCTCTTATCCTTTAGTACAACAAACACACGCCACGTAGTTAGGATTTCCACCTACCCTCAGGAACCTCAAGAGTCTTGCCTACCGACGCCGCGTCCTAACCTTTTCGTTTTGTGGTCCATCACTTGTCCTAAGCATTATTTATTAATTAATTAATCCAAGCTTCCCATAATGGACACTGGACAGTTTAATTAACAAACACATTAAATGATCCACTCATCCAAGTTAATAACCATAATAGTGGTTGAATTAGTGGTCCTTGGAATTTTTACCTCAAAAAATGTAAGGTTTTCTGGTTTTCTGGTTTTGGGTTTTATTTTTCATTTTTTCTAAGTAGAGTTTATTTTGAATGTTAATTAATGTAGAGTGGAGAATAACGCTTTTTGTGTTTTACAATTAATTGGGTTTAAGCTTAGATATCGTATTGGCAAAGGGGGCTGATAGATTTCAAAACATCGAATTAGAATGGTTATCTAACAAAACACCATTGTTTTTTCTTCTATTTTTTCATCAATAGAACCTTAATCATCCCTAAATATTAACAAAGGAGTATCAAAACCCTCCCTTCCTCCCTCTAAAAGCGTAAATAAAAAATAAAAAATAGTACTGTTGTGATCTTCTGGGCTGGACCACAGGAGAAGGGGCTTGTGGACCTATGAATAGTTCTATGCCACAGGTTTCTGTGCGATTTTGGGCTTGGGCCGGTCTTTCCAGTTTTTCCCCTTTATGCTAGAATGAAAGTCTATCATTGTTTCTTACTAATCAAAAAAGAAAAAAGAAAAAAGTGTCATTGCATTTTTGTAATGACACACAAATTAAGACTAAAAATCAATGATAATTTATGTTTGTTGAGTTTGACCCCTTTAATTTCGTTGGATTCCACAGCTTTAATCTATCTACAAACAAGTAAGTTCACCCACTTCTCTTACCAGCTAATGTGATAATTGCAGATTAACAAATAATAGAAAATTTGGGTTTTTTTATTTTTTTTAATTTTTTTAATTTTTTTAGGAAAGAGAAAGGGGGCCGCCCCCCGCCGCCCTTGGGGGGGGGGGGGGTGGGTGGGTGTTAAAAGAAAGACTGTGAATGCCATGTTAGCTAGTGTATGAATCCAGTTCCAATATTCAATACGCATCAGCACAACACCCTTATATATATATATATATACTTTTTTTTATTTATTATCTATGTCATACTATTTGGCTAATTTTGAACTAAGCAATTGCTTTTATCTCAACGCGCAGCATCCTTGACTGTATGGAAGTGTTTAGCAAAGGAATCCACCGTGCTTTGGTACCATTGGACAGCCAAATGGAAAATGTATCAGGGGTAGAACTCATAGAGTCTGCATCGAGCTATCGGATGGTCACACAAATGGACATTTTGAGATTCTTGAAGGAACATGCTTCTGAACTGAAACATGTCATGTCACCCACCGTCAGCGACTTGGGAGCGATCACTGAGAATGTTTTTGCCCTAACTAGCCGCACCAAAGTCATTGAGGCCATCAAGTGCATGAGGGCCGCTTCACTTAATGCTGTTCCTATAGTTGAAGCCTCAGATGCCCTACAAGAAGATCACAAGCAGCTAACAAATGTATGTGCCCTTATACTTCTACTAAATACTATGTGTTGAATGCTTCCCCCCCAACTCCCTGTTTAAATTCATAGAATTGGCTCATCATGTAGCCACCAATTTAATCGTGTGTATTGTTTGAAATTCATGAATTATTTAAATGGGGGCATTTGGACATCCTATGATAATAGAGACCTTTCCTACACAAAAGTGGAGTAATGTACACTCATTATAAAAAAATGGACTCCTCATCGTATTTGTCGTACATTTATATCCTACCTACAAAAAAAGAGGACAAAATAAAAATATTCACTAATGATTATAATGGGAAAGTTTGGTATGACAAATTGCCACTATTTATTTATTTTAATTGCCAAATACAAATATTTAGACAAATTAGTTAGGACTTGGTACATCTCAACATTTTGCCTGGTTATATCTTATGTACGTGTATAGTAACTATTTCCTACCAAACAATTGGCTTGCTTTAGATGTCACATAAAGCTAAATAAATTTTATCATTTTGATCGCTTGTACTCAAAATGCCCAATTAGTCAATTGGGCAACAATTTTGCAAAGGTGGAGTCGTATTGGTTGTTTAATTGAAGCACGTTTACAATGCAATTAATTAACTCTCAATTTGTGTGCGATCAATTTGTCTACCATATGCTTTTATAGAATTTTCTTGAAGATTAATTAAACCATGTTTACATTGGAAAGGATCTGACCCTTGATCCCTAGACCCTAGACCGTACCTTAGACTGGATCTACCCACACCCCAACCCCACCCAGGTTCCACTAGGTTATAGCGCCCGTTGGTGAAATTGGTTTAAGTATTATTGTACTTTAATTTTAGCATCTCATACCACGCATATGTATACCAAATTCTGCAGGAATCCCAATTGAACATTCTTCTTTCCAATTAAAAATGCAAGCTTTTGGCTTCATTTAGCATTAGGGGAAACTCAGGAAACTGTTTTGGAAAAACACTTTTGTGGCATGTATAGGAATTAGGAACATAGATATATTAATGTAATAACAAGTTGAATGATCTTCTAAAAATACATAAGCTTAGGTATATTAATGTAATAATAAGGAATTTTTGTTTGTAAGAAATCAACATTTTAATTGCAGGGCAAAGGTAGGAAGCTTATAGGAACATTTTCGGCGACAGACCTAAGGGGATGCCCGATTGCTCAACTGCAGTCATGGTTGCCTCTAAGCGTGCTAGACTTCACCCAAAAGGGCTCAACAAGACATGCAGCAGCTTCTGAGATGGGAATTTCACCAAGGGAACTTGTCACTTGCAATGCTGAATCAAGTCTCGCCCAAGCGATCGACAAGGCTGTCACGAAACATGTGCACCGAGTTTGGGTGGTAGACCGGCAGGGTTTGCTTACCGGGCTCGTTTCTCTTACAGACATGATCAGGGTGATTAGGGTCTCGCTGCTTTCGGATCCTCCAGCAAATGTGATCTAGTAGTACAAGTTGAGTTTAATAATCCGAGACTTCGTTGTGAATGTAGAAGTGATGGATTCAAATTTGCTAATGTGGCTCTCACAAAGTATAATTGTCGTCCTTAATTGCTTGTGATAAATCATTAATTAGGTGGGTGGAAAGACGTACAAATGACTGAAAATTTGAGGTCGGATCAAAGTACAGCTGATCCGAAGAATTTTTCTATTAGGCATCTTTTTTCACTTCACCCCCTTAGCCCATTATGGTAACCAAAAATTAATAGAGTGCGTGCAATGTATGTAGGTGACAATGTGGGCTCTATGCAAATAGGCCGGTCTCACTAGTCAAGGCATGTGGCATTGCAGGTTTAGGTTCTTTATATTTTGGTACATGGGCGAGTATCAAAATATAAATGAATCCAATTTTCAAAATTACTAGATTATTTTCAAAAATATCAACCAAAAAAAAAAAAAAAAGTTTGCCACTTATTTAGAACATTTGGAAAATATTCGATATAATTATGCGAAGACAATGACCTTGTTTTTCGCTTATCATGCATTCAATTAATTATTTAACTATTTTATTTTTTTCTACTTTCAAAATCTTTTTCAAATGTATATAATATAATCTTGTAAAAATCCTCCGGATTTTGTTACATAAGATTGCAATTAGAATCCACACAAATAGCTTAGTTGGTAAGCTTTGGGGATGTAATACTTTAAGGTTTTAGTTTTGAGTCTCTATCTTAACCGATACCGGTAACTTTCAAAAGATTGTAGGTATTCGGAGTTTATTTGGATCTCATGAACCATCAATGGATGGAATTGGGAGTTCGATGCTGCTATAAAGAGAGTGGACCACGGTGTCAATATTCATTTTTTTAATTTTTTTTTTTAAAATGATAGAAAAAAACATCCTTCACACGGAAATGAAATCTAAAACCACATAAATCTCATACCCTTATTAGAATGCCATTTACATCTCAGGCAAGTTAATAATGTTTTTTTTTTTTTTTTTTTTTGTTTTTTTTTTTCCCAAGTAACGAAGTGTCCGAACTGTCAGAGTTCGACTAATTCCCGCTCTCCATGCAGGGCTATCGTCCTATGAGGTTGTTTAACGTTCAGATTAATAGTTTTAATTGGTGATTGATTAAGAGAGATCAATTGATTTTAAACTCAAGATATCTGACTTTACAGTTCACCTTTTTACCGCCAAACCAACTCTCGTTGGTTGGCAAGTTAATAATGTTAAGACGGAGTCAAAATGAGCGGCATCTCTTCTTGTATTGTGAGCGGTGCCCATTAATTCAACATCTGAACCAGTGAACATACTTCCTCTATTGACTCTCTTATCCTTTATTACAACAAACACACGCCACGTAGTTAGGATTTCCACCTACCCTCAGGAACCTCAAAAGTCTTGCCTACCGACGCCGCGTCCTAACCTTTTCGTTTTGTGGTCCATCACTTGTCCTAAGCATTATTTATTAATTAATTAATCCAAGCTTCCCATAATGGACACTGGACAGTTTAATTAACAAACACATTAAATGATCCACTCATCCAAGTTAATAACCATAATAGTGGTTGAATTAGTGGTCCTTGGAATTTTTACCTCAAAAAATGTAAGGTTTTCTGGTTTTGGGTTTTATTTTTCATTTTTTCTAAGTAGAGTTTATTTTGAATGTTAATTGATGTGGAGTGGAGAATAACGCTTTTTGTGTTTTACAATTAATTGGGTTTAAGCTTAGATATCGTATTGGCAAAGAGGGCTGATAGATTTCAAAACATCGAATTAGAATGGTTATCTAACAAAACACCATTGTTTTTTCTTCTATTTTTTCATCAATAGAACCTTAATCATCCCTAAATATTAACAAAAGAGTATCAAAATGTTTTTCCGTAAACTTAAATCTAGGACTGTTCATTTAACAAATGAAAAAAATTCCATCAAATTATCACCCCATCAACACTAAATCCCAATCTATTCAAATATTACTTCTTGTGACTATCTGTTTTTCTCTTATTTATGTATTTATTTTTCCTTTTTGATTCAAAGAAGAGTATATTGGCCTTATTAGAGAAGGTTTGTTAGATATTTTTTGTTTTCATCTATTATTCCCCCATCCCCCCCACCCCCCACAAAAAAAAAAAAAAAAAGAAAAAAAAAGAGAATACTGGGCTATTAGACGTCACAACAGGATAGTCCATATTCTTTCACATAACCTCTTTTTCCTCTTTACCCATATAATCATGTGGAGTTTGAAATCACAACTTTTTCATAGTCTACTCTCTAAAAAAAAATGACGTGCCATTTAGATTACAATCCTATTAGTTTTGGCTTCTCCTATTCAATCAGTGGCTTAGTGGGATAATCTTGTTCTTCCTGCATCCTACAAAGATATATACACTATTTTTGTTACTTTTTTTTTTTCCCAAAATATTTGCTCACTTTAAAAAGTCAAATCATGATCTTTTTTTTAATTTCCTATATTATCTTTTATGATTTCAATAATTACTTTCAACACAAAACTCAATATTAAGTTGGAAGAAAGTTATTTTAAAAAAATAAAATTTAATAAATTACAAGCCAATATAATGATAATTTTTTTTCAACTACTTGTTTTGTCAAACATAATTTACCTTTGCGGGGAAGAAGGAGTATAAAATCTTGTAAGCATTTTACAAAGCATGATGGCCATATGTAGGTTGTACGGGTCATTTAGTAAAACCCCAATTTATTATCATGTGGTTCCCACATATCAGCTGATCTAATGGGAAAGCACCAAAACTTTGTGCTGTAGCAGCTGTTCTCTGAGTGAATGAGTTTTGTACGTCTTTAAAGGATTTTTGGACGGTTCTTCGTATTGCAGTATTGAACCATTTATGGTTTGAAGATACTATCACACTCCAATCATTACATGCAAGCCAACTTGGCTGACACCATCGACTTTTTATTAGGGGTATGCGGTAAATTTGAAAATCTAATTATTCAAAAACAAGTCTGATTAATTTTGATTCCATATTATTAGATAAATAATAGTTATTGTTGTTGTTGCTCTTTTTTTTTTTAATTTTTTGTTGTAATATTGAATGCTCCCCCTATTATGAGTACTTAGCTTCATTGACATTCTATGAACTTTCTACTTAAATTATTTGAAAAAACCGGTTTGAAGTAAGTCTAATCAATTTTGATTTCACACTATTTAGGTTTTTTTTCTGTCGACTAGTTTAGTTTTCTCTTAAAAACAAGACATAAACATAATTTTTTTAAAACCAATTATAAAGTGGTTTATTTAAAAACTAGACAATAAATATAAACTGGACCAATTTGATCTAATTTTTGAAATTCCCAAAAAACCATTTAATCAAAGAATTAAGCCGCGGTTCATATGGAGGCATGAACCACTAAAATGTAACTCTCTATTATTATTATCGTTGCCCTTTTTTTTTTTTTTTTTTGGTTTTTTGTTTTTTGACCTTTTTGTTTTGTGCTAGCGACTAAAATGTAACTCAACTATGTTGTACCCAAAGGAGAAAAAGCTAGAAACGTAACTTCATGTTTGTTTTTCAGTAAAAGGCAAAAGAATATATAGGTGACTTAGTGCCCTTCAAAGACGAATCTTTCTATTTACTAATACCCTTTTCCTCAAATTCTTGGGAAAAGGATTAAAAGTCACTATTAGGATCGAACCAAGCTGAGCTTAGCTTAGCCATAACTCACTAGTACCATGATAATTTTAGGAATAGGTTGGAAATTTTTCCCTGGCTTACCTCTTTATCTGAAGACTAATGTCAACTTGGTGTCACTTCCTTCTACACCATTTAAGCATATTTTTAGATTATGCATGGACCTTCTTTCTATAAAAATCTCTCACCAAACACATAAATAGAAGATTGCCAGTGTGAATCACTGGCAATAGATCATGCAAGACCTACACTTAACAATGCAAAACCTTCCTAAAATATCTGTTGGCTAAAACTGCAATAAACTAGAAGAATCTTGCTCTGATGTAAAATGCAAAATGCAAATAAATGAATACGAATAATGCTACTCATAGGAATATTTGTAAGAGATAAATTTGATTAGAGCTCGTCTGAGTCATGTCATTAAATAAATAGGCCAATTCAAACTCAAACTTGAATTTATACTAATTTGATAACAATGCAGTTTCAAGCAAATTATAACTCGATTCAGTTAGACTAATGAGCAAGCTTAATTGTTAAGGACTCTTGAGTAGGCATAGTATATATAATACAATTTTTTTTTAAAGGATTTCTCTCTTAGAATAATATCATATAATTCTTAGGAGGTAAGGTTACAATTGAACTACGTCAATCATGAATTACTTGCGAATAAGTTCAGTAAAAACTCGTTCTAATATGATCGTTTATTAAACGAACCAAGTTCAAGCTTTGAATTTAAGCTTGTTTAATAAACAAGTCAATCTTAAACAAATCAAAGCTGGACTCGAAATAATCTTAAGCACCCTAACCCCATGTTTGGTTGCGGGGAAAAGGAGAGGGATGGAAAAGGGGGTGGGGGGATTGGGGTGATGGTGTGTGTTTGGTAGAGGGGGATGGGAGAGGGAAGGAGCAAATGCTTTCTTTTTTTACTTTTTGGAGTTCACCCACTTTTGGGCAGATTGGGGAGGGGAAAGGGGTGTGCAGCTTATCTTAAAAGACACATTTACCTTTGATGCAAACTTAATTTCATGAATTGTTTGAAATTATATGCTACAATGACTATCGAAGACTCCGGCTTTCCACCGTACCCACTAGGGGAAATAATAAAATAATAAAAAAATAACAATACTTTAGTTATCAATTATTTGATAAAACATGAAATAGAAAGAGGTAATTTAGGAAAAACTGAAGCAAAAAGAAAAGGAAAATATGGTAAAATTATTCCTAATTATTTTTATAGTTCATAGAAGTTATAATTGTTATGCTTTATCATTTAAGAGTAATATGGTTAAATTATTTTTCAATTTATTTTCCTTCCTTTTTATTTTCCTTTCTACCAAATAGAAAGAATAGAAAGAGTGTGTCTTTCCTCCCATTCTACCAAACACACTGGAGGGTAAGAGGGAATCGATCCCTCCCTTGAGGATGGAAAATCTATCCCTCCTCCCTTCTTTTCCTTCCACATTTCCATTCTCACTACCAAACATAGCATAAGACTCTACTCAACTTAACCCATTTGTAGCCCTATTATCCCTTAATCCCTTATAAATGTTTATCAAATACTTTTCACAAACTTGACTGAAAGATTATTATTACTCCCTCCATTCCTAAATAAGTAGTCTACTTTCTTTTTTTGGATGTTTCAAAATTATTGTCATATTTCAAAAGTCATTGGTTCTTTTTTATTCATTTCCTAAAATACC
The DNA here is from genome assembly GCA_039720395.1 of Liquidambar formosana. Classification (NCBI taxonomy): domain Eukaryota; kingdom Viridiplantae; phylum Streptophyta; class Magnoliopsida; order Saxifragales; family Altingiaceae; genus Liquidambar; species Liquidambar formosana. The sequence continues at coordinate 15,095,524 of CM077826.1, forward strand.
CTGAAAAGGGTATTCTCTCTTTTTCTAATGTTTTGCACACTTGAGGGCAAAATTGGAATCTCAAAACATATGAATTGATGTGAAAGCATTTAGTAGGGTTTCCTAAAAAGGCATGTTTTTTCAAAAGAGACGGTTAATTTGAAACAGAAGGAGTATTATTTTCCCTTCGTACTTGTGAGAACACATAATCTATATCTATACTACCTATAAAAGGGTGAATCCTAGAAAAACTTTTGATTCTCTAAAATATCCTTATTTTAAAATGTAATGACATCAATACCCTTAAGTAATCCAAAAGACAAAAAGAAAAAGATACATAATTAATTAAATCATGGAAAAACCTACTTTACTTAGAGTTTTACAATCTTAGTCCACTCACTCATATGTTTCCCTTTCCCATACCTTGTTTTAATTAGAGTTCTACAATCTTATTCCATTAGTCCATACATTTCTTTCCCCATTAACTCATTCGTTTTTTGCAGCAAAAAAAGAAGAAGAAAAACTCATACATCTCTCCCTTTTCGTCCCCCATTATATGTTCCTTTAGTATACCTATGCCAACCCTACGAATTTTACATTTATCTTCTCTTATTCTTAGTTGGAGATTGAAAATGCTACATCAAAAGTAAAGTTTTCTTTATTTTTCATATTCTATATATATATATATATATATATGTTTTTTTTTTTTTGGTATATGCTTAATATCTCTTTGATGTTTTCTTAGAGATTCAACGTTTCATTGTAAGAGGTATCTTTTTTTCCTTTTCCTTTCTTTTTGTATCTTATATTTTACCTTATGTTTATAGTGATTTGTTGAATACACTATTTTATTAAGATAGTGTGTTGTAATTAGAGGTTATTATTCCTATAGATTTTATTATTTTTATGTCGATCATTCTTATTTTTTTTATTTGGTAATTTTGTGGATTGGAACGGGTTGTAGAATACCAATTGTGCAGAGGTTTTATTTTCTGAATCTATTAAATGTAAATGTATGTTAATTTTGTTTTAAGTTTTTGGGTGATAACTTCTACGTTATCTTGTTTAAATCCAAGGTAGGGTAGTAAGGATGATGATACCTTCAATGCCAAGAACAGGGCAAATTGTCAAAACTTGGCCATAGAATATATTTCCTCGCCAAGTAGCTTTGCACATGAACCGATAGCTCACGCAAACGCTATTGAAAGTTGAGCAGTGGCCTCCTCTGTACATAGGTTGGGTCGGTTGGGCTAGCTTGGACTTGTTCCTGAAGAAAATCCAGCTTTGACTTAGGTCCTAACAACCCTACCATGAAGGTCAGACCCTTTTGTTTCGTGAGTAATGAGGTGAAACCAAAGCAAAGAATGATGCATGCTAAACGACAATCTTCCATGACAAAAAAAGGTTAAATCCAATGTCGGAAATCAATATATGAAGCAAGGTAAATATCCTACGGAGCATACGTACGTGGAAGTGAGGGGAAAGAAAAGGAATGTGGATTCCAAGAAGCCAAGAATCGAAGGTGCTGAGGAAACACTGTGCTGGTGTTGAAAAGCCTTAATTTTTCCGCCATACAAGCCAAGAATAAATTTTCTCACAGTTTTCCATGCAATGTTCATTATATTATCTATCTATACTTATACATGTACTTATCTATATCTATATCTATATCTATACTACTTATAAAAAGGTGAATCGTAAAAAAACTTTTGATTCTTTAAAATGCCTTGTTTTAAAATGTAATGACATCAATACCCTTAAGTAATTCAAAAAACAAAAAGAAAAAAGATACTCCGTATATAATTAATTAAATCATGGAGAAGCTTACTTTATTAGAGTTCTATAATCTTATTCCACTAACCCATAAGTTTCCCTTCCCTATACCCTACTTTAATTAGAGTTCTACAATTCTATTCCATTAATTCATACGTTTCCTTCCCCATTAACTCATTCGTTTTTTGCAGCAAAAAATAATAAAAAAAACTCATACGTCTCTTCCTCTTCATCCCCCATTATGTATCCCTTTAGTATCCCTATACCAACCCTATGAATTTTACATTTATCTTCACTTATTCTTAGTTGGAGATTGAAAATCTCACATCAAAAGTAAAGTTTTCTTTATTTTTAATATTCTATATTTCTTTTTCTTTATTTTTTTTCGGTATTTTTTTTTTTGGTATATGCTTAATATCTCTTTGATGTTCTCTTAGAGATTCAACGTCTCACTGGAAGAGGTATTTTTTTTTTCTTTCTTTCTGTATTTTATATTTTACCTTATGTTTATGTTTATAGTGATTTGTTGAATACACTATTTCATTAAGATAGTATGTAGTAATTAGAGGTTATTGTTTCTATAGATTTTATTATTCTTATGTCGATCATTCCTATTTTTTTTACTTGATAATGTTGTAGATTGGAGCTGGTTATAGAATATCAGTTGTGCAGAGGATTTTATTTTCTGAATCCATTAAATGTAAATGCATATTAATTTTGTTTTAGGTTTTTGGATAATAACTTCCAAGTTGTTTTGTTTAAATTTAGAATACTCAATAATTTCCTGCCTCATAAATATTATTATTATTTAATACTTTGATGTCATTTAATTTAATATATCATTGAAATTGAAACGGGAAGAAATTAAGTAAGATTTTACTTTCAGAAATTCATAGCCAAATAAACTTTCATTTTTTTAAACTGTTTTCTTCTTACATATATATATATAAAGAGAAAAAAAATATGCTATTAAGTATCATAAAAAAAACTCAAAATCCGAACTGAATTAACACCTTTAGTTTTTTTAATCATATTCTACTCAAATCCTTAAATATATATATAATAAATATATTATTTAAAATAATTCACGTGCAACGTACGTACGTGTACACAAACTAATCGACATAAAAGTATCTCATGAAATACATTCAATTGCGCGTGGGACTTCCAACCTTTTTTCTTTCTTTCATTTTTTGACGGAGGGATTTCCACTTTCTTGACATTACGAGAGTACCCTGTGTAATTATTCAGTCAGGACACCATCAGCCACAAGCGTCAAGCGGTGTACCACACCCACCACGAGAAATTGAAACGGTGACCCCACTTTTCCCGACACGAGAATTTCAATCAGATCTGCAGATTTCCATATCCTTGTAATCTCCGTCTCTTTACACCTCCGCTCTCACTGCTATCCTATAAATGCACTTCTCCAACGCATGTACCAATGTTGATCTCCGGCAACAGTGACGGCCATGGACGGAAAGGGGCCTCTCCAAGCTCCATTAATACTACTCTGAAGAACAGGTCTAAGTCTAATTTCAACGGAAGACCCACTAACGGCGTTAAGGCGTGGGAAACGGTGGGGGAAATGGCGAAGAAGACAGTGGCCGGTGGTGGTGGTGGTGGTGGGTTTTTGGGTAAGGCTTATTTCATGAAGTGGTCAATGGAAGATGTGGTTGGGTTGGTGAGGAACCATCCAATTCCTTGTGTATTTGGGTGTTTACTGTTGTTTTTCATGGGCGTGGAGTACACGCTCCCCATGATCCCGCCGTCGTCGCCGCCGTTCGATTTGGGGTTCGTCGTCACAAGGCCGATTCATAGCTTGCTCGCTTCGTCGCCTGCGTTGAATACGCTATTCGCTGCGCTTAATACGGTATCAATTTAATGCTCACATGTCGGAGTAATCAATTTTTTTGGTGGTGTGTGTTTTTTTGGGAATTGATTTTGATTTTCACATTCAATTACATTTTGGGGTAAGAATTTTTTTTTTTTTTTTTTTTTTTTGGGTTCCATTTTTGGGTAGGAATTTGATACGCATGCCGTTATGCCAATAGCATTTTTTCATTGAATCTTATCACTTGCCACATTTTTATAATACCTATTTTTTTTGTGCGGAATTTCGTTCATTTATTAACCCACAATCTATGGAAAATTAATGTATTAGTTCTTATTGACGTGTGCCCTGTTAAAATATATTTATGCTTTATTCGGTTATGGGATTTTATTAAAGAAAAAAATAGAATATGAGAAATTGTACTTTTTCTTGTTTGGTTGCAATAGAAAATTGGTATATAAGAAGAATATTTGAAGTAATTTTGACTTGATATGATTTCATATTTTCCTTTCATTTTTTTTCTCTGCATTTTTTTTCCCTCACCCTTTTTTTTTTCTATGGTAAAATCCACAGACCAAATAGAGGGTTAATGAATTAAATGAAGTAAAAGATGAATTGGAAATTGTATTTGCAAAATTTTATACGTGCATTTTCAGTTTTTTTAGTACCATATGCATAATATTCTATACATTTTTACATTTTTTCTGTATTATTTATACCTTCTTTCTCTGACGAAAGTGTAGTCCAATGGGTCATCTATCGAACTGTTCTAGCTACAACAAGTCCAAGTAGCTTGAATATAAGCTTATTGTGTTTCTTGATCAATACCTTATGGCTCTATTTGGTTTAAGGATTTTATCAAGGAAAAAAAATAAAATATAAGGAATTGTAATTTCCCTTATTTGGTTGTAATGAAAAATTAGAATAATTTAAATAATTTTGGCTTATATGATTTCATATTTTTCTTTCATTTTCTGTTCTCTTTATTTTTTTTCCCTTCTCCCTTGGTAGATTCCACGAACCAAATAGAGGATAAGATTAAAAAAGCCCTAATATTTGTCTTTTGTTTTTGATTTTATTTTTGGTGGGTAGGTGTTTGTGGGGATGCAAACAATCTACATTCTATGGACATGGTTGGTCGAAGGCCGGCCGAGGGCAACAATTTCTGCCCTTTTTATGTTCACTTGCCGAGGGATTCTTGGTTACACCACTCAACTTCCACTACCCCAGGTATCAATCTCCATTTGGCAATTTATACTCCATTAGGGCGAATTGTGCATCCCAGAGTTGGGATGGATAGTGTTATGGTTGTGTATATTGGCTCTTGGATACTCTCCCCTTATAAGCTAGTTTTCAAGGGTGAGTTCTATCCATGATTCATATCAGATAGCATTTTTCTTCTACTAGTGCTCATAATTTTGTTTTTGGTATTTATGATCAGGGATTTTTGGGGTCGGGCATGGACTTCCCCGTTGGTAACGTCTCGTTCTTCTTGTTCTTCTCGGGCCATGTTGCTGGGTCTGTCATTGCATCGCTTGACATGCGAAGAATGGAAAGGTGGAAATTGGCATGGACTTTCGAACATCCTCAACATTTTGCAATGCCTAAGGTTGTTGGGTACAAGGGGTCACTACACAATCGACTTGGCCGCTGGCGTTGGTGCCGGAATTATATTTGATTCTCTTGCCGGGAAGTATTTAGAAAGCAAGAGAAGACCAGCTAGTGGTACCACTACCATTAATTCGTCCTTTTAGCTTCGTGACAACCCTACAACAAACGTTTAAATGGTGGTTGCCATGGAGTCACTTTAGTGTCAAAGAAAAGGTATGTAATCGCTTAGAGAGAAAACTGGCAGTGATGGTGGGGTCAGTGAGTTTGGGCCCCCATGGTCAGTTTCTTTTTGGCATATTCCCATTTGTCTTTCTCCGACATACATATGTGAACATATTTTTCACACAATTTTTAAGCAGTTGGATCTATATGTATTGAAAAAAAACTCACGTAGACAAACTCCCCCAATTAGCTTTTGTAATTAAATATGTAAAAAAAAAAAAATTGAGCTTATAAGGGTCAGTTTACAGTTTGATGGGTATTATTTAGTAAATCAAATGGAATAGATATCAATTTTGTCAAAATAATCCTCAAATAATTATAGAAAATTACCTTCAACTTTAGGTCCGTTTTCACTTTAGTATCCTTAATTTCAAAACTAATCAAAATGAATCTTGAACTATATGCATGCCATAATTTAGTACCATCAACTTCAAAACTATTCAAAATGGACCTTAGACCGTGTGTGACAATTTAGTACCCTCTGATTCCTTTTATGAGTACTGATTTTCTGCTCCTCTTTCTTCAGGTCCTCGGAAAGTGGCAAGTGCACGCGGATAACTCTGCTCCAGGACATCATCCTTTTTTTTTTTCTTTCTCTTTTTCTTTTTTTGGGGTCTTTCAAAGATGCAAGTCTGTAAGGTTATTTTAATCACACCGTTATTGGAAGGAGAAACAATGTTCATACGTATGGCCGGTAGCCGGTTAGGTGGTGTTGTGCTTAAGTAGCTAGGTGGTGGTTTTACTGTATTAGAATTTGTTATGTGTGGTTTGTGTTTCTTGTTTTGCAGTTTATTGACTACTGTTTTCTTCTATTCTGGTTGTACCCTCTCCTTTTGAGTAATGAAGTTTCTATTTTCTTGTGTTCTGGTTGTACCCTCTCATTTGAAGATTGAGCCTTGCTATATTAGAACATTCTTTGTTATTTGAGTTACTGAACACCAGAGGTGATTGTATCTCTCTCTCTCTCTCTCTCTCTCTCTCTCTCTCTCTCTCTCTTGTAAGGTGAGTGCTGGGATTCAAATCTTGATGCCTGTTTTCTTTTCTATTTGTATCATTTGTATTATTTTTTATTTTAAAAATGAAGCCCCCATTCTATCCTCCTAGAAGTGTTTTCTTTTCTATTTGTATTATTTTTTATTTTATAAAAGAAGCCACTATTGTATCCTCCCCTATGAAGTAGGGTGCAAAGTTGGTATAGTTTTTATTTTATTTTAAACATCTCTATCCTCCTATGAAGTGGGGTGCAAAGTTGGTATAGTTTTTTATTTTATTTTAAAATATTTATAAACAGAGTGGTGACAGGCTTAATTCATTAATTTCTCCATGTCTCAACGGCTCATGGCTGTATTAAATAGGGAATATGAATATGATTGTGACCAGTGAAAAGGAATGAATAATTTTTTTTACTCTTTTATTAGCAGAGGCAGATTGGACCCGTCAAATCCCAGTGGCTACTGATACAATTTCATGGATATATAGAATGAATAATAAAAAGAGAATATTCATTTTAGCTTATGGTGGCATAATATTTTTACTGCCTAAAGGATTACATCCATTTTGGTTAGGTGGGCTGGGCTAGGATCTCTTTACCCACCGATTTTTATTTTTTTTTTTAAATTAAAAAAAAAATATAAAAGGTTTTTATAAAAAATAGTCATGTAATTTATTAGAAAATATTATTTTGAACAATTTTGTAAAAGAAAGTATTTTTAAAATCTACAGTTTAAGTGGATTTTTTTGGCCAAATATGAAGTAGAGACTATAAATGGTCAAAATGTTTACTCAAATGATAGATTTTAGAAAAACTTTATTCTGTAAAGTTGATCAAAATAATATTTTTTAGGTGGCCAATTTTCATAAAAACTTTTTATATTTTTTTAAACCTTGAAAAAATTAAAATTAATGGGGTGAGAAGATCACTTGAAGGAGTTGCAATATCCGGACCCATAGTACTACACCATGGGGCCACAAAATTATGCTCACTCATAAATTATGACATCAAATAGGAAGGCAAACAAACACACAACTGAGCAAATGTACCCTCCAAAACCAGAATTCGGCCAATGGCCTTGTGTCCTAGTGGCACTTCTTCTCTCTCTATGTGGAGAGGTTATAGGTTTGAGTCTTAGTATTGTTATATATTGATGTAATAAACTTTTAATCTATGTTACACACACCCCAAAAAAAAAATAAAAATAAAAAATGAAAGAAACTAAAATTCGCTTGTGGACATTTAAGTTGAATGGAGCCATAGCTACCGCAACCCAGAGTCCAGTTCAGTTGTATGCAACTTTCATCGCACTTGGGCCAGGTTTAAGGCTTCACTAATTTCAAGACTTGAGATTTCACGTCAAAATTGACTTCAAGGTCCCAAGCTTGAAGGGAGCATTTTCCATATCAAACATCCATATTCAGCAATCATATGCATGTTAATCGTCCTAATCAATTGGCCTCTCACCACAGTAACCTCACCTTGCCCACCAACAAGAGTCTACAAGGCAAGCTGCCCTATATCAAAGGTGCAGGTTACTTTGTTGAGGTTTTTTTGTAGGTTTGCTTCTTTTGCTTTCCTTGCTCTTTTACTCGGCCTCTCATGTATGCTTTCCATTTGATTTATAGTACTTATCTCAATTAGCAAAGTAAAAAGAAAAAAAATCTGACTCTCATGGTGACTTTATTGCAAGGACCCATAATTGGTAAGGATTCACATTCCTGAATCCAGTTGAAGTCCATTGTAGACTCTCAAAGACCACTGGGTTCTGTTATGAGGACTGCAATCTCACTTCCAATATTTGGCTTTTGGACATGACTACGAATCTACGATCTCTAACTAGAACTCTAATAGGATTAAGACTAATGATCCACCAAAGGCTACAGGCCTACCCACACTCACTTTCTGGCAGATAATGGCACTCAGCTATATGCTCCCCTCCCTAATTTTGAGCTGGGGTCCTGTTGCCTCCAGAGCTGCAGGCATTTCAGACATCAAATTGAACGAATTCAGGAAAATGAATCATGACTCTTACGGGAAGTACGGGCACAATAAAATTCCAAACTTGGCTAACATGATACAACAAACCAAACACACTAATGTAGGAACCTGCAACAATGCATACCTGTATTTTTCATGATGTTCACTCAGGCAATAATGCATGACTCAAGAAATTGAACTTATTATATTAAGAAATTGGATAACAGAATTGTACCAAACACAAGAGATCGAGAAGATCAGAATTAATGCTAAATGAGAACGTACTGCAAAGAATGCATTGAGTGGAATCAAGAAGACCTGTCCAAATTAAAGCTCCTAAAAGTAGATGAGGGGGAAACACTGCAAGCTGTTTCAGCAGCCTGGACATGGCTAGCAGGCTACATGTAGAATGCCAAATACAAAAAATAGATGAATAATTGGTTTACTAATAGAAAATGAAGAAAGCATGCTTTGCAGTTTGGAATACTAAGTTACTAACTAATGAAACAGTAAGGCTCCGTTTGAATCTTCGAAAGTATGAGGTAAAGGAAAAGAATGTATTTAATATTGCGTAAAACTGAATTCCTTTCTTAAGCATTTTAGGAATTCTTAAACATTTTAATCTCTTTTCTTTCCTTACCCTTGTTCTTTCTGAGATCCAAACAGAGGCTAAAAGGATGGAGGTGACCAGCTTAACTGGGATTTCCAGTTAAGCAAACCAAGAGGTGGTGCCATCATGTAAAACCAGCCAAAGCAAATCAAACTATGAGTTTGATTGAAATCAAAGTACAGTAATTTCCTTCAAGCCTTGATCAATACAGGCACCTTCAACCATTTAAGAATTTTTGACAGATTACAACCAGGGTCATGCTGAGTAGAATGTACCTGCAACTATACAACATCTAGGAAGTAGCAACTCTGTGAGGAAGGTTTTTTTGATACTGTAGCTGTACTAAACCTTGTAATATGTACGTATGAGAGGATATGAACTGGGTGATGCTATTCCTCGGTGTCTGAATAAAGTGGGCAGGATCCATCATCTACATTGGCAAGCGGGTCATAGAAGGGTGAGCTTGGATCTGTGCATCCTGGTACAAGGTTGAGATTGCAACGATCACCCTGCATCAATGTATTCTCAGTATTAATAATAGTTTTAAAAACAGGGTTTTTGGAAAAATGAAGTTATGAAAGGAAGTGATGGAAGAGGCAAAGATTTCACTTACTCCTTCAACCGACAAATTTCCAATCATAGCACATCTTGTGACGACGATCTTTGTGTCTGGAAAGATTGCTCTGTCACATGCACCCTCCTTACTCAATTCTTCTGCTAGACCCTGCCTTAAGGATACCAGTATGTGAATTTCTTCAGAATTGACACAAACTATGGCATTTTGTTTGTTAAATAAGCCTAAATAAATTTTATTTGAAATATGCTCACAAATTTCCCAACTACTGCAACAAGTTCACTAATTTCCAAATGATTCCAAAATGACAATAAATTGTTTTGAAGAACCACGGAATTTGTCCTCACCAATAACATTTTTTATATTTGTAAGGCCTTTTCCTTCACAACCCCCAACCCCCCCCCCCCCCCCCCCTTTTTTTTTTTCTTTTTGAAACTTGAGGGCTTAGGTTTGGATTAGCATACGATTACTCTATTCAATCTGGAGGTAGTAGATTAATACTGCCAGAAAAAAAAAAAAAAAAAAAAAAGAAAGTGTTTTATTACCTCATTAAAGAACTCAATTGGTTTGTTTTGCCAAGCCTTGGGAACTTGAAACTGCAGTTTGTAGGGACCATCCCACTCAACCCCATTTGTGAATGAGAATATTAAGTTCATAGCTGCAAAAAAATTGAGATTCATAAGTAGAGAACTAAACGTCGAAGAAAGCATAATGAGTTTGAGAATCAGATTGAACCATGTTTAGGAACGCATATCTGGATGGAATATATGGGGGAATCAGCTTTTCCTCGACTTTTCTTAAGCATTTCCCTTGGCTCGCCACCACACATGATGGGCTGATTAAAACCTCCTGCAAAGGTTACAACCCAACAAGTAAACAAAAAAATTTTCAAATTTTATTCTAAATTTATATAAACATATGTATATATATGTATGCGTGTGTGTGTACATATGTGTGTGTATGTATACCTAGGTGTATGTATAATCAAAGAAAATGGACCCTGATTGAATAATTCAGGAGAACAAACGCACATCCTATCACACATTCTGTCCCACAATGTATTAGTACAATACAAATTGCAGAGTCACAAGTAAAGATGGCCAGTGGAACCATGGGTTCATCCCACAATGTATTCAATGGTACCCGACAGATGTGGACTTCATTAAGAAAGAATTTGGGCATCCCATGGAAATAAACTCACTTGGTTTTGTGTTTTTCATGGCATTCAATCTGAGTACACATTTTGTTTTTGGTAGCACTTGAAATTTGTCAATTCCAAATGTGCAGTTTCATTTTAGAATATCAAGCTATGGCATAATTTAGACTATCATTACGTTATAATTTATCATTATTATTTGCAATGATATCTCCCTTTGTTTTGTGATTACTCTAAATTTGTTTCTTCAAATGCTTTGAGAAACAAAATGGCTTGTCATTGCTTAGGTACCCCAAAGTTCATATAGTATATTGGAAAATACCATTAAAACCAACCCCAAAATCGTCATTTGGAACAAGTTTACTTGCAGCTGGATTGTAGAAAAGCTTTAGCTTCTCTCCCTGTCAAGATGTTTGCAGGTGTGTTATCAGTGGAATGGTAAAAGCAAGAAAGAAAAGCCTACAGGATGCCAAAAAATCAAAAGCAATTCCAAACATACAGAAGCAGGAGGAAGACCATTCATGGTCTTCCAGTAAACAGGAGCCCTTCCTAGTTCAAATTGAGCCCATGTTGGAAGCGTATACCTGAAACCAAGGAGTATGCAAATTACACCAACATTATAATTCAACTTCACTAAAAAAAGAAGACAATGAAATCTGTTGACAAGATAAAGAGAATTCAAGCAAGTCATGTTGAAAAGCCTATGTAAGTTGAATCTCAGCGTGCTGCTTGTACAGAACATGTGAGGAGTTTCCCAATTCAAAGAAAGACGAGAAAAGAAAAAGAAGATTATATCCAAAACCCAAATCCATTGGCAAAGAAAACCTTCTATGCCAGTGGACAATTTACAAATACAATATTATAATGATAGGAAGTGGGAAGACATACACTTTAATTTCTTCCTTGGCAGGTGTCGCAATAGCAACAGCAGCAGCGCTTACTTTCCCACTAATTTTAACAACTTTTCTGTTCTTTGGGGCATATCTCCTCAAAGAGGCACCCTTAAAATTGCTAGCTGCGTCAGAGAAACATAGACTCATTATGCATTTGGAGTTTAATATTTAACCTTCATGTTATTTTTCATTTTATATTGGAGTATAAATTATCTTGTTGGCCACTTGTACATTAGATAAAATGGATATATGGCCATAGATAGTGCAGACTGGTAAAACATCATGCAACCCAGAAATCAAAATGAGTAGAGGAATGATGTAACACGGGTCATACAAAGGATTGGGATATCACAAAACAAATAAGCATGCCTTTTGTCAAACATTTGACAAACAACACCATTCAAGAACAAATTTGACAAGAACAAAAATTTGAAAAAAAAAAAAATTTTTACAAACAATTAGCAGAGCTTGATCCTAACTACTTGGGATGATTGGATGAAGGCTTTGTTGAGTTGAGTTGAGTACATTATTTATTATTATGATTATTTTGTTGGGTACATGGGGTGAGGACATGAAAATCCTATTTTTCCATTCTGCACTCTTGTTGGAGAAGGCCAAGCAATTGGCTTAGCACTAAACACTGATAGCCCCTGACTATTATTCTCAAAGGCGACACAAGAATTTGATTCCAAATATGTAAAGCAGGTTTTTATTTATTTATTTATTTAAATCTATACAGAATTGATTTATAATAATTTTTCTTAAATTTGTATTTTAATTCTCAAAAGGGTAAGCAAAAAAGAAAACAAGAAATTAGAATTTTATGTTATAAAATATTTCGTTGTTTGGGAGCTGACAAAATAGAAACCTTCACTAAATCATGCCTAATAAAACAATTTCACTTCGTTGAGGCGAGTGTTCCGTTGTTCAGAAACCAAAGCATCAACAAAATAGAAGGGAAAATCCTTCAGATTTCAGAATTGAAAGTGCCATGAAGTGAAAAATCTAGTCATCTACCAAAACAAAGTTACAATTCAAGAAATAATGAAAGAATACGTCTATCAAGTGGCACAGATTGAGACACATACTGAGTGTAGTTGAGACAGATGGAGTGGCATTACTACTTGACACAGACCGGGACGCATATAGAGGTTGTGTCGAAGATGTAAAGATTGAAGTAGCTGTTGCTGCCATTGAACACACTTTAAATGCTTGCCTTCAAACTGCTACAAAGTTGGAGAGAGAGAGAGAGTAGATTTTTAGAGAAAGGGTGCAGGCTAACCCCCATTAAATGGACACCAAAAATAGTGAAACAGATAAGAGTTGTAGAGAGAGAAGCAACCACAAACACAAATTCTGTGGAAATATCTATATATACTCCCAACAAAGTACACGACAAAAACACCAAAAATGAGTATATCATGATATATCATATGAAAGCTTAGCCCAAAAAAATAAAAAAAATCAGCAATATCTGGATTCTGGATCTTATTCCTAATCTGAAACACCAAAAATTCCTAAGCCGAAAGCCACACTGCCTGCCTTATCATCTCCTTGCCACGTTTGTCTCTCCCATTCTCTCTCTTCTCTCTCTCTCTCTCTAAACCTGTCCATATTTTGGCATTTTGCCACAAATATAACGAGGTCTTCTTTGGAACACTGACCACAAACTCTCTCCTATAAGTACAACCCCACTGTCCTCACAATTCACAACTCCATCAAAACGCCAGACACCCATCAAACCAACCACCACAATTCACACTGTAAATCCCCCGTTCATGGCTCTCATATCATCAACACCTTACCCCTTCTCGCCTCTCGCCCGGCGGAAACGGACCGCGGTCCGTCCCAATGCCATATGTACCAGCCCAAATCGGCGAATGATTCAAAATCATGTACATTATGTCCCAAGTGCTGATAAACATTGTGTATGCACGAATTCCCATATTGGCAGACGCAAATGTGTTACGAGAGTATCGCTATCAACAGAGGTATCAGAGCCAGAGTCGGGGGCAGTGGAGGTCAATTGGGGGAGAATTTTGCTATCAGACGTGGTGGTGAAACGACGGCGGAGGGTGTATTGGGGGAGGAAATGGAAATCTCGGGATGTGGGTAATGCGACGGTGATGACGGCCATGCATTTGCTTAGTATTTTCGCGCCGTTTCAATTCAATTGGGCGGCTATTTGGACTGCTGTGACGCTGTATGTGGTGACTGGTCTTTTTGGTATCACTCTATCGTTTCATAGAAATCTTTCGCATCGGAGTTTTAAGCTTCCCAAATGGCTCGAGTACTTGTTTGCGTATTGTGGGGTTCAGGCTCTTCAGGTTGGTCATCTGGTGTCTATGATTGTGAGGCCATTGTTGGGTTTGGTTGTTGTTTTATTTTGGGATTGTTTCAATTCTTAAAAGAGGAAATATTAAAGTATTGTTTCCAATGGGTTGCAGGGGAATCCAATTGATTGGGTGAGCACACATAGATACCACCACCAGTTTTGTGATTCTGAGAGAGACCCACATAGCCCCCTCGAAGGATTTTGGTTTAGTCACATGAGTTGGCTCTTTGATACCAGTTTTGTGATTGAAAGGGTATGGCGAAACACTTTCTCTGTCGCACAAACACATGCACACATTTGATATTCATGTTTTTGCTGAATATTTTAATTTTAACATTTGCAGTGTGGAAAACCCAACAATGTTGGAGATTTAGAGAGGCAACCCTTTTATAGATTTCTTCAAAGCACTTACATTGTTCATCCAATTGCACTTGGAATTCTGCTATATTCATTGGGAGGTTTTCCCTTCCTCGTTTGGGGAATGGTAAGATCTTGTTGCCATTTTTGTTGAGTTTATCTTATTAGATAAGGCCGATATCCGAATGCCATGGTTCAAGAAAATCAGTGCATTCTATTTAGACCATTGATTTAGTTGGTGGGCCATTTCTTGGTTGCTCCGCCGTTTATGGCAACTTTAATTAAATGACTTCAGACCATTCGTTTAGTTGGCAGCTTCTTATATTAGAAATACGACAAAATATTAGTATTGTAGTAGAGTGGAATTTGTGGTCCTACTGGTTGAATCTTTGAAATGGCCCCTGTGTTTATATTATGGGGAAAATTGATGTTTTGTCCCCAATTGACTATGTTGGGTTCTTGATTGGGAATACATGTTGCCAAACTAGTTTTGGTTGCTTCTGCAATTTTGAGGCAAAGATGCCCAAATACAAGTTTTAGATGACCATGGACGCAATACAAAAGCTCTGGCAATATCGCTACCCTTTTAATCTCCTTCAAGTTGAATCTGAATTGTAGAATTTTTGGAACCTATACTCCTTGTGTGGTAAACTGATGGAAAGGTGGGTGGTAAGTTGACTAGTAAGCCTTAGGAATTCACTTATGCCAGGGGTAAATTGCTGGAGGATTTGGAAAAATGAAAGATAATGAAAGCCTTAGGAATTCACTTATGCCTGGGGTGAATTGCTGGAGGACTTGGAAAAATGAAGCATGATGATCTAATAATGGGTTGAGCCTAAAGTGTCTGTTGTAAACATTTCAATAATCCAACTCAGTAGCTGAAATTATATTTGGGAAAGACAGATTGGAAGATCACCCATTGGAAATTTTTGTAGAAGCTTAAGTGTTAATATATTGCCAATGCAGGGTGTGAGGATTGTATGGGTCTACCACATCACTTGGCTTGTGAACTCAGCTTGCCATGTATGGGGAAAACAAGCATGGAACACTGGCGATTTATCCAGGAACAATTGGTACAGCAACTCTTTGCACATTCTTTAAAATCATTTTTCCAGTCTAAATTGGCTTGGGAATTTGACTTAGTTGTGCACTTGAATTTGTTCAGGTGGGTAGCATTGCTTGCATTTGGAGAGGGTTGGCACAATAACCACCATGCTTTTGAATACTCTGCCCGACATGGCCTGGAATGGTGGCAGCTTGACATGACTTGGTATGTAGTAAGATTTCTTCAAGCTATTGGTTTAGCGACTGACGTGAAGGTACCAACTGAGGTTCAGAAGCAACGGATGGCTTTTGAGAATGGAAGCATGGCCAGTTGAGGGCAACCTTTCGGCAGGTGCTTGTTTAATTACACCACGAGATATTTGGTTAGGCGGGTGGATCTGACCTTTTTGCTATAACTGCTTGAGCTCTTCCTGTCGACTAAATTTCATCGTTTTTGACATGTACTATTGCAGCTGAGTTATTCCAAAATTAATTACACAAATCATATTCATCTCTTTCTTATTTCCCATCTTGATTTTTGTTTGAAGACATTGAAAACTTGACTGCCAATATTATTTCGAGTTCTAGTTGAAACATCCTAGCATGTGAAAACAATGAATAGAATCAAAATATACATGATAAGACCCATTTTTGTAAATTGATGATGGTTGGATTGGCCCCTCTCAAGGGAGGATTTGTCCCTGGTGATCAGGCTACAGATGGAATGTCACCATGTCAGGATCAACAATGGATTTGTGACCTACCAATTGGGTCACATTTGGTAAATTAATTGAACATTAATCAATAGCAAAGCGCCTATAGTATATATATCTTTTGAGACTGCCAAGCGCTAGAAGCTGCCAGAGTTAGGATGCTATCAAGAAAGGTTTATGTTGGATTCTTGGCTCAGCAATGGTGACAGACATTTGGGATTACCCTCAAGTCTGCATAAACCAAAATTCAGAATCTCAATGGCCAAACCTTCCCCTAGTCCTATTTCGATCAAGACTAGAAGAAAAGCGTTCAATGGCAAATCAAATGGGGTTGTGCCTCTGAGTCAAATAGAATAAAAATGTAAAGTATGGATCAATCACCACCAACCTACCCTGTAGCTTTAATGGTCAGCTGGTTGTGTGACTGTTGTTGAGGTCTAGGGTTCGAAGGTTGGCGGGGAGAGAGAGAGTTTGAATTGCTTGCAATCTAGGTATTCTAAAATACCTAACTCTTCCCAAATGAGGGCTGCTATTGCAATCCCACAAAAATATAAAAGGTTTTTAAACAATTCAAGAAAATGATTGGCGAATTTAAGTTTATGAATTTATGCCTTTGACCTTATAATTTTTTTTTAAAATTGTTTAATTTCAAATTGGACAACCAAACAGGATTAGAAAACTAATTTGGGTCCACTAAAAAACATTACTTTGAACAACAATCTAGAAAAAATTTTTTCCAAAATTTGTTATTTAAGATGATTTTTTGGCCATTTACAATCTCTATTCCATTTAAAAACAACTAATTTTGATGAAAATCTTTTATAATTTTCATAAAACCTTAAAAACTAAAAATAAATAGGGTGTGCGACTAAAGTTGAAAGGTTGTAATAACTACTCTCTTCTCATATTTATGACTGGTAGAATAAAAAATTCATATTTGGTAAAATACAAGGCTAATGTATAAAAAATAATTTGGTTATTTTACAAAAAATAAAATAATGAAAAGTCTGATATTAAAAAAAGAAAAGAAAGAAATTGTAATAATACATGAACGGATAATGTTGGTATAGAACAAATTTTAAAGCAGAATAAATGTTAGGTTTTTCCTTTAATGTATCATCACTTTTATCTAATTTTATTAAAAATTATTATAATCAAATAGATTTTAAAAAGCATTTTATATATTATTAAATGTGAAAATCCATCATCTTGAGCAAAATATTTGAAAAAGTTAGAATCATTACTATAATTGATATTATAAGAATAATTTTCAAAAATTAAGGAAAGATTATCATGTTGAATTTTTACTCATTTGAGATGATGGTCATTATTCCTTTGATTTTGTTCCATTCAAGATGTTAGATTTGTGTTTTTTCTTTTTCTTTTTCTTTTTCTGTGTGATATGTAGCTTCGGTGCTATGTCAAAAATATGCTAAAATTAGTTTAATTTTTTATATAAATACCCAAACGTGCCCCAATCACACTTTTAAGGGTCAATTTGCACAAGGCACAATCACCCTTTTTGGAGCTCCACTTGAGCTTCCAAGTGGTGATTCTCTATTTGAAGATATGAATGCTTGATTGACCTGTTCCCACCGCATTAATGTTCGGTGCCCCACACCCAAAGATTCAGAAAAAAAAAAAAAAAAAAAACCAAACAAACGTTTTTCTCAAGATCTCAAAGTTCTAATAAAATATACTCAATACTTATGGTCCAAAATAGTTGCAAAAGCATGATCGAGTTCACATGTGTAAAGCCTACCAATTGCATAATTTAAACATTCTTTTTATTAATTTGAGTCAGGCTATTGTAATCACTTAAAGTACTCTAAGCTTTCCATTAAATTTAGATTTTTTTAAGATTTTATGAAAAATATGAAAATTTTCTATGAAAATTAACCCTGTAATCCACTTGAAAACATCATTTCGAACAAATTTGTTAAAAAAAAAAAAAAAATTCAAAATCTATTGTTTAAGTAAAGTTTTTAGTTATTTTTTATGAAACATTTTGTAAAAATGAAACAGAATTGCAACTGGCCAAAAGGTCTACTCAAACAATAAATTTTGGAAATTTTTTTTTCTAAAATGTTGTTTAGAATGATGTTTTGTAATGGATAATGCGAGTAGTTTTCGTAAAAACATTTCATATTTTTCATAAAACCTTAAAAAGTATAAACAAACTGTGGGACTTAGAGTACTTTATATGATAACAATAGCCTCCCTCTATTAATTTTTTTTCTATCACTAGTCTTTCATTGCTATGAGAAAAATACCGAACATCAAATAGCTAGTCACTTATACATATGCACCCTCCTTTCCACAACCTAAAGATTCAAGTTCCACGCAAAATCCCATCACAAAAATAACCCTAAAACAAGGGTTCATTAATAATTGAATTGAAGAAAAAATATCAATTACTCCATAGTAAATTGTTGAAAAAAAATATTAATTGGTAAATAGTTAAGTTGAAGATAAACAAATACTGATGAGGAAATAATCTTGTTACCAAAAAATCTTTTTTAAAAATTTTGATGACAAGTTTATTACTCCATCAATGCTCAAGAAATAAATGGAAGACTCCGGTAAGACTGGATTGAATTGAAGCATATTTGCACTAAGTGAATATTTTAATATTTAATTATTATTAATTTTTTTTGATAAGTAAGTATATTCCAAAAAAGAAAATAAACATGAAGAGCCAACCAAGGCCTCAAAGGGCAACAAAAGGAAAAAAACAACAAAGAAACCAAACAGCTAAACAAACCTCACAACCCGCGGGAGAGGCAAAGCAACCAAACTAACCCTTATATTTAAAGACAAATCGACATTAAAACCGTTAATATTTAAAAATTTTATGCCTTTGAATTGTCAAGGCCATATGATAGTTCTTGATTGAGCTATCCAAAGGTTTTGGTAAGAAAACTTTTGAAATGTGGTGTGTTTATCAGTCTTATGTGCGATTTCATCAATTCTATTCAATCATACCGATATTTATTCTTGTTACTTTCTCCTTCCACATCTCACCCTGAAGAAAATAAATAAATTTTATGGATAATAAACATGGTATCTTTCTTAAACCTTGTATGGAGCATGTTAAACTGTGGATGGCATCAATTCATTGAGACATTGTCCATACCAGTTTCAAGAGAATGAGAAGTTAAGTTCACAGCGAAATAGAATAAAACTATAAAGCACATGACAAGCATCACCATCACTCCACGTAGCCTTGATGGTTAGGTGGTTGTCTAACCATTCTTAAAGTTGAAGGTTCGAGGGTTGGTATATTGAGAGGGTGAAGGGAAATGAGATGAAAAAAAAGAGGTATTCTAAAATACCTCACTTTTTACATTTTTGGTTGATAAAAGGCCTGATTGGTCGAGTTCAAGATGATGATGGATTTGTGTCTCCTTCAATATCATGGGAATACACTATTTTTTCTTCTCTTCTTCTATTTTTATTTTATTTATATTTTTGGTAAATGAAATACACTCTAACTGTATAATTCTCATTTGGATGATCAAAGCTGGCTCTTACTATCCAAAAATAATTTAAGCTAGCGAGCTATAGTGATGACACCCTTAGATCACAATCTATTATTGATGGCCTTTTTTTTTTTCTTTTTTTTTTATGTTTTCATCATTTTAATTTTGTTGCATTTGGCGTCGTCCTAGCTTATAGGAGGGAGGTGGCAACCAAAATTTCTCAAATGTGTACATGAAATTTTCATTTGTTTCTTTGGTGTACACACTGTGGGTCAATTCTATGATACCCTAACAAAAAATTGGATATCATACCCATAAAGTCATATTAAATGGTAAGTTGGTTATTTCAAATAATAAGTGTGTCACTTGAAATGGTAAATTGATCATTTCAAATAGTAAGTGGTCACTAAATGATAAATGGGTCATTTCAAATGACAAGTGGGTCATTTTAGGCCACTTCAAATGGTAAGTGAGACATTTCAAATAGTAAATGAGTATAATACCTTAAAAATCTTGTGGATACCATAGAATTGCCAACACAAGTGGTCATCAAGTTCTTGCATATATTCTTTTGAAGTGACATCCACAATGCCACAATCACTCTTTTTAAGTTTTTAGTACTCCACTTAGTAGCTAGATTGGTCATGGCCCATCGGTAGTGACCTCTAATATACAGAGATGTATCAGGTTCTAGAGGGGAGGGATGATGATCAGGTTAGCACGTACTGATATAACTTATATTAACACCTGTTTTAAGAGTTATACCTTATGCATTAGTAGGATATGCGGTACATTAGACTTATGCAAAGAGATACAACTCTCAATACATGGTACTGATATAACTTATATTAACACGTACTGATGGAAACATAACCACTGGAAGGGAGACCTTTTGAGCTTCCAAGTGGTAATGCTCTATTGAAGTCCTTGTATTGTAGTATTGTTAATAGTCTTTAATTGGAGTATAATCTTTGGCGATAATATTAGGTTTTGAACACCAACATATATATATATTTTGAGATTCGAACCTTTAAGCTATTCTAATCTTACCTTTTTATTCCACCCTCCTTTATCATTAGGCTAACAAGTAACACCAAATTGAATTAGTTCATTTGCATCAATTGAATATTTTAAGATTTAGGAATTTAATGTCTTTGAGTAGTCAAGCTCACTTTGTACTTTGTAGTTCTTGATTAAACAATCCAAAAAAAGTTTTGGGAACAAACTTTGTTTTATTTTTTCAAACAATATATATTAAAGTGTACATGAATGGTATCAATTCATTGAGATATATGAGTTTGAGAGCAGGTAATGTCCGACAGCATAATAACATAATAGTATAAAGAATTTGACAAAGCATTAGACATCACCATCCCTCCCTGTAGCCATGGTGGTTAAGTAGTTATTAATTAAACCATCCTTAAGGTTAGAGGTTCAAGGATTGGTATGCCAGCAGAACATGAAACCCAAAAAGAGGTATTTTAAAATACCTCACTTTTACATTTTTGGTTGATAAAATTTTCGTTTTTGCTAAAGTAATAGGATGAGAATTTCATTTAAGTGTTAAAAAAAAAAAAAATTATATAAGTGTTAAAAAAATTATTAATAAATTATTATTTAAAAAAAAGAAAAGAAAAAAGAGAGGACGATGACGAGGATAAGGACTAATTTCAAGAAGATATGACTAAATAATGCTATGATATTCTATCAAGTATGTGAGTTTACCATTTGCCTGTTCAAGGCTTACTTGAGTTACTTCATTTTTATTTTGTTTTTTGGGTAACTTTGCATCACTTGATATTTTTAATTTTGTACATATTAATTAGGGAAAACATTATTCCGGCTTCAAAATCAACCTCCTGCACCCTCACCTTTTAGGAGTGTAGGTGGTTGATTTTAGAGCGGCAATATGAAAATAAAGTTAGTGTCAAAACTCTAAAAATCTTAACTGACTTTAAACCTATTAAACTACTTGCAAAAGGCCCTTATAGGATTGATCAGGTGGTCATATCGACATTGGATAAGTTTTTCAGACGTCATTGTTTCAATTCCTCAACGAGAATAAGGTTTGAGATATTTTTAATTGTTAATTAAAAATATAGAATAATAATTAATTTAAAAAATAAAAAAGCAGCTTGCAAAAAGGCTTTCGGGCTTTATGAAATGTTGACTTTATGAAGCCTTCTCCCACTATGGGTAATGGCAATCGTGTTGGACGTCCTTTCTCTTATTTACTTCCCGGCCCAACCAAAATATAGACCGAAGAAAGAATTTGCTGGAGTATTTTCCTACCCCTATTATTATGAAAGTTGTGGAAGATAAGTTTTTTCATGATTCAAACCTCGCTTCCTTGGGCTTATTTCAAATTTGATCAGAATTCCTAAATCCTAAGTTGGCAAAGAATTCCAATTGGGGCCAACCACTTAAAGTCTAAAGATAATTGACCCCATCATAGTGGGCCATAATCATGATCACAAAGCTATGGAGGCCTCTATTGGCACCTAAAGACTTGTTTTTCATCTCTTATCTATTTTACACTTTATGATTTTATAAAAAATATATGAGGATTTTCATAAAAACTAATCGTGTTGTCTATTAGAAAACATCATTTTGAACAACTTTTTGAAAGAAAGTTTTTCCAAAATCTATCATTTAAGTCTACTTTTTAGTCATTTATGAAATGAAGACTATAAATAGTAAAAAAGTCTACTTAAACGATAGAATTTGGAAAAACTTTCTTCTAAAATGTTGTTTAAAATTATGTTTTCTAATAGAATAAATGATAAGTTTTTATGAAAACCTTTTATACTTCTCATAAAAACTTAAAATGTAAAATAAATGGGAGATGAAAAGCAAGTCTTGGGGTGCCAATAGAGGCCCCCCAAAGCTATTATTGGTGGCCATATTGTCATAGTTTGTTCACCCAAAAAAAAAAAAAAAAAAATTTGTGACAGTTTAAAAATCACTTCACTTCTTAATATTTTTATTTTTATTTTAAAATGCTAATAGGGATATATTAGTGTTTGGCCCAACTAATACCTTCAACATAGGTGAGGCCACCATTGAATGGATCACAAGCTTAGTAAAATTTGCATCGTCTAGCATATTTTCAAGTGTGTGGCTTCCTTGCTAGAAATGAAAAACCAGTACTCCGTATCAAATTCCATCATTTTGAAGAATTGAAAAACCATTATCGGCAAGATACCTTTACAGAGCCTTAACATTTATCATATCATATGATAGGACTAAGACGGATTTTTAGATTCCATATTCAACAAGAATCAAACTTGAATTCCAATCATGTATGGGCCATGTCTAATGAGCTGCCTTGACAATCCTATGAGCCAAACCCTAGGAATAAAATTGGATAATGCCACTATCTCGAGCAATGGGTATTCTCCTCTATTATAATTAAACAACCATCCCCTATGCATGGTGACCTCATTGCTTTTCAAATTGAGCTGAAAACACTAGAAAACATACAACATTATTTTTAGATTTAGACTCTGTGGAAAGGGGAGAAGAAACTCCCCCCAACATTTGGAATTTCAAAGCTGAAAAGTGAAGAAAATAATAATAATAATTAATAATGAAAGAATAAAAGAAAAGGTCTGTTTTGAAGGGATAATGCCTAGAGTAAGTGAGCACGGGAGCAGAAATCATGATTATGAAGTCTATGTTAATTATGTTTTTTTCCATAGATATAATCGCCTTCGAAAGTGCTTCACTTAAACAAAGCATTTTTGTTTTCGTCTTTCAACTGTCAGCTTATGTCAATCCAAAGCATGCCTTCTCTCTCCACTCTCTCCCTCTTTTTAAATGCGCTAATGGAACCTTAAAGGTCTCTTTCCATTTTTACACTTTTCAAAATTTTTTCCCTACTTGGGCTCCTAATCTCTTTGCTTTTTTGCCATAATAAAAAATGATCTATGTACCTAATGACAGAGGAATGTCTTCTTTTTAAAAAAAAAAAAAAAATAATTAATTATTGAGCATGAATGAAGGTTTTTTTTTTTTTTTTTTTTTTTCCTTCCACCTTTGCATCCAATTTTCTCATAAGAAAAATTTTGATAGTAAAAATGTATCCAAATAGTCACTTGTCCATGCATTAAGCAAATTAATTTAGATTGATATTCACCTGCAATCCAACTCGTTTAAGTCCCTAACTTGACTCAGCAAACGATGGCAAGGAACATGTTTAACGCAGAAGTTTCAAAGTAAAATATACCCAAAACATGAAAACAAAAACCACCATTTTATATTCTAGTAACAGTAATTAAAACTAGTTTTATAAATGATTGAGCTTGCTTACGTCAACACGACGCATGCTTTTGCAAGCGAGTAAGTCGAGGTTTTTTATAAACAAATTAGCATGCATGCTTCCCAAAGAAAGCTAAACTAAAGCCACACCCATCATCTAGATTAGGGTTTGTGCAGAACTCGTGCGGTGAATAGTAGAACAGTAGAATATTATACCAAATGTGGACCAATATAATAGACATGATCACATAGATATATAATAATGTTAATCTCCTCCATTATCCACTTATTATGAGGTGAATTTCATCGAAAAACTTAGATCTTACCAAGGTGTATTATGTCCATATCATGGATGCTTTGAAAAGCTTTGCCAATTTGTTGGGTGGAAATCATTTTCATATATGAAGACATTTTAAGTAGTAGCATGAAGTTGTAAAAATTACAATGATATATGTGCTACTCTTCTTATGGGACAAAACTGGCAATTCACTTCAATAAAAGTCTATGAAATTAACACAAAGTATAAAATAATTTAACAAAGATTTTCTATATCAGATATATGACCAAGTGAAGCATGACTTTACTAGTGACCAAACGAATTCCATTTAGACAATTGGAGTAATATGAAGGATAATGATTTAGAATGAGCAAATAATTAAGCTAAATTAAGCGACTTTAAAGAGACAACTATTTAAGCTAGTTTTCCTAGGAAAAAATAAATATAAAATATAAAATTCCTATAAGAATCATATTTTAATATATTGTCAAGCAAAATATGTATATATTATCTAAAGATGAGAGAAATTGGACTAATATTACAAATATCTTCCACTCCCATCTCAATTTGACTATCTACATGGCAATTTGAATGTTGTCAAATGTATAACACGTGTCACCAACAAGTATAACAAGTGCAAGTCATCAACAGTTGGGATAGATTGACGCACCGACCCTAATGGCGTCTGGGTATTTCAATTTTCTTCTCTTACAAGATGGAGGTCTCCAATTCGAGTGTGAGTTTGGTGGATGTAAAGGAAGCAAAGGGAAGGGGAGGGCTGCTCCCTTTGCAATTGGAGGCTTGATTGATCTCTACTAAGGGGGGGAAAATGAATAAATAAATTGGGGAAGAAGTATTTTAAGTGAGAGAATTTTTAACTGATGTATACTGTTTAATTTAAGACGTAAACCCTAATTAGTTACAATTTTTGTTGTGAATTCACAACTAATTGAAATAGTAAAGGTGAACCACCAACAAAAAGGAATAAAAACATAGGACAGATGATTAGGAAACACCTATTATTGATAAATTTGGGCACATTTTTTGTGAAAGGACCTTTGAAAAAACCTAATCCATACATACAATTGGTAAATTAGTGCTAATTATTAAGAGAGTAATCCATCCCTGTTGGAATTTTTACTATAAAAAATAGTAGACATAAAAACCCAAATGAATGGACTTAGATAAATATAGTCACCTCTAATTTTGTGCACGTATGGCCTGAGTGCTGAGGGTCCAATAACCATCCCAAGTTCCCAACCCCTTTTGAAAAGTCTCATGATGCCCATAAATTCCTTTGCAGTGACCATTCTCCACACTGTCCAAAGTCCAAACATGACCCCACAGCAGAAACACAATCGATCAAGCACCACCCATTTCGCCACGTGTCAATCAGACCCACTGCTTTCCCACACCACCTGTGCACTGAGAAGCCTTGCTTGCCGGGCGCTCAAAACCCACTTCCCAAACTCCAAGGCTAGGCTGGCTCAACCCTGGAAACAGACAAATTTTCCCAAGAAAGAGCGGGAGACAAATGAGGAGTCCGTGAAAAAGTGAAGACAAGGTATTAAGTCTGTGTTTGGCAGCATGGAAAATAATGGAAAATTAATAAAGATGAAAAGGTTGGTACGTTTTTATATTATATTTTTATCATGTAGTGAGCTGACATTACCGGCTGCTGGCAGTTGTCGGGTTTCGGGTGAGGGTTTAACGCCGCACACTTGCCAGACCAGACAGCACGCGAGGTGACCGGGTACGGGCGACAGCGGGTTACCACCCCATTTCCTCTCTCTCTCTCTCTCTCTCTCTCTCCTCTCTCCTCTCTCTGTGGTTTGTAGGCCGGTCCGGTAAATTCCCCACATTCACCTCGATCCGGTCCACAAGCACGCACTCACCCAGTGTTATGAGAACCCTAACTCCACACCTCCCAAAAGCGTGTGAACTTCACGCCCCAATTTTTTTACCCTCCCTAACTCCACATTCACTTTTGTTGAAAAAGAACCTAGGTTGCATTTGATACGTTTGAATAGAATTGAATGGAATGGATTGGTTATGAGAATAGCTAGAATGGAAAAGAGAATAAAAAGAATGATAATTTTCAATGATAATTTCATACCTTCATTTGGTGCAATTGAGGGAAAAAAATAAAAACATGTCATGAGAATTGAAGAAAAAAAAAGAAAAAAAAAAGAAAAGGGTGGGTTCCATTGGAGCGTGACATTTAAGAGAAGAGTGAGAAAAGAATAAAGATGAAAAAAAAAAATAGAGATGGGTGGGTCCCACGGTTATTATTGTCATTCTTTGAGGGGAAGAATGAGTATTCTTTTGTGGTGAGAAAGAAATACTCATTCCATTAAAGTAGGTAATAGTGAACTTTGAGGAAATAGGAATTCATTTCCTTTGGCCAGTCAAACAATCTTTTTTTTTTTACAAATAGAATGAGGTTTCCATGTACCGAATGTAGCCTTCAAAGGAACTTTTGAATTTATTACTATACAAGGAGTCTAATTTGCGAGAAGAATTTATGTGTAACAGTGATACCACGTATCATAAGTGAATAAAAATAGAGATAAGTGGAAATTTCAAATATGATATCAATACAAAATAAAAAAATTCTCATATTTCCACTTATCTCCACTTCTATTGGCTTGTGATAAGGATGACATGGTGTTGTTAATTTATAATGATTTATAATAAATAATTAATGAATAGCATGGACATTGGTTGGATTTATAAGTCCCATATTTTTTTACAACACATTAATTAACACCTATTCAAGTATCCCTCATCTTTTCAATAGGTCAAATGTACATCTTCAAAGTGTTTTCAAGTCTTACTTAAAAATGGAGGTCCCCTCCTTCTTTAATCATACGTCTTTTCATGCATTCTTTATATAATTAATTTGGTCATTTGATCACCAAAAAAAGTGTTGAAACCACTAAAAAGTAGGTTCTATTAAAAATACAAATTGAATCCTCTAAAATCCAACTTCATTGAATGGTCTTTAATTAATATTAAAATAATTAGATTTTAATCACTCATTTGAATTAGGATAAGAAATCTGATAATGTCAAAAGAAGAAAAACCATCAATGGAATGTTTGAAACAATTTATATAAACTGATCGATTTTAACTAGAATAGAATCATACAATTGCAGCATGATTGTATATTAGCTAAAACTAATTGACATTAAGCAAAGTGTGATTGAGATGAACCCACTTGAAATTCGAAAGGAAATTGAACTTCCAAGTTTATGTTAATTAATACTTCAATGGGGAGGTGGGAAATCCCATAAAGGCACACTTACCGTTATTTTTCTCACATGCAAACACTTGTCAACGAATTAAAGACATGATAAATCATATTAGACATATGTCTGAATCCAAAGGGAGAGGAGTGATAGTAAAGAGGCGCGCTTGGACACAGGTTAAACAAAGAACCCTAAAATTTAAGGTCCTAAAGAGCAAATCCGCAACTTATTGTACAGAGCGTGTAATGCACGGGCATTGGTATAGAGTGAAATACAGCTTTTACCATTCCAAATTTTTTATTTTAACTCCTACACCGCCACCCCCCTTTAAATTCGTGAACCCCAACTTGTCTTTCCCGCTACGAAAGAACACAAAACCCCAAACCCTACGACAAACCCAGCGAAGTACCCCAAACCCTACAACAAATCCCGGGAAGTACTTATGATCTTGTGGGCTTAATTCCCTCATAACCCACGCCAATATATCTTATATATAGCTGATTTTTGGGGGTCAAATATTGATTAGCCAAGACGGGTCTGCCTCTGTGGATGCTGGGTTTGGGCGCCGATCGGTTGCGAGCAGACATGAATCGTTTGCTCGCATCACTCTTCCACCAGGTCGATCATCTCTCTGCCTCACTACTCTTCCTTCTTTTTCCCTTTTTTTTTTTTTTTTTTTTTAGGTTTTGGGAATGTTTTTATTTGGGAAGTTATGGTGATGATTATTTTAATTTTGGGGTATGTTTTGACAGGGAGTATTGGATGAGCAGTTCTTGCAGCTGCAGCAGCTTCAAGATGAAACCTCGCCAAATTTTGTCTCTGAGGTCGTCACTATTTACTTCCATGAGTCCGAGAAGCTCTTGAGGAATCTTAGAGGATTATTGTAATTCTTCTTCTTATTCTTCTTCTTTTTCTTCTCAAACACAAACTCGCACATGCGCCCACACACAACACTGTGGGTTTTAGTGATTCTAGATTTTGCTTTACTTTCTATAGTTGCCACATTTTGGGGTTTTGTATTTGATGCTACAATCACTCTCTCTCTCTCTCTCTCTCTCATATGCATTTGGGTTTGAGTGATTCTTTATTTTTTTAATGGTGGTTGACAATGTGTTTTTTTGTGTGATTGTATGGTGATGAATCTTGGACTCTCTCTCACTTCTCTCTCTCTCACTCACATATTGATCTGGGTTTTTAATGAATGAATACTTTTTTTTTTCTTTTCGTGGGGCATAATGGGGCCGGAATAATGAATGTGTATATATATATGGTGGGACAGGTTGGATAGAGAGTTCTCGGACTACAAGAAAATGGGAATCCATCTGAATCAGATGATGGGGAGTAGCTCTAGCATAGGTGCCCAAAGAGTCAGAAACGTATGCGTCGCCTTTCGCGCTGCTTCCGAACAGAATAACAGACCAGGGTGCCCCACTTCTTTCCTTTTTCTTATTTTCTTCCTCCCTTCAAAACCCGTGCATTCCCATTTCACTTTTGCCTTTTTGCTCTCCATATATACACAATATATATATATATATAGAGAGAGAGAGAGAGATAGAGAAAGAGAATAAAAAGATTTATTATTATGTTTCAGGTGCTTGCGGGCTTTGGAGGTGCTGGAACATGAATACTGCTATCTCAAAAACAAATTGCATGAACTCTTCCAAGTAATATATATAGAGCTCAAATGGCAGTAGCATTTATTTTTCTGAGCATTTCCTTCAACATATCACTGATATGAATATGTGACGATGCAGATAGAGCAGCAGCGAGTACTAGCAGCTGGAGTAAGGTACCCTCTACAGCACTGAAACAAACAAGGTCTAGCCATAGCTACGGGTTTCTTGCGCCAATGGGCCCCCACGTCTGTACTACACTACCCACCTTGTTTTAAGGTCTTTCTCTGCACAAAACCAAGCTATGCAACCACCAGAAATAGCAGCTGTAGAGAAGAGTGGAAAAGGGTTGGTGACACGTACACTGTCACCCCTGCGTTTAATGTAGGAACTAGCTTGGGGAGTTTATTCTTTTTTAATATGACTGGTTGTATCTTTGAATGCAAAATTAAATGCAGTACGTAGAAGTTAATTAGTTTCTGATTCTCATATTATGTTTCAAGCTGGCCTCCGCTTTAGTGGGCTAGATAGTGATTTAATTCTCTTTATGGGACTGTTACTCACGAACTTGGATCCTCAATTAGTAGGTTTTTTCCCTTTAGGTTAGGGATTTTGTAGGGTTTTTCATAACCATGGGATTGTTTGTTTTGTAAATAAAAAAATACCTTAAAAATAAAGAACCATGAGCCCATCAAAACTTCCCTACAAGGAAAAACCTATAGAAATCTTCCCTACAAGAAAAAACCTATAGGGATCTAAGTCCGTTAACTATAATCTTATCACAATTAATGGTGATGAACTGATGGCTTGCACTCTCATATCAATCAGTTCATTAGTCAACAACCAACGTAACCAGAAATTTGCCAAGGGAAGAGTACTACTACATAGAGGAGTAATTGGAAAACACTGTTAGCAGTACTCCTAATAAATTATCCTACACGCCATAAGTGTGAGATTGAAGACTGAAGAGGCATGTGGGAGACTTCAATTCTATTAGGGTGCAAATAGCATCTCGGTCCTATTTTTACATCAAATTTCTCTATTTTTTATATTTATATCAGAATAGAAAGTGAAACAAAGAATGATATTTCTTGTAAGAGCAATCGTTTTCATAAAATCTAGGAGTAAAATTATGAATATTCTTTCACTTAAATTTAAAAAATTTGTTGTCCACATTCTCATAACAAGAGCGAGTCTTCTATGTAACTGTGACACAGGCTAATCTTCTATGTACCTGTGACACGGCCACGTGGTGTCACAGGCCAATAGAAGAGGAGTAAAGTGAAACAGTCACGTGGTGTCATAGGCTAATCTTCTATGTAACTGTGATACGGCCACGTGGTATCACAGGCCAATAGAAGAGGAGTAAAGGGAAACTATAAGATTAAAAAGTACTATGATAATTTCACTTTCCTCTTTTCTTATTAACTCGTGATACCATGTCAATCATATCATAATTACATATAAATTTTTCTCTTCCTAATAAATAGCTTATAACACTAAGTCAACCGTATAACACCAAGTCAACCGTATGTCAATCATATCATAATTACATATAAATTTTTCTCTTCCTAATAAATAGCTTATAACACCAAGTCAACCGTATAACAATTGCATGCAAATTTTTCTCCTCATAACAGATGGGTAATCATGATACTGATCTCCATGGCTACCCCGGGTTAAAACAACCGACTAGACAATTAATATCGTTTTTCTCCTCACGACAGATGGGGTAATCATGTTAGGAGCTAATCATGAAATTGACCTCCATGGCTACCCCTAGTTGTTTAACTGATTAGACAATTAATAGTCGTTTTTCTTCTCATAACAGATGGGGCAATCATGACAATGACCTCCATGGCTACCCCCAGGTAAAACAACTGATTAGACAATTAATAGTGGTGTTCAAACTCCCATTTTTTCACAATCAAACATCAGTCTACAAATCAATCAATTAAAATTAGAACTTGAGAAGATTCTGATACGGACGCACAGATATATATACTGTGTTTTTATCAGGCAGTTCCTATTATAACTTGGGAGAATTACACATTAGCTAGGGGCTGTTTTCCAAACTAATTAATACCCAAGAAGGATCTTTTAACTATCTTGGATATTAGTTAGGTGCATAAGCATCTAACCAGCAAGGCCGAAGAGGGTTGGGGCATGCATGTCTTTCTATCCAAGTATTTCAAACTACTCTCCCTTTGTACTAAATGAGTAAATGAATAGCAACCACCATTGCTGAATGCATGTAAACCTACAATATATAGAAGTATAGAACGTACGATTTTTTCTCCAGTAAATTAATATCATTCATCCTCTAAAATATAAGGTTAATTAAAAGGGTCTATAGGTGGGTGCCCGTGTTGGAAGCATGAGCATTGTGTAGTCATTCAATAAAATTTAATAACTAATTATCCACCCAATTTGTTCGCCGTTGGTATAGCAACTTTCCACACCCAAAAAAAAAAAAAAAAAAAAAAAAAAGGCCTTCATAATTTCAAATTTTTTTACTATAGAAGAAGTAGATCAGTGATTCCTATGACTTACGTACGCCCTTAAGATGCAAAAAATTTTGAGTTCAACTTCTTACTTTTGCCTAAGTTCGTCTTGTGCGTTAACTGACGTAAAGTGAATTGTTACCTCATCTATGTTTTAGAAGATTAGTCATGCCAAATTAAATGATTTCAAATGTTTTTCATTATATATGAATACAATCTTTTTTATTGTAAAGTTGCATAAAGTTATGCATGTTGTGGGATTGTACCTCATGCAATGTTGAATTATACCATAAAACCCTCTCACACATGGCATACAATTAATCTCACACGACTTTACACAACTTAAATTGGGTTAACCTCACTTGAAAATTTTTGTATATATATATATGTGTGTGTGTGTGTGTGCGCGCACAAAAATCTTCGTTATTCTAAACCTAGAACTAGTTCCAACTCGTAACATCTTATTATTATTATTATTATTATCATCATTATTTTCACTAAACAAGGTAAGAACTCACAAGTACGTTTTCATTTCAATGATCTATTATTCTATAAACAAATTCTATGATATGGTACGTTGGTGCCAATGGCCATCTGGCATTGTGGCACTTCTCCCCTTACATGGGGAGCGCTTAGGTTAGTTATATATTGATGTAATGAATTTATGATCCACGTTACCCAAAAAGAAAGAAAAAAAAAAAGGTAGTTCATGGTTGGTTGAACCTGACCTAATTAAAAAGACTTCATCTAATTGGAGCATCGGATCTGGTTGGGCGAGCCCACGCAGCCTAAACAAACTTTTCAATCATCATTGGGCCTTGCACTTGCCCTCGCTACATAGCCAGATCAACTGCGGGTGATGGCAATCGTGCAAAAAGATGAGTTGGTCTGCGAAAAGCCCAGAAACTAGGCCCATAACTCACCATTCACTTTCAGACTTTCAGTGCTGACCCCCATTCGAAGTTGGGCTTCTTGGTGCATGAACTTTTCCTTTTTTTTGGGCCTTAACAAATGATTAAGGATGAGGACACTTAATTTTTGTATATAATTTTTAATGCATAGAGCTGTTTTGAAGAAACCAAATCTATTTTTTTAGCTTCCTACAAGGTCAAAGAGCTTCTTCTGGTTTCTTGCCTCCAGCAGCTCCAATGCTCAGCCAGTTAGAGCATCTCCAGCCATATGAGCTAAATTAGGCGTGCTATTACTATTTTAGCACATATTACAGTGTTAAATACTATAATTTAGCACAATGTACTCCAATGATGTAAATAAACGTAGTGTGCTATTTTTTGCCACAACTTCAACTCTTTCCACAGATTCAAGGTTTCGTAAGATAGTAAATGAAGTATATCGTAGATCAAATGCAATGTTGCTTGAGTGGGATGAATGAGTTAAAAAAAAGGATATGTTTTCTTATTATTTTATTTTATATTTTTATATATAAGATTTCATTATTATTTTTGAAAATATTGTATTTATTTTAATGAGCTATTTGATTACTGAGAAAATTTTGGAAGAAAAATTGAGGAAAAGAAATTGCTGGTGTATTTGGTTGTTGAGAAAGGGAGGAAAAGTTGACACGGCAAATATAGCAATAGCTCACCCTTGTACCAAATATAGCACCAGGGTGAGCTATTGTTATATTTAGCACATGCATTTAGCACACCATTGGAGCATCCCAACTTGTGCTAAGTGCTATAATATAGCAATAACACATCATATAGCTCACCCTTAGAGATGTTCTAAGAGTTATTTTTTGACTCAAGAAATGAAGGATATTATTTGATCCTCCATCGTACACGTGGAGTTCATCTCCACCATTGAAAATTTATGTCGGAGTTAAATGTAGATCCATATTTAGACCATTTAATATAAAAGGGACGACACACCTATACCATGACAAATTTGAAGAAGGAAATTTACATCATCGATCAACTTGGGCCAGGCAATATGGGACTATGGGTGGCAAAAAATTCGGGTAGAGTTGATTCCGGGTCGGATAAGAGCTTGGCATAACATTTGTCAGACTAACCCATGATCGACCCGGAGTTAAATTTTGGGCAATACCAATCATTTGGAACTGATCTGCTTTAAATGGGTCCAACCCAAAGTTGAACTGGTTTACTTGACTTATATAAATTTATATTATAAATATTAATTGTTTTAAAATATAAAATAAATCATATATCTTATATTAAAAATAATTTACAAGAACTACATATTTAAATACCAAAGCACTCAGAGTAGATCCGACAATTATATTGAAAATAAGAGAGTTTAAGGCAGTAATTTCACTAGTAATCACACCCCCAATAAAAAATGGAAAACCAGAGAAGCCACACAATCTGGGTTTGGTTGGGCTGGCTCATACCATAATTACTTGGTAATTCAAAACTAGAGATAGAAGCATAATAAAATGGAGGTATTTTAGAATACCTCAATCACTCATCTTCTCCCTTCCTCCTCATACCGACCCTTGAACCCTCGACCTAACTGGATGGGCACACAAGTACTTCACCAGAAAGGCTACAAAGAGGGTCGGTGGTGTAAGAACACGAACTTTTACTTTATTCTGTTTTGCTAATAGAATGGTTTCCCCTCACTGAATTGAGATCAGCCAGATATTGGTATTAGCTAGGTTAAAAGGTGCATCAGCATATGCCATATTTTTTGTCAAAGCAGCGTTATGGGTTCTGACATGGCAGATAGGAATGTGAAGTCTTTTGAGTTCTAGATTATGGATTTGGTTGGGCTTCAAAAAATCAAGGTGGGTTTTCTTTTTAATGAACTAATCAATGGAATTTACCATTACCCCTAAGCTTGAATTTAAAATCGTTCATTCAACAAATGAAGAAAATGCCATTGGATTATCATGCCAACAAGCAACGACAAGCAATTAGTTTACATATTGCATTCCATCCGATCCAACTTGCCTTAGTTGCACCCTCATCAAGATGCCTAATAAATTCCGTAGGTACTATAGTAGTAGGTAATCCATAGGCATGGATTCAAGGGCATAGTGATTAAACCCGGACTGGACATTGACCCGGTCGAGAGGCCGGGTCACTGGTTCAACTGTTAGGTCACTGGTCAGACCAGTCTTATAATTAAAATAATAATAAAAATTTATAATAATTAATTTAGATATATTTAGTTGGTTTTATTTTGTAAGTGAGACAAACTAGTAAAATAATATGTATTGTAATGCAAGACATAAAAAGTGGGCATCATTAAGTGGTTAAAGGGTCTCATATGATCTTGATGGTTGTGGTCTCAAACTCCTTCAGCTGTATTTTGATAATAACCTTTAATGCCTGTTTGCCACATGCCCTCTTAACTGGTCCGAGCTGTATTTTGATAATAACCTTTAATGCCTGTTTATCTTTTTTGGGAATAAAAATCGTTTAGTTTAACCAATTTATCTCGGATTAAGACGGTTCAAGTGCAAAAACGATTCAAGTAAAGAACTGAACCAGCCAAGGCACCATATCATTGGGCCGGTCCAGGTTTAATAACTATGTTCAAGGAGCTTGAACACAATCGTTGGACACACAAAAAATGCAGTTGTAAGTTTAGGCCATAGGACCGGTTATTGCTACTCCTTAATTTTATTTGCATACCTATCAATTTTAATTTTGTAAGGTTTTAAAAAAAGTAAAAGCTTTTATGGAAATTGGTTGGGTTATTCACTAGAGAAATGTTATTTTAAACAACTTCATAGAAAAAATTTTTTTTTTTTAATTTTGTTTAAATAGATTTTTTGGCCAAAACTAAAACAGAGATCGTAAATGGCCAAAAAGTTCACTTAAATAATAGATTTTGAAAAACTATTTCTCCTTTAAAATTATTCAAAATGATGTTTTCTATTAGACTACACCATCAATTTTCTAAAAAACCTTATATATTTTTCATAAAACTTTAACAAATTAAAATTGGTGGAGTGTACAAAACTACAAATAAGATTAAGGGATTGCAATAACTGTCCCTTAGGCCATAACCTTTCATAGGCTACCCTACAAATACCGTAACATTCTAAGATCCTCCTACGCAGCCATGAGTTATATAATATGGATATTGTCAATGGTATGGATATTGTCAATGGTATCGGTTTCATCTACCGGATGTGTTTATCTGAAAATGTGTAAATGACATCTCTTTTCCATAGAAAGTAGCTAGTGCTAGCTTTTTAGTAGCGACATTGCTCCACCAACACTAAACAAAAACTTTGTTTAACATAGTAGCACTACCAAAAAAAGAAAAAAAAGGGTGGTAATTGCCGACTAGTTTAACATAGTAGCACTACAAAAAAAAAAAAAAAAAAAAAGGGGTAATTGCCGACTAATTTTGCCAACGTTTAATTTTCCTTCGGGAGTTGTTTGGTATTATGGACGGCAAAAAACCGTCGAAAACCTTTTGTCGGCATTTTGCTTAGACAAACACTATTAACAGCAAAGAGAGAGCTACCAATTAAGGTCCTAGTCTCTTCCATGTCCCAACGCAGCATAAAAATTGTTTATATATATGCTGCCTCAAAAGGTTAGAGATGCAATTAAAAGAACCCCCAAAGGCAATTTTTTTTTTTTTCCCTTTCCCCGTGGGCTGGTTCACCATTCTGAAAACGAGAGATATCCTAGTGCTTGGCATTCACTGGCTGGGTAAGAAACGGAGACACAGGGGCGGAGCCAGGGGGGGGCCTTGGGGGGCACGTGCCCCCCTGGCTGAACCAAAATTTTTTTTTTTTTTGAGAGAGATATTACTATTTCATAACTATTTCTAAACATAATGTCAAAAAGAGGAAAATTGTAGTCATTTTAAAGTATATTTAGAGTCACTTTATAATAAGTTGCAATAAATCCTTTTTTTGGTATTAAATTGAAAAATGATAACTAAAAAGTAATTTTTTAAAAAAAATTGCTTTCTAGGACGTTTAGTTCCCACTTCATAAAATCATAGCACAATAATCCCCTTGGAGATAAATCCTAGCTCCGCTCTGCGGAGACAATATATTTTCTATGATGGAAATATACTTTATGAGGAGCATCAAAGATATCACGTAAGATGGTATTTGGTAGAGAAGATATCAATGTAAAATTCCAGCATATTTATAGAGAAGGAATACTAGGTAAATAAAAGAGGACCAACTACGTGCTGCAATAATATTAGGTAAATAATCTTGATTGATTCGACGGATTGGATCAAAAAGAGGATGGCAAGGAAGAGGAAACAAAAAGGTAAACAGCACCCATCTGTTTGGGTGGCTGGCAAAAGGTTGTACTATAAAATTTGTGAAAAAAAACAAAAAAAAAAAGAGTTGGTCTGCATAATGCCCAGCAACTAGGCCCATTACTCACCGTCCCACCTACCTTGCGGATCCCATTTGAGAGGTTGAACTACTTAAAGAGCATGATTTTTCTTTCTCCAAGACTTCCATATATCACCCAATTATCCTTTCCCCATTCCGTGTGGCAATTTTTCGTCCATAGCCTCTTGTGTGTGATTGCCCACACATGAACAAACTTCAAATTCTATGTGATTCAGCAATGACTAATTGCACCCAATGTATGGTCCCAATCTTTTACAATACTTTTCTAACGTGGACTAACTCAAAATTGAAGTAGTCAAAGTGCCATTCTCTCTATAACTTGGAACATACTTGAGCCCAGCGGCCATAAATCTCCTTCGTCATTGTCTTTCCCCATTATTTTTTATTTTTTTTATTTAATGTTTAAAATCTCAATATAAAACATGTAAGGTGAGGAATCACATTATTGATTTGTCTCACCAAAACAAATAAAAATAAATATATTGATGCAAGTGAAAATTTGGAATTTGGAGCTCGGTTCTATAATGTAATTAATGGCCTCTTAGATGTGGTGATATCCCTTCCCGTCTTGTGAAAGAAATGAATTGGGATTACCTTTCTTGTGGGATAAGATGTAGGATTGGTACTAACAAAAAACTAAAAAACAAAAGAACCATAATAATGAAAGGAGGAAAAAATTTCAAAATGCTAGTAAGAGACAACACAATTTCATGAGTTATGGAGAAAACTAACTCAATTTTGAAAATAGGAGTTGAGGTTTTTTCTAATTACATATAGAAGTTGAAATTAAGAATTGGTGACTAATGAAATTGACATGTTACGTTGAGTCAATGACAAATATGTCGTGAGGTAGCCTCCCAACTTGACAATATGGCTTGTGATATAACTCTCCTTGCAGGTTGGTCAAGCAGTATTTAACTACTTTAATCTGTATAGGCCATAATGTCAATTAGAGTGTGTGAACAGTGAATTAGAGGTAAATTCCTATCCTTGGTCTCCTAGTGAGTCTTTAGGGTTTTATGGCTCAACAAATCTTACGACTATCTTTTTTTTTCTTTTTTTATGGTATAATGGAAAGGGTTCAAACCTTTAATCCATCCTACTCCTACTCATCTCACTCTTCTTTGTAACTAGATTAACCCAGTGACTCAAACACTATCCTTTTTGAATGTTAATTAAAGTTGGTATTTTATTTTTTCTAAATGTACCTACCAATGTTCCATGATTTCCATGCCCATTGAATTTTAATGCTTTTTGTTATTATTATTATTATTTTATTTTTTTTACTTTTAACGGGTTTGACAACTACTGGTTTTGTTGGAGGGAACGGCTATTGCAACCCTCATTCCTATAAGCCCACCCCCATCCTTTAGGTTTTTAAGGTTTTATGCAAAATATAAAAAGTTTTTATGAAAATCGGCTATGATGTCCACTAGAAAACATCATTTTGAACAATTTTGCAGAAGAAAGTTTTTCCAAAATCTATCGTTTAAATATACTTTTTAACCATTTATAGCATTTATTTCATTTTTTGTCAAAAAGTTTATCTAAACGATAAATTTTGGAAAATCTTTCTTCTGCAAAGTTGTTCAAAATGATGTTTTCTAGTGGACATCATGGCTGGTTTTCATAAAAACATTTTATATTTTGCATAAAACCTTAAAAACCTAAAGAATGGGGGTAGGCTTATAGGAATGGGGGTTGCAATAGCCATTCCCTTTGTTGGAAGCTGTGGGCCATATCTCACAAGCCCCACTTCAAATTCTAGCTTGGTTAATACTAATCCAAGCAGTAAACGGGTTGCCGGGTTTATACTGTGGACTCAGGACTCGGCAAGGTAACTCAGTGAATGCCCATTCCAATTGATTATTTTGGAGAAAAAAACTGATATGATATCACAAATTAATAAAAACGAAATAAAATGAAATTGTTAAAATACATGGAAGTCCACGATCACACTTTCTTGACTTTTATGGACTCATAAAAGCACACGAGCATTTCACAATTAGTACATGTTTCTCCCTCTCTTTTATTTAGTATTACTCCGTAATTTTATTTTTTGGTTGATATCATACTGTATCATACTTGTCAACTCGTCCGGGTGACAAAATAGAGTGGACTCAGTTGCTTCAGGAACAACCGAGTTCAACGTATTCGAGTGACTTTTTTCCCCCGAAGATTCGATATACGTGCAAAATTCGTATGGGCACCCATCTGAGAGATATTAATGCGAGCCACATGTCTACCATGCATTTCGGGCTTCCAGTCCCCTCAGTCCCCTCCCCACGCGTCTCTCTCACTCCTTTCCCCTTCCTCTACGTTGTTATATTATATATATATGACATATCGTAATGTCGTATTCTGATATATTTTGAAAACATCAAAACTCACGCACAGACGCGTGAGCTTCGGAAGTTGAAGAAGAAGGCAGAGCCAAAGAAGGAAAAGAAAGGTGGGAGATAATGGGAGCAGGTGTAGTTGTGGAAGATGGCTTCGTCTACGAAGAAGAGACCCATCTTACCGTTTTCAAGACCTCCGTTTTCTTCGCCGGCGATGGCTTCACTGTATACAATTGCAAGGGTGAGTTGCTCTTGCGAGTCGATTCGTACGGAACCGATACGGGTGAGCTCGTCCTCATGAACGCCTCCGGCCGTTGCCTCCTCACCGTCCGCCGAAAGGTACGTATCTGACTTTCCGTTATGTGAATTTACTCATAAGGGTTGGTTCAGTTTCTGATTTTGATTGGAGGGTATTGATTCGCTTCCTGTTTCCTTTAATTTATTGTCCCGACTCGTTCGTCGACCTGTATGATTCCGAGTCAACCGTCGAGTTATCAAATATTTTGTTAATTATTATTGAATTTTTATAACTGGAAACTACAAAGAAGGAAAAAACTTTAATTCTCTAATTCTCTGTATCTGTATTCATATTGATGGGTATAGACTATAGACTATAGATCGAGTATCGACCAAATCCCTTTTTTTTTTTTTTTTTTGGTAAAAAGATTGCATTAAAATTAAAGATTACCATTACAAGTTTACAACGTATAATCCTCGATCTTACACGCATCAGATAATTATTAAGTTTTTTTAGTCTTTTAAAATAAAATTCATCAAAAAATTGTACGGAGTACGAGGTTAACTTCAAGAGTAGGGTACTGTTTAAGAGCATTCCCAAAAAGTTCTTAGATTTTCCAACTGAGTGGCAGATGGGTCTCAATTTGTTCCCATTTTAGTGCTGCCGTAGTAGTCACATTACCAAATATTTTTATTTTGTGTATTTTTAAAATGGATACCACATTTTAAAAAAAAAAAAAAAAAAAGGGGGGGGGGGGGGGGTGATGAATAGAATTTTCTATTGGATTTATGGGTTTCAATTTGTTTCAATTTCAGTGAATGATGTAATCAAAACTCGCGACTTGTTCGTTCGGGGTATCCCGACTCAACGAGTTTTACCTTCTAAAATGGGCTTTTTGTTTGAACAGAGACCGAGTCTGCATCAGCGGTGGGAAGGGTTCCTGGGAGAGAGAAGCGAGGGCCAAAAACCCATCTTAGTGTGCGTAGATCTTCAATCATCGGGCGGTCGAGCGTGACGGTGGAGGTGTTGGGGAATCCAACTGAGGAGTACCAGATCGAGGGGTCATTCGGTCAGAGATGTTGCACCATCTTCAATGCGGGCAAAGAATGCGTGGCTCAGATCACACGCAAAGTGGATGCTTCGGCCCATGTGGTGCTCGGCAAGGATGTTTTCTCCCTCTTCCTTAAGCCTGGCTTTGATGGGGCTTTTGCCATGGGCTTGGTGCTGGTTCTTGATCAGATTGACGGTGATGATTATGTTAGTGATGCTGTTGACGTGGAACCCACCGCACAGGATTTACGTATGTAATGCAGTAATGGAGATGAAATCATGTGTATTTTTATTTCGTGGGTTTTGGATTTTTTTTTTCATTAACTAGAGTACTAAAAATCATAAAACTTCGAAAAGAATGAAAGAAAACATGGCCTGTTCCCCCAGAAGGATCCTCCAGTCTTGGTTCTTAGTCATTAAACATGCGACACAATTTCGATACAGAAAGTAACTGATTATTATAACTTTGTAGAAAAAAGCTTTTTCAAAATATTTTGTTAAAGTAGATTTTTGGACCAAAACTAAAATAGAGATTTTAAATGACCAAAAAGTTTTCTTAAATGAAAATTTTTTTGGTTTTTGTAAAATTGTTCAAAATAATGTTTTCCATTGAATTGGACCATCGATTTTCATAAAATTTTTTTATATTTTTTAATAAAATCTTGACAAATTAAAATTGGTGGGGGTGTACAAGTAAGATTAAAGGGTTGTAATAACTGTCCCTAGGCCACAACCTTTCATGGGCTGGCCCCATAGATACTATAACATTTTCAAATCCTCCTATGCATCAGCCATCAGTTTAAATAATATGGAAAATGTTGACGGTGTTGGTTTCATCTACAGGATGTGTTTATTGTTAGATATATTGGCTATTTATTAATGTAGGTCCCATGTGTAATTTGAGATGGGTTCATATTAGAATTAATCAATCTCCATGTAGAGATTTAGTTCGTATAATTAATTGGCCAAAATCAATAAAGGTTGAATGAGAAATTGTTCTTTAAAACCACCCTTGAATAGTTGGTTGAATAATGGTAATGAGGCTTGTCTCACATTGGAAAATTATGAATTCCTTAGTGAATTCATATATACATATTTTGGACTGGAGCTATGGTTTGGGCCCAAAAGGCACCTAAGTTTTGTGGGGGGGAAGACCTAACCAACATAGGGTTTGAACCCAAAAATACAAGCGCACGCCAGCCCACACCTTGTTGGGTGGGGTGAGGTCAAAAAGATTGACCAATGTGTGTTATTTTTTAACCAAAATTTATTTTTGCTAATTCAAATAATTACCGTTTAAGTTATGTATGTTTGTTAACCCAGAACAGTCATGAACAAAAGATACACTTGATCAATGTACCTTTTGGACTGTTATGAAGGCTCACTTTTGGGTTGTTTATTTAAACTACAATTTTTCAGTCAATTAGAGATTAATCAAGAGTTTAATTAAGCAAAAACACACACGCGCGCTTGCCCGCACCTTGTCGGGTGGGGTGGGGTCAAGAAGATCGACCCATGTGTGCTATTTTTTAAGGAAAATTTATTTTTACTAATTCAAATAATTACCATTTACGTTATGTTTGTTTGTCAACCTAGAACAGTCATGAACAAAAAACACACTTGATCAATGTACTTTTTAGACTGTTTTGGAGAGTCACTTCTGGATTGTTTATTTAAACTACAATTTCGTAGTCAATTAGAGGTTAATCCAGAATTTAATTTTCGCATCATTTTACCGCAAAGAGGGAGAGAGTATGAACACATTAGGTTCACCAAACACCTAGATTGCAGTGTTTTTTCTATGTGGCAAATCATTGTATCTTGAGAGGGAGACGCCTGAGAGACTCAAAACACAAAGCGAGGGACGAAATATGTCTTAAGGACATAGTGTCAAACGTTAGTCTTGATCAATCCGTTTTTATTTTAATAATCTTCTGTATTCTGTAAGTTAGTAAATTTTCAGAATTTATTTTATATTATTTGTGTTTTATATGTTTACTGTTTTGACATAATTATATAAGTAATACATAATTTCCAACATTTATGTGTAAATGTAAATGACATCTCGTTGCCAAAACAACTAGCTAGTGCTAGCTTTTTAGTAGCGACGTCACTCTACCATCACTACACAAAGACATTGTGAAACATAGTAGGACAAACACCACAAACAGCAAAGAGAGAGATACCAATTAATATCTTAGTCTCTGCCATGACCCCAACACAGCATTAAAATTGTTTATATGCTGCCTCAAAAGGATAGAGATGCAACTAAAAGAACCCCCCACCCAAAAGGACCTTTTTTTTTTTTTTTTTTTGGTTTTTCATGGGTAGAGAGCTCCATGGGCTGGTTCACTTTTCTGACAACCAGAGATGTATTATGTGTGGAATCCACTGGCTGGCCTGGTGGGAAATGGAGAGAATATATTCTCTATGATGGAAATGTACTTTATGTTTTTTTTTATTGTAAGCAAAAGAGCATGGAAATGTACTTTACGAGGAGATGGTATTTGTCAGAGAAGATAACGATGCAAAATTCCAACTTATTTATAGTGAAGGAAATCGTACTGCCGATTTGCCTGGCCAATTTTTGGGCATAAATCTAAGGAACGTGGACATTACATGGACAATCTTTCCTCAGAATTATAGTCGGTAATTAACCAATTACCAATGATATCATGATAAGAGGGTGTGCCACGTGAATAGACGATCTTTATCCACCCTCACCTCTAAAAATAAAAATAAGGGCGCTGCTAAGGTCAGTCGTTCTGACCATCGCTTATGGGTCTTCGCCATATCATGGTGACACTTGTCTTCCACTATCAATAATTCAAAAGGCAACCGGTTAGACTTGAAATAACTAGAAGACAAAAGGAGAGAGTAGGTACTCTCATCCCACGGTTAGACAAAACAAACAACTTTATACTCTCCGTCTTTACTTTCTTCTCACTTTTTTCTTTCCTGATTTTTATTCTTTATATATCCTCTCTCCTAATTCTACCTCTATTTTGTTTCAAATAATATATCATACAATTTACATTATACAATTGGGGGACAAGTTGAACTTTCCCTCTTTCTTTTTTTTTCTTTTATTTTTAATCTTTTATTTTATTTTTTATTTTTAACAAGGGTATCCACAACATTGATCTTGACTAATACTTTAGGCATGTGCAATCTTCCTATTCTACACACACCAAATAATTTATTTAGTCCTTGGACCTTAAAAGAAACTGATAAAAAAAAGAAGTATAACTCACATTTTTAAAGAAAAAAATTGGTTTGACAAACCTACACCCTTACAAAAATTGTGAGACATGGGTTGCAACTCAAAATAATGCCTCCAAATATAAAATTGTACTCAGATTGTGCAAGGAATAATCAAATTGTGTTAGAGATATGTTTTGATTCTCTCCAACAAATAGTTGAGTAAATACATAACTAGTTAGTGGGCAAAAATCCTATTCACAGCTGTGTGAAAATATACATATGTAATAAATTTCACAGCATCCAAAAAGATTAAAATCAACTTTACATTCAACCCTTTACAAAATAAGAGCTACTTAAGCAAAAAACTCTCTTTCTCATTAGGAACCAAAAAGTCAATTGTTGTAGTGTTGTCACTCTAAAAGTTGCACACCTGAAAAATAAAATAAAATAAAAAAATAAAACGTATATATATTTGTCAATTTTTCTAGTAGATAGTAATTAAACTCAAAGCTAAAATAAATATAGTGAATTATGGTACCCTGTCTTGCAAGCATGCACCCTAAAGTGTTGTCAAAATTATCAAAAGTCATATCCCTTGAATTTGCATTTCCCTACAAGATAAAGAAACCACATTATTTTTAGTAGATATAACATAACAATATTTTTAGTAGATATATAGTAATTAAACCCAAAGCAAGAATAAGCATAGTAAACTATGGTACCCTATCTTGCAAGCACCCAGGAGTATCATGAAGATTATCACAAGTTAAAATCCTTGAATTTGCATTTCCCTATAAGATAAAGAAATCACATTAGATGACTTCTTAATTTTATTGGAAGTATAATATAGCATAACATTTCTTTTAAATGTTGAAAAATGCGGCTTTAAGACCAGTTAAAAGAGACGAACCATAATTTCCAAGGATTTTTCCATCCCACAGTTGGGAACTTCTAACCTTGATTGAACCTACAAGACATTGGAGAGGTATACTTCATAAGTAGTTAGCTAGCAAGGTAAAAAAATTCACAAAGAACATAAACATATATGATATATGACAACTATAATTCCAAACTTACATTTCTTGGTTTGTTGTTATATTTTTTCTTATTCCCCTGTTCAATTCCACGCTTCATTCTT
The DNA here is from genome assembly GCA_039720395.1 of Liquidambar formosana. Classification (NCBI taxonomy): domain Eukaryota; kingdom Viridiplantae; phylum Streptophyta; class Magnoliopsida; order Saxifragales; family Altingiaceae; genus Liquidambar; species Liquidambar formosana. The sequence continues at coordinate 15,140,275 of CM077826.1, forward strand.
TTAGGAGCTCCTTTTGTCTTTGACACCTTAGGGTCGAGCACCGTGATATCACACAACATATTACTATCAACATTCTCTTTACCAACATCATGGAAATCACATGGTCCACATGTTGGTTTCTTAAGGCCCTTAAGAGAATGATTTGCAATTGTACATTGTTTCAAGGCTTCCTCCAATGCATGATTTGCAATGTTGAAGCTCTCATGAGATAGTGACCCCTCCTCAATCAACTTGGTTGCCATTCCTAGCAAGTCATTAAAACGCTGCTCTGTGGATTGAACTCCTATCGAAATATGTCTTATGGTATGTCTAGGTTTTGCATCTTTGGTCCATCTCTTTAATATGTAATGAGATGGGATGTGGAAAAAACCAAGTGATTGGAGTACAGCCATTGCATGCCTACAAAGAAACCCATTGTATTCAAAACAGCGACATAAACAACAAACCTCTTCCTTTGTTGCATCCCACACTACTTTGAATTCTTCTTTCTTTTCAAAGTCTTGAACTTTTAAAGTTATGATCATCCCATCTTCCTTTTCTTTTTGAGGATAACACCCACATGCTCCCAAAACCTCAATTTGAAACTTCTTAAAAACTTCATGCGTGTAGACGATTGACATTTGCTTTTCAAAAGGTGAAGGAGATTTTACAGCAGGTTTCTTGTGCCATGTATTAAAATCTGCATGGGCTTCCTCTTCTTGTCTATCTAGTAAAGCAACCTTATATTGTTCAACAAATTCTTTCAATGTAGTCTTCCTATTTACATATTTATCAAAAAAAGAGTTTATACTTTCTGACCTTTGAGTTGTGGACATTCCAGCAAAAAATGTATCCCTCATATAAGTAGGCACCCATTGCTTTCGATCTTCAAACAGAGACTCAACCCATTCATTCCCTTCAAGCTCAAAGATTTCAACCATATTCCACCATCTTTTCTCAAAGTCCTCCTCTGTCCATGAATTGTAGATGCATTTATTAAGTACTCCCATAAAATTTTCATGTTTCTTCAATACATTACCAAGCTTTTCAGGGATCTTACTCAATATATGCCACAAACAGAAGCGATGTCGTGCATTCGGAAATACCATCGTAATGGCTGCTTTCATGGCTTTGTCTTGATCAGTTAGTATAGCCGTTGGAGCTCTTCCACCCATTGCTCTAGTCCAGGTCTGCATTAACCAAACAAATGTTGATGTGGTCTCGTCTGCAAGCAATGCACATCCAAGCAATGTGGACTGAAAATGATTATTTACTCCAATAAAAGGAGCAAAAGGCATTTTATATTTGTTTGTGATATATGTCGTATCAAACGAAACAACATCTCCAAAATTCTTGTAGTTTTCTCGACCTTTTGCATCAACCCAAAATACATTTTTCAAACGTTGTTCTTCATCTAAATCTATTGCATAAAAGAAATTTGGATTCTCTTCTTGCATGAGCATAAAATGCTCAAGCATTGCTTTAGCATCCCCTGATTCTAGTGCCAAACGCCGTTCTTTATCAAGATGATTTCTAATGTCTTTTTGTAAAAAACCAACGTTTTGATATCCACCACGTTGTTTGGCCATCGCTGCAAAAATCTTACTTGTCCCCACCCTAACAGCATGTAAGGTGTCAATGTTGTGTTTGTCGATTGAGGTAATTTTCCTATGGCATGGAAAATAATGTGCTTCATTTGGAAAAAGTTCATGATTATGTTCTTTGATAAAATTCTGAACAAACCATTTTCCACAATCTTGCCTTCTTTTCACATGCAAGGTTGCTTGACAATCGATCTTCAAGCAAGGTCGTGGATTAATAGCATTAGATTCTCGCTTCGTCCCATACCTTGTACAAGAAAACTTAGCATCAATTAATTTGTCGGATATCTTTGATCGACGACTAGCTTTCCTTGAGACAGCAAATCCTAAAAACTTGGCATACTTCAAGTAAAATGAATATGCCTCTTCATGTGAATCAAACTCCATACCATTATAAGGCTCCAAATTTTGGTCATCCTTACTAGTTAAGCCCATTCCTAAATCATTAGCACTATCTTTAATCCCACAATCCCCTTTGTCAACATGTTCTTCGCCACCCATCATATTTTCATCCACATTGGGAGTAATGTCCTCTTCACAGTTATCAAAATTTAAATCAATATTTAGCCCCATGGTCACCTAAAATAGAAAAAAAAATAAAACAAGTACATATAAAAATCCACCACATTATCATAAGTTAAAATTTCATAATTTATTCATTAACCTATGGAATCTAAATTGAAACAACCATTAACTATCAATGGTTCTAAATATTTCAAATAAATAAATAAATAAATTCAAACATTTATATGACAAAATAAAAATGAAAAAAAAAATTCCTACGGAATGGTGGTCTTGGAAAGACTCATTATTTTCACACACACACGTTTTTGATGGGGGGGAGGGGAATATAAAAATTTTCTTTTACTTCTCCGTCGTCCGACAACTAGTCCAGTCCGAATCTCCAACGATTTTGTCACCTGTTTACCCTTCCTTCTCCTCTTCCTTATCCCAAAAAAAATAAAAAAGAAGAAAGCCCCTTCCTTTTTGAAGATTTTTTCTTTTTTTTTTTTAATCTAAGGTTTTAATCTAGATTCTTCAATCCCTTTATAGTTTTCACTTTTCACATTAACAGAAGCCAAAGATAATTAGTAAAGATGAAATAAAAGAAGAATAACTGATCTTATTTCTTATTTTTATAAAAGAAAACCCTAATAAAGTTTGGGATAAGAAATAAAAGAATATACAGAGAGGTAGAATACCTTTAGATGTTGATGAATACGGTGTAAAATAGCTTGAAAAACTTTCCTCTCTCCCTTAATTTTTTACTTCGGTTAGATTTCTCTCTCCATTTCTCTTCACCTCCATAGCTTCACCTCCATAACTTCAGTTTCCTATTTGCTGGCTGAACGTCTCTTTCTCCTTTGACTACAAGCTTTTACTTTATTGAAAAAATGATTATTTTAATATACTCCAGTTTTCTGATTGACCTTTAACATTTTATATTATAAAACCGGGAATACCCGGTTGCTTTGTGTATTATGAATAGTGGAATACAGATGTCAACGTAATATGGCGAAGGCCCGTAAGCGACGGTCAAATCGACTGACCTTAGCACCGCCCATTTTCACTGCGTGCCGCCATAGTCTTAGGTAAATAATCTTCGATTGATTTGACGGATTTGACATCACCCAATCTCATTGGTGGCTGTCAAAAGGCTTACTGTAAAATTTGTAAGAAAAAAAATGAGTGGGTCTGCATAGTGCCCAGCGACTAGGCGCATTACTCACCGTCCCACTTAAAATATCTCCAGTAATATCTCGACCAGAGGTAATAAAGTTGAATTTGCTGTCTCACTCTACTCCTCCCCCTCCAACAACAAAAGTATTATAGTACCGTAATGAAATTTATTATTATTTTCTCTCTTTTCAAATTTGTAATAGAAAGAATGATGCAACAAATCTTAGTTTTGATTAAAAAAATTAAAAGCTCTCACATCTTATTGTAACAATTCTTAATAATATCAATAAGAAAGGATTTTATGCTTTAAATTAAAAAATTTATTGGTGGTTTGAATTCAAATGGCCAACTCTCAACATTTTTATCATTTTTAAAAAATAATCATAGATTAAAAAAAATATTTGTTCAAGTTATTTTCTGTTTTATATTTTATTAAGATTAAATTCAAACGCTTCACATTAAAAATTTGGGTACAAACAACCAATGTAAAAATTTTATATCTTTAATCACAGTATTTTTTAGAATAATCACATTATCTTAAAATAATATAAAAATATTAAATAATTTTTATATTCAAATAATATATTTTAATAATAATCATGCTATTTTTTTTTTTTTTGTTCCGACAGTCTTAAAATTTATAACATAATGTTCAAATATATTTATAGTATTAAAATATTAAAATATATAAAATAATATTAAAATATTTATGATTTCTACCTCTCTTAAAGCTCCCAATTTTGAAAGAAGTAATTGTCACCTAAGGTAGAAAAATACAATTTGCTACTTCATTTTTGCTACCACTTTAGGAAATCCCATTTGTGAATTTTAAGGTTGAACTACTTAAAGAGCATGATTTTTCTTTCTCCAGGACTCCATATATCACCCAATTTCCCTTCCAGAAATTACTAATCGATCCAATGAATGATCCCAATCTTTTTACATACTTTTCAAAAGCTGATTAACTCAAAATTGAAGAAGTCAAAAGTGCATTTTCTCTATAACTTGGAACATACTTGAGCCCAGCGGCCATAAATCTCCATCATCATTGTCTTTTTTTTTTTTTTGATATCTCAATATGAAACATGTTAAAGTGAGGAATCTCATTATTGATTTGTCTCACCTAAACAAATAAAAACAAATATATTGATGCAAGTGAAAATTTGGAATTTGTTATTTGGAACTTGGTAGGTAAAAAGTGATCCAAGTTCCATATTGTACTTATTGGCCTCTTAGATGTGATGATATCTCTTCCGTCTTGTGAAAGAAATGAATTGGGATTACCTATCTTGTGGGACAAGATGTAGGATTGGTACAAAAAAGACAAAAAAAAAAAAAAAAAAAAAAAAACCATAATAATGAAAGGAGAAAAAATTTTCAAAAGGCTAGTGAGTGACAACAAAATTTCATGAGTTACGGAGAAAACTAACTCAATTTTGAAAACAGGAGTTGAGGTTTTGTTTAATTACATATTGTGAGTGCACCGGTGTTTCTCCACGTGCTCGTTTTTACCTGTATTTACCTTATGTTTTGCTTTTTGATGGTGCTAACCCATTAGGATTAGCTTATGAATGAGAGTCACCACTTGGATGGGTTCAGGACCAATTTTGTTAAACAGAGAAAGGTTCGAAATTAGGATACATGTTGGAAAAGTGTTAGGCACCCAACAATGCCTAGTAATAAACCGACTCTCATTTTGTATTCATTGACCATATTTAATATTTTAATAAAATCTGGATTGCCTATTAATCACAAAGCAAATAAATGGCAGACAAAAATGACAAATTAATAGCACGAGATAAATATACATAATATATACAGTTGATGGCAAAATGTATAAAACATGGTAGACAGAACAATGCGTATGCATATATAAATATGCGTACGCATGGTATTATCATGCGTACGCCTAGATTAGGCGTACGCATGATACTCCATGCATACAAGATATCAAATTTGAAATATAATAAACAATTCAGCAATTCGAATCAGTAAAGAAGATGTCATGCGTACACATGACTTTACTAGTTCATCTTCCTCGTGAAGCCAGCTTCTCTGCAAAATACAATTAGCCAAATACGGATACTATATGCAATAAATTTGCTTCTAAAGACCCTATGCAGTTCTACTAACAAGTATATGCTACATACCCCTTAGAAATGAAGCAGGTAAATCCTTCCCTCAGGTCCACCGTTAACCCGGCGGCGTCTCTTTCGTTGAGCAAAGCAAGTGTTTCTCGATCTCACAGGTCCAACTCTCTGTTATATTTTCCTCTCTTTTTTTCACTCTTTCAGTATTTCTCTCACTCTCAGAATAACTTTTAGTTCCTCAGAGTTTCACCTCTCTTTCTGATGTCTTTCCCTGGCTCTCCGTTCATCCGTCCGTCCCCTTCTTTTTCCTTTCGTTCTCCCCCCTGAGCTCCCCGAAGCTCCTCTATTTATAGAGATAAATCCTCTAGGTAAGAACGTCATGCATGACCTCAAACCACACTCTTTATCTCCACATCCTTCCCCTTCAGTGAGCAAGCCATTCTCAACATAAAGAATTCTCCCAATAACCAAGGACGGAACTAGAATTTTATCTCAAGGGTGGCCAAAGTATGAATAATAAAAATTTTACCATTCAAGTATGAGAATCATACTAAGATTCAAGTTTAAATATATTAATACATTGAATGGAAGATAAACAACTGGACCTTGCTTATACTTCTCTAAAACCATGAAAAAAAAAAAAGAAAAAAAAAAAAAGGGGGTTGGCAGCAACAATACATCTGAAGAAGGTTTAAAAAAAATTTTAAAAAAATAAAAGCATAAAAGATAAAAAAAACCAAAAAGTGTATCTTAAGATGTAGACATTGAGTAGTGATATTCTCTAGTAAGATGCTTTCTGCCGGCCGTCATTCTCTAGTGTGCTCAAGGATTTTGTTTGAAAGAACTTTAGGCCGGGTAAATCTAATGTAAAAAGAAGAAGGTAAAACAGTAGAAGAAAGTGTTTGTTTTTGGTTAATTATTTTGGACATTTTACATTATATATATATTAATTCTAGCCTTGGGTATAAGTTGCCTATTTGACTTTTAAGGGATCATGTGAGGAACCATTGTGCTGACTGGGAGGGACCATTGGTCCATTGTGCTTAAAAAAAAAAAGAAACTAGTAAATTACTTTCAGGTGACCATTTAGCAATGCAATACCAAAAACAAAATCATTAGTAGTCATTTCATAATAGGTTGATAATCAATTTGTAACATGTTAACAGGTAATACCTTTTTTTGGTATTAGAATGGAATCTAGTCACCAAAAAGTACTTTCCCGACACAATTTTGTGGAAGTTAGGGGGGGCCATGGCCACCCTAGGCTTGGCTATGGTTCCGTCCCTGCCGATAACCCATTTAGCCAAAGTGAGAGGCTGGTCATCATCCACCTGAAGAAGATGAGGTTTTCATGTGTACGCATGAAGCTATTATGTGTACGCACCAAATCCTCAGGTTGTCTAACTTAATCATTCAAATCCCCCCCTGCTCTCTTTACTTGTAGAAAGGAGACTCAAGTCAATGATAAATATTATAAACCTCATCATCAGAAAATTATTATTAAATGTAGGGATAAAATGGGATGTCTACACATATAGAAGTCGAAATCAAAAATCGGTGACCTAATTGTTGGCAAACTTCATTCACATGTTACTTTGAGTCGATGGCAAATATGTCATGTGAGTTAGCCTCAACTTGACAATATGGTATGTGGCAGAAGTGTAGAACTCTCCTTGTGGTTGGTCAAACAATATTTATCTACTTTAATATATAATAATCCACAATGTCAACTACAGTGCGTGAACAATGAATTAGAGGTACATCCCTATCATTGGTCCCCAAGTGAGTGTTTAGGATCTTATGGCTCAACTAATCTTACTAATATCCTTTTTCTTTAATTTTTTCTTTTTTAGGTATAATGGGAATAATTCAAATCTTTAATCCATTCTAATCTTACTCTTTTTTTCTTTTCTTCTTCGTCACTAGAGTAACCTCATGACTTTATTACTATCCTTTTTTAATGTCAATTAAAGTTGCTAATTTTTTTTTTCTTTTAAATGAACCTACCAATGTTTCATGAATTTCATGCCTATTGAATAAAATGAGATTATTAGAATGTGTTTTTGACTCATAATCCCTCTTTCTTCGATCCCATGGACTCGTAATGGAATTTCAAACAGTAGCCCAGTAGCGCATGTCATTTCCCAAAAAGAGTGCCCGGTGCCCCACTGCATGTTTCGCCCTTTCTTTTCTTTACTTTTTATTGGATGATAACATGCTTATATCATACTTGTAAGCTCGTCCGAGTGACAACCGACTTCAACTTATTCGAGTGTCTTTTTCCATCCAAAGAATCGATATAAGCGGAAAATTCGTGTGGGGGTCCACATCCAGCCACAATTTCTGCAAGACAGAAAAAAGATAGAGATTGGATAGAGAGAAAATGTGTGTACCCATCTCAGAGATATTGATGCAAGGTTTTCACGTAACTGTGGCACTACTGTGTCAATAAAAATCAAATGATATTGTGACATTAAAAATTATTCTAATAATTTTGTTTTTTTTTTAGTTTTTATTAGTTTGTAACAACATATTAATCATATCATAATTACATATAAGGTGATATTTATTACGAGGGAATGAGGACGAAAATGAAATGATGATTCCATTTTTTTTTTTTTTAAAGTGAATATTTGATTGTACAAGGGAATAGAATGATTATTCTTTTGTGGAGATCTATTCCTTCTAATGAGGAAATAGCCATTCATTTCTAAACCAAAAAGAATGACTATCTTTCAAAGAGTAAAAATAATTAAAAATGAGTTCCACTTATACTTTTTTATTCTATTCCCACATTTTAACAAAAATTGGGATGGAATGTTCATTCCCATTGGCATGGAATCTCCATTCCCATTTCTATTGTCATTCTATTCCATTCCCTCAAACAAACGCAGCCTAAGTTTTTCTTTCTGAGTCCCCGGCTCGCGTCTTCTCCGTCCTTTCCCCTTCTTCTACGTTCTTATATATAGTACTCTAATATTTGAAAACTCACACTAACGCGTGAGCTTCGATAGTTGAAGAAGAAGACAAAGCCAAAGGAGGAAAAAGAAAGGTGGGAGATAATGGTAGCAAGTGTAGTTGTGGAAGGTGGCTTCATCTACGAAGAAGAGATCCATCTCACCGTTTTCAAGACCTCCGTTTTCTTCGCCGGCGATGGCTTCACTGTACACGATTGCAAGGGGGAGTTGCTCTTGCGAGTAGACTCGTACGGAACCGATAAGGGTGAGGTCGTCCTCATGAACGCCTCCGGCCGCTGCCTCCTCACTGTCCGCCGAAAGGTATGTATGTGACTATCTGTTGTGAGTTCCTCCTCCTCCTCCTCCTCCTCTTCCTCCTACTGAATTTACTCATAAAGGGTTGGTTCAGTTTCTGATTTGGATTGGAGGGTTTTGATTCGCTTCCTGTTTGCTGGAATTTATTGCCCGGACTCGTTCGTCGATCTGTATGATTCCGAGTCAACCCGTCAAGTTATCAAATATTTTGTCAATTATTGAGTTCTTATAACTGGAAACTACAAAGAAGGAAAAAACTTTAATTCTCTGATTCTGTATCTGTATTCATATTGATGGTTATAGACTAGATCGAGTATAGACCGGATTCCAGTTTACTTGTTTGGCCGTCCTTCCGTAAAATAGTTTCCTGATAAGGTTGTCTGCGGCTTTGGTCCTTAGGCTTGTGCAATCTTCCTATCGAATACACATCCGAGCAATTATTAGGTCTTTCGAGAGTTCATTAAAAAACAAAGAAAAAGTTCATAAAAAAATTAGGCCTTTCGAGTCCTGCCAAAGTAAATCAACGAAGCTGGTGGTTGAGGCAAGCCTTAGCCCGAAGTGTACTCCTTTGTGTCTGGCCCATGTGTGGGATGCTCACACAACGCTTCAGGGATATCACCATCTCCACTCAACGGTTTCTTTGTTTTTTTTGAACCAAAAAAAAAATATATCAATGTTTTCGTGAGGTACTTACATTTTTTGAAGTGCTTATGAGGGCTCAGTTTGCTACTAGACTAACTCTATAGAGTGTAAGAAGAACGTGGCATATTAATTGTTGTCGTCTGGATTTTTGGTACTTCAAATGCAGAATAAGAGGTGATCTCACTTTTGTCCTGGGTGAGCAATAATTTACGTTTGTGTTTAGGATTAATTGGGTTAAAGGTTTAAATACATCACTAAACACTTTTCTATTCAATTCAAACCTCAAATTCTTTTAATCAATCAATGACAATTGCTCATTCGTAAATATTTATAGATAAATTAATTCTTAATCCTGGATTAACTTGATTTTTGACATACATGATTATTATATGAAATAGATGTAATCCAATGATTAATCTTATAAAATGAGTAACATGTAAAGTCTTAAAAGATGATCTTACACAAAATTGCGTGAGATTTAACTTCAAGAAAATGGTACTCTTGTAAGAGCATTCCAAAATAGTTCCTAAATTTTCCAACTAGGAGTGGCTCTGTTTATGAATTCAATTGATGGCTATCAATTTGTTCCCATTTTAGTGCCCTCGTAGTAGTCATGCACATTACCAAATATTTTTAGGGCTAAATCGGCATTTTTTGGTTTTTGAACAGAGACCGAGTCTCCATCATCGGTGGGAAGGGTACCTGGGAGAGAGAACGGAGGGCCAGAAACCCATCTTCAGTGTGCGTAGATCTTCAATCATCGGACGGTCGGACGTGACGGTGGAGGTGTTCGGGGATCCACCTGAGGAGTACCAGATCGAGGGTTCATTCGCTCAGAGATGCTGCACCATCTTCAATGCAGACAAAGAATCTGTGGCTGAGATCACACGCAAAGTGGATGCTTCAGTCCATGTGGTGCTTGGCAACGATGTTTTCTCTCTCTGCCTTAAGCCTGGCTTTGATGGGGCTTTTGCCATGGCGTTGGTGCTCGTGCTTGATCAGATTGACGGTGTTGATTATGTTAGAGATGCTGTTGAGGAGGAACCCACCACAGAGGATTTAAATATGTAATTTCCATTACTAGTAATCTTACTAGTAATGGATATGAAATCCATGTTTTTGTTTCTCCGTTGGTTTCGGATTTTTTATTATTATCTACTAAAAATCGTGAAACGTCCATGGCTTGTCCCCCGATAGGGACCCTTTGTCTTGGTTCTATATCATTACAGTGTTTGATTTGATTTTATTTAGTTTTATCTTGTTAGTGTTAGTCTTAAACATAAAATAAGATAAAATATCAAGTCAAAACTTACTGATTTTTATGCATCGCTAGGGTGAGGTATTTGTCAGTTGGTCGTGTTACATTTAGGCTTTCAAAGGTAATGCTATATGTTACTCCGTATATAATTGTTTGTCAACTTGCTATAAATTAATTATCAACATGATACACATTGACTACCAACTTGGTATCAAGACAATACCTATAATGTCCTTAAGAAAAGAAAAAAAAAAAAAAAAGGCACATACGTGGGAAAAAAGGTAAATCCATCAATATTCTGTAGATTAACAGTGCATCTACAATAACATTATTGCTTGTCAACTACCAACGTGGTATCACTGTAATACCTATAATACCCTTTAGAAAAAGCACATATGTAGGAAAAAAGGGGGCAAATGTGTCATTTTACTGTAATTGAACATGATACAAATTAATTACCAACTTGGTATCATTGCAATACCTATAGTAAACCAGAGGCAAAACAATCATTTTACTGTAGATGAACAGTATTTCTATAGTAAGCAGCCTTATTGTCTTTTATTATAGAGTTAGATTCCAACACTATATATGGTATTTTATCTATAAGTGGGTTATGTCGTATGGCCACACATTTATAAAATATACAACATCTAATGTATAGTGTTAAACGTTGATAAAATCAATTTTTTCCTTTTTAAAAAAACATTTAAGAAGAAGTAAATTCCTCATCACTTGGCTAATTAATATGGTGAAAACCAAATTCAATGGGTAGATGTAACACCATTTCATATAGGGTACGTTGTAATATGGAATCACAAGTTGAGCCCATGGACAAATTTTGAGGTAGATGTAGCACCTCTCTGTATAAGATTGTAATTTGGAATCACAAGTCGAGCTCATGGTCAAGTTTTAAATTCCAACTACCATTTTATTGAAATAATTGTCAAATTTGAGGAAGTAACTATCAACTCCCTCAGGCCTTTTGTGATCACCATAGAAAATTTAAGAGTATTGTTATTCATTCATAACTTTTTTCTTTAATTATCTTACTACACATCAACACATAGTGTTTTTTAATTGCATATGACATACACAAATACATTACTGCACGTTAGAAACCGTGTCAGTGGAGAAAAATTAATTAGGGATCAGTAGCAATTGATCCTTATTAGCACTCTCATACAAACTTCTTGCATTCATCAAGTGTAGGCGAGTAAACAAAAGGTCGTATGTGAAGCTTCTTTTGAAGTGTTGGTAACATTTACTTAAAATTAAGGTGATTCCATATATAATGAATGGACATGTGCAATGAAATAAGTGATGAAAAAATATTTTAGAAAAAAGTATAATAGGTTTTCATGAAAACCAACCACATTATCTAGTAGAAAACATCATTTTGAATAACTTTGTAAAAGAAAAGTTTTTCTAAAATTTGTTGTTTAATTAGACTTTTTAACCATTTACAACTAAGAATCTTGTAGTTTTGTCACACCCCAAACTCAAAAGACTGGATTTGGCAACATGATTGTCACAACTTACAAAGGTTTATGCCTACATAAGTCAAACCACTTAACAAAATCAACTTGTAATAAAGTTGTTTCCAAAAATCCATCCACAATAAAATTCAAGTCATAACATAACTAAAGTCTCAACAATTAATTGAAATAACTAGATAAATTCATATCCATTAAAGTAAATTGTCACCTCTAATAACCTAATACAACGTCTATTGAAATAATAAACTAATTCTTCTGACTACTAAAAAAAGTTTTAATAAAACTAGCATATCAAGCCGTCGACACCCTAACTCTTCATACGTAGAAGCCACTCACATCAAGCGATTCATTTATGGGGAAAAACATAAAGAATGAGCATAAAGTTCAGTAATAAAACATTACACAATATATACAGGAAGAGGTCAAGTATATTCGTACGATTGATTTAAAAACATGAGTAACAAAACAATAAAATTTCACAATAAATCATTTCTTTCAATTCAGTAGGCATATAAACTTTTAGAAATAATTCTCTTACTTTCAATTCAATAATAATAACACTGAAACATTTTCGATAACAATGCAATCAATAAATCACTCTAAAATCACTGATCGATATAATACAAATCAATAAAACATTAGTTCATACAAGTACTAACTCTGACTAGACTCACACTTAATAGGCGCTCATCATCATAAGATTTTACACTACATCAGTATTGATGACCAACAGAATTAGCATCCCTCTGCTGGCACGGACCATTATTCCAACAGTATTAGAATCCCATACTACGACGAACCACTAATCTAACTAATGTTTACACTTATTTAATAAACATTTGGCAAAGATCTTTCACAAGTAAAATAAATTCAAATACACGAAAACAGTTTCAATAAAAAATTATTTTGCTTGACCCATAGCATATAAGAAATAAACACTTTGATAGTAAAACAATTTTAAAACCAATTTTCAATAAACCATTGGCTCATAAAAGAAGACTAAAAATCAGATTTATTTTTATTTAATAAAAAAGGGCAATACATTGTGAAAATTCCCTTATCTCAAGCCAAACTTTCAAGAGTCCTAGTGATCAAATTCCTAATAATTCCAATGCTATTCAGAACCTAAAATCAATAGTATTCTTTATCGATAAATCATCCTTAGACTAAAAGGTCTCTCTAATTAAGTAGTGCGTTAAAGGTTCAATGTCTAATTCTTACTGCCTTATAATGATCGCTATATTCAATATATCTTATATATACATTAACGTGACGTTAAAATAAACTTATGTTAAATTATAAATTAATAGGTTTGAATTACTTTTGACCTAATCCATCGGATCGAGTATGTAAAATTAGCAAGAATATGGCCAACCCAACCATAAATTCTAATATATATATATCCTAATTACATAGATACATAAATCTTAGTGTGAACATTCGCCCACTGGATCAATTACCCCACTTCCCCAAATCCTCCTCTATTAACACGACTTGGTGCATAACATATATATATATATATATATATATATATATACTTCTCATCCTTTTACACGGTCAGATTGTAATCCCAAGGAAATTAAAACCACTTTTTCTTTAACCTTTTTTTTTCCTTTAACTTTCTGTTGTAGAGTATATATATATATATCTAAGATGATGATCAGGTAAGCACGTGTTGATATAACTTATATCAACACCTGTATTAAAAATTGTACCTTATGCATTAGTGGGATATGAGGTGCATTAGATCAATGCAAGGGATATAAGCCCCAATGCATGGTACTGATATAATTTATATCAATACGTGCTGATGAAAACATAACCGTGTGTATATATATACACTAATTGTACAATAACCCATCACATCACCATCAAAGCTCATCCTTCCATTTATTTATTTATTTATTTTTTTTAACTCCGTTGTTGAGAGTAACTTTACCATCTTTCAAGCTTTGTCAGTAGATACATCTATTATATATATACTAAAACGGAGGAAAAGAAACCTCCTTATGCCACGTGTCAGTTTTGAAATTTTTTTTTTTTTTTTTTGCCCTTTCACAAGCTGAAACAGTGGCAGCAGAAAGCTTTTTTGCTAAAATTACCTTTCAGTAACAGTTTTCAATCTAATTCCAAGAAAAGGATACTATCTGTCAACTTACTACAAATTGACTACCAATGTCCGCCAAAATGACAGCTAACTTCCATTGTTTCGTATTAAGTTAGGAAGCAGTCACTAAAATGTAATTTTTCCAAAAAGTTACTTTTAGTGACTTCTACTTTTAGTGATCAGTTTCCAACTTAATACCAAATAAAGGATATTATCTATCAACTTGCTACAAATTGACTTGATAAGTGCTTCAAAAGGACTACTAACTCTCTTTGTTTGGTATCAAGCTGGAAAGTGGTCACTAAAAAATAAATTCCTCACCTTCTTTTTCTTTTCTTTTTTTTTTTTTTTTAATTTATTTTTATATTACTTGTTCTTTTTTATATGGTGGAGGTAAGTTGACGTTTAGTGTTCACTACATATCTTTTTGTTTTTATGTGAGAGTATTAGAAAACCCACACTATACAATGTTCAACCCAAACTTAATAAATTGTACTATATTTTCCTGTTTTCTTTATGCCTATTCATTTCTCCTCCTAAAAATTAAACGTATAAAACTATAAATAGTCATAATTAAAAAGAAAGACAAATAGAGGAAAGGAGGATTAAAAAAAAAAACACAATCCGCTAGAATCTTTAGATTCTCCCGATTTACTTCTGACATGAATAAAAAAAAAAAAAATCTATTTGAATCAAAATTCTTCCCATATGGTTAATTACATAAAGTTGAAAAGATTTATACTTTCTTTTACTTTCTTATTCTTCTGGCTTTTTTTCCTATTCTCTTTCTCAGTCTAGACTTTTCTCTCATCTTTTTATAATCTAATCTCAAACATATTTTTGATATTTTTCCCCTTGGTTTTTCACTCTTTGTGAAACCCACTCGAAACCTCATGAAAGGTCAACATTTATCATTGTCATGCATTTTACAATCTCCACTGTCGGATTTCGAAACACCTTTAACAGTTATATTTGCTTTGGTATATACCAACATGTTAAAACCATAATTGTGGGATAGACTAGGCTTTAGAGAATTTTAATCTTTTTCCACCAAATATCATAACGTATCAGTTCCTTCATTTTTTTACAAGTTTCCACCATTAAATTAATTGTTTTTCAAAATAATTTATCTTTTCGAGAATATAATTAAATTTTGTGTAATACATTATGCTAACATCACACCAAAGATCATTTTGATTAAATTATTTTATTTATTTTTGTCTATATCTTTTCAATTTAATTGACATATTATATTAACAAATATATTTTACTATTTTAGAGAATAAGAGTTTTGTTAAAATTTTAATTTGTTAATAATATTATTTTTTTTAAATTAATCCGTGCGTCGCACGGGTTTTAAAGCTAGTGATAACCTATAATCACTCACCTACGGTACGGTATTCTCACAAATAGATATAATTTAATAGGTGTAGTAGGGAATTTAAGAATCACATGCTTTACTCAAATAGTTTACTAGACGAAGGTGAATACAAAACAAACCCTAGAAGCAGTCAAACCTTCTACTTTTATGAGCCAATTTCAATTCTCTTTCTCTCTCTATCGTTTTCAATCAAAAGAAATAATTTCTCTTATAAAGTCTTACGTAGAGCACAATTTAATCCTAATCTATTTAGGTTTACTTTCAATATTAATGTTTGGTTATGTAGTTATCTAATCCGTAAATATATCTAATCCCAATAATTATGTGAATAGTAAAATCAACTAATAAATTAAATTAACCATAACGCGTTAAATACATAATTAATTAAATAAATAGATTTACATAAATACGAGGCATTACAAGTTTAAACTTCTCAAGGTTTTTTGAAAAATATAAAAAGGTTTTCGTCTATTGAAAAAAATTAATTTCAACAACTTCGTTTCTATAATAAACTTTTTTTAAAATCTATCATTTAAATAGATGTTTTGGTCATTTATGGTTGCTAAAAGTGACTTGATCTTACCGCAATTAAAGAGTTTTTAGTTTAAACTTCTCAAGGTTTTATAATATCAAGGGAGTGTTTGGGTAACCCCAAAACTTGGTCAACAAATGATAAAGCTAAACCAAATGAAAAATAGTCAAAATTTAAACCAACTACGAGCTAGTTTGTAGCAAAACTAGGTATTATAATGCAAGTAGGCCTGACTTGATCTATTTTGGGAAATTCCCAAACAGCTCCAAAGGTTTTCATGAAAACTGATAACTAGAAAGAGTATTTAAAACAATTTTGTAAAAGAAAAGTATTCACCCTACACTCTATATACCATTGGCAGGTTCTCCCATGCATTAGCAACACAAAAGTTTTGAATGACAATATGCCACCCTTTTTCCATATAATACTGTTATTATTTAAATATTTTTTCAGCTTATTATTATTATTTTTTATTTTGTGATTCCAAATATTTGTCTCCTTTCAGATATGAGGCTAGACTTTAAATAAATAAAAAGAAAGTCCCAAACAAACAACGTCTGCTAGTTAATTTGAGCAAGTGTGAGAATATGTGAGATGTTTTTGCATTTTTTTTTTTTTTGTTTTGGTTTGTTTTGTTTTTTTTTTGGTCAAGCAATTGAGTATTATATTAAAAAAGAGCGGGAGTATACAAGCCATTCCCATGATCGACGTCCTCAGCAATAACAGAAAAGGAGAGATTGAAAATGAGAATGACTCCAAAACAGTTACAAAAAACTTACCCATCGGACCAACTCAAGTTTTTGCACTTCTTCTTATTTGCACTTAAAAAGGTTACAAAAATTAAATTTATTTTTTATTTTTTATTTGTTGTTAATTTACATGTTTTCTTTTTCTTTAGATAACTTGAATCTTTTTCATTCTTTCATATTTTGGATTTTAATACTCATGTGATAAATGCACTAGTTTAAAAGATATCTCAAAATTGCATGAAAGCCAATTTTTTTTTTTTCCCGAAAAGCTTAAAACAAATGTTAAATGTTCTCACGTGCAATTAAAACCATAAAAAACAATGTAGTGCCGACATGTCAATTCATACAATGATCTTTTTTCTTTTTGCTAATAATTCATACAGATCTTTGCTTCTTTTTTTTTTTCTTTTTTTTTTTTTTGCCAATAATTCATACAATGATCGTTTTTCTTTTTGCTAATAATTCACTCAGATCTTTGTTTTTTTTTGGCTAATAATTCATACAATGATTTACATGCGAATCTTGACTTTGGTTCTCTCTTTTCATTTTCCTTTTTATTTATTTCTTTATGGGTTCATTAATTAATTTCAATCTCTTGTTAGGAGACCTTCCTAAGGCAACCCTAGAGAAGGTCTATTTTTCAAACATACTCTTATTTGGAGTAAAGACTAAGGCTATATTTGGTTTAACAATTTTATCAAGGAAAAAGAAAAATATATATATATATATATAAGGAATTGTACTTTCTTTATTTGGTTGCAATGGAAAATCAGAAGAATAAGAAGAATTGAAATAATTTTAGCTTGATATAATTTTATCTTTTCTTTTCATTTTCTTTCCTCCTTATTTTTTTACTCCTTTGTGTCTGGCCCTTGTGTGGGATGCTCACAGAACGCTTCGGGGATATCACCATCTCCGCTCAACGGTTTCTTTTTTTTTTTTCAACCAAAAAAAATGTCTTCTGGTTTTGAACATGTGACTGACATTTTTTGAAGTGCTTATGAGGGCTCAGTTTGCCACTAGGCTAACTCTCTGGGGTGTAAGAAGAACGTGGCATATTAAATGTTGTCGTTTGGATTTTTGGTACTTCAAAATGCAGAACAAGAGGTGATCTTACTTGTATCCCAGGTGAGCAATAATTTACATTTGTGTTTAGGATTAACTGGGTTAAAGGTTTAAATACATCACTAAAACCACGTATTTAAGAGCATAGTCATCCTCTCTTGAGGTATATTAATCTCATTTTACTTAATTTGCGTAAGGTCAACTGTTAGATTAGATAGCTTTCTTTACTTTGCTCTTCAATTCAAACCTTAAATTTTTTTTAATCAATCAATGACAATTGCTCATTCGTAAATATTTATAGATAAATTAATTCTTAATTTCGGATTAACTTGATTTTTGACATATATGATTTTTATATGAAACAGATCTAATCCAATGATTAATCTTATAAAATAAGTAACAAGTAAAGTCTTAAAAGATGATCTTACACAAAATCGCGTGAGATTTAACTTCAAGAAAATGGTACTCTTTTAAGAGCATTCCAAAAGAGCTCCTAAATTTTCCAACTAGGAGTGGCTCTCTTTATGAATTCAATTGATGGGCTATCAATTTGTTCCCATTTTAGTGCTCTCGTAGTAGTCATGCACATTACCAAATATTTTTAGGGCTAAATCGGCCTTTTTGGGTTTTTGAACAGAGACCGAGTCTCCATCATCGGTGGGAAGGGTACCTGGGAGAGAGAACGGAGGGCCAGAAACCCATCTTCAGTGTGCGTAGATCTTCAATCATCGGACGGTCGGACGTGACGGTGGAGGTGTTCGGGGATCCACCTGAGGAGTACCAGATCGAGGGGTCATTCGCTCAGAGATGCTGCACCATCTTCAATGCAGACAAAGAATCTGTGGCTGAGATCACACGCAAAGTGGATGCTTCAGTCCATGTGGTGCTTGGCAACGATGGTTTCTCTCTCTGCCTTAAGCCTGGCTTTGATGGGGCTTTTGCCATGGCGTTGGTGCTCGTTCTTAATCAGATTGACGGTGTTGATTATGTTAGCGATACTGTTGAGGAGGAACCCACCACAAAGGATTTAAATATGTAATTTCCATTACTAGTAATCTTAGTAGTAATGAAGATGAAATCCATGTTTTTGTTTCTCCGTTGGTTTTGGATTTTTTATTATTAACTACTAAAAATCATGAAACTTCCATGCCTTGTCCCCATGCTTGTCCCCCGATGGGGACCCTTTGTCTTGGTTCCATATCATTACAGTGTTTGATTTTATTTTATTTAGTTTTTATCTTGTTAGTGTTAGTCTTAAACATAAAATAAGATAAAATATCAAGTCGACACTTACTGATTTTTATGTATCACTAGGGTGAGGTATTTGTCTGTTGGTCATGTTATATTTAGCCTTTCAAAAGTAATGCTATATGTTACATTATTATTTGTCAACTTATTACAGATTAATTATCAACATGATACACATTGACTACCAACTTGGTGTCACTGCAATACTTATAGTGCCCTTAAAAAAAAAAAAAAAAAAAAACACATATGTGGGAAAAAAATGTAAATCCATCATTAATATATATATATAAAAGATGATGATCAAGTAAGCACGTGTTGATATAACTTATATCAACATCCGCATTGAGAGTTGTACTTTATTCATTAGTGGGATATGAGGTGCATTTGACCAATACAAGAGGTACAACTCCTAATGCATAATGCTGATATAACTTATATCAACACGTGCTGATGAAACATAACTATATATATATATATATATATATATATAGACACACAAGTTGTTTAATAGCCCATCACATCACCATCAAAGCTAATCCTTCCCATTTTTTTATTTATTTATTTTTTTTAATTCCACTGTTGAAACTAATTTTACCATCTTTCAAGTTTTGTCAGTAGATGCATGATAACCTATAATCACTCGCCTAGGATACGGCATTCTCACAAATAGGTATAATTTAATAGGTGTAGTGAGGAATTTATGAATCACATGTTTTACTCACCTGATAGTCTACTAGACGAAGGTGAATACGAGACAAACCCTTGAAGCAGTCAAAGCCTTTTACCTCTATGAGCCAATTTCAATTATCTTTCTCTCTCTATCGTTTTCAATTAAAAAAAATAACTTTTCTTATAAGGTCTTATATAGGACACAACTTAATCCTAACATATTTAGGTTTACTTTCAATATTAATGTTTGGTTACGTAGTTATATATCTAATCCCAATAATTATGTGAATAGTAAAATCAACTAATAAATTAAATTAACCGTAACACGTTAAATATATAATTAATTAAATAAATATATTTACATAAAGGCGGGGCATTACAAGTTTAAACTTCTCAAGGTTTTATGAAAAATATAAAAAGGTTTTCGTCCATTGAAAAAATTAATTTCAACAACTTCGTTTGTATATTAAATTTTTTTCAAAATCTGTCATTTAAGTAGATGTTTTGGTCATTTATGGTTGCTAAAAGTGACTCGATTTTAACGCAAAGAGTTTTTAGTTTAAACTTTTCGAGGTTTTATAATATCAAGGGAGTGTTTGGGTAACCCCAAAACCTGGTCAACAAATGATAAAACTAAACCAGATGAAAAATAGTCAAAATTTAAACCAACTTAGAGCTAGTTTGTAGTAAAACTAGATATTATAATACAAGTAGGCCTAACTTGATCTATTTTGGGAAATTCTCAAACAGCTCCAAAGGTTTTCATGAAAATTGATGACTAGAAAACATTATTTAAAATAATTTTGTAAAAGAAAGGTTTTCACCCTACACTCTATATACCATTGGCAGGTTCTCCCATGCATTAGCAACACAAAAGTTTTGAATGACAATATGCCACCCTTTTTCCCTATACTACTGTTATTATTTAAATATTTTTTCAGCTTATTATTAGTATTATTATTATTTTCTTTTTTATTTATTTATTTATTTATTTATTTTTGTGATTCCAAATATTTGTATCCTTTCAAATATGGGGCTAGACTTTAAATAAATAAAAAGAAAGTCCCAAACAAATAACGTTTGCTAGTTAATTTGAGCAAGTGTGAGAATATGTGAGATGTTTTTACATTTTTTTTTTTTTTTTGGGGTTAAGCAATTGAGTAATCTATATCTATACTACCTATAAAAAGATGAATGTAAGAAAAACTTTTGATTGACTAATATACCCTTATTTTAATTTTAAAATACACAACTACCCACCCTTTTGTATATATAGGAAATATAGCAATATAAAAACTATAATTCTAAAACGCATACCTTAATATATAAAACACAAATAGGAATTCAAAGGAAACGAAAACTATAATTTGTATTTAATAAATAGAAATATATAGGAATATGGAAACTATAATTCTAAAACAACAGCCGGAACACATACCTTAATATATTCTAAAACACATACCTTAATATATAAAACACAAATAGGAATTCAAAGGAAACAGAAATTATAATTCCTATATAATAAATAAACAGCGGGATTATAAATTGCACTTTCTCCATCAAGAGTAGTTTCAACCTTTTCTCCACCTTCTCCTTTCTCTGATTAATGACAACTTCTCACTTATCTGGTAAGTTTTGTTCTGCAAATCTATACTACTTATAAAAGGTTGAATCTCAGAAAAACTTTTGAACGACCAATATACCCTTAATTTTTTTAAAAAAATACATATCTACCCTTCCTTTAATTGAAACACATAATAAACATTCTTTTCCTTTGGTAACAAATGAAAGTTAGATTTTAATTCAAACTCTTAACAAATTAAAGTTAGATTTTTACTCAAATTCTTTTTTTAGAGTAACTATCAAGTTGCATGATAATATATATGAATATAAATTCTTTAAATATTCCGTTTTATGAAGAAAAAAAAATTATGAATATATATCTAAAGAGTTTTTAATCTTTCATTGTACTTTCGAATTTTAAACTTTATCTTTTATGAAAAAATATAAAATCTTTATGTGTTTATTATTTTGTATAACTAATATTATTTAAAAATATTCACGTGCAACGCACGTGTGCTATATCTAGTATATTAAAAAAGATCGGGAGTATACAAGCTATTCCCATGATCGACATCCTCAGCAATAACAAAAAGGAGAGATTGAAAATGAGAATGACTCCAAAACGGTTACAAAAAACTTACCCATCGGACCAACTCAAGTTTTTTCACTTCTTCTTATTTGCACTTAAAAAGATTACAAAAATTAAATTTATTTTTTATTTTTTTTTAATTTACATGTTTTCTTTTTCTTTAGATAACTCGAATCCTTTTCATTCTTTTATATTTTGGATTTTACTACTCATGTGATAAATGCAGATAAATGCACCAGTTTAAAAGATATCTCAAAATTGCATGAAGGCCATTTTTTTTTTTTTCCCAAAAAGCTTAAAACAAATGTTAAATGTTCTCACTTGCAATTAAAACCATAAAAAACATTGTAGTGCCGACATGTCAATTCATACAATGATCTTTTTTGCTTTTTGCTAATAATTCATACAATGATCTTTTTTCTTTTTGCTTATAATTCATACAGATCTTTGTTTTTTTTTTTTAGCTAATAATTCATACAATGATTTACATGCAAATCTTGACTTTGGTTCTCTCTTTTCATTTTCCTTTTTATTTATTTATTTATTTATTTATTTATGGATTCGTTAATTAATTTCAATCTCTTGTTAGGAGACCTTCCTAAGGCAACCCTAGAGAAGGTCCATTTTTCAAACCTACTCTTACTTGGAGTAAAGACTAAAGAAACACGAAAACTTCGTATGCCACTTACTTTATTATTATTACTATTATTGTAATAATTTTGACCCATTTTATTTTCCTTTGCACCTTCAAAAATATTTTTATTTAATTTAGTGGAATGTGTGAATTATGAATTTTGACTAATTGGGAGAATTTTAGATTGGTCAACCTATGGGAAAATAATTACAGTTAGTAGTCATTGTTAGTTAAATTAGTAGTTATTACTAAGAAATTAGTAGCATTTTGCACTCAACTATAATTATTTTTCTGTAGCCCCCAATCAATTAAAAATTCTCCCTTTATTGCGGGAATTTTAGATAGAACTATTCATACGCAGTTGCGGGTGTGGGGCTTGCATAATTTTGGATCCATCCCTAATTTTGGAGCCACCCCTAATTCAAGAAGGAAAACATTGTAGGCTCTATGTCGGTGATCGGCCGTGTTGTGACCTCTTGAAGTGCCTATTGCTTTCTGAAAAAAACCCAAGAGCCACACCTTGCCAAATTGTTGCCCAATCTCTACTTTTCCTTTTTTGTTAGTATCGACAACTAGACGTGGTCGAAATTCATACGAATTTTCATCACACCACCATTTTCATACTCTTTGGATCAATCAAAAACCTGCCGGACTAGTACACTAAAAAGGGGACCATCGGAGACAAAAAGAAATTCTCTTATCAACAAAATAAATTATCTCTTTCGAACCAAAATAATTATAAAAAAAATTCACTAAACTTTCTAAAAGTTGTAGGGAGGAATCTTATTATGAATGGGGAAAGGCATTTTATGCTCTCAAAAATAAAAAAAAGCATAAAAACACAAACCACTTGTTTGATTCCCAATAAACAAAACCATTAGGTCGAGTGCATATAATTGTTCCAATCCATATGGATTTTTACTCATAAAAAATTTTGGCAGGATTTTTTGGGACTAATTTTGGGTTTCATGCACGTACTTGCATTTTTTTTTAATTTTTTAATTTTATAATTATGTTTATGACGAAGAACCCTTTTAGCAAATTCAAGTAAAAGTAAGACCTATGAAAAATTGAGGAGCATAGAAATCATATCTGGATTACCCCAAGGGGATATCAAGAGTCTGGTTTTGTTATGACTCTTTTTGGTTTTGGGGGTGTCCCTACCTTTCGTTGGGCGGGGCGTTGTCTTTATTTTAGGTGCGTTTCGGTGGGCTTGCTTTCTTGCCTTTTTGATGGGTGTTTCTCTTTTCTCTTTCATAATATTTCCCTTTTGCCGATTAAAAAGAAAAGGGTGGGGGGAGGGGTGGAATTTTAGATTGATCAGGTCACATGAAAATAATTACAGTTGAGTGCTATTTTCTACTAACTTCCTAGTAAATTATTATTAACTTAAGTTACAATGACTACTAACTGTAATTATTTCCCCGTAGGCCGGCCAATCTAAAATCTCCACCTCAAGATCTCAGCAAACCGAGCAATACCTTAGAGTTGGGTCATGTTGAAGCAACCATTTTTGGTACAAGAAGGGATACTCAAGGGGCTTAATTCATAGGAATCGACACCATTGGTATCAACTTGAAGAACGCGTAGGTGGAATTAAATCAGGTCCCTAGATTAGCTTAACAAAGGGGAGAATAGAATCAGCATTATATTTACAGGAAGCGAATCACCGACAAACCTAATGCCATCGGACCACAAGAGGAAAAGATGTATAAAATTATCCTCCAGCCATGGAAGATGTAATGAATAAGAAAGGAACTATGGTAATATTCAATCATTAATTCGGCTGGCGTAGTGGTTCATCCAAGTTGAATGGGGAAACAACTTCTTTTTATTGTTGGGTAAATTACATTTAGAACCCTTTAGAATCTGATTATTACAAATACACACCTTAATGTTTTTGAAATTACACTGACACTCCTTAGTTTACAAAATAAACTACAAAAAAAATCCCTCCCTTTAACTTCCATTCATTAATCCGTTAAATTATGTTCAAATTTTTTCAAAATACCCTAAATACCCTTATTGGATGATAACTTCTATGTTAAATGCATGTAACTCACCAGTCCAACATGTTCATTCAACACTTATGAATTTTTTCATTATTATTGATAAACAACTAAAAGATAATATCTATATATATATATATATATATATATATATATGAAAAATGCTAAAAAGTTTAAATTTTCTGTCCAACTAATATGACAGGTGTCAGATTTGCTCCTTAGAAAAAATTATTTATTTAATTGAATTTTTAATTGATTTGCCAAAAAAAAAAAAAAAAAAAAATTCATTTGCCAAGTTGCTACCTCATTTGAGTTAGTAGATTTGGGCTCAAGAAAAAAAAAGGCTATGTAGCATTACTATGTAGAAATAAATGAAAAGAATTATTACAATGGGAATATACGTATAGAGGTGGCAAATGAGGTGGCACCATGGCAAATAAAAAAAAAAAAAAATTTGCACATCATTTAAAAATTTAATTAAATAGAATTAATTGTTTCTAATGAACAAATCTGACGACTGCCACATTACTTGGACAACAAATTTAAGTTTTTTAGCATTTTTATTATATATATATATATATAAATAATCTTTTAGTTGTTTATCAATTAAAAAAAAATTGAATGTGCTGGATAAATGTGTTAGATTGATGAGTTATATGCATTTAACATGGAAGTTGTCATCCAATTAGGGTAGCTAGGGTATTTTGAAAAAAGTTGAGAGTGATTTAACGAATTAATAGACGGAGGTTAGAGGGAGGGGTCATTTTGTAGTTTGTTTTGTAAAGTAGGAGTCTCCATGTAATTTCAGAAACGTAAGAGGATGTATCTGTAATTGTCAGATTCTAGAGGGGGTCTTAATGTAATTTACCCTTTATTTTTTTGGAGTGGTATTTCAAAACATTAACAAGGAAGTCTACCCCACTGTTGCCTTCCCTACGTGATTGTAAATGGTACTCTAATTTTCAAATAATGCAACCAACTACTCAACTTGCTGCATGCCCTTCCATATTTCCTCTTTGGCAATTGGCAATTTGTACTCGATATTTGTTTTTAGGCTAATTTGAATGAAGATTTCTTGTAAATACGGAGTATTGAGTTTTAAATGATCAAAATCCTCAGCTTAGAGGGATATACCAACAAGGTCAAGGCCTAAAAATCCTTTAGAATAGAAAAAGTCGAATTTGGGCAAAAGGGTTTTGTTAGGGTTTGATAAGAGCACCTTTGGCAATCGTTTGACGATTTTTGACATATGGGTTTTGGAGAAGCATGGTCGCCAAAGAATGTGAGGATTGAGTTTGGTTTTTCAAGGGTTTCAAAATTGATAGGTTTTGATGCTAGCAAAGCAGATTTTGGTGATAACCCACATGAATTTATGAGGTAAGAGACTGCAAAAGAGTGTTATTGATTTGAAGTGCTATAGATATATCTGAGATTAAACAATGAGGGGTTGTTCTAAAGGAAATATAGTTCTTTATGGGTTGTCAAAACCCTAAAACCCTATAGACATCCCATTTTGTCCCTATATTTGATGGTGAGTTCCCGATGATGAGTTTCGTAATGTTTATTGTCAACCTGGATTTCTTTCCTGCGAGTAAAACAAGCATTTGGGTTAGATGCATATATATGTGTGTGTATATGTATATAATACCAATTGAGTAGAGTCCTCCCTATACACCTTTCTCACCATTTTCATTCATCTCTCATTCATTTCAACTCATTCCCTCTCAATTGTGTTCATTGTCTCTAACCAAAGTCTTCTTTATATAGGCTCACATGTACCTAACATTTGAAGTAGTAATGAATTCATCTCTCATTTACCAAGTGGTGTATGCACCATTTATTTCAAGTGATTCATCCACGATAACTAATAACTTCACAATTTCAACAACTTTTAAAATAAGAAACCCACTCCAAGAAAGGACAGAAGTGAGGAATGGTGGGAAAGTTAGGTAAATGGGAGATGTGTAGGATGGCAAAAATAAAAGAAGTGGGGAATGATGGGGGAAATTAGGTAAGTGAATAAGTTTGCACTTTAATTCTTCCTTATAAATAGCAAAAGCTTGGGAGAGTTCAAGAACACCAAAAAAATTAGAGGGTTAAGAGGGAATGTTGAGACTTTGAGAGAAAATAGAGAGAAAGAGAGACTTGGGAAGGAAAGTTCTTGTAAGGAAAATACTAAAAAAGAGAGAAGTTGTATTGAGAAAAAAATAAAAGAGAGATGACTTGTGAGGAAAGGAAATAGCTTGCTTGACTTAATGGAAAGGACGCTACCAGATTGACATTGGACCTGAGGGACGGTTTGAACACTAACCAATTTCATTTGCAAGAGGTATGAATTTATATTTGATAATAGAATTGTATAAATTATATTTATTGCATGTTTATTTGATTAATATGTCATTTCTGTGTATTTTAATTATTTCATGATATATGGGTGATCCAGATTAAATTAAAATACTAAACATGGTCAATGAATGAGGGCTGGTTTATTATCGGGCATTGTTGGGTGCCTAACACCTTCCCAACATATACCCTAGTTCCGAACTTTTTTCTGGTCAACAAAATTGGTCCTAGACCCTTTCAGGTGGCGACTCTTATTCATATGCATGCTAATCCTCCGGGGTTAGCACTATCAGAACCAAAAGCGGGTAAAATATAGGTAAAAAAGAACGTGTGGTGAAAATCGATGTGCTCACAAACCCTAACTCAAACAGAGTAGCGTTTTACAGAGAAAAGTTCCAACTATTATGAAACATGAAAAAATAAAACCACCGAAGTTTTAACTAATCTTAAAAGACTTCATTTTCCAGTTCTGCTTTCTTCAGCAATGATTCAAATTCTAGCGGACGACTTGTGTAAAGCGTTTGGAAACTACAACAGCTAAATTGGGTCATACACCACTATTTCATTTTATACAGAGTAAATTTATGAGTAAAATGCAGAAAACTACCCCAAGTTTGGGGTAAGTTTCAGTGTGGTACCCCCAAGTTTAAAAAAGGTCAATTAGGTACCCAGACTTTCAAATGTATTCAATTTGGAGCCTTCCATTTGGTCAACTAACAGTAATTCAACCATTTAACCAATAATTTTTAAAATATGCTAACTTTGCCCTTATTTTGTACATGAATACCCTATTTTGCTCTTGTTAGGGATCCAAAGCCTACATTAAGCTTTTTAACCCAAAACTCACCTTTTGTATCTCTTCTTACTTTGATTCCACAAGGCTCACCCATGTCTCTCTCTCTCTCTCTCTCTCTCTCTGTCTCATTAGATCATAGGCAAGCAAGATCAGATCTTTTTTTTTTCGAAGGTAATGTTTTCATCTTCGTCTCTCTTTCTGTGTCTTGTTTTAGTTCCTCATATTTTTTTTTTCTTTCAATGAAGCACACTTTCTATATGGAATGAAAGATATATATATATATAGAATGATGATCAAGTAAGCATGCGTTGATATAAGTTATATCAATACCCACATTGGGAGTTGTACCTTGTGCATTAGTGAGATATGAGATACATTGGACCAATGCAAGGGATATAACTCTTAGTGCATGGTACTGATATAACTTATATCAACATGTGCTAATAGAAACAAAACCGATATACATATATATATTTATGGGTTACATTAACTGTCCTTCAAGAAAAAAATAAAAATAAAAAGGCTTTCATGGGCCCACTTATCTAACTCGAACGAGTATGAAGCCCAATAGAAGGGATTGCTACGGATGTGGACAGTTATAGGCCAGGCCTTGTAACTCGGACCAGGACATCTTGTTTTATTAATCGTGGACAGCATTTATATACAGCATGATGCAAAAAATTATTAAATTCTTCCTCTTTTTTTTTTTTCGTTTTTTTTTTTTTGGGTTCCCAAGGTGTTCCTAGGATTCGCCCAGAACTAATTCTCTGATGTATTGTTAGGCTTCGAAGCGGGGACTTCTTTAAAAAAAATTTACTGCATCCACAAGGGATTTTTAACTCGAGACCTCTTGCTTAAGTAACCAGAACCCCTTCTACTCAAGCCAACCTTCGTTGGTAAATTTATTAAATTCATTCAAGGAGAAATCTAGATTTCACGGTCCTTTAAAAGGGATATTTAGAGCTTTAATCAAATTAGTCCTATGTATCTATTTATTTTTTTATTGGGTACATGAATAGCTTTATTATTAGTTAATGCACACAACGTAATTATTTGGATACGAATCGAAGAAAGTGAGAAGTTGAATTAAATATCTTCTACTTTTTGAAACGTATGTTTTACGAACCACCACTACACAACCTTATTAGGGTCCATATTATTAGCTGGTATGGAAATGAGAAATCTGGGACAATTATACTCAAGCTTTTTCCCTCATATCCTTCGCAACTACGCACACAAAATACAGGATCTCTTGCCTTTTATGCCAGTGCCTTTTTTTTCTTTTTTTTGATCAGCGAAAATGAAGTTTATCGAAATATGAAAAAATTATAGCAAGAGAACACCACAATTTTAAAAAATTTCTGGAAAATTTTATTGATCATATGCTCAAACAATACATCAAATTTGTGCTACAAAAGTTAATTATTACATAAAAATCAATCACATCCTTATTGTATTACACAGCACAAAATGTAGTATATCAAATCTCATTCCATCTAAACAAAGAAACCCATGGCAACGGACAACAAGGTGACAAAGAAGCTTGCAAAAACCACAGATGAGGAAGACCCAGGAGAGGTAGGTCCCGCCGCCGGTGTACTTGGTGTTGCAGGAGTGGTTTGACCAGTAGGTCCACCGGCCTTGGGCGCTGATGCTGGAGCTGGGGTGCAATCTGCGGGGGTGCCTGACGTAGGAGAAGGCGTCGCTGGAGTAGTAGTTGTTGGGGGTGCCGGTGAACCGGATGGAGTGGTTGTTGGGGGTGCCGGTGAACCGGATGGAGGGATGGTGCCCGGAGAAGATGAGACAGTAATGGCCAATTTCTGGCCGTTCTGGCAGTGCTGGCCAAAGGTGCAGATGTAGTAGTGCTCGCCGGCGGAGGTGAGAGTGATGTTTGCTGGGCCGTTTGTGAAGGCGGTACCAATGGCGTTGGCTGAGGTGCATGCATCGAAGGATGCTTTTGGTACTTCTAAGACGTCGTGCGCGTTGGTGCTGAAGTTGAAAGCTGGAAAAACAAGGAAGATATCAATACACGCATATAAGTGAGAGAGAGAGAGAGAGAGTGAGTGGGGAAGGGAGGGTTCATTGTTTAGTTGGTGGTGTTAAAGAAATGTGGTTTTTCGATCCATGTTCTTTTACGCCATAAAGTTGCATTTTGCAACAAAAAATTTTCTAACACAATGCTACGTGAATATATAGGATGGATTCACTAGATCTAGCCCTTGGGTGATGCATGTGGCCTGCATGCACTTTTTCAATTAAAAAAAAAATAATAATTATGCCAATTCCTTTTCACTACATATATAATGCGGTAATGGTAAATTAATAATTAATAAAAAAATTAAATCTCTTTTCTTTTGAACTAATTAAAAGAATGGTAGTTTAAAGTAAAGATTAATTGGTATATAAATGTGGTTCAAACATCTAATATTATATAAAGTAGCACTCATTTCTAACTCATGGTGAGCGAAATAATTCACTTGAATGGTGCTATATAATACTAGATATCAAAACGTTTGAGAAATGCTTTAAAAACGGAGAGCGAAATAATAAGCATTTTACTCATTTTTAATATATTCTACTTCAATAGAGAATGTGGATTATTTTTGTAATTAGTTTTTTTTTTGGGTAAAAAAAATTACACTTTATACTTAATTTCAGTTTTCTCATATGAAGATTCATTGTGCACACAATGTATAATATTATGACAGAAGTTAATGAATATCCCTTAAAATGGGAAAAATAAAAGACGAAAGATGAAAAAGATGGTAAGAGGAGAATTAAGAGATGGACATACTTAGAATGTCATTAACCACGAAATTCTTGGTAGAAGCCCATGTGGTATATGCAGCTGCACCACCCGGAGGAATAATCCAACCCATGCTGTCTCCAACCACATGCACTGTTTGCGCCACTGCGCATTGTAGCATGACTGCCACCACAACACCAACAATAAGCATGCACCGACTCTTACCCATATCTCTAGCTCTAAAATTCTCTCTAAAACTCTCTCTTTCTTTCTCTTCTCTCCTTGGCTAAAATGAGTGAATGATGGAGAAGTTGAGAGGTGATGGATGAGGTGGTGTGAGGTTTAGGTGCATGGGGTATATGTATAGTGAAGGAGCAAACTGCGAAGGCATGCATATGAGAAGCAAATGAGGAAATGAAAGCGGGTCTTCCACGCGGCCTTGACGTGGTGAAGGCAAAGAAGCAACCCACTACTGCCATGGGCGGAAAAACATGATTGGATGCCGGTCCTTCCCTCTACCAACCGATGTGGGATCCACACTACTTTGAATTTCCCAATGTGGGAACTCGAAACTATGACTTTTCCTTGCTTTTCTTTTCTCTTCTTTGGGGTTTTTACACTTCAGACCGCTTCCACACACAAAATAATCATACAATGAGGTTGGACCTCAACACCCTGTGCAGCTTCTTAGAATTTGTCTCACACCTTCTCCCCCCGCCCCCTTTTTTTTTTCTTTTTTTTTTTGGGGGGGAGGGGGGGGAAGAAAATAAGATAAATTAAAGAGAATTAAAGTTTAATACAACGAATTAGAGAAATACCCCCAAAGTCTTCTAATAGAACCTCTTACAAATAATGCAGAGCAAAATAATTTTTCTAAACCGTAGAACCCATACAATTATTAGGAATTTTACATGTGAAGGCACATGCATACACACACACACACATATATATATATATATATATGCATGAAGACTTAATTTTAATCAAGCATATTTACATATAGAAAAACATGGTAGAGGGAAAGTGGACATATGGAACTTGAGCACAAAGCAAACTATTCTCTCAAACAATTCGAGATGGAAGGCTTAACTGGGTTGGTTATGGAAAATTTATTACTTAGAGTACATGTGTTGGGTATATTGTGTCCTCTTCTCACATCTCATCTATCATGTGTTGATCACGCGACGGGTAAATGTAATGTTGGGATCTGTTGTAGATTTTTGAATTGGGTGTATTCTTTATCATATTAATACGATTATTCTTTTTTTGCTAATTAAAAAAAAAAAGCCATCATTCAACATGCTAGGGAACATGAATGGAAACCTAACCCAACCTGGGAAAATATCCACTAACCTGCTTAACCATGGCAGGGGAGACATGCATGCTGAGATCTGGATTAGGTCAAACATCCACATCGTTAACCCAATACTGCCAATACTGCCATTGATATAATAAATGTTGAATCAAAAAAAAAAAAAAAAAAGAAAAAAAAGAAAAAGAAGAAGCAAACAAACAAACAAACAAACGTTTTTATCTAATTAAGGAAAATGTGAGGACAATAAGTTTTGGCTAGATAATTTGGGCAAATGAATTGGAATCTTGCAAACCATATTTCAAATTGCCCAAAATTCGAATATCATATTACTTAACTCATTTGTTCAAATTTTGTTTTTCCAAATTAATATGAAAATCATTTGAACTAATTATAAATTTCATTAAAAATATTAACACGACATATTACATCATTAATCACGTTAGTTAATTAGACAAATTAAATGAATTTGGACAGAAAGGACTGCAACACGTACTAGATCATACAGAGTACCATCTTTGTCGTGTTAGAAAAGGTCCACGTCCACATAAACTCTCTCTATTTACTTGAGTGACTACAAGCTAATATATTCATACTTTAATACATTTCTAGTGCGGGGCGAAACTTACTTGTTCAATCAAAATGTGGAGTATTGACTTTAACCCCAAGGTCTCAGCATAGGATAAATAAATAAATAAACTTTGCCTCCGAGGTTAATTCCGTTAATATTGTAATTTATGGAAGCTTCTCCCACAAAAGTCTGGAGTCATGTGGCCATGAATGCGCAGCCGTACTGCTGTCGTCATGAATTTGGTAAAGTCAACAATATGACCATATCAAAGGAAGAAATTGCCATCCCGGGAATTGTCAGAGTCACAGAAATATGACCAAGAATAAAAAAATAATAATAATAAATAAAAAAGCTTGTATTTCAAAGGGTTAGACTAATCTCCATCTCCTTTTGAAAAATTATTAGTCCCTATTACCAAGTAATTAATACAATTTGGACAAAATTACTAATGTATCTATAATTTTATAAAAATATTAGGTATCAGCAATGGAAATGGAAAGAGCAACAACTCACCCCCCCCCCCCCCCAAAAAAAAAAAAAAAAAAAACACGAGAGGACAAAAAAAAAGGTGTAATACGGTCCCATAGCTATGGTATCTGATGTTATAAATAAAAAAATAAACTGTTACTTATCCAAAAATAAATAAATAGGCTGGAATTCATCGTGCCCAATATTCTGGTGTAACTAAAAAAAGTGTATCAACAACTTTCATTTAAGATAACTGTTACTTATGGCAAGGCTTACTTCTAAAACCCCTTTATATATAATTATATAGGACCTATTTGGGAACTTGAAAAACTTGATCAAATTAGGTTTAATTCATAACTGTTATCTGGTTTTTGAACAAACCAATTCATAGTTGATTTCCAAAAAAAAAAAAAAAAAACAAGAATTGTGTTTATGCCTCATTTCTAAACAATGTAAAATTAAAATTATCTAGACTTATTATCAGTCAGCCAAGTTTTAGGTTTGCCAAATAACCCCATAGTTCAGCACTTCAGCCAAGTTGTCAATTTATCACTGTGCCCCGTGAGGGAAACAACATTGATTCAGTAAAAAAATCAAAGCAAATACAAATACATAAATAAATAAAATAAAAAAAAGACCCAATAAATGGGCAGGCCAAGACTGTTGCTGTATTGTAATAAAAATAATATGCATTTTTAATAATATGCATGTAATTATTGGTATTTGTAACGAATTTATAGTTATTGCATAATTACCGATTGTTATCAATATATGGGAAAAGATCCTCTCTAGTATTGTTTATTATTGGATATGATCTCCACCATCCAATGATAGATTTCATTAGAGATGGATGGTGGAGGTCATGTTCAGTAGAAATATTGCTGGAAAGGATCCATGTCGTTGACTATATGTACTAGCTTTGCTAATTGAGATCTTCTACTACTGCTACTTTTTGCAAGATGCACAATATAATTATATATAATTATATATGGTTATGTTCCCATCAACTCGTGTTGATATAAGTTATATCAGCATATGTTTACCTGATTATCATCCTATTTCTATATATATTCTCTTTGCCGGTGAGAGTTTACCAAGAGATATAATACAAATACAATTATATTATTTTCATAAGGGTGAAAAAAAGAGTGTATTGATGTAGAGTTTTTGCCCTTCAAATATCTTGAAAACGATGTGTTAGTAAACTTGCGCGCTATTCTTTTTGCAGACACAAATCGTCTTAAAGGGGACGAGATACTCATACTTCAACCTGCCACTTCGCTTTTAATATTGTTTCGTTACTATCTTTTATTATGATTTTTATTTCTAATTTTTCTTGAGAATCCCAACCGGGCTTGTAAATTAGGTAGTATTTCAGTTTGTGATAGGTTAGACAGGACCCAATAAATAATAATTTTCCTCAATAGTTTCATATAATGGGTTTCATTATCCTTCATTCACTAAAACACTCTATTGGTAATTGTCCAACAAGCTGTACAGAGAACGTATCCAAGTCCTTTGAAAATTTAAAGGGCAATGATACATGCTTAGTAGCTTACATGGCACAGATACGGGACATGTGTTTGTGTTGGGAGTGGCCATCACAAATTGTCGTGCTTGCCGACATTTATTATTTGGTATCAAGTCCTTGAAAATTTTATTGATCGATCATAAGCTCAAAAAATACATCAATTTTTCTAATACAACTCTCAAATTACCTAAAAAACAGCCACAAATTATTGTACTACAGATCACAAGAAGTACCAGAAATGAAATCATCCCTCTCTATCTGAAGAAAGAAACCCATGGCAATGGGCAACAAAGTGACAAAGAAGCTAGCAAAAACAGCAGACGAGGAAGAAGCAGCAGCAGCAGGAGGAGGAGGTGCCATGGGCAACAAAGTGACAAAGAAGCTAACAAAAACAGCAGACGAGGAAGAAGCAGCAGCAGCAGCAGGAGGAGGAGGAGGAGGAGGAGTACAGGTGGTTGCCGGTGGAGTAGTATCTGTTGGTGGTGAGCCGGAAGGAGGTGTGGCTTTTGGTATTGACATAACTGATATGGAATTAAACAATGAGGGGTTGCTCTCAAGGAAATGTAGTTCTCTATGGGTTGTCGAAACCCTAAAACCCCAACTCAAATGGAATAGCGTTTTACAGAGAAAAGTTCCAACCATTATGAAACAGGAAAAAATAAAACCACCGAAGTTAACTGATCTTGAAAGACTTTATTTTCCTTTTCTGCTTTCTTCAGCAATGATTCAAATTCTAACGGACGACCTGTGTAAAGCGTTTGGAAACTACAACAGCTAAATTGGGTCATACACCATTGTTTCATTTTATACGGTATGAGTAAAATGCAGAAAACTATCCCAAGTTTAGGGTGGGTTTCAGTTTGGTACCCAAGTTTAAAAGGGGTTAATTAGGTACCTAAACTTTCAAAATGTATTCAATTTGGGGCCTACCATTTGGTCAACTAACGATGATTCAACCATTTAACCAATAATTTTTAAAATATGCCAACTTTGCCCTTATTTTGTACATGAATACTCTATTTTGCTCTTGTCAGGGATCCAAAGCTTATATTAAGCCTTTTGACCCAAAACTCGTCTCTCTTCTTACGCAGATTCCACAAGACTCACCCATATCACCCTCTCTCTCTCTCTCTCTCTCTCTCTCATTAGATCATAGACAAGTAAGATCAGAATTTTTTTTTTCGAAAGCAATGTTTTCATCTTCGTCTCTCTCCGTGTCTTGTTTTAGTTCCTCATTATTTTTTTTTTCTTTTGATGAAGTACACTGTCTATATTGAATAATATATACAAATATATTGTGTTCATATTTTTTTTTCCTCAAGGTATAACATCATGGCATCAAATTCATCACAGTCAATCCGAATCTCGCACCATCGAAGGACAATTGTAACTCGAAAATCTAAAATTGTTAAAAAAGTTGTTCATCCAAATTGTTATTAATAAAACGACGCGGTTTAAGTAAAGGACAGTAACATCAATTTGATGCCAGCCGTTAATAGTATTAGTCAACAAACCGTTTGGATACCTAATTGAACCCTTTTAAACTTGAGAGTACCAAACTAAAACCTATCCCAAACTTGGGGTTAGTTTCTGTATTTTATGGGTTACATTAACTGTCTTTCAAGAGAAAAAAAAGGCCTTAATGGACCCACTTATCTAACTCGAACGAGTATGAAGCACAACAGAAGGGATTGCTACGGATGTGGACAGTTACAGGCCAGGCCTTATAACTCGGACCAGGACATCTTGTTTTATTAATCGTGGACAGGATTTATACACAACATACTGCATAAATTTATTAAATTCATTCAAGGAGTATTGTGGATTACACAAGGAGTATTGTGGATTACACGGTCCTTTAAAATCTCCCCCCCCCCCCCCCCCCCCCCCAAAAAAAAAAAAAACAAAAAAACTTCTATTTTATTTCCAATTTATCGTTCCCATAGTAGGTTGTATTATATTATATTTTATTTCTCTTAAAAGGGATATTTAGACCTTTAATCAGATTAGTCGTATGTATCTATTTATTTATTGGGTACACGAATAGCTTTATTATTAGTTAATGCGCACAACAAAATTATTTGGATACGAATTGAAGAAAGTGAGAAGCTGAATTAAATATCTTCTACTTTTTGAAACGTATGTTTTACGGACCACACTACACAACGTTATTAGGGTCCATATTATTAGCTGGTATGGAAATGAGAAATCTGGGACAAATATACTCAAGCTTTTTCCCTCATATCCTTCACAACTACCCACACAAAATACAGGATCTCTTGCTTTTTATGCTAGTGCCTTTTTTTTCTTTTTCTTTTTTATCAGCGAAAATGAATTTTACCAAAATATGAAAAACTTACAGCAAGAGAACACCACAATATTAAAAAATTTCTGGAAAATTTTATTGATCATATGCTCAAACAATACATCAAATTTGTGCTACAAAAGTTAATTATTACATAAAAATCAATCACATCCTCATTGTATTACACAGCACAAAATGTAGTATATCAAATCTCATTCCATCTAAACAAAGAAACCCATGGCTATGGACAACAAGGTGACAAAGAAGCTTGCAAAAACCACAGATGAGGAAGACCCAGGAGTGGTAGGTCCCGCCGCCGGTGTACTTGGTGTTGCAGGAGTGGTTTGACCAGTGGGTCCACCGGCCTTGGGCGCTGATGCTGGAACTGGGGTGCAATCTGCGGGGGTGCCTGACGTAGGAGAAGGCGTCGCTGGAGTAGTAGTTGTTGGGGGTGCCGGTGAACCAGATGGAGTAGTTGTTGGGGGTGCCGGTGAACCGGATGGAGGGATGGTGCCCGGAGAAGATGAGACAGTAATGGCCAATTTCTGGCCGTTCTGGCAGTGCTGGCCAAAGGTGCAGATGTAGTAGTGCTCGCCGGCGGAGGTGAGAGTGATGTTTGCTGGGCCGTTTGTGAAGGCGGTACCAATGGCGTTGGCTGAGGTGCATGCATCGAAGGATGCTTTTGGTACTTCTAAGACGTCGTGCGCGTTGGTGCTGAAGTTGAAAGCTGGAAAAACAAGGAAGATATCAATACATGCATATAAGTGAGAGAGAGAGAGAGAGAGTGAGTGGGGAAGGGAGGGTTCATTGTTTAGTTGGTGGTGTTAAAGAAATGTGGTTTTTCGATCCATGTTATTTTACACCATAAAGTTGCATTTTGCAACAAAAAATTTTCTAACACAAGGCTACGTGAATATATAGGATGGATTCACTAGATCTAGCCATTGGGCGATGCATGTGGCCTGCATGCACTTTTTCAATAAAAAAATAAATAAATAAAATTATGCCAATTCCTTTTCACTACATATATCATGCATGCGGTAATGGTAAATTAATAATTGATAAAAAAATTAAATCTCTTTTGTTTTGAACTAATTAAAAGAATGGTAGTTTAAAGTAAAGATTAATCGGTATATGAATATGGTTCAAACATCCAATATTATATAAAGCAGCACTCATTTCTAACTCATGATGAGCGAAATAATTCACTTGGATGGTGCTATATAATACCAGATACCAAAACGTTTGAGAAATGCTTTAAAAACGGTGCGCGAAATAATAAGCATTTTACTCATTTTTAATATATTCTACTTCAATAGAGAATGTGGATTATTTTTGTAATTAGTTTTTTTTTTTTTTTTTGGTAAAAAAATTACACTTTACACTTAGTATCAGTTTTCTCATATGAAGATTCATTGTGCACACAATGTATAATATTATGACAGAAGTTAATGAATATCCCTTAAAATGGGAAAAATAAAAGACAAAAGATGAAAAAGATGGTAAGAGGAGAATTAAGAGATGGACATACTTAGAATGTCATTAACCACGAAATTCTTGGTAGAAGCCCATGTCGTATATGCAGCTGCACCACCTGGAGGAATAATCCAACCCATGCTGTCTCCAACCACATGCACTGTTTGCGCCACTGCGCATTGTAGCATGACTGCCACCACAACACCAACAATAAGCATGCGCCCACTCTTACCCATATCTCTAGCTCTCTCTAAAACTCTCTCTCTCTCTCTCTCTCTTTAAAACTATCTCGGTGATGGATGAGGTGGTGTGAGGTTTAGGTGTTTGGGAGGTATATATGGTATATATAGTGAAGAAGCAAAGGTATGCATATGAGAAGCAATAATTGAAGAAATTAAATCGGGTCTTCCACGCGGCCTTGACCGGGTGAAGCGGCCCACTTTCATGGACGGAAAAGCCTTGTTTGCCTGTTTGGATGCCGGTCCTTCCCTCTACCAAACGTGGGACCCACACCACTTCGAATTTCCCAATGTGGACTTTTCTATGCTTTTCTTTTTTCTTCTTTTGGAATGGGGTTTTCACACTTTAGGCCGCTTTCCCACGCGCACACTAAATCATATCATACAATAAGGCTTGACTTCCTCTTTACAAAGTAGTGTCATACAAATGTGGGTGGACTTCGACGCGCTTTGCAGCTTCTTAGAATTTGGCTCACACCTTCGTTTTTTTCTTTTTCTTTTTTTGGGGGAGCTAGGAAGAAAATAAGATAAATGAGATAGAAAAGTTTAATAAAACGAGTTAGAGAAATTAATACCCCCAAAGTCTTCTAATTGAACCCCCTACAAATGCCTCGCCAAATAATTTTTAAAAAACCGCAGAACCTATACAATTATTAGGAATTTTTTTACATGTGAAGCAACATATATGCATGAAGGTTTAATATTGGTCAAGCATATGTACGTATTAAATAACATGGTAGAGGTAAAGTGGAGAAAGGGAGGTTGAGCACAACAAAAAAAAAAAAAAAAAAAAAAAGGGGGGGGGGGGGGGGGGGGATTATAAACGGGACAAATGGCGTCACAAATGGCATTGTGGACGTGAGTGGGGGCGCCCTCTTTGTAGCCCTAACAAAGTAAGCCATAACAGGTATAAACAGGATTTATGTATTAATTGGGTTGGTTATGGAAAATTTTGCATGTGCGCTACACACCGATCATGTCCATTTTTCATATTCCACTTAACATGTGTTGATCATGTGATAAGTGAATGTAGTGTTGGGTTCTATCATAGGCTTTTGGATTGGGTGTATTTTTTTTATCATATTAATACGATTAATCTTTTTATGCTAATTAGAAGAAAAACAAAAAACAAAAGAAAAAATGTTGAATTAGGGAACATGAATGGAAACTAGGCCTGACAATTGGGCGGGTTTAGTTAAAATACCACCCAAACCCATCCCAACCCAACCCAACCCAACCCAATTATATGAATAACCCATTTAAGCAAACCCCAACCCACCCATTTATTCCATGCAAAACCCAACCTAACCCAACCTTTAGGTGATGTTCGTACCCTGCCCTTTCCATGCCGACAACTTCAAAGCTCCACAAGCCATAGCTTGTTGACATTGACGATGGGTAGTAGAACTTGTTGCATAGCTTGTGAAAATATCAAATCGATCTTGCCGAATTACCCTTTGGATGCTACTTGTTGAAGAGGATCCGGTGGTGGTGCATACCTCCAGCGTTTCCGTAACCGTCGGGGTGTTTTCTATGCTTGCCGATATAGCCGTGGCCGGTGCTCACGTGGCTTCGCTTCTTTCTGCTCTTCTTGAATCTCATGGTCATTTCTCTCTCTACACTCTTTCTCCTCCCTCTCTCTCTCTCTATATGTACATATATATTGTAAATTTCCGACAACAACATTGCAATCCATCCATTTCTCCTATGCTAAACCCACCTTGCCTCCCTTCAATTGCCGATTATCGATTCTCAATCACCCTCATTAGAAGACCCATCACGAGGAGGACAATTGAAAATCTTGACAAAATTGAAGAGCAGCAACGGAAGGTTTATGGATTCAGGAGGAGGACGAAGCTGGTTTGAAGAGCAGCGGCGGAGATTGATAGAAAATTTTGAGAAAATTGAACCTGTGAATGTGCAAAGGAGAGAACGGTTTTCTAATTGGGTTTATTTCACACCCAACAACTTTGAGGTACACCCAATTAAACCCAATTATTAATTGGGTTTCTTTTGGGTACCCATTTATAGCCCAATTAATAAAATTATCCGTGCAAACCCATTTAACTTAGGTGGGTTTGGATGAGTTCGTGGGTTTGGGTATAAATTGCCAGCCCGAATGGAAACCTAACCCAACTTGAGAAATTATCCACTAACCTGCATGACTTTGGCAGGGGAGACACACTGAGATTTGCTTTAGGTTAGACACATGTCGACATGGTTAATTCAACTCCAACACATGGTTAACTCAACTCTAATATTGTTGTCACTATAAAAATGTTGAATCAAATTTATTGACATTTAAACCTCCTAGAACATTCAGTGGATTGTCAAAAAAAAATTAAGGGCAAACTACATATTAGTGTCACTAACTTTACCCCAAATTTCAATGTGGTGTATAAACTTTTGATTTGTCCAATTTAGTGCACTAACTATACATTAGTGTTTCAATGTGGGTAAACAAGGGACGGCCGTTTAGTTTACTAACAAATACCTCACGTGGCGCTGACGTGGCGATCCACGTGGCGCTGACGTGGCATCCCTGGTGGAGTCTCCCCAGGAGAAATTACATATTAGTGTCACTAACTTTACCCCAAATTTCAATGTGGTGCATAAACTTTTAATTTGTCCAATTTAATGCACTAACTATACATTAGTGTTTCAATGTGGGTAAACATGGGACGACCATTTACTTCACTAATGGGGACCTCATGTGCCCTTACGTGGTGGCCCATCTTACACTGATGTGGCATCCCTGGTGGAGTCTCCCCATTTTTTCCCACCATTTGCATCTCACGTGCACAGCATCTGAGAGATTACTTACATCGATAACCTCTTATGATCTAGGACTTCTAACCCAAGAGTGAGAATGGTGGTGGGAGTGGGGGACGCAAGGAGCTACTTTGCTTCCACATCGACTGCGAACTGATCTGAAGAATGGTAAATATTATCTTCGGGAATGATGGTAGGGGTGGGGGATGACGCGCGGGTTTGGGGAGGGGAGAGAATAGAGAAAGGATAGAAGGTGGAATTAGGGTTAGGGAGAAGAAGAAGAGAGGGAAAACTCCATTTCTTTAAGGAAGTCGTTAATGTGGCAATAAGGGTAGAGAAGAATGGGGGAAGAGGGAGACTCCCATATCACATAAGTGGCACCAGTGTGTCTGTCTTTCCATGGTGGCAATAGTGGTGGTGATGGCAGTAGTGGAAGACATGGTGAATATCTTCCTACTTTCAATAGTAGCCTTTCTTCTCTTCAGATAGAAGGGATTGTAATTACGTATATTGGGAAAGGGAAAAGGGAAATGGAAAATGGAAAATGGAAATGGGAGGGAAGGTGGGGTTTCCTATGCTCTATCATTTCTGACTATGAATGGGTTCGTCGAAACAGTTTTGATGGAGACTCCACCAAGGATGCCACATTGATGGCAGATAGGCTACCACGTAAGCGCACATAAGGTTCTCGTTAGTGAATTAAACAGTCGTCCCATGTTTATCCACATTGAAACATTAATGTA
This sequence comes from Liquidambar formosana, assembly GCA_039720395.1. Classification (NCBI taxonomy): domain Eukaryota; kingdom Viridiplantae; phylum Streptophyta; class Magnoliopsida; order Saxifragales; family Altingiaceae; genus Liquidambar; species Liquidambar formosana. The sequence continues at coordinate 15,182,141 of CM077826.1, forward strand.
TAGTTAGTGCATTAAATTGGACAAATTAAAAGTTTATGCACCACATTGAAATTTGGGGTAAAGTTAGTGACACTAATATGTAATTTTTCCTGGGGAGACTCCACCAGGGATGCCACGTCAGCGCCACGTGGATCGCCACGTCAGCGCCACGTGAGGTCTCCGTTAGTAAACTAAACGGCCATCCCTTGTTTACCCACATTGAAACACTAATATATAGTTAGTGCACTAAATTAGAGAAATTAAAAGTTTATACACCACATTGAAATTTGGGGTAAAGTTAGTGACACTAATATGTAGTTTGCCCAAAAATTAAAATTAAAACATTTTATCAAATTAAAGAGAATGCGAGGACAATAAATTTTGGCTAAATAATTTAGGCAATTAAAGGAGTTGGAATCTCTCAAACCATATTTCAAATCTCTTTATTTACTTGAGTGACTACATTGTTTAATCAATGTGGAATATTATCGACTTTGACCCCTAGGTCTCGGCAAAAAACTAAATAAATAAACTTTGCCCCCGAGGTTAATTCTGTTAATATCGTAATTTATGGAAGACTTCTCTCACAAAAGTCTGGAGTCATGTGGCCATGAATGTGCAGCCGTACTGCTGTCGTAATGAATTGGGTGAAGTCAACAATATGATCATGTCAAGGAAATTGCAATTCCAGGAATTGTCAGTCACAGAAATATGACCAAGAATAAAAATATAAAATATAGAAAAGCTTGCATTTCAAAGGGTAGACAAATCTCCATGTCCTTTTCAAAAATTACTACTCCGTATTGCCAGGTAATCAATACAATTTGGACAAAATTAATAATGTATTTATAATTTTTAAAAAATATTAGGTATCAGGCAAAAAAAAAAAAAAAAAAAAGGTGTTTAAAATGGTCCCAATATTCAGGGTAAACAAACAATGTACGTGTATCCAATTAGAAGATGTTGCACCTTAGAGATTTGAACCAATATTATTTGTGGCACGGCTTACTTCTAAAACCCCTTCAAATAGACAACTAGACATATAGTTCAGCACTGCAGCCAAGTTGTCAATTTATCCCCATGCCCGTGGGAGAAACAATGTTCATTAAGCAAGAAAAAAAAAATACGAATACAAATACAAATAAAAATTTTAAAAAAAATAAAAATAAAAATGACAAAGACCCAATATATGGGCTAGGCTGCCCAGGGCTGTTATGTTATTTTAATAAAAATAATATACTTTTTTCTTTCATCTCACAAAGATAGATCATGTTTGACAAAATATACAATTTAAGAAAAATCATTCTTACAACCGCATGCACTATTCCCCAATCTTTTTTTTTTTTTTTTTGGGGAAGAAAATAAGATAAATTAAAGAGAATTAAAGTTTAATACAATGAATTAGAGAAATCCCCCCATGGTCTTCTAATAGAAACCTCTTACAAATAATCTGGAGCGAAATAATTTTTCTAAACCATAGAACCCATACAATTATTAGGAATTTTACATATGAAGGAACATATGCATGAAGACTTAATTTTAATCAAGCATATGTACATATAGACAAACATGGTAGAGGAAAAGTGGACATATGGAGCTTGAGCACAAAGCAAACTATTCTCTCAAACAATTTGAGATGAAAGGCGTAATTGGGTTGGTTATGGAAAATTTATAACTTGGAGTACATGTCTTGAATACATTGTGTCCTTTTCTCACATCCCACATATCATGTGTTGATCACGTGATGGGTGAATGTGATGTTGGGATCTGTTGTAAACTTTTGAATTGGGTGTATTTATCATATTGATACAATTTTTTTTTGGCTAATTAAAAAAAAAAAGAAAAAGAAAAAAAAAAAACGCCATCATTCACCATGCTAGGGAACATGAATGGAAACCTAACCCAGCTTGGGAAAATATCTGCTAACCTACTTAACCATGGCAGGGGAGACATGCATGCTGAGATCTAGATTAGGTCAGACGTCCACATCGTTAACCGAACTCCAATACTGCTATTGCTATAATAAATGTTGAATCACCAAAAAAACAACAACAACTACTGCTATTGCTATAATAAATGTTGAATCACCAAAAAAACAATAACAACAACAACAACAACGTTTTTATCAAATTAATGAGAATGTGAGGAGAATAAGTTTTGACTAAATAATTTGAGCAAAGGAATTGGAATCTTGCAAACCATATTTCAAATTACCCAAAATTCAAATATCATATTACTTAACTCATTTGTTCAAATTTTGTTTCTTCATATTGGTATGAAAATCATTTGAACTAATTATAAATTTCACTAAAAATATTAACACGACATATTACATCATCAACCACGTTAGTGAATTAGACGAATTAAATGAATTTGGACAGAAAGACCTGCAACACGTACTAGATCATTCAGGGTACCATCTTTGTCGTGTTAGAAAAGGTCCAGGTCCACATAAACTCTCTTTATTTACTGGAGTGACTACAAGCTAATGTATTCATACTCTAATACATTTCTAGTGCGGGGCGAAACTTACTTGTTTAATCAAAATGTGGAGTATTGACTTTGACCCCAAGGTCTCAGCAAAAATATAAATAAATAAACAAACTTTACCTCCGAGGTTAATTCTGTTAATATTGTAATTGATGGAAGCTTCTGTCCACAAAAGTCTGGAGCCATGTGGCCATGAATGCGCAGCCGTACTGCTGTCGTCATAAATTTGGTAAAGTCAACAATATGATCATGTCAAGGAAGAAATTGCCATCCCGGGAATTGTCAGTCATAGGAATATGACCAAGAATAAAAAATAATAATAATAAATAAAAAAGCTTGCATTTCAAAGGGTTAGACTAATCTCCATCTCCTTTTGAAAAATTATTAGTCCCTATTACCAAGTAATTAATACAATTTGGAAAAAATTACTAATGTATCTATAATTTTATAAAAATATTAGGTATCAGCAATGGAAATGGAAAGAGCAACAACTCACCCCCAAAAAAAAAATTTAAAAAAACTCGAGAGGCAAAAAAAAGGGTAATACGGTCCCATAACTAAAAAAAATAAACTGTTACTTATCCAAAAATAAATAAATAGACTAGAATTCATCGTGCCCAATATTCTGGTTTAATAAAAAAAATGTGTATCAACAACTTTCATTTATGATAAATGTTGCAAGTTCAGAGATTTGAACCAATATTTGTGGCATAGTTTACTTCTAAAACCCCTTTATATATAATTATATAGGACCTATTTGGAAACTTAAAAAACTAGATCAGATTAGATCTGATTCACAACTGTTATCTGGTTTTTAAATAAGCAAACTCATAGTTTATTTGAAAAAAGAAAACTATATTTATGCCTCATTTCTAAACAGTATAAAATTAAAATTGACCAGACTTATTTTCAATTAACCAAGTTTTAGATTTACCAAACAACCCCATAGTTTAGCACTTCAGCCAAGTTGTCAATTTATCACCATGCCCCGTGGGGGAAACAATGTTCATTTAGTAAAAAATCAAAGCAAATACAAATACAGGAAAAAATTTTTGAAAAAAAGACCCAATAAATGGGCAGGCCAGGGCAAACTGCCCTATTTTAATAAAAATAATATATATTTTTAATAATATGCATGTAATTATTGGTATTTGCAACAAATGTATAGTTATTGCATAATTACCATTTGTTATCAATATATGGGAAAGATCCTCTCTAGTATTGTTTATTATTGGATATGATTTCCACCATCCAATGATAGATTTCATCAGAGATGGATGGTGGAGGTCATGTTAAGTAGAAATATTACTGGAAAGGCCAGATCCATGTCATTGACTATATGTACTAGCTTTGCTAATTGAGATATTCTACTACTACTATTTTGTTGCAAGATGCACAATATAATTATATATAATTATATTCCCATCAACACGTGTTGATATAAATTATATCACTACATATTTACCTGATCATCATCCTATTTAACACAAATCATCTTAAAGAAGATGAGATATCCATACCTCAACCTGCCACTTCGCTTTTAATATTGTTTCGTTACTATATTTTATTATGATTTTTATTTCTAATTTTTCTTGAGAATCCCAACCGGGCTTGTTAGGTAGTATTTCAGTTTGTGATAGGCTTGGCTTGAACTTTGTCACAGCACATCCCGGATAGACAGGACCCAATAAATAATAATTTTCCTCAATAGTTTCATATACTGGGTTTCATTATCCTTCATTCACTAAAACACTTGATTGGAAATTGTCCAACAAGCTGTGCGGAGAACGTCTCCAAGTCCTTTGAAAATTTAGAGGGTAATGATATTGGATTTGGATTTGCTCAAGTTGAGGGGTTCAACTGGATGCTCAAGTTGCCATTGGATTTCTGCCATGTGGACAAATGAATCTTCAATGGCTGGGATGAGAATAGGATGAGAAGACTTGACCATGTGCAGAAAAGCCTAACGGCGTTAGCTGGGATGGAAGTGAAAAAGTAAAACGGTGCCGTTTTATTTGCAAAGACAAAACGAAAAAGGAGGGAAGGAGGGACCATCCAGATCTGGTTTTCGAATCCCTTATCCTCTCTCTCTCTCTCTCTCTCTCTCTCTCTCTCTTCGGCAATCAGTCTCCAATTTTTCCCCTTTTTTTTATCCATGGAAAACATATGAACGCCTTCCCTCAATAAATTCAATGTGTAAAATTAGATTGCACCATAAAGGAAATTAAAGTAACTGGTGCCACTGGAGAAACTGGAGTCACTTGTCTACTTATTATAGGGTTTGAATCAAGGGTTATTGTGACTATAGAAATGCTTGATATATTTTTAACCTGAAGGAAGAGGATGCAAATTAGGCGAGTGCGATCAGAGTCTCAAGAAAAATAGCTTGACTAGACGTACAAACAACAAAACATAAAAACATTAAGTCAATGATCCAACGAACCAGAAAACCAAATCTGCGATTCCCGAGGCTATTTCCACTTGTAGGAAGAAGCGAGCCCTGACTTGCATTGAGAGAATTTCGAATTTCTGCAGATGAGTCAAGAATGGGCTATGAGAGGTACAAATACACCTTAAGATTTTTATAATTGTTAGTTGCCTGCACAGTTCTAATTTCACTGTTAAGTTGAAGGAGCCTCTCAGGAACGTGCGTCCTCAGATTGACAAACACACTTCTCCTATCTGTCATATCAAACTAGCAGAATAACTGAGAAAGAGAGACTGACTGCCGGCGATAATGGAGACTAACTGCCGGCGAGAATGGAGAGATAGAGAGAGGAGGAGGAGGAGGAGGAGGGATTCGAAAACCAGATCTGGATGCTCCGTCCCCCCCCTTTTCGTTTTGTTTTTGCAAATAAAACGACATCGTTTTACTTTTTCACTTCCATCCCAGCTAACGCCGTTAGGCTTCTCTGCATAGGGTCAACCCTTCTTATCCCATTCCCATCCCAGCCATTGAAGATTCAATCGTCCACGTGGCAGAAATCCAATGGCAACTTGAGCATCCAGTTGAATTCCTCAACTTGAGCAAATCCAAATCCAATGATATTTGCCTAGTAGCTTACATGGCACAGATACGGACATGTGTTTGTGTTGGAGTGGCCATCACAAATTATCGTGCTTGCCGACATTTATTATTTGGTATCAAGTCCTTGAAAATTTTATTGATCGATCATAAGCTCAAAAAATACATCAATTTTTCTAATACAAGTCTCAAATTACCTCAAAAACAGCCACAAATTATTGTACTACAGATCACAAGAAGTACCAGAAATGAAATCATCCCTCTCTATCTAAAGAAAGAAACCCATGGCAATGGGCAACAAAGTGACAAAGAAGCTAGCAAAAACAGCAGACGAGGAAGAAGCAGGAGGAGGAGGAGGAGGAGGAGTAGTAGTGGTTGTTGGTGGTGCGCCGGAAGGAGGTGTGCCGCTCGTAGAACCTAAAACGTTAATTTCTAACTTCTGGCCACTCGCACAGTGCCGACCAAAGGTGCAGATGTAGTAGTGCTCGCCGGTACCGGTGAGAGTGACGTTTGCAGGGCCATTTGTGATGATAGTACCGATGGCGTTGTCTTGGGTGCAATTCTCGTAGGATGCCTTTGGTACTTCTAAAACGTCGTGCTGACCGGTGGCGAAGTTGAAAACTGGAAAAACAAGAAAGACATCAAATATATTAGAGGGGGGCCTCAAATTTGGTCTAAAATTGCTGTTGTTTTTTTTGCTCTTAATTTATTTTTATTTTTTTAAAATTATCTTTTTTCCCCCCTCTGTCTCTCTCTCAATTTTAGTTCTCTCTTCTTATCTACGGATCTCTCACATTTTCAAACACCTTATCAACTCCGATCCCTCCATTGCTCTACTTCGTAGCTACACCTACAAATCTATACGGAGTACTAATTTTTTGCATATATGTCATGCATACTAAATATCAAACTTGGACTAGTTCATATAAGTTGTAAAGTCTTATATGGGTTCAGGGTTTGTCCGAAAAATTTCCTCCCATAAAAAATATATACATATATATCAAATTTGACTAGCCACTTGTTGCCATTCTATTCTTTTTTTCTTTTTTTTTTTTGTTAAAAGGATATAACATTAATAATTAAAAATAATATTTACATCTCAAAGTAGGAACATTATGATAATCTCTGATGTCATCTTATTTGTAAATGTTAATTTAACCGCTAAAAAACAATCTTACATTTATGAATTAAACAACTTTTAATCGTCGATTAATCTTGATATTTGATAAGCATAGAGTGTATGAGAAGAACATCGAATCTAACAAATGATTTCGCAAAATATGTCACAAATATTTCGCAAAAAAATTGACATTAATTTTTATGAAGAATCCAGCCATTTCTGAAGGATTAATGGCAGATCAACTCTAGGTTTGGGGGAGATAAACTAAGCTTAGGCAAATCATCTCATGCTCGCCATCACCGTGTAAAAGAATTTCAGTTTGTGATAGGCTTGGCTTGAACTTTCTCATAGCACATCCTGGTTAGACAGGACCCAATAAATAATAATTGTCCTCAACAGTTTCATATAATGGGCCATGGGTTTCATTATCCTTCGTTCACTAAAACACTTTATTGGAAATTGTCCAACAACCTGTGCAGAGAACGTCTTCAAGTCCTTTGAAAATTTAGAGGGTAATGATAAATGCTTACTAGCTTACATGCCACAGACACGGGACATGTGTTTGTGTCGGAGTGGCCATCACAAATTATCGTGCTTGCCGACATTTATTATTTGGTATCAAGTCTATGAAAATTTTATTGATCGATCATAAGCCCAAAAAATACATCAATTTTTCTAATACAACTCTCAAATTACCTATAAAAACAGCCACAAATTATTGTACTACAGATCACAAGAAGTACCAGAAATGAAATCATCCCTCTTTATCTAAAGAAAGAAACCCATGGCAATGGGCAACAAAGTGACAAAGAAGCTAGCAAAAACAGCAGACGAGGAAGAACTAGGAGGAGGAGTAGTTGCCGATGGAGTAGTAGTTGTTGGTGGTGAGCCGGGAGTTGGGGCGCTCGTAGAAGCTGAAACGTTAATTGCTAACTTCTGGCCATTCACGCAGTGCTGACCAATGGTGCAGATGTAGTAGTGCTCGCCGGCACTGGTGAGGTTGACGTTTGCAGGGCCAATTGTGATGGTAGTAATGGCGTTGACTGAGGTGCATGCGTCGTAGGATGCCTTTGGTACTTGTACGACGTCGTGCGCATTGGTGGCGAAGTTGAAAGCTGGAAAAACAAGAAAGACATCAAGTATATGAGAGAAAGGGCCTCAAATTTGGTCTAAAATTGTTGTTGCTGTTGTATTTTTGCTCTTAATTTATTCTTATTTTTTAAAAATTTATCTTTTTTCCCCTCTCGGTCTCTCCCTCAATTTTAGTTCTCTCTTCTTATCTTCGGATCTCTCACATTTTCAAACACCTTATCAACTCCGATTCCTCCATTGCTCTACTTCGTAGCTACACTTACAAATCTATGCGGAGTACTAATTTGTGCTTATATGTCATGCATACTAAATATCAAACTTGACTGGTTCATATAGATTGTAAGGTCATATATTCGGGTTTGTCCAAAAAATTTCCTCCCATAAAAAATATATACATATATATCAAATTTGACTAGCCGCTTGTTGTCATCCTATTTTTTTTATTAAAAAGATATAACATTAATAATTAAAAATAATGTTTACATCTCAAAGTCGGAACATTACGATAATCTCTGTTGTCATCCTATTTGTAAATGTTAATTTAACCACTAAAAAACAATCTTACATTTATGAATTAAACAACTTTTAATTGTCGGTTAATCTTGATATTTGATAAGCATAGAGTGTATGAGAAGAACATCGAATCTAACAAATGATTTCGCAAAATATGTCACAAATATTTACCAAAAGCCATGTATAAAATTCTTTAGGTGCTTTATGCTTTTTAGCATTGGGATTTTATAAAGCTCTAATTTGTGTGGCTATGGTCAATTTAAGAAAAACCCATTCGAATTTTCCGCTTCAAAATACTAACAACCAATCAAAAACCATCCCTCCGACGAAGAGTAAATAAAAAAATCAAAGAGGAGAAAGGCTGAAAAATGAAGAGAGAAGACACTTACTCAGAGTGTCATTAACATTGAATGTCTTATTAGAAGCCCAGTCGGCATATGCCGTTTTAGTCGTGGGAATACGCCAACCTATGCCGTCTCCAACCACATACACTGTTTGGGCCGCGGCACATTGCAGCACAATCGCTACAACAACAACACCAACAAGAAGCGTCAACCCACCACTCTCACCCATCTCCTGAATTTCCTCTCTTGATTATCTAAACCTGTGGACAGGAAGTTAGAATTGATGGATGAGAAGGTGTAAAGCTGAGCAGAATGGAGAGCATGATATATATAAAGAGTAGAGGCGGCGTGGGCGAAGAAGGCGTGTGAGAAGCTGCCACCGACGTAGAATCCACACCGTTAGACTATTGTATGGTTTTTTATTTCTTTTTCTTTGGGTTCACACGTTAGTCAGCTTCCACGCGTTTCAGTCAATAGGCCCAGCATTCACTCACTTTGGAATATGGACCACAAACTCCATCCAAAAGATAAAAAGTAAAGAAGGGACCACAAATCCCCCACTTGCGAGGAAAGCCAGCAAATATGAACATGCCATACCATGTTTGAAAAGTAGGAAGGACGAAAACGTGAAAGAAACGAATGGTAGAGATCTTTTTTCTTTTCTATGCGTTTTATTGAATGGATGTAGAACAGAAGGTCCTTCCTTTCTTCTGGTGTATTTGGTATAAAAGAAAAGGAAATGAAATGAATAAATACTAATTTTATTATTTTACCCTCATATATATAATAATAATGAATTAATTATTATAGACATGGACTAAATGTGTTATTTTAATAAAAAATTTTCATATCCCTCCTCTAATCTCCAAAATTGGAGGGATGATAAAAAATGAAAAAGGAGGGATTCCTAATCCTACCTCCCCCTTTCTCCTCTTCTAAACACACTCAATTACCTTCCTCCCTCCCCTTTTCCCTTTTCCCCTTTCCTTCCATCCCCTTTTCAACCAAAACATAGGCTAAGGAGTGAGTAGGCCACTTGCAAGTCACAACCTTACCTACCTTGACTTTAACTCGGCACAAAGATACTCAACACAAGTTTGGGTGAGGTTGAGTTAATCACATTTTTCCCTACAGAGTAAAATAATAAGTTTCAACTTTGGTGGAAATAGTCCCTCTTTAATTGCATTAGGAGTATTGCCTACTAAACTTGACGGATCAGATTTAGATATTAGGATTATATGGGATTAGACTAATTTAGTTTGTCCCGTTAACGAATAACTTCTATCAGATCCAATCTGATAATCCAATTGCTTAACAATATACAAAATATGTTCCTTAATTGTTAATTTTCGATGTCCAATATGATAATTCCATCCCATCTAACAATCATCAAAATGTAAAACATACAGAAAATGGATATGAAAATCTTAGAGATGAAGAGTACAAAATGTGGACTACTACAAACATGAGAGAAGTTTCATTTGAAAAGAACTATTTTTAGTATGTAGTGCTCATTCCCATCAAAGATTTATAATGACCCTATAGAGTATAACATATGAAATTAAATATTTTGAGGATTATTATCAGATCAAATTAACCAATAACTATATTTGATTTGTTAACTAATAGAATGGATCGTCAGATTCACAACTTTAATAGGATTAATGCGCACTAATCATGATTCTTATACTATGTTTCAAATACTTGATCAGATTTGGATCCGGAACGAATCAAAGTCCGATTCATTGGGAGGTCTAATTGCTAAGGTATCCTAACTCGCTCCACGAGTGAGGAATTCCATTAGACCATCATGTCATAAGATGTTATGAATTATATATATAGATACAGATATAGATATGTCGATAAAATAAAATTTGACTGACTTCAAACATGTCTTTTTCTTCAAGTTCTTTATTGAAAAGAATTCTCAGAAAATTATATAAATTCCTTGTTAATATAAAACATGTCCCAATTTCCAAGTTTCAATAATATTTTGGCTTTATATCTTTTTTTTTCCCAGCCAAATTAATATAAACATGTATAGATATATAATAGCGAAATTTCTGACTAATATGACGACATCAAAATGTCTTAAATTCCATGCCCTAGTGCGTAATAGGATGACGTTACGTGTCCTTATATAGAGAAAAGGGATGAAAGCACCCTCATTGACAGTCGCCTCCGGGAAACTTGTCATGAGTATATGTTCGGAAAGTTTCTTCCATTGCTAGTCAATGATAACCTAACTCTTGGAATTCGTGGTAGTTTGAAGCATTCTTCGGCCATCAAATCCACATTTAATTTCTTCATGCACATGAGACATTTTAATCTACTAAACAGAGCACTTCTTCAAAGAACTCTCAATACTCTTACTTCAATAAACATTTTGGGTGCATCCGCGGGTGTACAAAAATTTATGAGTAACCTGGAGCAAAAAAGTATGCAACAGCTATATACAATTTCTCCCCACCTAGAATCTATTTTCTTTTTGGTGAAATTTTCCCAAGAACAATTTATTCTTCAGAACAATCCCCTTTGCCACGAAAATTTTCAACTCTCAAGGGTTTTGACAAGTCAGTAAACTCTCAACAACGAATAAGCCCAAGTATTTTATCCCAAGATGGTCATTAGGAGAAAATAGCTTACCTCCACCCAAGGGTGGAGGAGCTCCTTCCCTCGTCCCACTCATATTTCACCACTTGTCCAAATAAAGAAAGAGAATTGATTGTGTGTATACATTCCTATGTTTACATAATTATAAACACATTTTTATAAATCCATATTTGAGTATTACATTTTTATGTTAACATGAATGTGTATCCACATATTCATATTACCTTATTTATTTGTTTGTAATTTTGAATTCATATTTTTCTAAAATATTTATTGACACATGACAGAAAAATGAATGGAGGTGGGAAGGAACTCTCCACCTTGAGGTGAAGGCAAGTAGTGTCCGTCGTTAGGGACGAATATTTGTCTTGCAAATTGGAATAAGTCAGTACCAAGTCACATTAACAGAAATGGCAGAAACATTGGTCCATGAGCTGTCTTATGTAGTTTTTTTTTTTGGTAGGCCTATGTCTTGTGTAGTTACCCTATGTCTTAAGTAATTGATTGCGGTATGGTGGTGGACATTAACAGAAATGGCAGACTATATGGTCCATGTTTTAGATTCAGGATCTGCGATTTCTCTTCCCCTCAATACCTGACTGAGAAGATCACTCTCTAAAGGCTTGGAGAACCTCTTCCATATTCGAGCCTTAACGTGCCAGCAGCACCATGATGTGATAGAACAAGTCTGCCATTCACTGAGACCATTCGTGACTTATCCTCATTCTCTACCAGTGTTCGACATGATTCATCTGCCCCTTCCCTGCAAACGAAGGTATCAGATTAGCAAGAACCTCAATTTTGAAAAGGTCATCTATCTTAGCCTTGACCAATAAACAAATAATTCCTTAATTTGTTAAATGTTCAAGGACAGAAACACATGGACAAACCTAAGACAACTTTTCTATAATTTCTGAATCTTTCTCTATACACTTCTTTTCTTCTTTCTCTATGGAGAAGATGGGAGGCAGGAACTACTAGCTCAAATCTGACAAGACCAATACAAGTTCAAATGGTACCGGATTTTCAAGCACAGCAAGTTGTCATTACTCAGCAATCGTTTTGTCCATGACAATTTCAGATTTTCTGCAAATGTTATTTCTGCTTTGCACCGGGAGATTGTAGATTCTAATGAGTACATAGTTGTTAATGCCAACTTTTTCTCCTGAACCTGCCAAAAATGATAAAAAGATAAACTTACATGCACGTATATAGAATGAGCTACTACTTTCTTTTTTTTCTTTTAGTTCCAAAAAAAAAAAAAAAGAGTTAAAAAAGAATGCCAGCACTCCTTAGCAAAGAAATTAGAGTAGAGAAAGAAAAAGAATATGAATCTGTGGATGCTTTAAGAAATTCAAATCCAATAAGTTATAGCAAGTTTCTGATCCTGTATGGCACTGTAGATTTATCAGGCAAAAAGAAAATAAATTGAACCATCTGATTCTTAGTAAGTACCACACATACATGAAGGATATACATTATCGATGTATCACTAACGGAAGCATTTATCCTTCATATCAAACTAGTACAACATGTCAAAAGCCCCAGTTCCTAAGCAGTTATTTTCCCCTGATAAGAGAACATATTGAATACAGAGTCCAGATGTAGCTCGCACTATGCCGGCTATTGGGAAACAATGAACTCCTTCAAGAGATGTTCAAAAAAGAGATGGTATTACCATCCTCAATACTTTCCTTTCTTTCTTTTTTTCCCCCAAACATGTAAGAGCCCCTACCACAACGTCTATGCTTAACAGACTATCCCTGGTTGGACCTTTAAGGAAGCAGATAGCACTCAGTAAAAGAATAAAGTAAGTGAGATAGAGGCTGAATTCTAAAATTAATATATGGCCTGCCAGGCACCAATCATGACCCTTGATGTCTGAGGTATTCAATAAAGTTGAACGTCATATTGCCAGTGCATCGTAACAGTCCACTCATGAGCAAGACAAGGATCAAAGAGATGATGCCAGCTATAGAGAGAACATTTACTAAATCTGAATCATTGATTGGTGCATACATAAAACATATATATATATATATATATAAAGCTTTGATCATATGCAGGATATCCCGGATATCTCGTTTGATCGTGGCCATCCGTGAGCGACATGCGCGCACGCATGAATACACACATCACTCATGAACAGTCGTGATTGAACGGGTTACTCCAGGATATCCCACACATGATCAGCCCTCTATGTGTGTGTGTGTGTGTGTGTAACGAGAGAGAGAGAGAGAGAGAGAGAGAGAGAGAGAGATATGGAGTCCAGATGTAGCTCAAATAATGATTAAATGCACATTACCGGGCAACGATGGACACCTTCAAGAGATATCTAAAGGATAGATGGGAAACCCATCCATCAGCTTTCCTTCTCTATCTTTTCTTTTCCAGACATGTAACAGTGTCTACCATAATGTCCACGGCAGACACCTGACCATGTCTGGTTAAACCATGGGTAAATACGAAGTAAAAAGATGAAGATTCTAGCCTCGCAGTGCCACATTTAACCAGGTAGTTTTCAATCATTGGCTCCCTTACCCACAATGGATTGACAGCAGAAATTTAGATCTTCACAGGCAAGAATTAATTGCCACCCTGATACAGAAATACGGACTGGGACATAAAGTCAGAAGCATCACAATTAAAGTCATCCAAAAATGGTTCCTGTGTCAATATCCTGGACCATTGCCACCGCCAAACCTTTTTTGTCCCATTTCATGCTGTCTAACAACATGTTAACCTAAAATTCATATAATTTACTCCCACTTGTTCGTATAGGCAAAATGTAATTTGAAAAATGAATAAAGATTATTTGAAAAGAGGATGGAAACAGTAATCAATATAGACTATGAACCTTAAGTAATACATTTTTTTTTCTTTTGGGTGCACCATCACATTTTCTTCTCTTTCTTTTCTCTGACAAACATGTAACAATCCCTACCACAATCACAATGTCTCTGGAAGAGACATGACTGCCTGGTCAGACCTTAAAGAACCCAGATAACGCTCATAAAAAGAAAAACATAAATGAGACAGAGGCCCTGCTAGGCAATAATCATGACATGTGATGACTGGGGTATTCAGTTAAGTTGAACATTATATGGACAGTGCATCTTAGAAGTCCATTCATGAACATGACCAAGATTAGACATATGGTGCTGGCTAAGAAGACAACTGTATAAAAGTCTTAGAAAAGTAGTTAGCAAAAAATATAAGGAAAAATATCTATATTAATGGCCTTTCAATAAAAAGACAAATATGAATAGATTGGTCCATACATACATACATACATACATAAATACACACACACACACACACACACACACATATATATATATAGAGAGAGAGAGAGAGAGATGTGGAGTCCAGATGTAGCTCAAATAATAATTAAATGCATATTACCAGGCAACGATGGACACCTTCAAGAGATATCTAAAGGATAGATGGGAAACCCATCCATCAGCTTTCCTTCTCTATCTTTTCTTTTCCAGACATATAACTGTCGCTACCATATTTTCCATGGCGGACACCTGCCTATGTCTGGTTGAACCTTGTAACAAGATAAAGGATTCTAGCCGTGCAGTGCCACATCTGATCAGGTAGTTTTCATCATCACATCTGATGACTGGGGTATTCAGTTAAGTTGAACATCATATGGACAGTGCATCTTAGAAGTCCATTCATGAACACGACCAGATTAGACATATGGTGCTGGGCTAAGAAGACAACTGTATAAAAGTTTTAGAAAAGTAATTAGCAAAAAATATAAGGAAAAATATCTATATTAATGTAATGGCCTTTCAATAAAAAGACAACTATGAATAGATTGGTCCATACATACATATTTTATATATATATATATATATATATATATATATATAGAGAGAGAGAGAGAGAGAGAGAGAGAGAGATGTGGAGTCCAGATGTAGCTCAGATAATAATTAAATGCATATTACCGGGCAACGATGGACACCTTCAAGAGATATCTAAAGGATAGATCGGAAACCCATCAATCAGCTTTCCTTCTCTATCTTTTCTTTTCCAGACATATAACTGTCACTACCATATTTTCCATGGCGGACACCTGCCTATGTCTGGTTGAACCTTGTAACAAGATAAAGGATTCTAGCCAGTGCAGTGCCACATCTGATCAGGTAGTTTTCATCATCACATCTGATGACTCGGGTATTCAGTTAAGTTGAACATCATATGGACAGTGCATCTTAGAAGTCCATTCATGAACATGACCAGGATTAGACATATGGTGCTGGCTAAGAAGACAACTGTATAATAGTCTTAGAAAAGTAATTAGCAAAAAATATAAGGAAAAATATCTATATTAATGGCCTTTCAATTAAAAGACAAATATGAATAGATTGGTCCATACATACATACATATATTATATTATATATATCTATATATATAGGGACGGAACTACATTGGGACAAGGGGGGGCCATGGCCCCCGCAAAATTTTGGAGAAAAAAAAAATTGAGATTAATTTTTATGAAGAATCCAGCCATTTCTGAAGGATTAATGGCAGATCAACTCTAGGTTTGGGGGAGATAAACTAAGCTTAGGCAAATCATCTCATGCTCGCCATCACTGTGTAAAAGAAGATACGTACCCAACAATCTTAGAGATATTTTCGGGACCAGTTTTTGAATTCAATTGTACACATCTTTTGTAGACTCAAAAAAATATATTTTCAAATCTCAACCCAAGTCTTACCGCTCTCTAAAGATGAAGCAAGTTAGAGACCAACCAATCCATAGCCAAAAACTCCTCCATGATTGAATGATTATTTCTTGCTCTGCTTGATCTATGGTGGATCAACTCATTTGGGACCAGATTTCCCAGTTTAAGGGCTTTCATCTTGTTCGACAAGAATGAAGATAGTTGTTGGGAGTTGGGATTCTAATGAGTGCTCTAGCAGAACCCCAAAGTAATTATCTACTACGTGTCGCAGAGGAGTAGTAACTTGAAGCAAAGATGCACACTAATACTAATGTTGCAGACTTGCAACTTCTGCTAAGGCCACGTGGGAGCATTGTTTAAGAGAGCAGGGAAAATATATGCACCTATTAGGCTGTTATCACATTCAAAGGTAATTGCTTGGCGCTTGTGATATGGGGCTGTAAATTTTGAGGATTAGTCGTGAGCACCTCTGGACATGCCAATGACCATTAGGTTTAATGACATATCTCCTCCTAATAGGAGTGTAGCATTTAGGGAAGCCTTCATTTCGATTACATGTGGGCGTGTGTTCATTTATCATTTTTAAAAATAAAATAAAAAAAAACCTCTTGACACACTTGTTATAATATATAAATATAACTTCGTCTACATCATGTGGGTCTAAACTAAGCCTAAATTATATAATAAAATTTTTATTGCTAAGATCGATAAAAATACTATTATTTACAATTTATCTATCTGGCCCCTGCAATTGGCACCTATATATATATATATATATATATAGAGAGAGAGAGAGAGAGAGAGAGAGAGAGAGAGAGAGATGTGGAGTCCAGATGTAGCTCAGATAATAATTAAATGCATATTACCGGGCAACGATGAACACCTTCAAGAGATATCTAAAGGATAGATGGGAAACCCATCGATCAGCTTTCCTTCTCTATCTTTTCTTTTCCAGACATATAACTGTCGCTACCATATTTTCCATGGCGGACACCTGCCTATGTCTGGTTGAACCTTGTAACAAGATAAAGGATTCTAGCCATGCAGTGCCACATCTGATCAGGTAGTTTTCAGTCATCAGTTCGTTTACCCACAATGGATTGAAAAGCCGAAAATTTAGAGCTTCTCAAGCACCAATTAACAGCCACCCTGGTAAAGAATTACAGATTGAGACAAAAATAAAGTCATCTAAAAATGTATACGAATTTCCTTCGATAAGGTGGAGTCACGGCTAATTTTTTTAAACCCCAAGTTCTAACTGGATTTTATCAGCTCCACTTGCTATTATCCATAGCAGCATACCCATGTACCTAAGTTTATTTTCACATGCCAGCAACCTCTTCACATTTCTCAAACTAAATTCAGAGCACAAATATTTCAAAGGATTGATAAATTCAATATCACTGAAAACATGGGATCCCCAAATAATATTGGCACCCAGATGAATGCAGAAAAATTTCATTTTTGCTCTTAAATTAGACTATTGGGAAAATTAAAAATTAAGCTTTTCCAGGGGAAATTCATACTTGACCATCAAATGGTTAATGATGTTAATCACTACAAGCAACAGACCAACCCAACAAAGATTACAGCTATACAGCTGATTCATTCAGCTCATATGAAAGGCACTTATAAACTAATTAATAAATAGAAATTAGGGTTTAAGAAAAAAAAAATGGAAGTACCTTCAGTTCGTGGCAAAGATCTTTCTCTGATTTATTAGCAGAAGCATAAACTAGAAAACAGCCCTTCTTGCAGTTGCTTCTGTGGTTCTCACCGCCAGGAAAAAGAAGAGACTCTCTCAAAAGGAAAGTAGAAAACAGCCTCCTCTTGAGCTTGTCTCTGCAGTTCTCACCACTAGAGAAGGATACACCGTCTCTAGAAGAAACTCTGAAAGATTGAGGACAGGGAAAATAAGAAACCGCCATTTAAGGTTTTGTGAGAAGTGGAGCGGAGAGGCTCGAAAGCGTAAATGGTGTCTAGGGTTTGAGCAACCCCTGAAAACATTTTTCTACTTATAGGTGTTCACTTAACATTCTAAGCAAAGGAAAAAATAAGTAAATATCCAAAATATCCCTCGCACAAAGAACCCATAAAATAATTTTTTTATATAAAAAAAAACCTCAAATAAGGTATACTATATTCTAAAAAAAACCTAAAAACTTAACTTCCATCCGACTCTATTTGGTAATGAAATTTTTTTTTTTACCAAAATACCATTATTGCATTTTTATTGAAATATAAAATAATTATTCAAAATTTGTATTACCATCTTGTTTATCTAATAAATTGATTATTTGTCATTTATCACCAAAAAAAAAATGAAAAAAAGAAGAAAAGAAAACGAATTAATAAAAAATTATAAAAATGATATGTCAATCCAAAAACTGTATAATTTAAACAAAATTAAATAGAAGTTAGGGTGTTGGTTTTTTTGGAAATACTATAACTTTATTTGGGTTTTTTAGATAGAAAAATTACTTTGTGAGTTTTTCAGATATAATTCTTTTTTTGAATGATATTTTTGATACTTACCCAAAAAAAAAAAAACCTCTGTTTTCCTAAAAGGTGCAACCAAACAGATTTTTAGGCCTCTTCACTATTTTCCCCGTAGTCCCACAGTACCATCCCTTTTCATTGACCCCATGGTAGCCCTCTGGGCTCTTGCTTAAGATTCGAACTTGTGGTGACCACAAATTTTGATACCAAATTATACAAACCCAGCTAAAATTTTCTCTTAAAAAACCGGTTTACAAGAAGAGGGCGACCAAGAACTAATGTACACACGGTCAATCTCATACTTAACATGGGAAATTGGGATAGTAATACAAACGAACCCTTAAAGCTCATGCATCTGTGAGAGCATAGATTCAAATGGGGGACCTTTAGCTCTTAAATTGTGATTGTTTGTCATTTTTGCTATATTTGTTTGTCATTTGTGCTTTATTAGGAAACATCACCTTACTCATGAAGTATAGAAACACAATCATTTAAGTAGTAATATTTTTTTTTTTTTTGCTCCAAACATGAGTATCTTAGGCTAACTTTTGCTAAGATTTGGATCCATACTAGTTTCACAGTGAAGCCACAATCTACTAGTAAGCCCATACATCTAATAGCTGAGAGAACAAAGATTTGATATTCTATAATGCTCCTATTTGACACAATTTTATTTGCGCGTATTAGTTTTGCTTCTTTTGGGCCGCAGCGGGGGAGGGGGTGTTTTGGTTTTTTGGGCCCGGGGGGAGGTTGTTCTGGTGGTGGAAGGGGGATGGTCCATCAGACATCCAAATTCCCCCTTACAAAACTGAGGCAATGCTATAGCTCCAAATAGTGATCTCAGACGAGTAAAGTGACTTCCAAGCAAATGAAAACCATACAAGAAACAGAATGAAATATGATTTTATTCGGAACAATACCATCATATATACATTGCTGAAACAAATTAAAAAACCGTCAGCAATTTCTGGTAATCAAATATTTCAAGAGCAACTGTCAATACAAGAATAGATAATGAATTAGTAGTAAATGAAAATGTTACAATAATCTGTACAACATCAAGAACATGGTTTTTCTTTCCATTTGCAGCTTTAGCATCCAATGGAATTAGGGAGTGAGAGATGTAAGCCTCTTCAAATGAATCATGATGATAGAATAAGAAGTAGAACTGCAGCACAAGTGCCCGAAATCAGCGTGTAGGAGGACC
Organism: Liquidambar formosana; assembly: GCA_039720395.1. Classification (NCBI taxonomy): domain Eukaryota; kingdom Viridiplantae; phylum Streptophyta; class Magnoliopsida; order Saxifragales; family Altingiaceae; genus Liquidambar; species Liquidambar formosana. The sequence continues at coordinate 15,201,724 of CM077826.1, forward strand.
CAAACCAACCTCGAGCTCCAAAATCCTGTAATGTAACAAATTAGAACTATATAAGAAAGATATACCTGACATAGGACATAGCAGCATGAAGCACATTGATTGGATAAACCATGCAAAAATTATGAATAAATGAACACTCCCAAAGCTATGTTGTAAATTTTAATATGCCTGCCCTGTGCATGTGTAGCCTGTAAGAACATGAAGCAGCCATATAATTCTAACAGAAAAATAGAATGATGGCTTTTAGCATAGTCAAAATCCATAAGATTGTGATGGCGCTTGGCATATTCAAAATCCTAAATGAGGCCCAACTAGCAGCAAATCTTGCTATACTGTTCATGCATCATGTATCCTGCCAGGGTCCTTGGAAGGATATAAAGAAAAGAGAAAAGATTATTGATTTTACACACTCAAAGATGAATTGTTTCACCTGTTCTATTTGCATATCATCTTCAGGAAGCTAGCAGTGAGTGCAGTATTCCAAGAAAATTACATTTTTAGCTCGAAGTAAAACCATGAAATACTTATGAACAAACCTAGCTTTTAACTTCGTAAACAAATTTCCCTAGAAAAATTCCCAACAAGATGCTTAATGTTGTTAATAAAAAATTTAAATCGAGATAGGAAATTTTGGACATTTAAATAATTCAAAATAATATTATCTCATACGTCTACCAGTCACTAAATGATCTATCATTTTACAGCATGAAAATTTTGAATAATCTTTTGAAATGACCTTGAGGCACAAGGTCCTACAGCACAGATACATGATCATAAACCAGAACAACTTATTCTGTTTACTTTTAACTTCTGTTTTTTCTTTTGCCCAACCTTCCAGGTAAGAATCAGAACAAGATTTAGGACAGGACACTACTACGCTTCAAAGAATGTCATAATCTAAAAAAGATGAAATAGGATCATGCCCACATTGAAGTCCCAATGTATGAATGGAATCAATTTTTTGAAAAAGGGGCATCATTAACTGCTAAATAAATATAAATGAAAAAAAAAAAAAAAACTTTCTAAATCATTAGCTTTGCACAAGAAGCATCAGTTGATTCCAGACAGTATAAAGTAAATTCAATGCTGTCAACATCCTTATTGATCAAGACTCAGTGCACAAGAGAGGCATCCCTAGGGACTGGTGGATATTTATTCTCCTGCACTATGATCGTATTATCAATTTCACTTGTCATTTACCATTGCAGATCCTAGTATTAATCATTTAATCAGAAAATAAAAAGTACGCAACTTTTGTACATGGCATACCTACAAGGTGTAATTTCTTAATTCTACTATATGTGAGAATAAGTATCTGAGCTATACATAAATCATTTACTCCATAGTTGCCAACAAAGTGAGAAAAGAGTAGATATATAAATAAGAAGCAAATAAAGAACAAATTAAAATAATACAAGCGAACAGAAGATAGAAGAGAAGAAAAACCTTTAATAGTAAAATAAGGAGGCAGCAGTGGTGTGATGTCAAAGGTATTAGTAATACTGATGATAATATAGTGTCACGGTGTTGGGCATGGTGGTGGTGCAACAAGTTATGTGGATGGTTGTGGCCATGCTGTAGGTGTTGATGGCACATGAGAGAGTGGTAGAGGGGGTGCTGGATTTCTTGTGCAATCAGCAGAGGTGGCAATGGTGGGGGATCGTGTCAATCTCTCAATCTGACTCTCTCAACCTTACCTCTAGTTTGAAAGAAATGGAAGGGGGAAAAAAAATAGAGAAATTCTCTTCCAATTTTCTTTATTTGATCAGTGATATTGGCCCTTTATATAATGAAATGTGATTGAAGAAGATTCCTATAGCTGACATATGGGGTTCTGCATTCAGTTGAGTTGTATTTTCAATTTTACCCCAGCGGCCAAACGACAAATACTGTTAGATTCTATAAATTCTCCCTTTTCTACCTTTACCTTTTACTAGTAACCAGATAGATATCTTAAAAGCTTCAACACTATCCATACATGGTCAGAAAAAAAGCATCCAATGTTTAACACACACACATATATATAGGATGATATATATCTCAACATTTGTAGAATGTGACATAAGGGCAATGCATTTTGCTATAACTAATCATTTTAACACTTATGCTTATTAGGAGGCTTCAAGCACAATATGAATGTTGATTGAGATGGGAAGCTTATTCAATCATTATAGAAAACAAGTTAACAAACTGACAAGAAATGAAACAAGGGACTTAAAGTTAAGTTTCACTTGTATAGTCAGTAAATAATTTTACTTCTTCCATCAATATACCCAGTCAATTTAGTTATCAAACTAAGCAGAAAACAGTAGAAATTACCCATCTGGATAGGATCAATGGCATACCATTTATTTAAGTGATTCAACTTTGCATACATACAGGCCTTATTCATGAAATATATTTCTACAAATTGAAGCATAGAACCTAACAGGGACTGGAACTGAGGACTATGAAAGCGAATAGATTCTCAAGAGTAGTAAGCTAAATTAGAGAATGTAAATTACAACAACGAAAATACATACATTCACTTTAGAAAAAAATATTAATCATAAAATAAAAATATCAGCGACATTTAGGAAAAATCACATTGATACCAGTATCACAAATTTTAAAAACTTGATATGATTGATGATCTAGAAATATAGAATCTGGTATGTAGAAGCTCTCATAGCAGAATAGAAACATGACCAGAAACAAGGACTAATGCTTCAAGTCCCAACAGCTGCATCCATTTTCATTAAGATGGAAAAACATTATTTGTGTATCCAATCACATAAGTGAAATATAAAAGAGATAATTGGGAAACCCATACCTTAAAAGAGAGAAGAGATGAGACTGCCGACGAAGGTACAAGTCCAGTGAACCCAATATCATATGAAATGCTCCCATCAGCTTTAAATAGTCCAAAGTTTCTCTCAGATGTTGGCCCAGGCTTCAAATTCTCATTAAACAATGCAAAAATATATGCCTTCACCACCATCTTTGGCCTATAGGGGGTCCCCTTTCTTTTTGGCCAGCCGTTTACGCAAATTATAATTGTAAGCCCTTGCATTTTTTGGGGTGGCCCCTACTTCATTTGGATCCCCTTTAGAAGCCCAACCTGTTTCAGAAACTATTACCTCCGTCTTTGCAAACCCAGCCTTCTCCAAAGCAGCATAAGCCGCATCAATCTGAGCATCAAACATGTTATTATAGTGTAGATTCGTCTTGGCGTCATAAATCCCAGGATTTGATTCGAAAAGAGCGTACTTCAGATCAATATGTTCAGGGTCACTTATATAGGCGAGAAAGGGGTACGCATTTATATAGAAAGGAGAATCAATCTGGGAGAAGAATTCCAAAAGTGGTTTCATGTATGGAAGAATACTCTCTTTAAAAACACAGGCAGATGGTGGAAAGGAACTGGCAAACACACCCTGAGAATGTGGGGATGAGACCTCAACATCTTTAGTCAAACCAAGCCGGTTGAGCGCATTATATACATTTTTTACTGCACCCAGCAAAGCCTCCCATAAGTCCGGATCTGTACTCCCCAAGACCTCATTTCCAACAGCAATTCCACGTATACGAGTTCCAGGAAGGAATGGCTGCACGTTTTCTTTTACCCAATCCATGGCACTAGCTTCGTTCACGCTCATGTCTTTCAAAAACTCATTCCCAAGTCCAACCACTATTTCGATACCAGAACCTTTGAAGGCGGTGAGAACTTCATGATTAGCATCGTAAATTCTGACATTCTTTATCTTTGCAGCTTTGAGAAGTGTCACTACGCTCTCTGGTGAAGGGATATTGTCCGCAATCCTGCCATAGTTTATCCCATATGTCCCCGTGAATGCATGCACCATCAAAACTGCTGGACAGAAAAAATAAAATTAGCTCCATTAGCCACTGATTCAACACAATGAGGCGATAATGAAAAATTACATATTGAGAGTTTGAGACTAAAAGAAATTTGCCTCCCAAACGAGAATCTAAATGCAAGTACCATTAAATTCTCCAAAACTCTTTAGCAAGTATACATAATGTTTCACAAAAAAACTACTCTGGTATAAGGGGTTTGCAATAAGCCAATAAGTCACCCAAACTACTCTGGTATAAAATTCCATAGAAGGCGTGAAAATTCAAACACTAAATCATATTAGAGCGCCAAAAACATCTTTCCCCCTTTCTGATTTCATAAAGAACTGTACACATTGAACTAAAAATGTTTAGGCACCTATGAATCCTATTAAAACAATGTGTGATCAAAAACAGAAACGAGTGAACCAAAAAAAAAAAACACAGAAATGAGCATAAATCAGAAGTTCAAGCATGCCCATCCAAACAATCAACTTCAGTTCAATCGAGAACAGGGTTATTTACGTTTGGTAATAGAACAAATTATATTTTAGGCCCACCATAGAGAAGCATCTTCACATAATTTTAAAGACCATACTAATAAATTTACTTCAAAGTTCAAAATGCCTTTACACCAGAAAAATAACAAATTCCAGACTAAACTTTGAAAAGGCCTTATATGCTGTAAACCCAGTTCAACTCTATCAACCAATAGAAAGTTCAATTTTTTCCCCTGAAGGTACAAAAATGAATACCATATATTGATATAATTCGAAGCAATCTTGACACCATAAACCAAAGCAGTTCCTACCAAAATTCAATGCTAACACAAACTCAATTCTGCACAAAAAAACTTTAATATTTCCTTTTATTAGTTTCCTAGTTCATCAAAATTGTTTACAACAAAAAGGTCACTCTACGTCTCTAATACTTACAATTACCCATTGCATGCTTGCTCTAATAGAATTCAATGTAAAAATGGTACGTACCATTGGGACAAACCACAGAGTACAAGAAAAGAAGGCAGAGGAAGAAAGAAGAGAAACCCATTGGTTTGGAGGATGAATTAACCGCCAAATAGCATTCCATTTGTAGAAAGGAGGAGAATGTGGCTTGACCCTTTTTAATTCAAAAACGAAAGCAACCTTTCGTACACAATGCTTCGTCTCCAGGCATGCCATAGACCCGAAAAGATTCTTAGCCTTAATCCATAGATGAATGGATCAATTTGGGTGGCTTTGTGGGCTTCGAATAGATTCTCCCCTTTACTCTTCCCTCACTATCTTTCTCCCAAAGTATACCTTCTCTCCTTTTCATTCTTGGTTTCATCTGGGTTTCTCTCTCCCTCTAGATTCCAGAACATAAACCCTCTCCATCTCAAAGGTGACGTATATAAATAAATAAATATATATAAGGTTATGGTTATACCTTTCGTGGGTACATGGAAATTAATTTTTCAAAACTTGCAATGGGGTGGAAGAGTCGGAGAGTGTCCAACAATGGTGGCAAGGACTGAACAGTGTGAGCTGACAGAGGACGTTTCTCTGGAAGAAACGGGTCGGTAGTGGTCCCTTCCTGGTCACCATGGTATATACTAAACAATAATGCAAAGACAAAACCTTTTTGCGAAAACTTTGTGGAGACTTACATGGGGCATCGTTTTTATCTTACGACGGAGGAAAGTGGATTCCATACTCCATAGATCATCAATTCTGAAAGTAGACTTTATCTCGTTCACATCATGTAAATTTTATTATAAAGTTTATTTGTTTTGTAAAGTGTATTTCCTACTTTCAATTTTGGTCACGAGGGAAATGAATCCTACCCAGATGATGGGTTTTCACCATTCAGAAAATTGCCATCCATTCCTCGACTAAAGATAGCATGTGAAGGTGACCTCGACCAAGTGGGATAGGTTCCAATGGAACAATGCCATTTCCCTGCATCCCAAAACATGTTGCTTTCCTATGATTGCAATCCGCGTTCTTGGTTTTTAGTAAAGGAAAGAGCCCTTTTGGTCACTTTATTGATTTCTCTCATGAATTTTTGTAAAAATATTTCTTACTATTATAGAGTACTATATAGTTAAAAACTCAGAAGGAACAAAACAATAATATTATATCAAATTAAATTAAAAGAGAAATTAATGCAACTCACCTTCTTTTTTCTTTCTTTAAATTAATACAACTCACGTTTTTTTTTTTTTTTTTTAATTTCTTTTTTCACCTTCCATTTTCAATCTTAAGCAATTTCGCTCTCATGCCTAGCATGTTCCAACCTTAGACAGTTACATGTATTTAAAGTACACAATTCTACCTCAAAACGTACATTCATTAAATGCAGAAAATAACAAGAAACTACTCTCTTTCTCTATGTTTCGCCGTGCCCATGCTCACCATATTCATCTTGCCCCGTGTTCTGCACGTCTAGCCTTCACAATGTTCTACCTTCCTCATGTCATATCAAAATGGATTCTGCAAATGTTCTGCCTGAATAATGGAGAATATGGAGCCAAGCAATTTATCCACTAGACTAGACTACAGGAGAAAACAAAGGCAGAGTCCCAAGCATAGAGAATATATTCAATACCCATAAAATTAAAGGTAAGGAAGATGTCTACAGTCGATAATCTAAGTTTACTCCATAATCTAACAAAAGCTGGCAGCATCAAATACCTACTCTACTAGAGCTACAGTTGATTTCACCACTAACAATGGTAACTAGCATCAACAACATTAAAGTTACAGTCATCCAAGAAATTCAAAATGTTACAAGTGAAAAAGGCGGTTGTAAGGTGGCATTACAAAGGTGGCTAAAGGAGATTAACAACACATTCAACAGCTCACAGGAGAGGGAGCTGGATGTTGCGAGACATCAGCTCGTCCCATTTGGTTTACCTTACCATTCTCAATCACCTCTCCCTCCATTTTCTTACTTTTCTCCCCCTCTTCAAAATCGCATTTTCCATCACTCTCCTTTATCTCTTGTTTCTCTTCAATGACTCCCTCGGATGCAGGTGCCATTTTGTTTGGTTTCTCTTTCTCTGCTCCCTCATTTGTTTCCACCGTGACAATTTCTGGCTTTTCCTGTTTTTCTTCAGTAGCACTATTCTCTTTCTCTGCCACAGTTTGTGGTTGCTCTACCTTTTCCAAAACCTCTTTGTCTCCTACATCTTCTTTTCCATCTCGAATAACTTCAGTACCATCAGCTTCAACAACGGGTTTGTCCACCACCAATGCTTCTGTTTCAGCATTACCAGTCTTGGTTTCCTCAGTATCACTCTGGATCTTAATGTCTTTTCCAGCTATAGCTTCCTCTTGACCAGTTTCTTGCATATTGACATCTGGACTCTTGGTCTGGTCAGCCAATTCTTGTGTTTTACCTCCATTCTCAACCTGACTTTCCTTTGAAACATCTTTTTCCTTCTCAGCCTCTGCATTTTCCTTCTCACTTACCTCCAGATCTTGCATTTGGATTTCTTTCTTATCTTCAGTTCCTTCAGGAGCAGCCTCCGTTTCTTTGCTCTCCTTCTTTGAACCTGACGACTTCCGGCCACGTTTCTTTGGAGGCTCACTTTCTGATGGCGGAGTTGCTTTAACTTTTTCACTGATCCTTGCTGATCGCCTTGGGGTCTCACCAGTGCCCCAATCAAACTCCGATATTGCGGGATTACCAGGGTGTGATTTCAGGTATTGCTCCAATTGTCTTCGATTGTTGATCTCCTCACCTGTTGGAGCAATGAATATGATCTCATTCTTCCTTGGGGTACCTCCTTTCTTGGGCATGAACTGCACAGGAATACAGGAGAAATAAGTTACAAGCAGATTATATAGTATAACCACAGACTATCCTTGGTACTCCTGAGGGACCATGACAACAGATCATTTTGTGAGGATTCAGAGAAGCATATACTTTAATTTTTAAGTAGAGAGGAAAAGAAACTTGAACACAAAAAACATACAAAACTAAAGGACACAGGAAATGAAAAGGATTGAATCAGAAGGCAATAATGCCATGACACATTATCACTCATCATTCAAGCCTTACCAGGCACTGAAACAGTTCAAGACAGCTAAAAATACCTGTTCTGCCAATTTTTCTTGCAACTTTCATTGATGTTTTTTGAATGTTCATCCTACATTAAATCACTCCGCACAATTTTGTAATAACTCTTTTCTGCATATGATATTTTCTGTTGGCTCCATGGTTCGAAGACCACGAGGATACCGAGTTGTATCGTCCAAGTCACCTCAGTATAGGCAGGGGATGATCTGAGACCACCTTGCACAGTCACACATAAATAATATAACAGAAATTTCTCGATTTGGCAGAGCCGGATGGGATGATACTTCTTCTTTTTTTGGGGGGGGTGGGGGGTGTGTGCAAAACCACACTTTCAACACCCCTTTCTTGTGTAATTCTTATCTATCAAATGCAATGACAACAGTCACTGTAAGTCAATTATCTTCTCTAACTTCTCTATTAAACTTTCAGAGATACTCCTAAAACTTCTCTTACACTCACTTCTAACTTCAGCCCTCCTCTAGCCTTGCTAATCATCAATTTTAACATCCTCAGTTTTTTAATTTTTTAATTTTTTTTCCAAAGAAAGATGTGGGCTACAAGCATCATAAAGCCTCCTAACATCCCAAGTTCCCTACCAGGTTGGCACCCTAGGAAGCTTCCCAATCCTCTGTTATTAGCCCTGAGTATTATTATTAAGAAAAGAAAGAAAAGTAATTACAAGAAGGAAGAAAGAGAAAATCATGTCTGCTCTTTGTGGCTTATAGATGTCACAATCCAGCTTACAATAAAAGGCAAAGAATAAGCAATCAAGAAATAAACCTATGATTGGCCAAGCCAGACATATCTCTACTCAACTCACTTGGAGATAAAACCAGAATCAGTAGACCACCAAACAAGTTGAGAACGTGTTAGAGCATGATTAGCTATTCTATATGCTGCACAATTACCCTCTCTATAAATATGAGAAAAAAAACAGACATCTTGCTGATGAGAGAACAACAATTCCTCCATTGATTGGGCAATGACCAAGGAGGCTTAAAACAATGATTTTGGAGGCAAGAAATAACTAAATAAGAATCACTCTCAATCCATAACTGATGCCAATTATTTTCCCAAGCATAGTTAACAGCAACAATTACTCCCATAAGCTCAGCATAAAAAGTTCGAGTGATTTCTAAGTTTAAAAGAAAAAATTCCTTTAACAAAACCTCTAGGATTATTGATTCCTGAAAAGACCTCCAGTAGAAGCAGGCCCTGGATTGCCCTTGGCCAATCAGTATTCACTTTAACCCAATTAGTGGGGAGGAGAGGAAGCCAAAAAACTGGAACAAATTGAGGAGTTTTCCGTAAATTATCAAACAAGGAGAAAGTTTTGGGAATCTGGAGATCTAGAACAGAATGTCCCATGACAGATATTAAGGCACCACCATCTTGAACCCAAGCAATAATGGACCCAATAGCTCTCCGAATTGTGATAACCTTACTATTAAACTTGATATCATTCCTAGCCTTCCAAATCATCCAAAGGGTGCTAACAACTGCTAGTAACCAAGCATTAGTGATTTGAGGGCTAAATAAGTGAGAAAGAAGGGATTGCAAACAAGAGAAGAGAGAACCCTGATGCCGAGAAGGTACTGAAAAAACCCCATGAATCTAATGCCACAACTGTTGAACAAAAGAACACTCAAAAAATAGGTACCAAGTTTAACATCTTCATTTGAGCTACGCTTCATTTTAATTTGGTTGGCATAAACCTGTCATTTAGACCTCCTCCAGCACAGGTTTACTTAAGAGACAGCTTCAGGTACAAGGACAAAATTTCCTCAGTCACTTTGAATGCGCTATTAATCCAATATATCAAATATGGTCACTTTTAGATATCTTTAGTTTATCAACCTAACCTAAAACATCAATGAAATTCTTCATGCAATTCCATTGCAAATGTTCCATCTAGGTCCGACGCATTTTCTGAGGTCTTGGATGCTAACCATCCCTCCCTCAACAACTCAGATTTAGTCTTCTCCTTCTCCAGCTCAGCTCATTCAATCAAAACATAGCATTATCAAGAAAAAGCATGAACAAACAAAATTGAATCTACCGGTGGCATGAACCCCAGTCACAGGAAACTGATCTGTCTCTCCACTAGTTGTATTCACACTAGTTCATACACGTCACTAATGATGTCAATGGGCCATTCATGATGGATTTCATTTCTTTTTATACCACAAAACTATATCTATAGGGAATCCATAGCATAGTCTTTCCAAGTTAGAATAAATCATGCAGCATCTCTTCAGTCTTCTCACTATAATTATTCACTCGTAGTCCAAGTAGAAAAGCAGCCTCAACATTTTTACCATTTGGCTATAATTACCGAATGGAGATTTATCTAGACTTCCTAGCTAAGCAATAAAATGAGTAGCAATCATTCCTTGCATACATTTCTACTATTAGCCTCCACGTATTTCTTTTTCCTACCTTTTTATTTATCAAGAAAAGAAAAGGAAAAAAAAAAAGGATTGATCAACTACCTTAAGACATGCAAATCTGGTTCATGGGAGAAGGATTGGTTTAAAAGCCAATGGATTAACAATGGACTCATCAAGTTGAAATTATCATCTTTCATCCAAATAAAGGATTTGAGTCACAAACAACCTCTCCAATCATAACCATAAATAAAACATAAGTATCAATATCTAAAAAGTTATCAACTAGCATAAGTGCAGTCATTTCATCATATTGCTTAAAGCAAAAATACGAACTTCTTTTTACGATCCTCCCATGTGATGCATAAACTCATATTACATGACATGGAATCTCATAATATATACTCCCTCAGTTCCTATTTTATTGTCTTCCATTCCTTTTTGGGATGTTCCAAAATTATCGTCCAATTCAAAAAGCACTCTTTTTTACTTGATATCTTAAAATACCCTTTCTCATGAGTCCCTTTTCTAATGTTTTGTAAATTGAGGCCAAAGTTGGAATATTAAAACATACATATTGACTGTGAAAGCATTTAAAAAGGTTTCCTAAAAAACCGTGTTTTTTCAAAGATGACAATCAATTAGGAATGGAGGGAGTATAAATATATGACATGGAAGCCCCAATGGATCGACACATGCCTGCAAAATTTTTATGTAGTACAAGATACACTATATCGCATGAATTAACCACACCAGTTCTTTTTGGTAGATGGCTGGGCTTTTGTAACAGTGTATCACATACAGATCTTCCACCACATAAATCGATGAACATACTACAGTCAACAATGATAAACTATTTCAACTACTATAGTCAATAATAAAAGCTTATATATTTATGCTCATACATTAGTTCCATTTTGAGTAGCATACAAGGAAAGCATCATTTGTAAGTATAGGCATACTGTATGCCATATTTATGACATCCAGGGCAACCCTCTAGAACTTTTAGAGAGAGAACAGGGGAACTCACAGAAGGAGGAATTACCTGCTCCCCTGACACTCCCTAGAATATGCTATATTCTATAGGAAATCAAACGAGCACCTGGATTACAACCAAATCTATTTCCTAGGTGAGCTGACGTAATCTCACAAAACGTTATTCAATTATTCATGAAATTCCTAATTATCGCCTTCCCTCTACTCCTCCACTCAAAATCATTCTTGAAGTTATTTCATGTTAGTCCTAATTCCCCTGCAAAACAAAACCCAATCCTAAAATATTTCCCCAACCAAATATTCTCCACTAATGGATCTGCACTGTTTCCCCCAACTTTATTGTGTGCTTCCACAAGAATCCAGATTTTCCAGACATAAAACACCTTCTGCCCCTCTATCCAGCAGAATCAAGGAAAGCCAAAAGCATAAAAATGTTACATCTTTAGTTGCTTACTAGGCATTGGGGGGAACAATAAAGTGAGTGTAGCAGATACAAGCAACTCAGGGCCTTGGGAAACAAAACACTCATTGACCTTCATATGAATCCCGCCAAAAAGTTGAACTATTAGTTGGAAATTTAAAAAAAAAGATGGCTAAAACCCTATAATCTAAGAAGACCACTTCTCTATAAAATGTTTCAATTTTCCAATCAAGTCGATTGAGACCTAACCTAGAGTACCCAGCACAATAGATATTGACTGACGTAGTTTCTTCATTCTGGGGTTCCCATATACATTTTTAACTAGGATAAGCTTCATCTAAATGTTATCACCCAAAAATAAATATATAAGTAAATGAACATCATCCGAAAAAGGCAATTGGACAGTTTTATAATTTATAAGAAGATTAAAATTTTATTCATAAACAAGGTAAAATCCTTTTGCAGTTACACTATTGTACCATACATAAAATAACCACCGCTGATCCTCATCCCTTTAGTCAAGTTTATTTACAAAGGCCTATGTTCCGTTTAAAGATTATTAATCTTTCTTTCCATGAATATTGCATGCCAATTCAAATCAATAAATCAAAATACTCCCCGGTCAAACCTCGGAACAGAAACAAGATCTATTGTGGAGAAGTACAACAGAAATAGAAATGCATTTATTTATCATTACCTCTTCTCTTGATTTTCAGACTTTTGTTTTTCTTTTACATTTATTCTCTTCATATTACTCTTCCTACTGGCTATTAGAGGCTCTGAGGCTGTAAAATCGGGGGCTGCAAACAGACATAAATTTTGGACAGATTCACAACGAACATGTCATAAAAGAGCAATCAGATAAGCCTCTATGTGTGCCTGTGTGCGCATGTGTTATTTCAGAAATTTTTTGTTATTCTAGCTCCAAGACCAGAATGAAATCCCAAAATTTTGGAAATTTCATCCAAGATTAAAATTTTTTCTCCTGCTGCATAAGATAACCTAGGAAACCAAGTAACGAAACAAGTCATCATCAATAGCAACCAAGGCAATAAACCCCAAGGGATAGCTCAATTGGCAAGGGACTACGCCTTAGGAAGCAGAGGTCCTGAGTTCAACTCTGGCTAAACTTCTTGGGGCCACCCACACAACTACATAAGGTTTCGTGGTTCTCATGGGCCTTGGACATGGGTTGTGGGTCTTATATGGGCCCAAGGTTTGCCCAAAGGGTTTCCTCGTTATCAAAAAAAAAGAGGCATGATCAATGCAATAAACTTTGTCCTTCCACACAATCTATGCTACACTTAAAGCATATATTGTAGCAGGAAGCAAGAAGCAAGGCCCATAAGAAAAAACAAAAAAGACAATATAGATTTCATGGGGCCAACGGCCAACCCTATATAGCTAGGATTTGAGACTATTTTAAGTTGAGTAGAGTCGAGTCGGCTGTATGGAAAACCTATGGCTATTTTAAAGTTGGGGAAAAGAAAAGATATTCAAACTATTTAAAAAGTATTCACTTTGACTTGTGAGTTGAGATAAAACTTCATATTCTATTGCTATTATTTTTATTATTTTGTATGCATATTTGGGATTTAGGTTTCCCATAGAGTTGTGACAAGCTAATAGCTTCTTTTTTCCCTTTTATTGATAATTGACAAGCTAATAGCTTTGTTGGCATAATTTTAGGAAAATTAATAAACAATATACGCATTGCAGTTGGTAATTTAAAACCCTGCTGACAAAGAGAGAACATGCTGAATCCATTAGAACCTTTGCGCTAAATACGCATTGCAGTTGGAAATCTTTTTCATGTGTTTTTTTTTTTCCTGGATAAGAGAGATGTGATGCTATATTATTAATAAAATTCTAGTATTACTAAGTAGACAATAATAGGAATTGCATCAGTGAAATTCCAAAAGAACAGAATTTTCCTCATGTGGCTTAAATTTCTTTTCTTGTCACGAAAAAAATAATACTAACAATTATATTTTTCTAACATCTACATCAACTTAATCAATAAAACCACATTTATTGGGCCATCTAAGCAGTTTTATTCCGTTAGAGTGGAACCCTCTATATTGGACATTCCGGCAATAAGAATAACACTACAAACCTAAATTCTTAGCAAAAATCACAACAAACACCGGACTGACACTGCGACACTGAGGACAAATAGTCAATACAACCAGTGGGCATAACTACCGAGTATCGACACTTCCATCTACTTACCATCAAAGCTAACACAGCTTCTACTATACGTCATGGGTGCACATAACAAATTAACAACTAATATAATCACTCCAGTCGTTTCTCACTCAAAATTCATAAATTAAAAATAAAAATACAAAATTTGCCAAAGCCTCTGTTTGTTTCCACTGAAAATAAAAATATCTAAATAAAAGGGTTTCCGATAAAAATTTCAGGGAAAACCCTTCACCAAACAGAGTCGATAATTAGACTAAGAAAAAGGGCAAATAAAACCAAGAACTAACTTCAAGGGACAGAACCCATCAACAGAAACCCTAAAACTGTTCAAAACAGCCAAAATTTGCACAAACCCTAGCTATACCAAAAACAAACTTTCCACCAATTAACCCAAATTCTACCACACAACAAAGAACATTGATATAACAAAGCAAACCAAGTAGACATACAGCTATAAATATATCCATATATCGAGAGACAGAGAGACAGAGAGGTAGAGAGAGAAACCAGTTTCTTCCAAGCAGGAGGAGCTAGGAGCTCCACGGACACAACTTCATCCTGTGGTCCGCTCTGCGTTTCCTTGTCAACCGTACTCGCCATTTTTCACCTGCAAAATTCAAACACCAAAAAGTACACACAGCTCCAACAGATATAGAAGAAACAGCAAAAAAGCAGAAGCTCTCTCTCTCTCTAAAAACTCAACGCTCTTTCTCTCTCTAAAAATCCTGTACCTAGAATTTCTTCTTGTGGTAACAAAACAGACTCCCAAACCGTTGCGAAGTCAAGAGATGTGTTTCTCTCTCTAGAGAGGAGCTTAAACCGTCACAAAATTCTTAGTTTTCTCTTTTGGGGGAGTGCTAAAGGTATGTCGGAGGTGCAGAAGGTTTATGAACTATCTCTGCACGATTGGAACGCGTGTCTACTCGAGGGGGAGTGATTTGTCCGTTAAAGCTGGTTTTTGCCTCGTGATGTACAAACATTGTTCAAAATTCAGCGGAAGGTCGTCGGAGTGACACGTGTTAAGCGGTAATAGAGAGTTTACTCTCTCATCCAAATCGAGCTCATATCTAGGCCCGATCGTGATCGTGACTTGACACCACCAAGCAACTACATAGCGCGTGAAATACACGCTCGGTGAATTTTCTTCCTTTTTATTTTGGGTGACACGAATGGATGTAACCGCTAACCATTCGTGAGGCCATGGTAAATCCAAATACATGTAACTTCCAAAAAATCACAAATATTAATTAAAAGCGGGATTCTACTTAAAACTAAGATCTCAAGTTATTACTCTCTTAAAGCTTTTCAACTGAGCTACCCTTATGGGTAAGGAATTTTAAATTATTATCTTCTTTTTTTTTTTTAGTTTAGATCATCATACACTTAACTTTATTAGTTGTGATTGTATTTAATCTTAGTATTAACATGTGGCTTTAGGGAACATATTAAGAAAACCCTAAATTTTATATTATAACATGATATTTAATACACAAACACCAACACTGAGATGTACTAAAAAAAGTTTAAGTCTTTTAGTATATTTTTATCAATTAAATAATTTTTTATTCATTCCTTTTAATATCTAAAATAATATTTACAAGTCATTGAGATATACAAAACAGACTCATTAATAAAAACTTGGGTTAAGTCTGTAAATTTTATAGGATTAGGGCTCCCTCATCCTTTTAGCTATATAAGCTTTTTTATGTTATTTAATTATTTCAAAAATATAATTTGTCACATGTCATCAATCTTACGTTTACTGTATCATACAGTAATTACTAATTACACAAAATCTAAATCCATGCACAGAGCATATCGCATTGTTACAAACTTACATGTATAAAGTTTATCAAAAATATATCAAAATAACTCACATACTCTCTTTAAAATTAATGGAAAATTTTGTCCTAAGTTAAATAATGAAACATCCAATTACAGTGAACATGTTTGATAAAATCATGTCGTATTTTGTAATAAAAATTTACTCATAAAACCTATCTAAAATCCTATCCAAATATAAAAACATGAATTAAGATTAAAGAAAATATTTATTTTGATAAAAGAAGAGCTCGTCAATAGGCGGACCAGGTTGTCTCCCTCATAACTTCTCTCCCTTCACTTATGAAAAAAAAAATATATATTTTTTTTTAAAATCTCCTTTGAATTGCATATGAAGAGGTGGTGTATTGTACGCGCTATTTGTTGAGAGTGTGTGGGGTGACCCTTTTATACGGTTCCTCAAGCAAATGTAAAAATGGGGTAAAAGAAAGGCCACGTGCCCTCCCTCCGAGACATGAGACGTGAAAAAGTTTCGGATAACGTTTCTTAACTGAATCGAAATGTAGCGTTGAGGTCCGATTGTGACGGTCACACCATGTACAATTTTGCTTGCACCACAATGAAGCTGTTTGGGCTTAGCTATTGGACCCCGTATGACACTGGGCTGGTCCGAAGCCCAACTAGTTGTAAGTTTGTAACCATGTTGGGCCTGCATTAAGCTTTCCCGCCAACCTAAATCACAGTCGTGATGGTCCAACTATGACAACTGTGGTTAACATTTCTCTTGTAACCCATGTGTTGCACGGGTGAAGTTTGTAAAAATAAATATTATAAAAAATGAAAATTATATATATATATATATATATAGACATGGTTACAAACTTACAGCTAGTTGGGCTTTGGACTAGCCTAGTGTCATACGGGGTCCCATAGCTAAGCCCAAACAGCATATATATATATATATATATATATAGCACTGATCAGATCAGTACGTGTTGAGATAAGTTATATCAGTATCATGCATTAGGGGTTGTACCCCTTACCTTAACCCATTAATGCAAGATATACAACCCCAATGCAGGTGTTGATATAATTTATATCAGCATATGCTTACCCGATCATCATCTTATATATATATAATACACACTCGCAATGATAGCTTAAATGGCAAAGAATCACGGCTCAAGAATCAAGTCTCGAGTTCGTTTCTTCACTCCCTCATTATCGAATGCATAGACTTGTGGATGGTTTGTACATCATGAGGGATTAGTTTGTGTCTAACGGTTTGAGATACCCCTTATTTGGTAAAAATGTATTTGCACAATTTTTTAAGCATTTTTATAATTTTGTAAGTAATTTGTACCATTTTTTGTGCATTTTCACTGTTTCCATATAATGATTCTCTTTTTAATTGCAGCTCAAGGGCACATGTTAAAGATATTATCAATCAACTTGTTACAAATTAATTGTATACATGTTTTAAAATGACTACCAATTTCCTTTGTTTGCTATTAAGTTGGGAAGTGAGAGAAGGAGAAAGAAAAGTTTAGAAAGAAAGAGAATGGGTGGAGCAAAGAGGGAAGGAGAAGAGGATAAGAGAACATATAGATCTCTTCAATTTTTGGTAATAAACCATCTGAAGAATTTTATTTTTTTTATTTTTTATTTTTTTGTCAAAGATAGATCTGGAGAATTTGAAGATTTCGACATGTCGTTTTTTTTAAAATAATTTTTCCCTCTATCTATCTATCTTTTTTATTATGACTATTTATAATTTTATACGTTCAATTTTTAAGAGAGAAGATGAATAGGTATAAAGAAAATGAATAAATATGGTAGTTTACAAAGTTTGGGATGAAAATTATATAGTGTGGGTTTTTCAATTCTCTCACATGAAAACAAAGAGATATGTAGTGAATACCAAACGACAATTTACTTGCATGAAAAAGAGCAGTGAACACCAAAAAAAAGTTTGAAGAATTACTTTTTGATGACCACTTCTTAACTTAATACTAGACAAAGTAAAGTGGTGGTCATTTTGAAAAACGTATACAGTCAATTTGTAGCAAATTGACAGAAAATGACTTTTGTTTAATATTAAAATGGAAAGTGGTCACTAAAAAAGCAATTTCCTCAAAAGTCACTAAAAGTAACTTTTTGGAAAAATTACGTTTTAGTGATCAACTTTCAATGTAATACGAAAAAAATAAATAAATAAAAATTAGTAGTCATTTCACGCATGTATATAGTTAAGTTGTAGCAAGTTGACAGCTTACATCCTTTATTGGTATTAAGTTATAAAAGGATCACCAAAAGGTAATTTTTTTGAAAAAAGTTCACTGATGAGCATGTGATTTAAAAAATAAATAAATAAATAGAAGACGATGCGTGGCACAGCTACAGGAGGACCAATCCTCTGATATATATATGTAAAATAGATTATTGATTTACTTGTTAATCTTTTTTTACACATTTAATAATTTCTCGTTTTTTAAATTTTAAAAGATAGGATTAAGTCATTTTTAAATTTGAAGGGTTGGCATTGTGGTTGTGTGTGATGATGATAATTGAAATTCTCCGACTTTGGTCTCCCACCCTATTTATAAATGGGTTGATCTAAAGTTTTTGGCTCAATCCTAACCACCACATTTTCAATTATATTAGGGCATTGCCATACCCTCTCCCCACCGTTCATATGGGTTGGGAATCAACATTTTCCTTTATCTAATCTAGTGTACCAATATTTTTATTTTTATTTTTTTGATTGAAAGCGATCATACTATTAAGAAAAGCATTGAGACAATTTAGACAAGTACCGATCCTTAACAACGCAAGGAACTTCCTCCATCCACGTTCTTGGTAATTGGCAGGCTTTGAAAGAAAGTGAGCCACCTTGGGCCCTTGTCTTTAGATATGACAGAACATAATATTGCCTAAGTGCTCAATCATTGCATCCTAGATATCATTAAGGATTAAGCCCAGAGACATCAAGTTACAATCCTGTAAATTAATTGCATTGATAATCTCTAAGTTATATATCTAGCTCCCTAGCTCTATAATTACTAAGTTGAGCTCCAATTCTCACACAAATTGTACTACAAAGCGAACTCCCATTGCCTCCACTACTTTAGTTGGAAAATCACCATGTATATGTTTATATGTCGTATGTGGCAATTATTTGCCCACACCGCTGTCCCTCACTATCACTCCAATCCCCACGCTCTTGGATTCCTCAAATATGGGGCCATCAACATGAGCCTTAAAACACCCAATGGGTGGTGGACGCCACCTGATTGAAATAGATTCTTTCCTATTCTTATGATCTTGGGTAGCATTTGTATAATCAATGAGTAGATATCCATTGATAGTCATCTCAGGTTCAAATTTATAAAAAAACATTAATATCCATTTGTTGATATTAAAGAATGTTAGGTATTTTCTATTGATTGTCAAGGAAAAAGAAAGTGAATTTGAGTAAAAGTAGGATTATCCTTCTTTTTTTCTTTTTATTTTTTTAATACAATTTTTGGCAATTCATATTATTCTATCATTTATTGCTACTTTGGGTTAGGTTACCTTGATTGTAGCCTGGTTGAAAGCAAATTATGGATTAACAAAATTTTTGAGATTTATTAATAAGACCGTTTTTTTTTCTATGAATTGTTTTTCTTCTTTTGTTTGAATATTCAATGATCTAAACTCACACATGAAATAACAGTTTGCAAGTGGAATGCCAATCAACAGGGCAATTAAACACGGCATGTGTGTGATACACATCAATCACAGTGTAGTGGTCTTAATATAGCGACCATGATTATTAATGCATCTCCTTCGTTTGAAATATTTTTGCAAATTTATTTATTTTTTTAATTCATAAATAATTGTGTGATAGAAGATAGAAGATGATAGCTATAAACCATGACTATCATTGATGATAGTGATCTAACCTTTAGGTAAAGCAACTATTCTCCTTTATGTAAAAATCATAGAAAACCCATAATTGAGCGATGACCTTGACCTAAAAGCAAAATATCCTCTAGTATATGTAAACTTTATATGCACCAAGTGTGGAAGTCAAGCACTGTGCATATTATAAATTTAACTATTTTAAATACAAATCTCTAATCCAATCTAAGGCGCTTTTGGTTGTACCTAATCTCTATTCATTTTTATAATACCAACTACCATTACATCCGCTCCAAAACTTTGCTGCAAAAACGGTTACCAAAGCATTATTGTTAAGAAAAAGTAAATGATTTGCCCATTAATCTTAGTATAAAAGCACTCCCACTAATTTTTTATTTTTATTGACTCAAATGGGCAAAAAATACAAAATCTTGGGGTTACCATACCTCTAGTGCATCCCATAGCAAAAACGGTAAAACATCACGAGAGGGAGGGGGATGACAATTAAGGAGTGAGGGGGATTTCAGATTGTAAAAGGTGTATTGCAATTTTAGCATCGAGTTGCAATTCAATTTGGCCATCGCCAAAGATTCCATGATAAACTTAGACCATCCAATATTTCCCATATGCAAAAGAAAAATTGTGGCCACCGTGGAATGGACAACATGTGTTCAACCCTACCCAATGACCAAAAAAGTAGGGTTTTATTTTTTTATTCTTTTTTTTTTTGGGGGGGAGGGGGGTTGTTTGGAAATCTAGTACACCAAAGCGTGTGCAGTTAGGTGATTTCACTCATTTCTCCTTTTATTTTGTCAACAAATTATCAAACCTTTGGCGCGATTAATCTTTGAAAACATATGTAGAGTCATTACCCACTCTACATAATTAATGCTTAAAAAAATCCAGTTGATAACCACCCCAAGAAAGAGTGAAAAGCTAAATTCAGAATCTAAGATCATGTTTGTTTGGTTGAAATAGAATTGATAAAATGAAAACACATTCCAAACAATGTGTTTGAATGAAATAATTTAAATAAAAATTAAATCAAACAATGTGTTTAAACAATCACTTTAAATATCTTTTCACTTTAAACTATATCAAATATAAAATCAAATTTCATTCTCCTTTCACTCCATTCTGTCTGAATAAATATGACCTAAAATTTTTCATTTATTAAAAGGCAACCACCTAGGTTATAACAACCACTTCTGACCGCCCAATTGATTCAAGCAAGTTTTGCCATTATTTTCAAAGTCACGTTTTCAGAGTCACGTGGCTGCAGCAGGTATTCGCATTTATGAGTTGGTGAGTCTTCTTCTAATTAATACTTTAATCCTCTGTCGTTTTAAGATTAACATGCATTAAATAACTGAGAACGGATAGTGACCCCCCCCCCACCCTTTTTTTTTTTTTTTTTCCTAAATCTTTAAATATAAATTACATTCTCCTTTCCTAAGGTTTGACATAATACAAGAACCTCCTCTCTATTTTTTTGAAATTACATTTTTCACCTAAACTTTTCGCCAATGGTTGCGGAGACCTCCCCTTTAATTGTTAGCTGGCCGTTAATGGGATGGACGAGAATGATTGATGCATTGTATCTTAAATTTTATCAAAATACATGTTTTACATGTTAAAACCAATACTGACTAGATTGGACGGTTCGTGGGTGGTGTTAAATTTTTCCAATCCTGTGTCCTGATGGAAGGCCTTAGGGGATTTGCCTCGAATTTAAAATAAAATAAAAAATTAAATAGTGTTTATTAGGTAATAGCCATTATAACTTAATTTGGTGAAAGCACTGAGCATGAAATGAAAAAATTCAATTAGAGGCTGTATGGTCGTTAATAAAAACTAAAAAATTATAGTGTACTTTATATGATATTGAAGGTACAAATCTATCATCTTGAATGAGATATTTCAAAAGAATGATGGACATCATTCTCCCCGTCAATCTAGCTCTTGAATTTTACATAGTTTATATAATATGATTTCATTCGAGATGATAAATTTGTGCCCTCAATCAATGATAGATGGATATACTATGATGCCATTGTGGGCATGTGCAACCACTCAATATTTATTTATTTATTTTTTTTTTGGTGAGATGGGTAATTTTTAATAAATTTACTAAAATGCTCCATGCAACCCCACTTATCAATGGATGAGTGATGCTTAGTTACTATGCTCATAAAAAAAATGTTTGATACTTTTGATAATGAAACAATCATATACCACTACCAAGGCATGCATGAGACCTCATCAGAAACGATTGTAAAAATCTACAACAATTAAACATTTTTGTTTTTTGTGTCAAAAAATAATGTGAAACATATATGTAAAGACCAGACGTAAATATATACATTTTGTAAACAATATGATTAATATTTTGAAATTATTACTTTCTTGAATTGTGGAAGTAAATGTAATAAAAATCCGCTTGTATGGATTCTATAAAGTTAAAGTTTAGTTAGTCAATAAACTATGTAGATTATAAAAATTCATGCTGATGTCTTTGTGATATATTGTGAATGATATTAGATTTAGTCATTGACTATATTGTGATGATATTAGATTTAGGGTTATGGGCTTTAATAGTGTTAGTCAATACCTGAAATAGGATACTTTTGGGGTATCTCATACGTAAAGTATCCTTGTTAGATGATTTTGTGTTCTGGTTTCTCTCCCCTTCTTCTCTCTTAAACACACTCCAATAAGCTTTTGAGTTAGATTATTGGGTTGTGTTTGCTGAGATGTTGGATTGTGTTCCAAAAGGAAAATACTTGCCTCCACCCTTGGATGGAGGAGCTCCTTCCCTTTGCCCACTCATATTTCACCATTTGTCCAAATAAAGAAAGAGAATTGATTGTGTACATGTATTCATATGTTTACATAATTGGAAACACATTTTCATAAATCCATATTTGAGTGTTATATATTTATATTAATATGAATGTGTATCCACGTATCCATATTAACTTATTTGTTTGTTAGTGTTTTTAAATTTATATTTTTATAAAATATTTATGACTCGTGACAGAAAATGAATAGAAATGGGGAGGAACTCCTCCCCCCTAAGGTGGAGGCAAGTAGTGTCCTTCCTCTTATCCTATTTTAGTTTTTTGGCCTCTAAGCTTGTATTGTTGTTCTTGTTCTTTTCTTTTTTTCTTTTGTTATATATTCTCACTCACTTATCAAAAAAAAGAAAAGAAAAAAGAAAAAAAAATATTGAGAAAAATTAATTCATGGGCCACCTACCTTCAATAAAATATGTAAAACATAAAATAATCGTTTTATTCTCAATTGGACGACCAAATGCCCTTAGTATTTTCTCAACTCGTGCTTGACAATCTTTGGATGGTTTAAGGAGGCAATGTTAGGGTCATGACAAAGGATGTGGTGACGGCAGCGGCATGACGATGGTCGTGACAAGGCAGTGACCCAGACTACAATTATGGCCACAAAGGCTTTGCCAAAAGTCCAAAACTCTGATATTTAGTTCAGTTACATAGACACATTTATGTATATCGCTTGGGTGGGATAGTGAACAGAAAAGTAGAATATATATATATATATATATATATATATATAGAGAGAGAGAGAGAGAGAGAGAGAGTCCTTTTTTAATAAGGTTAACTCGACATAATTTTGCGTTAAGTCATCCTCTAAAACTTTATTAGTGACTTGAATTTTGTAAAGTCAATCATTGAATTATATTTGTATCATATGAAAGTCATGCATGCTAAAAATCAAATTGATTTGAAATAAAGAGTTACTTCATATATAAATGTCTAGAATGAGCAATTCTTAATGACTAAAAAATATAAATTTTGAAATAAATAGTTTTTTTTTTTGTTTTTGCCAAGTAACAAGGTGTCCAAACTGTTTAAATCCGACTAATCACCGTTCTCCACGTGGGGCCACCGCCCCATGAGGTCACTTAACGTCCAAGCTAATAGCCTTAAATGGTGGCTGGTTAAGAAAAATTGACTAGTTTTGAATCCGAAATGTTTGAGCTTACAGTTTACCTTTTTGCCGCCAAACTAACTCTCATTGATTGAATTAAATAGTAATTAGTTTCAAATCAATTTGATTTTTGGTATACATTACTTAAATGATAAAACTACTTAATAAAGTTTTATTCATGATCCATTCACGATTAGAGTCATTCATGACTTATATACATAGACATATGTGTGTGTATATATATATATATTTGTAATTATGCCGTACTTGTTTTAACCAAATTACTCTTGTTTGTCAAAAAGAACAAAATTACTCCGTATGCGTATGTATGTATGTATATATATATATATATATGTTCGTTGGGACAAATTGCCTCTTAAATGAAGCTATACTGTTGCTTGGCTGTGCAAAATTGACCTCCTGGTATTGACACGCATCGTGACGCGGTAACAGTGGCATTCCTCAACAACCCATCAATTAATTAATTTAAATAACCTCAGCTAACTTCTGTACCTGAATCCAAATGGAAAGCGACAAAGGGAGGAAATTTTTTTGTTTTTTTTTTATTAAAAGAGTTTATAAAGTTGTTTTAGTGTCCCTATATTTTACTGTATTTCCATATTTTCCCCAAAGATTATGTTCTTATATTTTTACCACTGTTTTATATAAATTTGCTTATTTACCTCCAACTATCTTTTTTTCTTTATTTCTTCCTCTTTTTTTTTTTCTTTCTTGTCAATGTGTAGAATTAAACCCATATTGTCCACTCTAGCATCCAAGTGCGATATCTTCAACTATCTCAAATATTAGAAATATTTTGGCTGAGTATTGTTTGTCTAACATACATTCATTAGTATGTATGCTATTTTTTTTTGCCATATTTGTATACTTTGGTTAATAAATTACACTGGGCGGATGCATGTCTAATGTGTGTGTGTGGTACTCCTGCAATAAAAATGGGGGGCTCTAAGCAGGAGACATTTTACAACATAACTATTACAAGTTCACAATAGTATAGTAAATTCAAAATTATGAGATTATTTTGGATATATTAGTGAGAACCCAAATTAAAATAATTGTTGAAATAAAACTGATCTAATATAATTTTGGACAATTTTATTATAGAGCAAGGGAAATTAAAACAAGATCAATGAATAGATATAGATATTGATAAGTAATGGTAACTAAAGGTAGTATATGGGTTGTCACGACTTGGGAGTGAATGACAAAATATTGGAAGGAAAATAAAAACATTATTATTAAATCCTAATTTGGATTGTGTGGCCTGTTGTTATAAAAGTTTACAGTATAAAGTCATTTTGGCTTCAACAAACGGAACAACATAGCTAAAAATATTGTATAAATGGATAATAAATGTAAAGAATATATATACAACCAATTAGATAATACGGACTATTCAATTAAAATTTTCTAATTCAATTAACTTTTAATAATTGTACATATAACGAAAACAGTATATGTGAATTGTATTGTATGCGTATTCTCATTCAATTATATATATTTAAAACAGACGCAAATTACTGAAAAAAAAAAAAAAAAGGGTACTCAGGCCAGGGGGTTTAGCAAGATGTCTTGAATTTGAAGCCATTAAAGATAATTTAGTGGTAAGAAATTATGAGATAAAGGGTAAAATTAGGATAAATTTGGAAGTTCGAACCTATACCCAAAAAAACAAAAAGGAAAAAGGAAATGTCTTGAATTTGAACATATGTTCCCTTGAAAATAAAAAATAAAAAAACGTATAAAAACGGTAAAACATACGGATTCTAATGCAAAACCCCTCCCAGAAAATACAGCTGAGATCCAGTGAAAGTATTTGTGGAGTTTAATAAAGATTTGTCCAACAGTATATATAAGACCAATCTTGCCCAACCTACCGCCACTCTCCCACTTTCTCTCTCCCTGTCTCTAGCTTTTCCCCAGAGAGACAACGGAAAGAAATTCAACCGAACACATCTCTGAAACCCAACTTGTTTCTGCAACGGAATCAAGAAACAAGGTCAGTCTTGTCTCTGTAATCTGTTCTTCGCTCATCTTCGTTTGCCTTCCATCACTGCATAGGACTACCCCTTCTGTGTTTAATCCAACTGTTAAAACTTTTTTCCACACTGATTAACATAGAGAACCCATCAAATACCTCCAAGGATTCTCATATTTTCTGGTTTAATTATAGTAGTTTCTTTTATGTTTGGAATGCTCTTTTGCTTTGAAAACAGAAGGTAGACTTACAGAGTTTGGATTTTCTATATTCTCTCTGAATTTACTCCCACACTTCATAGGAATTTAGGATACTTCTGAGTTCCCAGATGTAGAATTTGAATTAAATTAGTTTGTTGCTATACAATATATATATATGATCTGTTTGTTCAGATTTATAATTCTTGTCCAGCTTTTTGAATGTAAAGATATCTTCTTGCAACTGGGTACCCATTTTTTTTTACCTCTTTTATGACAATTTTTGGGGAAATTAAGCTAAGCCTAAGAAAATATTTTGTGGGTATCGATCTTTTCAACCTCTTAAGCCGATTCATTCAGGTTCATCTCGCCGAATACAGGAAAATTTTTGTGGCTATCATTTTTCCCCCCAAGTTTTGAAACTAGTTTTTGGACTAAGTTAGCACAATTCAGTAAATGGGTCCACCTGTGGAAACTCTGAGTTTGTTCCATCTTGTTAGAGCCTCGTGTTTTTGTCTGTTCCTTGTGTTTGGAACCTGTATGGCCAACACCCCATACATTGGCCAGATTTATCCTGGGTTCCAAGCGTCTCAAATGGATTGGAACGACAATAATGGAATATTTCTGCTATCCAACAACTCGATATTCGCTTTGGGGTTCTTCCCTACTCTGAATGACACATTGTTTGTACTAGTTATCAAACACATGGTTAGTTCTAGAGATGTTTGGACTGCTAATAGAGGTGTTTTGGTCGGAAATTCAGATAAATTCATGTTTGAAAAAAATGGGAATGTTTCCTTGGAAGTGAAAGGTGGTGTAGCTTGGTCTACAAAAACTGCAGGAGAAAGAGTTACATCCATGGAATTGCAGGATAGAGGAAACTTGGTGTTGTTCGGAGACAATAGAAGAATTCTTTGGCAGAGTTTTGAGCATCCCACCGATACCCTTTTGCCTGGTCAGGTGTTCACTGAAGGGATGAAACTTAGAAGTTTCCCCCGCAATAATGACTTGTTTCATTTTCTTGAACTCAAGTCGGGCGATTTGATTTTGTATGTCGGATTTCAAACTCATCAAGTCTATTGGTCCATGGCAAATGAAAGCCAGAAAACAATTAACAAGGTTGGTGGCAAGGTCTACTCTGCGTCTCTGATATCCAATTCGTGGAATTTCTATGATCAAAATGGGGCCTTAGTCTGGAAGTTCAACTTCACAGAAAATTCTGATCAAAATGCCACATGGTCTGCCGTTTTAGGCTATGATGGGTCAATATCGTTCTATAATCTCCAAGAGGGAAAGTCAGTTATTGCTGAGCCAACTAAGATACCACAAAAACCCTGCAGCCTTCCTGAATCTTGTGACCCATATAATGTCTGTACTTTTGACAATCGATGCCAATGCCCTACGACTCTCAGTTCTTTTTCTAATTGCAGACCTCAAGCTATTTCAACTTGTAATAACTCAAAGGCTTCTGTAGAGTTTGCTTTCATTGGTGAGAAACTTAATTATTTCACGCTTGGGTTTGTTAGACCCTTTCTGAAGTCTAATCTTAGTGGTTGCCAAGAAGCTTGCCGCCACAACTGCTCATGCCTTGTGCTGTTCTTTGAAAACAGTTCAGGGAGTTGCTTTCTGTTTGACCAGATAGGAAGTTTGCAACGCTCTGATTGGAATTCTTCTGGTTTTATTTCATATGTTAAGGTCTCAAGTAATGGAGATGTGCTAAATCCTGGAGAAGGGCGCAGAGATGGCAGAAAGTACATCCCTATTGTCGTGGTCATAGCTGCTGCAACAGTGGTGGTTCTATTTGGTCTAATTTATCTGGGAGTCTGGTACCACCAAAGAAGGAAGAGATTGTTGGAATCTTTTCAAGATGGCTCAGAAGAGGATAATTTCTTGGAGAGCCTTTCAGGGATGCCCGTTCGCTTCAGTTATAATGATCTTCATAATGCTACTAGTAACTTCTCTGTGAAGCTTGGCCAAGGAGGTTTTGGCTCGGTCTACCAAGGTGTGCTCCCAGATGGAACCCGAGTGGCCGTGAAAAAATTGGAGGGCATTGGGCAGGGCAAGAAAGAGTTCAGAGCAGAAGTTAGCATCATTGGAAGTATCCACCATGTTCATCTGGTAAAGCTCAAAGGCTTCTGTGCAGAAGGGGCTCATCGGCTTCTTGTTTATGAGTACATGGGGAAAGGGTCTTTAGATAAATGGATATTCAATAGCACCGAAAAGAGTCTCATATTGGATTGGGAAACGAGACTCAATATTGCATTCGGGTATGGCAAAAGGGTTGGCTTATCTCCACGAGGAGTGTGATGTGAAGATTATCCACTGTGACATCAAACCAGAGAATGTCCTTCTTGATGATGATTACCTTGCGAAAGTTTCGGATTTTGGTTTGGCTAAGCTAATGAACCGGGAACAGAGCCATGTATTCACAACACTAAGGGGTACAAGGGGGTACCTTGCACCAGAGTGGATCACAAACCACGCCATATCAGAGAAGAGTGATGTGTACAGCTTTGGCGTGGTCTTGCTCGAGCTTATGGCGGGAAGGAAGAATTACGAGCAGGAGCAGAGTTCGGAGAAAGCTCATCTTCCATCTTATGCCTTCAAGATGGTGGAAGAAGGACAAATGACAGCATTCCTTGATTCAAAGCTAAAGATTGATGAAGATGACGAAAGGGTTATTACTGCAATCAAAGTTGCTCTGTGGTGTATACAAGACGAGATGTACTTAAGACCGCCAATGACAAAAGTAGTCCAAATGCTCGAAGGTCTCTGTGATGTACCTCTTCCCCCAACCTCCTCTCAATTGAGTTCCCGTCTTTACTCCAGTACCTCTAAATGGAGCAGCGAAGAGGGTGACTTTGTCAGCACCAATTGATTCCAACAGTGAGGTACTCTTGTCAGCTGTTCGGCTATCAGGGCCAAGATGATAGAGCAATTTTTGAAGATGGAGATGTTTTGAGGGGGTCTGAAAGAGTTCATGTATTTTTCTGTTTCATTGTGCTTTTTTTTTTATTTTCCCTCTTAAATTTTGGATTACATTAATAAGGTAGGATTTGAATTCACTGGCCACAAGCTTTAGGCCAAGACAATTCTAGTATTGTGCTTTTTGTGTAATTTTGTTTTCTTCTTTTTGGGACATGGATTCATTTCGCTTAAAGTAACTATCAATAGAAATACCAGCATGACTTAGCAGACAATGATGTTTACCGACTATATTTTCTTTTTATCGAATCAATCCAAACGTAAAAGTTCATTTAAAAATTTGGATTTTCTCTATAGTGATATAGTACTTTCTGTATTCTAACCGCTATACTTTGTACGAATAAGTCGGCCGACCAGACGTAAGTCTTCTTTCTTTTCTTTTTTTATTTAATATAATGTTTAGAGTTGTTCGGACCAAAAGACGAACAACTCTTGTTTTTAAAAAATAAAAATAAAAATAAAAATACATCAATGCCAGACAAATGGAACTCCACTAGGTTGCAGTTTGGATATATGGATTTGGAATCCAAATCATATTTAAAATTTCAAGGATTTAAAACTTCACCGTTGGCACAATATTTTGATGTTTGAATTTTTAAATTTAGTTTTGGGTTAGGCTATTGCCACCGTATAAAATATTCTAAGAGCATCGTCTTCATCAACAACTCATCGGACGGTGACACTAACACCGTTGCCTCACCGGAAACCGACGCCGAATGAACAATTTTAAATTGAGATTTGTATAGTGAAGTTGTTTGGTGTTTTAAAACGAAACAATACAAGTTTGTTCGGATTTTTATAAGTAAACAATATTCATTTGTTCGAAGTTACATAACTGAACAATCCTAAAACGTTTTTCTTTTTTTTAAGGCGTTCGGAATTTTAAAATAGAACAAAAGAATTTTGTTTGGACTTAGAAATTGGAACGCGTTAAAAGTGTTTGGTATTACAAAAATGAACATTTTAGACATGTTTGGAGTTAAAAAAACCGAACAAAGTGAAATTCAGCATACGAAAAAATAAAATTAAACTCGACAAAAAATGTATAAACACTTATCTCTTGGCTTCTAATACCATCTCGAATAATTATTTTCTCGTCCATTATTCAACGTAACATGAGAAACACTAATTTTTTTTATGTAGATATAGATTTGGTGTTAAGGTTGTTAGGGTTTATGAGAACATGAAATCTACAAATAGCGTAATGTTTTTGGAATTGGGGGTGGAGTGGGATGGGGATAAAATTTTTTTTAAAGTAAATATGTCCTTATTGGTAAATTTACATTTAGATATAAAGAATTTAACAAATTATTTTAATTAATGGGGGACTTAAAAGTATTTTAACTTGACCCTTTAGTTTTTTATGATATCATCACCTATTAAAGAGAGTGGGAAACGAGAAGCCCATGAAAAACACATTAATCTTTTCTTTTTCTTTTTTTTTCCTTTTAATCTATAGTTTTACACTATTATAACATGGGTAAAATACATCTACACACCTGTGTTTACTGATTATTACACTGACACCCCTATCTTTTCTGAAAATACACTGTCCTCTTTTACTTTGGAAAATTATTTACACTTTCCCCCATCCATCAACTAGCGGTTGGGAGGCATTAACGGTTGTTGCTGACATCATGTAAAAGTAGGCTGAAAATACCCATTTTACCCTTATTGAAGCCAAAACGCAGCGTTTGGCGTGGAGAGGAGAGTAACTGCTGCTGCTTCACCTAATTTTGGGTTTATCACCCAAATCTGGGTTTCGGCCAAAACCCAAAATTGGGTTTCGAAAAAATCAAGTCCCAACTCTCTCTCTCCTCTCGCCTCTACTCCTCTCCATCCCCTTCACCCTCTCGTCGGAGAAATCACAATATCCCCATAGCTGCCGGCATCAACCCGTCAGAGATCCTACATCCATTTTTTCCGTTCCCCCATCCCAAGCCCCCACCAGAAAATCCTATCCCACCCTCCCTCTGCACCCATGATGTCCCCATGGCTGCCGGCCTCAACCCATCAGAGATCCCTATATCCATTTCTTCATGCTATTTTTTTTATTTTTTGCTTTGTTGAATCTGCTCCTCTTTGTTGAATCTGCTCTTTATGTTGGTGATTGATGGGGATTATTGGGATGGCCACAATTGAAGTTGGGGTTTGTTTCAAAAAAAAAAAAAAAAAAAACAATAGAAGGTGGGGTTTTTGCCATGGGTGTTGCTACCTCCGCCGGTTGTTGATGGAACACGTCGCCGGCGTTGGTTTGGGTGAGGCAGATCCGGTGAAGCGAGAACCAGTTCCCTGCTGCTGGTGCCTCGCCATCATCCATTGCCGCCGGTGCCTCGCCATTAATGGCGCTAAGGGAATCAAACTTGGCTACTGCTTCTTCTATTCTTCTTCTTCGTGCCTTTTTTTTTCTTTTACTTAATTGAATCTGCTCCTCTTTGTTCAATTTGCTCCTTGTGTTGGTGATTGATGGGGTTTATTGGGATGGCCACAATTGAAGTTGGGGTTTGTTCGAAAAAAAAAAAGAAAAAAACAATTGAAGTTGGGGTTTTTGCCATGGGTGTTGCTGCCCCCGCCGGTTAATGTTGATCGAAGACGTCGCCGACATTGGTTTTGGGTGAGGCAGATCCCACGTAGCGCGAGCCAGAGGCATCCCCTTCATGCCTGCGGTTTAATTGGCGATGACGAAAGCAGGGAAATGCAAAACGACGCTGTTTTAAAGGAAGGGCAATTCAATCATTTCATACTTTCGTTAACTCCATCAATTTAGCTGTTTGATAAAGGAGATCAGTATAATTTCAAAAAATATAAGAATATCAGTGTATATAATGGGTGTAGATGTATTTTACCCTATATATGCTTATGTGTTTCCAAAGGTGACAACTGACAAGTCATATATATATATATATATATTAAATATTTATATATATTAAATATTAAATGGTTGACAACATGCGTGGCTAAAATTGCCATGGGGGGCGGCGGCCGCGTTGGACGGGAAAAGACCGAAGTCTTTGTGAGTTAAAAATAAATAAATAAATAAATAAAAGGTCTTCATAAGTCAAAAAAACATAGAGAAAGATTAGACTTCCTTGCCAACATGGCAACATTCAGCCAACCAACCGAGTGAAGCACCACCATAACAAATCTCCCCTAAAATTTTGCCCATTGGTACCCTTCCTCCAAATAATTAAGGAGGATTCAAACTTCTCTACAAGGTGCTGTCCCTAGAGCCGCCAACTTTGTTGCTTATGAGCTTGCTTAGTGAGCTGTCCGTTTTAACAAATATGGTCCAATACCAATCTCTAACCTTCATCCCTGGGTTACCCATAAAGACGGGGAGATTGGAGACGGCCCATCTTTTGGTTCTTAATATATTTTCATATGCCCATTAAAAAAAAAGAGGTACTGCAGAAATTATAGAACTAATGATGATACCCCATGGTGGAGGTGGTTGACAATTCCAACCATGCTAATTTTGAGAAAAATTGCATGAGGTACGACATTAATGCATGATACTAATGTAAGTTATATAAACACATTCTTATAGGATTGGAATTGGTAATGTCATAGATATTTATATATATGGAGAGGGATCCATTTACACTTGGTATAAAGCTTTTTACTCTTACACCCCTCAAAATCTTTTTGTAAGAATAATATTTCAACGGTTAGATTAGTGAAATATTATTCTTATAAAAAAATAGGGTAAAATGCAAAAAACTCCCCCTCTATTGTTACCCATTTGGCAAGATACCCCCTCTAAAAAAAAAACCCAACAAAAACCCCCCCATATTGTGTAGGGTTGAAAAATACTCCCCTCCATCCACATTCCGTCAATTAGTTTAACAGCAAAAGATCACGTGTGTGGCACGTGATCAGATTAAATCACTTTTATGACTATAATACCATTCGGCACATAAAACGGTGTCGTTTGGTACTCTCATCCCTGTCAAGCATCGCCGGAAAACTCTTGCCTGTTAAGCACTTACCAGACCCCCTTCACCTTTCCTTTCTCCCTCCATCAGCACCGATTGATCACTAAGACGAAGACGACAACGGCGAGAATGGATGAGTTCTATGAACACCTGTTCACCAGCGATGAGAATGGAGAGGGTGGGGTTTTTCAGATCTAAAAGGATGGGCTTTGCAGTGTCGTCGACGATGAAATTTGTGCTTTCGCAAGGAAGAGGAGTCGACGATGAGACTCGTGTTGCGATGGGGAGGGTCACATCAGTTCGTCATCTTCACGAGTTCAAAACCATTTTTTCTCCCCGTGTTTGTCCACCCTCACCCATTCTCACTTCACAGTGCACACCCACGGTCCACACAAGTCTACCCTTGCCCATTGCTGTTGTCATCCAAGGCAAAATCGTCGTCGTTTAACGCCGTCGATCGTTGTCAGCCAACGCCGGTCGTGGTCCATCGTCGCCAAAATGGAAACCCAAACCCACGGCTATGGAAACCCAGACCCACGACGAACCCACTGCAAAATGGAAACCTTAAACCCTTTCTGATGAGGGTTCGGGTGCAGGGATGGTAATTCCTGGGGGATTTGTGGGTAAAAATTTAAAGGGATCTCTAGCAGCGAGAGATTTGGTGGTTGATTTGGTTGTAGATTTTCTGGACGTGGCTCTAGTGGCGTGTTTGGCCGGAGCACCGGCGGCTTTCCTTAGTGGCATCGATTTTTTTTTTCTCACTGCAAACCTGAAAACGATACCGTTTCTTATATAATTATTAAAAACCATTTATAAATGTTAAATATTAATATTTTATTATTTTTCCGTACAAGGGTACAATGGACTTTTAACAGCGCCGTTAACGGTGTACCCCCTAGCAGGCTAGTACAATATAGGGGGTTTTTTGATGAGTGTTTTTTTTAGATGGGGGTATCCTGCAAAATGGGTAACAATAGGGGGGGTTTTTTGCATTTTACCCAAAAAAAATATTAAAGGGTGTAAGAGTAAAAAGCTTTACATCGGGTGTAAACGGATCTTTCCCCTATATATATAAAATGGTGATTAGGTAAGCAAATGCTGATATCAACACACGCATTATATGTTGTATTTTGTGCATTAGTAGATTAAAGGTATACTAGGCCAATGCAAGAGGTAAACCTACTTTAATATGATTTGAAACTAAAACATCCCTTTAAATGAAGGAAACGTGCCATTAGACCTAAAATTATTATTGTCACGTAACTAAAAGAATTATACGGAGAATATTTTAGGGTCAATCCATAACACTTGCATGTGGAACCTCGTTTTTCACATGTGTATTATGAGGTTGAAAATGGTTGATCATTATAAAGAACGTTGGTGGGTCTTTTGAACCATGTAGCTTGAATTGTGTAATCATTGACCAAAGAAATAAAGAAAGCAAGCATTTTGAGTAGGTAGTAACCAATTCCCCTTGGGCCCGTGGCATGTCTCAATCCAAAAAGGGCTAAGGTTTTGTTCAGTGTTTGGTTTCAACTCAAAAAGGGTCAGGGCCGGCCTAAGGTCAGGCCACTCATGGAGCCGCCTAAGGGCTTAAAATTTTGACAAAAAACTAAGGGTACCAACTTAGTTGTTACCTTTGTAATAAGTCCCCACCGAAAAAAAAAAAAAAAAATTTAATAACGAGATGAGAAAAAACCATAATCCAATTTTAAGGGCCCCAAATAGTTCCAAAGTTTCTAACCCAAATCCATGTACAATAACCCAAATGACCAAATAATCTACTCAACTCAAGCGCCCCTCCCCCTCCCCCCCAAAAAAAGACATTTAACCCTAAATCAGATCAAATCTAACGCCTCTGTCAGTTTGCCTTGAGCTTCCAACCTCCTCCTCTCTTGCTCTTCTAGTGCTCTCAACCTCTCACAGTCTCCATCCTAATCAGATCAAATAAGAATTCTATTTGAAAGATTAAAAGTATATGATTACCTCTCAGACAAAGAAGTTAGGTACATTAAATGTCCAAACCATTCTCTCTTTAATTAATTAATTTCTTTACTTTTTCTTTCTTACACACACACACACACACACACACATTCTCTCTTTAATTAATTAATTTCTTTACTTTTTCTTTCTCACACACACACACACACAAGGAGTACTTTGATATTATTGGGGGAGATTCATTTTTAGAATTAAAGGTCTTGAAAAAAGTTTTACCAACAGATCTAAAAAAACCAATTGAAGTACTAAATTATTTAAAAGAAATGGACAGTTGTTTCCCAAATGCTTGGATTGCTTATAGAATATTGTTGATCATACTAGTTACAATTACATTTGCAAATATAAGTTTTTGAAAGTTGAAGTTGATTAAATCTTACTTTCGTTCCACTATGTCACAGGAAAGATTGACCGGATTAGCTACATTATCTATTGAACATGATATGGTAAAAAAACTTGATTATTCTAACTTAATAAGTGATTTTAGAACTAAAAACGCGAAAAACGCGAGAAGAGTAATATTTAAGTAATACTTTGCTATAGTTGGTTCATTTTTTTTTTTTTTGTATTATAGCTTTAAATTTTGTTTTTGTTTTTTCTTCTTCTTCTTGTATATGTGATTTTTTCTAAATTATAAAGGAAAAAAAATTAGATTTTATTTATTTATAGTTCTTATAAAGATTTATTTTTTTATCTTAATTTATATAAGCAAATTTTAGTTCTCATATATTTAGGCAAATTTTGTATATATTAGGGAAAACAAATTGTCGGGTATAAATTTTGTTGTGCGTATAAATATGCATAGAGGGTCCTATTTTAAGAGTTCACCTAGGGTCCCATAAAACTCAGGATCAGCCCTGATCAGGGTGTATATGTTTATTCTTATTTTTATGGCAAAAAAAAAGAAAAAGAAAAAGAAAAAAGGAAAAGGTAGAGAGCATCATAAACATTTTTATTTGGGAGAAAGTATACAATTTTTTTTTTCCCAGTAAAATTGCTCTTGTTTGTGAAAAGAAAACACTCAGAGAGCAAAGTTACCCGTTTTGTTAATCTTAATTAAGAGGTATATCAATGGTTGTCAAGATTTATGTTTCAAGAAGTGAATAATCCTGTGTTTAACTTCTCACATTTTTTTAGGACTAGTTTTCGATCAAATTTATCCTAGATATTAATTGGTGTAAAGTAGATAATAGATTTATTCATGTTTTAAAGAATTAGTCGGATAAAAAATCTGAAACACTGAATATCCTCATGTTGGTGGAAAAAAAAAAGGGGTTAAATAGTAAAAAAGCTACCTACTTTGTTTGTTACTTTTGTTAGGTGATGTGGTGACAACAAATTATATCCCTTCTAATATGAACTTAAAACTAATAGTACATGTAACTATGTAAGGCATGCATCAACCTAGAAATAAATCCAATTACAGTAAATGGTAAATATCTCATGACTCATACAAATTGGAGGGCTGGCTCTTTGAATGAAACCATTTTTCCAACCTGACTGCTGTTGTTGGCTGTGCAACATTGACCTCGTGTCCATGCAGATTTGACATGGCAAAGTCCTCAACAACCCATTAATTTATCTCTTCTAACTTTTGTACCTAAAATCCAAATTGAAAAGAGGAAACGAATTAGAAAGAGAGGTTTTATTTCGGAAAATGTTGGATGACCCATGTAGTGGCCTTATATTTTAGGGTACTAATAGCTACAACTTATTACTAAACTAAGTCAATTATAATATATACTTTTGCCTATCTGAAATATAGTTATTGCAACCCAAAGGATGGATTAGAACATACATTTCAAGAAGTAGAAGATTTTAAAATTATATATTTTATTTTCCTTGTAGGTTGGTTTTAGTCGGATTCGTCTTAGACTTTAATTAGAACAGGAAGTGACTTTAAATATATTTAGGGATTTTAGTCAAGTTGAAAATCGAGAAATAAATAAATAAAAATACCAACATTTGTCATTTTAAAAATTACTCCACCGGTCCCATTTTATTTGATCACTTTTCTATTTTAAAATGTTTCAAAATATTTATTTATGAGAAACTCTTCCATGTAACCGTGATACAGTCACGTGATATCACAGACTAGTAAAAGTGAAGTAGAGTAGGATTGTGGAATCAAAAGATATTCTGACAATCACACTTTGTTCCATTTTCATTAACTTCTGATACCACATCAATTATATTATAGTTACATATAAGTTTTTCTTTTAATTCATTATTAAAAGTCAAAATAGATACAATTAGAGATCAAAATGGCAATTGCTTCTGTGTAATAAATTAATTGGACTACGGCATATAATATGTAAGTGGAATTGTCACCAAAATGGCAATTGCCTCTAGATAATAAACTAATTGGACTAGGGCATATAATATGTAAGTGGAATAAGTGGAATTGTCATAATAATACTGTGGTTGGTACGAGGTAAGTGGAATGATGAAGCAAAAAGTAGAAGGATTGAGCTTAAGGAAAAAAAAAAAGGGGGCATTTTGTCAATAAATAATAATAATAATAAATACACAAAAACAAAAACACACAAACTTACCTTTGTAGTTCACAAAAGAGGAAAGTCTTACCCAAAAAAAAAAAAAAAAAAAAAAAAAAAAAAAAAAAACACACAAGAGAGGAAAGCATTGTCATCTCAGGAAAAAGGAAAAAGGAAAAAAAAAGAAAAAAGAGAAAAGAGGAAAGCATTTTGTCATTCTTTGAACGGAACAAGGAAACTGGAGAGGAAACTAGAGGCTTTCGGACAACCATAATAATTTCGAGGGACATGACCAATTAAATTCAGTTATTTTTTTCCTAGTCAAAGCATTTTTTAGTTAAACACATCGCACATTTAATCCCATCGTTATCGTTGTGGGACAAGCCATGCAATTTTTTTTTTTTGGTAAACAGAGCTTACACGCCATACTTAAAAGATTAGTGCGCAAGTCGGACTTGTTGATTAATCTATCAATGGTGTGCGTATAAATTCTGTTTACCCAAACAAAAACCAAAAAAAAAAGGAAAAAAAAAAAAAAGCGCACTTTTTTTAGTTGTTCTATAAAAAAAATCAGAAGTAACGGGGACAATCACCAAACTGAGAAGCACAGCCTCAAACCTCTCCCTCTCTGGGATAGAGCAGAACAGATTCAACCAAACCAATCTCAGAAAACCCACTTGTTTCAGCAATAGAATCAAGGAATGAGGTCAGTCAATGTTGTCTATAATCTGTCACTTTGCCCACCATCAATGCATAGATACAACAACCCCTTCTGTGTTTTTTTTTTTTTTTTTTATAATTGTGACTTTCTTCGCTGTCTAACAAAGAGAACCCATCAAATATCACCGAGTATCCTCATACTTTACCTGTTTATTTCCAGTGATTTCTTATTATGTTTGGTTTGTTACTTTCCTTTCAATCCACAAGGTAGACGTAATAAAATTTTATTTTCTGTATTATCTTTGTACTTTGATCCCACACTTTCCTTAGGGGTACTTTGAGTTACCACATGACGACCTTGAATTGATTTTTTTTTTTCTTATTATCTCTTTTCTGGCCAAAATTTTGGAGAAAACAAGCCAAGCTTAAGAAAAAATCTTATCGATTTTTTTTTTTTTTTTAATTTTAATTTTTAATTTTACCTTTTTAATTTCTCAGAAACAAGAAAATTTAAGTGGTGTTTCCGTTAATTTACTCCCTATTCTGAACATGGTTTTTGGGCTAATTTTGCAGGATTCGGTATATGGGTGCATATATGGAAACCATGAGTTCGTTCCATGTTATTAGGATGTTGTGTTTTTGTCTGCTCCTTGTGTTTCAAATCTGTATCGCCAGTCCTCAATACATTGGCCAGATTCATCCTGGATTCCAAGGGTCTCAAATGAATTGGATTGATAATAACGGCTTCTTTTTGCGATCCAACAACTCGATATTCGCTTTGGGGTTCTTCCCTGCCCTGGATGTCAAATCGTTTCTTCTAGTTATCATACACATGGGTAGTTCTAAAGCGGTTTGGACTGCTAATAGAGGCTTGTTGGTTAGGAATTCAGATAAATTTGTGTTTGACAAAAGTGGAAATGTTTACTTGGAGATGGGAGATGGTGTAGCTTGGTCTACAAATACTACAGGAGAAAGAGTTACAGGCATGGAATTGTGGGATAATGGAAATTTGGTGTTGCTTGACAACAATAAAAAAATTCTTTGGCAGAGTTTTAGACATCCTACTGATACCCTTTTGCCAGGTCAGGAGTTCGTGGAAGGGATGAACCTCACAAGTTTTCCACGTCATAATACCTTGGTTTATAATCTTGAAGTCAAGTCGGGCGATTTGATTCTGTATGTAGGATTTCAAACTCCACAACTCTATTGGTCCATGGAAAATGAAAGCCGGAAAACAATTTACAAGAGCAGTGGCAAGGTCTACTCTGCATCTCTGATGTTCAATTCATGGAATCTTTATGATCAAAACAGGACCTTAATCTGGAAGTTCAACTTCACAGAGAAATCCGATCAGAATGCCACATGGGCTGCTGTTTTAGGCTATGATGGGTCAATGTCGTTCTATAATCTCCAAGAAGGAAAGTTGTCTAGTGCTGAGCAGACTAAGATACCACAAAATTCCTGCAGCCTTCCTGAATCTTGTGACCCATATAATGTGTGTAGTTTTGACAACCGATGCCAATGCCCTTCACCGCTAAGCTCTTTTTCTAATTGCAAACCTCAGACTATTTCAACATGTAATAACTCAAAGGGTTCAGTAGAGCTTTTATTTATTGGTGAGAAACTTAATTATTTTACTCTTGGGTTTGTTAAACCCTTTCTGAAATCTGATCTTAGTGGTTGCAAAGAAGCTTGCCTTCATAACTGCTCATGCCTTGTGCTGTTCTTTGAAGACAGCTCAGGGAATTGCTTTCTGTTTGACCAGATAGGAAATTTTCAACGCTCTGATTTGAATTCTACTGGTTTTATTTCGTATATTAAGGTCTCTAGTAATGGAGATGGGCTAGATCCTATAGAAAGACACAGAAATGGCAGGAAGCACGTCCTACTTGTCGTGGTCATACCTGTTGCAGCAGTGCTGGTTCTGTTTGTTCTACTTTATCTGGGATTCTGGTACCTCCAAAAAAGAAAGAGACTGTTAAAATCCTCTCAAGATATCTCAGAAGAGGATGATTTCTTGGAGAGTCTTTCTGGGATACCTGTTCGCTTCAATTATAATGATATTTGTAGTGCGACTAACAACTTCTCTGTGAAGCTTGGCAAAGGAGGGTTTGGCTCAGTCTACCAAGGTGTGCTCTCAGATGGCACCCAAGTGGCTGTGAAAAAATTGGAGGGCATTGGGCAAGGGAAGAAAGAATTTAGAGCCGAAGTTAACATCATAGGAAGTATCCACCATGTCCATCTGGTCAAGCTCAGAGGCTTCTGTGCTGAAGGGGCTCACCGGCTTCTTGTTTATGAGTACATGGGAAAAGGCTCTTTGGATAGATGGATCTTCAATACCAACGAAGAGGGTCTCATGCTGGATTGGGAAATGAGATTCAATATTGTATTGGGTATGGCAAAAGGATTGGCTTATCTCCATGAGGAGTGTGATCTGAAGATTGTCCACTGTGATATAAAACCTGAGAATGTTCTTCTTGATGATAATTACCATGCGAAGGTTTCAGATTTTGGTTTAGCTAAGCTAATGAACCGGGAACAGAGCCATGTATTCACCTCATTAAGGGGTACAAGGGGATACCTTGCACCAGAGTGGCTAAAAAACTATGCGATATCAGAGAAGAGTGATGTGTACAGCTTTGGCCTGGTCTTACTTGAGATCATAGCCGGAAGGAAGAATTATGATCTGGAGGAGACTTCGGAGAAAGCTCATCTCCCTTCTTATGCTCTCAAGATGGTGGAAGGAGGACAACTGAAAGAAATTCTCGATTCAAAGCTAAACATCGATGAAAATGATGAAAGGGTTGGTACTGCAATTAAAGTTGCATTATGGTGTATACAAGATGACATGCACTTAAGACCACCAATGACTAAAGTAGTCCAAATGCTTGAAGGTATTTGTGCTGTACCTCATCCCCCAACCTCCCCACATATGAGTTCTTATTCTCGCTCAAGTTTCTTCGATTGGAGCAGTGTAGAGGCTACTTTGTTAGTACCAACTGATTGCAATAGTGGTGCACGTATGTCAGATATTCGGCTCTCAGGTCCGAGATGAGCAGTTTTAAAGATGGTGATGTATTCGAGG
The DNA here is from genome assembly GCA_039720395.1 of Liquidambar formosana. Lineage (NCBI taxonomy): Eukaryota > Viridiplantae > Streptophyta > Magnoliopsida > Saxifragales > Altingiaceae > Liquidambar > Liquidambar formosana. The sequence continues at coordinate 15,242,646 of CM077826.1, forward strand.
GGCTCTAGGCTTCCAAGGTTGAAAGGTTTCATATTTTTCCATCCCGTATAGTTTGGAGGCATAAAGTCTGATAGTTTTATGGTACTTTTGTGTTTTTTTCCAATTCATTGTGCACTTTTTCCTGGTGGATTTATTTATTTTATTTTTGGGAGGGGGGGCTTCATAGATTCATGGTGAACTTTTCATGTTAAATTGTATTGCTTTTTGTCAAGCTTTTTTATTGAAATATTTGTCCTTTTGTTCTTGTTTATGGGTTTTAGAAGAGCCTAATTACCCTAGAAGTTAGCCTGAATAATGGGTACTCAAAACCTCACATTTATTTTTTTTAAAAGGCCATTTACAGAGGAGGGAGTGAAAAGATGTGTTATTACTTATTAGGATTATCTCCTCTCGCTAGAATACCTGGAAATTACGTAGATCAAGGGTACTTAACTGGAACCGAATTAGATGATTTTAACTATTCAATTATGTATGCACTTTTTCTAAGCATTCCTAAACTTTCCACAACTGGGGAGCTCTTCTTCTGATACTACAGTTGTTGTTGTTGTGTGTGATTTTTATTTTTATTTTAAATAATTAGTTCGATCTTGTTTCTCCATGTTGATTTATACGTTTGATCCCTCTTCAGGTTTTAATCTGCAAACGAGTAGGACTGGGTTGGATAAGCAAATCTCACCAGTTCAAATGATCTAGAACCAGCTAAGAACTGAACCTACCACTAGCCCGATTGCCAGGAGCAAAGCCATCCGAAATCCAACAATTTCCTCTTCCTTCAACTGGCACTGATTTAGGAGCAAGGATCATGGGGGCACTAGTCAGGTACCCATTGGTTAAACCAAGCGTGGAAGTCAAAGATACAACTGGGAACTCGATTCTCAACCAATTGGGTCCGGACAAGCAAGCTGTGACGAATGGATAGCAAAAAATCCTGGTCGCACAAGCCCATGTAGCCTTCCCAGTACACTTTGTACATATGTGGCTGTCAAAGACTTCCCCAACATGTATTTTACAATACATTGTAAGTTGTTATCAGCAGGATTGGGTACCAATCTCGAAGAAGCTTTGATTCCATGCAGTTAAATATCCTGGGAAAATGGACAGGGTTACAGTGTAAATAACAGATATCCCTGGTGCCGTCCATTAGATTATTTTTGCCACATCCCAAAATTTTGGTCGTTCATTGGGATCAATTGCATCACATAGCCTGCTAATTGAAATCCGGGTATCATCTGGGAAATTGGAGATTTGGGTTTTGAAGGCCATATTTCCTTTTCAGTGATAATGTTGAATGATTGGCAACCTATCCAAGAGGTTGCAGCAGAATGCATAAAAACACAATTAAGGTGCTGACAATAATGTAGAAGTGAGCACGTGTCTGGAGACTGTTTGGGGTTGGGGGAAGGGATGCCCTCGTTTCAATCCTTAAGATGGAAACGAAAACCCCTGCATAGGAAGTCCGAAAGTACATTTAATCACTTCGGAAAAAACGTGCTACAACATAGCTTTGGACCTAGCTTGCTGGGCGCTGACAGTCTGAGGCCATCATCAACCCAATCCGAAGGGCAGACATTTTGTGGGCCTTTACTGGACATTCCAATCAAGGTAAGGTTGATATTTAGTAAACCAAATTTAAAGTAGCCAGCATATAATGCAATCTCAGTTTTATTATATATGGGTTCATGGTATCATCATCATATTGTTGTTATTATTCTGATTTCTTGAAATGGACAGAATCAAATTATTGCTTTCTTCAATGCTGTGGGATATAGTTTGTTTTAGGGAATCCTGTCAAGGTCCTAATTGCGCATTGTACAAAAACATATTTTGAACTTGTTTCTCCATTGAGTAAGTTGCACTAGTTTTTAGTTTGCAGTCAACAAAATCTTTTGTTTTTTATTGGCTATAAAGGAAGCTATTATTCTGTACCTGAAGAAGCCGTTCCAGCAAAATCCACCTGCATGTACTGTGCTGGTAGCTCCCCTGCAGCTTCCTCCTATCAACCCATCAGCTAAACCACAAACTGCTACTGCTGAAACAATTACACCATAAACCCTGTGTGGCTTATTCCTGCAATAAATCGAATGCATGATTGGTACTGTCATTGACATAACAAGAAGGATGAACGGAAATTAGTTAATAAGTTTCTGAGACCACTGGTTGTCCTGTGATAGAAAAGTCTGGACCCCCACTTTTCTTCAACTGGATCTTAGAAAATCTGTCGTCAGAGTTCTGTGATCTTGGATAATTTCAGAGTTCTGTGATCTTGGATAATTTCATTCATGTTATAAAATCTGTCATCAGAAAATTCTTAGATCACTGGTTGTCCTGTGATCTTGGGTAATTTCATTCATGTTAGAAAATCTATCATCAAAGTTCTTAGCAGTCCGATCAAAGGTCAACATGGTGTCCGGACAGTTTTTGACGCTGCGATTCTGCTTTGGGCATCCACTTTATCTGATCTTGAAAAGGTTCAAAACTTAGATATGATAGTGTTAAATCACACCTTTTTGAAAACCCAAATGGTACAAAGAGTTTGCAAAATTTTGGTTCCAAATATGCCTTTGCATTTGATCTAAAACCCTAGGTTTAGCCTAAAGCAGAAGATATGCAGTTGAAATTTTATGTTCACCCTTAAGTTTAGTCAAGAATGTGGCTGCCAAAGTGCCTTACATCCTGCCAATGGCATGAGAGCTTTGGTGGCATTCTCCTCCCTTGATGAGTGAGCGATTTTGGGTTTAAACTTATGGGAAAGCATTGATACCCGTATGTTGATAATAGGGGGTAAGGGTAGATTCAATAGATTAAAAAAAGAAAAAGAAAAAGTAAGTCTTACATCTATTAAAATTTTGATGTAGTTAAGAGCTGGCTCGAAGCAAAATTAATCTATCCGCATCTTGAAGATATCTCTTTTGCTATTATCTTTAATGCGAGCATCAGAATTTAAGTGCCTGTAGAACAAAGTTAAATCTCTTTATTAGTTCAGTGGCTTGATGTACCATTAACGGCCCTTTCATAGGAGGGAAAAATATATATATATATATATATATATATATACACACACACAAAAATCACAATCTTGGTCAAAACTTTATCGCCATTGGTATGTTGAGAGATTACCAAATTGGTCTTTTTTGGAAAGAGAGAGAACGGCATGGCACTTACGGGACAATGGAAACCCTAATCTTTTGTTATTTTTAATCTCTCCGGTGAGACAATAATAAATAATAGTATGTTAGCAAGAAGACAGGTGTTGAACCTATGCTGAATTGCACGTAAAAGCTTTGAAACCTAATTAATAGGTTCACAAAAATGGGTAGAGAAATAAACATTTAGTTGGGTTAAAAATTAATGCTAAGATATAATCAGAATGATATGCACATGATATTCAGCAATAAGTTGAGTATGTCTGTCATACCTAACAAATCTATAAATTGTGAGTACATCCCTCTGCCAATCTTGTCCACGCACTGGGTTAACCTCGCACATCCATTATTTTATGTAGGGCTGCAATTCAGGGGAATTGGGTTGGATTGAAGTACAATCTACCCAAACCAACCCCACCCTAGTACCAGTTAAAGCACATCGATCATTTAACCTGCCTCTAACATAGTATTATCATGTGTATATCTAATCATTAGTTAATATTTCATTAGTAGTAGATATTATTCTGTCTGTCCTACAAAGATAGGTCATGTTTGACAAAACATGGAATTTAAGAAAATGACATTATTGCATTGACTTGTCATTTATTAAATTTTGTCTTTTCCAAAAATGCCCTCACCGTTTTTGTAATGGGATTTGTGTTAAAAATAATATTTAAAATAGCAAAGGGTAATGTAGGAAACTTAAAAAATTTAAGATTTGACTTTTCAAAGTGGACAAACATTTTGGGACATAAAAATAGCAAAAATTGTCTATCTTTGTGGGACAGAGGGTGTATTATTATTATTATTATTCTTATTCTATTGATAAAAAAATCAACTGTTATCAAATTACATACATGATAAGATAATATAAGTTAATTGATTAAATATTAAATATAAATTGATTAAGAGATAATTATTTAATTTGAATGAAGCAGAAGTAGAGATCAATACTACTTAAAACCCTGGAACCACCTTATATAATTATTTAATTTATTGATTGATATTACCCTATTATTATTATTATTATTGGGTGTCCGTTGTTTGGACAAGGGGTATGGCCAACCCACAGAATAGGCCAAATATCAAAGGTGAAAAGCCAATTTTACAATTTTTTTTTTATTTACAAAAGGGTGTAGAATGCAAGATAAAATGGGTCCAAACTACTGAACCATTCCAACCAGGCAACCCCCACCTTCTGCTGAGAAATTCATTCCAACCAGGCTAGTGTAGAATACAGTTGGAATTTTATGTTTACCCTTAAGTTTGGTCAAGGATGTGGCTCCTTAGATCCTTCCGATTGTATGATAGTTTTGGTGGCATTCTCTTCACTTGTTTTGAGTGAGCGATTTTGGGTTCAAACTTATGAAAAAACATTGATATCTATCTATTGATAATAGGGAGTAAGGGTAGATTCTTTATATTAGCAAAATAAAATAAAATAAAATAAAATAAAAAACAAACAAACAAACAAACAAGCCTTTCATCTATTAAAATTTTGATATAGTTAAGAGCAAGCTCTAAGCAACATTAATCTATTCATATCTTGATGATATCTCTTTTGCTATTATCTAGGAAGCACGGACACTTCTCTAGAGGTGTCGTGTCCGATGTATTGAACATAATACTTTTCCGACACGACACTTCTTTCTTTCTATCTTTTTTGTTTTTTTAATCTTCTTCCTTTTTCTTTTTATCCTATTTTACCAATGAATAACTCCACTGGTATCCAAAAACAATACAAAAAATGCATTTTGAATCATGAATGTGAAACTATATGATGTTATCTAGCTATATACATAAAATATGCATTTTATTAATAACGTGTCATTGCCGTGTCATGTCCTAGGTTTTGAGGATTTGCTGTATCGACGTAGCTGTGTCGTGTCGTAACCGTATTACATGTTCGTGTCTGTGCTTCTTAGGATATTATCTTTCATTCAACCTTCAAATTTTAACTTCTAACAGGACAAACTATAAGTGGCGTAGCAGAAGTAACAAAAGAAGAGCATCGTCTTCTTGTGAAATAAGAACAAAGAAAATAGAATAAACTTTCTGAAACTTTATTGACCAAAAATTGAATTCTTGTTCATAGAGCTACAAGCCTATTTATAAATAACTAAAATTGTAAAATAATAAATCTTAATTCTATTAGAACAAGTTAAACTAATTAGGAAACTAATATTATGATGCTTTACGCTCTACTCTTTTGATAAATAAAAATTAAAAATTAGGAAACTAATAAACAAGCTATGAAACAGGGAAAACGTAAAATAAGAAAGGACTAAGCAAAATTGGTCGCTGTGTAATTTGCCACACGGTTTGTGACTTCCTAGTTATGAACATAACTAGATTTGTTGTGCGACTTTTCTATGCAACTTGTTTTCTACTTATGAAAACAACTAGATTTGCTGTGTGACTTTTCTTGACCCTCTAATAGGGGTAGAGTCAGAATTTATCTCTAAGGGGGGCACTGTGCTATGATTCTATGAAGTGGGAACTGAAAACTTAAAGCCCTAGAAAGCAATTTTTTTAAAAAAACGACTTTTTAGTTATCATTTTTCAATTTAATACCAAAAAAGGATTTTTTGTCAACTTATTACAAATTGACTGTAAATATACTTTAAAATGACTACTATCTTCCTCTTTTTGGCATTATGTTAAGAAATAGTTATCAAATGGTAATATCTCTCCCAAAAAAAAAAAATGGTTGAGGCAGGGGGGGCCCAAGGCCCCCTGGCTCCGCCCATGCCCTCTAAGCATGCAACTTGTTCTGCATCAATAAGTGCCTATAGAACAAAGTTAAATCTCCTTATTAGTTGGGCTTGGTGTACCATTGACAACCCTTTCATAGATAATAGCGAAAAAAAAAAAAAAAAAAACCCTTTCATAGGGAAAAAAAAAATATACAAAAATACAGAAATGGCAATCTTGATCAAACTTAATGGCCATTGGTATGTCGAGAGGTCACTAAATTGGTCTTTGTTGGAAAGAGCACTTAAGAGAGGTCACTAATTATTAGTTAATATTTCATTAGTAGTAGATATTATTATTATTATTACATTGATATAAAACTATACTGTTATTTAATTACATAGATGATAAGATAATATAAGTTAATTGATTAAATATTAAATATAAATTGATTAAGAGATAATTATTTACTTTGAATGACGCAAAAAGAGAGATCAATACTACTAGAAAACCCTGGAACCACCTTAGATAATTATTTAATTTATTGATTGAGATTACCCTGTTATTATTGGGTGCCCCTTGTTTGGATAAGGGGTATGGCCAACCCACAGAATAGGCCAAATATCAAAGGTGAAAAGACAATTTTACAATTAAAAAAAGAAAGCTAGTGTAGAATGCAAGATAAAATGGGTCCAAACTCCTGAACCATTCCAACCAGGCAACCCCCACTATAATATATGGAATGGTTGAATAACAACAACCTACCTCTCTGCAGCTCCACACCTAATAATTACTACAGACAATAACAGATAATAAAATAATATATCTACGTATTATCCTCATGGTGACCCATACAGAACATTGAAAATTGAAAAATGTGAAACATGCTCTCAGTGACCCATATACAGGGAAAGGGATACAAAACATTACAGCCCACAATATTGATATCTGTGGAGAGAGATCTTATTGGAAACCCACTTGCAGAAGAGAGGTCTCACAGGGAACCCAATTGAGTGCCAAAAACCCACCCAAGCACTGAGAGTATAGAATTAAATCATTTGTGTAGTTCGGTTACATGTGTCTTGTCATCCATTTGGCTTTTTCTGAGGATTTAGTGACCAAAATGTTACCTGAAACATTTTTAGACAGCACTGTGTGAAAGAAAAAAAATTCTTGGGCTAGTGCCTTGACTACCGAAAAAAAAAATAATAATAAAATTCTTAGGCTGGTGCCTTAGAATGATGCTTTCTTATATGACTATTATCATGAGAATCAGGATTCCTATTGGTCTTATTTGTTGCAACTTGCAAGTGTAATCATTTATATTTGGAAAAGCCAATACAATGGTTGCTTTATACGGGAACTGTAGTAATATATGTATTTTCCTCACAATAGATGAGATTGGTGGAAACAATTTCCACCCTCATTTTTTATCCTCATTTGTAGAGATCATCATGAAATATAACATAATTTAGGAGAGATTGTCTGTAGGTATTGTTTGAGTTGGGACCAAATGAGAAGGACTAAACCCTTAATTCGAACTCGATCAACTCCCAACCAATATACTTAAAAGGGAATGACAAGTAGAAATTTATTATTAAAAAAAAAATGTTGACAGCCAAAGAAATTTACTAAAACCCTTTTTTTCCCCTTTTCTATTTTGTTTAAAGTTATGCAAAGAAAGTTACAGTCAGAAGGTTATTTCTCTTATTCCCAACAAAAGGAACAGAACAAAAAGGAAGTTAATTCTCAGCTCATACGTTTTAATTCATTCCTTCAACTGTCTCACAGCTACTATACATTTATAAATATAGATATATATTCCTATTATACATAAGAAAGGAGACTGAGAGATTAAGAAGCTGCAGTTAAATGAGGGCGATGAGGAGCTCCTTGAAAGAAATTTGGAGGTGATGAATTGCTCTTGTCAGTTCCATGTTGACCCTCTTCCTCCTCTTCTTCTTCAGCATCCCAAAGAAAATGAGCATATGAAGCTTGAACATAACTGCACATAGATATACAGTTTAGCCACTAATTTTAACAACTATAACTCCGAAAAGAAAATCCCAATTACATAAAAAAAACCCATTTCATTGTATCTATCAAAAGATACATATTTGAAATCCCACTTTCAATGATCCTCTGTGAGATACATAATTGAAAATCCCAATTCATATTCAACAAAACCCACTTCACTGTATCTAGTTAAAGCTATATAATTTTGACCAAAGGAGAGCTTGTTTTCAGCAATTTCCAAAATAAACCAATTCATGCTTAACAAACCAAAAAAAAAAAACATCTTCATAGAATCCATTGGAATCTGTAAATTGCTGACATTCAAGCAAAGCTAATTTGATCGGATGGGCTTACTTCCAACCTCTAGAAGAACCCAATTCATATTGAACAAAATCCACTTCAAAAAGTCCATTCAAAGCTTTAAAATGTTGAATTTTAAGCAACATAATTTCCCTTTCATCAAACAAGCTCGTTTTCAGCTACTTCTTGAATAGCCCAGGTAATACTAAACAAAACCCACTTCACAGAATCCATTAAAAGCCTTAACTTATTCAAATTCAAGCAAAGTTAGTTCAATGAAACAGGACAGTTGTTTTCTTACCAATCATGAGGAGCTGTTTTAACAGCCTGATCAAAATAACTCTCCGCACGCTGCGCATCTTTTGAATTTTGCCATATCAGATCAGCATAGAGTGAAAGTACATTTCCATCACTCGGATTAGTCAAAATGGCTCTTCCACAGTACTCCTCAGCTTTGGCGAGATCTCCACGAACCTATTCACAAATTAAATCAGCACAATTCTAATCAAATTAAACAATAAAATTGATCGTTTTCTTTTCTGGGTGTTCATTCCTTACCCAATGTTCTATGAAACAGTAGCTCAACTAAGCAAAATTAGTCTTACCTTATACCCCCAAACCCCCATAAAAATTATTTAAAAAAGGAAAGAAAGTTAAAATCAAAAACAAATTTATGCACGCCGCGCTATTTCCACTTCAGCTATTAGATTCTTAAATTCCACATTGTGAGTGACTGAACAAACTATAAATACATCAAAAATAAAACATGAAATTGAAGTGAAAACAAAGGTACCCAATTTCAATTCTTTTTTTCCTTTTTCTGCATTTTCTCAGCAACCAAACAGAGTAAGCAATAGAAAATCCAGAATCCAATGATTACCGTAAGTTAGCGATTTACATGATCACATGTTTACCTCTTTTAAGAACTTGGCGTAGTTTCCAAGTAAAAGTGCATTCCCAGGGTCCGCTTCAATCATTTTATGGTAATAAGCATCCGTCCTATCATTCCCATTATTAGAATCATGAAACCCTGACCCACCACCACCTCCATCTCCACCGTCTGATCCTCTTCCACCACCACCTCCACCACCACAGATCCTACCGCCATTACCGCCGCTTGCACCGCCCACAACAAGTGTTCGCAACCCACCATCCCTCCCCACAACAGCACACGCACCATCATCATCCAACCCACCGCTCGACAACAATCTCACTATTTGCAAAGACGTCGAAGTGGGTCCCACCAATTCTTGTTCTTCTTCTTCCTCTTTTGGTGGTTTCACCGGAGGTAGCCACTTAAGGGTCTGGAGTGGCTTCTTCTTCGGAACCGGCTGCTCCCGGTGATCGGTTTCTGACAACGTTCTGGTGAGCTTCGAGTCATCGCCGGGATATGGAGGATGAAACGAGGCCGTCAAGGAGACTGATCGGGTTCTGGGTAATTGGAGACACGGCTCCAATTCGGGGGATGACTCCTTGCTGTGTGGTATCCATGAATTCAAAATTGGTGTCGATGAACTCCTCAGAAGCATCATTTTTCAACGTTTTAGAGATACAGAGGGGGTGGATAGAAAAAGTAGCGTAGAGTTGTTAGAGAGGAAGCTGAAGTGAAGCGTCATTGGGAGGAGTGGGGGTCTGATATAGAAGGGTGAAGAAGATGAATGGGATTGAATCTAAGCCGTCGATGAGTAGACGACAAAGATACAGGAAAGACGACGCACGTGGATTTTATTGAGGTGTCTTCTCCGTATAAGCCCGCGGAGGGGAACGCGGCTGTTGACCTCCCAAATGAGCACACGTTGACTATAGGTCACGTGACGTGTGGGGCCCACCATCGCCGTATGTTGCTAATTTCACTCTTTTGTACGGCGTAGTTTGGACGGTCATTGGTTTGTCTTAGTAGTAGTGACGGTACTATTTGCGCCGCTCCGCCACCTATACGCTGCTGACACCCGGCGGTTATAGGTGATTCAATATGGAAGTGTGTGAGTTTTTAATTACTAGAGCACAAGACTGTTACAGAGATAATTTAATTTACATGAATTAGATCATCCCCCGCCACATTTGCACGGAGATTTGAGTACCAGTAACTGTTGGATGAACATTTTGACGGTGCAAATTAAAACATCAAAAAATTGTTTTTGTAATGATCAAAATGATTTAATACGAGTCGTGGAAAACTTGGTATGGATGTATGATGATAAGTTTTTATAACTCACTACCGAATCCAAATCCATGATCAGCATGTGCTTATATATAATGGACGAGTGAAATCCTACGCAACATACAAGATAGGTAAACCTAACTAATACCTTATATACATGCAACATTTATTCTAGATTATATTATCACAAATTTAGATATATGATGATAACACTTAAATTTTTTTTGATAAGGGATGATAACACTTAAATTAATACCTTATCTTATCTTTGGTTTACTTTGTATATGTTATAATTATTACTTCAAAGCAATTATTGTAAATTTTAGTCTTGGTTATAATCAGGGAAAAAGAAAATCAACACATAACCTGGTATTAGGTTCGGACCCATTTCAAGGTTGGCTTGACTCTTGAGGACAAGAAGGAGAAGCTCAACCAACCCAACCAATTGCAATGCCTCTCGCAATACGTCTTCTCAATTTTTTCCCGATAAAGAAAGAAAATGAATTCCGCCCATAGAAAATTCTAACACTAACAATCTTATAGAGTTATGGGAAACCGGCTAGTGGGTGCTTTTCGAATCTGAAGTTGATATTTTTTTTGAAACATACATAAATCTCGAACGGCATTGAGGAAGCTGAAGATGAGAGCAAAAGCAATCTAAGCGGGACTCAATCTGAAGTTGATCGAATGCCCTCAAGTCAATTACAATTGATTTGACTGGATTCCCATTTACTTATTTACCCCTGTTCATCGAAACTCAAATGAGAACAAATAATTTATTGTGTCATTTCTGGGTTTTCAAAGGAAGCAATGTTATTTTGCCATGTATTGTGTCATTTTCCAAGATATATAGCCAGATATTTTTAGTAATAGTGCTGCATTTCTACTCTCTCAGATCTTTTTTCTATTATTTTTATTCTCTTCTGACCGGCAAAATATCAACAATAGTTAACCCAGATATTTTCCCATGAAAATGACCTGGAGGGCATAGATTGTAGGTAGCTTCCTCTCCTCATAAATAATGCATTAATCTATGTAGGATGAGATGAATGATTTAAGAGTTTCTCCATGGTTGACTCGTCATCATGAAATTTTTATCTGAACCCTATAAGAGCATCTCCAAGGATACTTCCTATTTTTTTGCTACTTTATCTAACAAAATGACATTTTTTTAAAAATAGTTAACTAGCTATCCAAGCGAGTACTCTAAGGATACTAGTTATTTTTGAGCTATTTCAAAATTTTTATTAATAATATTTCTTTTTTTAATCATTTGGTAGAGAGATAAAAAGGATATGATTCATAAAGAGAGAATTAGTGTCATTTTTTTAACAAAAAAATAGTTTATCTACCAAATGTTTGCTAGCTAAATGTAGCCAGCCGAAATGAAGATAGCTAAAATAGCTACTAGCCATATAGCTAGCCAGCTAGACCCTTAGAGAAGGAAAAAAAAATGCTTTGACCGGCTAAAATTGCTTAGGGTGGTTGGATAGCTAGCCCATTGGAGATGCTCTAAGTCTTAATGACAAGTTTTCTAATTGATTTCTGATATAAATAATTGTCATTGTCAATTTTTTTCTCTTTTATTAATTTGGTCTAGCTTTTCTATGTTGCACAAATTTTTGGTCCAGATTTTTTCAAACTTTATTTCCCAAATTCGTTCTCTATTTATTGTTCTCAGACACCAATTTCGAATCCAAATTTTTTTCATGATGAGTGTACTGTATACATAAGCATTCAATAGCCTGAAACAGCCTTCCTTTGGAAGTGAAATATCAGCCATAAAAGATCTAGCAACAATCTCAGATATTCCGAGAGATCAAATAGAGCCAACTATTTTCTAAAATAGAATCTGATCCATCTCAATACCCCAACCAAGAAGCAAAGAACATATTCATAATCAGGACCACTATAATTAAATTTACTTGTCTTTCCTAAGATACTCTCCTAATTTATATGAAACTTTACTCTTCATAATCTGCTGGGATGTGGAGGCGACTCCGAAGAAAGGAATATCCAGCCTCATATTGAGTCTTACGACATGCATTGCTTTCCGTACCCAGATTCATATTCGAAACTTCTCTAATGAATCGCTTTTCCCCACTTCAGATTCATCTTCGAAAATTCTCTAATGAATGTCATTGAAACGCTTTCCAAATTCTATCATTACCGTTGGCATTCCACTTCCCCACTATAATCCATCAAGAGATTCCCATTCCCAAATCCTGAACTGATAAATTACTCCCACAACTGAATAATTAATTACGTTAAAATTTGTCACCATGGATGGAGCCTCAAACAGCTGTCTTGCATTTCAAATGTCTCTATATCATGAGTCATAATCTCACTGTTCAACATACTTCAACAACACCCACACATACACCTACTGATATGATCATCCATCTAATGACATTTCATTAACACAAAGGAAACAACAATATAGCTCACTAAATCTTTTACATTGTACTATTGCAGTATACCATATACAAATAGAAGGCAGCCAGTTCTAGAGAGTCAATCTGATCATTTGATCAGCATCCTACACAGAACGGCTTTCCTTGCATGCTGAAAACTTTTCTCCGGTGCAGCAATGCTTACTATTGTATTTTATTTTTTTTGATAAGAAACAAGTTGTATTAATCAAATAGAGAAATACAAATTGGACAAGAAGTCCAATAAAGAGAAACAAAAACAGAAGCCCAGCAAAGCACAATCCTCATCAAAGAGGCATAAGAGGAGAAAAGAAGCAAAAACTACATAACGCCTAACAATCAGAAAAAAGGCCAGAACCAAACAAAAAAAACAAACAAAGCTCAAGGGCGGGTAGAAGTGACAGCAATGCTTACTATACATTGACAATAATCCACCAGTCTAGCACATTAATTGGGTCAGGAAATCCTATAGATGCCTCTCCATTAGAAGAAATTGAGGAATCAAGTCCAGGACTGAAAGTTACTCAGCTTAAACCCAACCCGGGCCCAATCAATGGTATGCGTGGGTTATAGTTTTTTAGAAAGAGCTGGGCTCGGGTTGAAAAACCATAAACCAACGAAATGCCAGGTTGGGTTGACCTTCATCCCACCAAGTTGCAGCAGTAATCGGTCACCACATCCTGTAAAGCAGCTTATGGTTATAGGTGAGGGTGAAAGCCAAGCCTATGTGATAGGTTTGTCCATGATAAAAATCTTGACATTTGAAAAAGTATACGATAATTAGGAGTTCACACACACACACACACATACACACAACGAGGCCTAAAAAAAAACACACACACAAATCACTGATTCTGTAAAAGTTTCACAGGATGATTCAATTATCCCATAAAACACCACACACAACGAGGCCTAAAAAAAAACACACACACAAATCACTGATTCTGTAAAAGTTTCACAGGATGATTCAATTATCCCAATTTTCAGCAGAGGAATCTCCCTAGTTCTATCATTGGGAGAATACTACTGAAAGTACACCACTGATGACATCCCAGTTGCATATTGTCTCCACGCTAAATAGGAGGCCTTGAATATCCTATTTTACAGTAAAAAAGGTCCCACCAACAACTCAAGAAAGTCATCTTACCCAATATTATATTCTGAAAATGCGAACATATCGTCTGCATTTTGGTTTATTACAGAAAGGATACACAAAATGTAACCTAACTTAAGTGAACTGACAGAGAATGGATGAAGTCTAGCCTATAATTGCCATCTATATGAACAATGTAGAATTTTCATGTATATTTTATACCACTCCTCCTTCTGAGTCTATTACCTATATACAAAATAAATGCTTACTGTGTCATCGTCTAAATCGAGATCCCTTGTTTGGTCTACCATTATTCCTCCCATCCCACACAGAAGCCCAGAAGAATAGAGACAACCAGAAAAGAACAGCAAAGAAGATCTGCACACTCCCTTGAAATCTAGAGAAAGTTGCTGCAAGACCTGTTTCAGGAACAGCAACAAAATAGGCCAGTGCAAGACCCAACTTAAAAATACTTCAATAGTAGTGAATGTTAAAAGCATGGCAAGCAAGGAAAAAAGAAGAAGAAAGAAAGTAGTCATGCTCTATCAGACAGCTTGAAATGCTATCCATCTATTTTTCTATATCCAGTGTATCTGGTAAAAATATAAATCATAAATCATAAATAATTAAGTAAAACATGAAAGTGTTTATTGCAATTTCAGTTTAGTATGACATAATTTACTGAATAAACATTTCATAGTAATTCAGAAGTAACCCTGTTATCTAAAGGAAAAGGTCTGGGGCGAACAAATAAATCTACCAAGTTGGTCGGAGAGGTTATCACCCTGTTTTTTTTAATGAAGTAAATGATTGTATTAAAAAGAAAAGGGCATAAGTACATAAGGAATATACAAGAGCTATCAAAAAAGAGCTCCAAAACAGCTTATCACCCTATTATTTAACATACGTCAGAAGCTCCTCAAATATTTTATATATATATATATATCACATGAGTCCTACATAACACATGCACACTAACTTTTACTTTGATTATTAAGTCCGCCCCCCTGTACACCAGTACATGCATATATATAAACACACATACATGCATGCAAGCATACATACATACATACATACATATCACTCAGAGTTATGTTTTATAAATGAATTCCCATTGTCATGACCCTAACTGTTCACCTAAACTCAGATTATGAGGCACTTATGCTACCACCTCTTCCACTGCTTAGCTAGATATCTTCCTTATCTCAAGGATTCCTAAGTCCCTATAAGCCACACAACTGTTGACTTGACCCTTGGGAACTTCTCATCATACTATCGTGCACACTGTAGTTTACTAACACAAGAAGGTAGTCTTTTCACTTTGCTAGAGCATCACTACTGAATTTCCTGCTATTTTGAAAGTAATAGGAAAACAATATGCAATTGTATTTGCTATGTCCATCCATGGTAGATACCATCCAGCTTCTTATGTATATTTAATCAACAAGACAATGAACGAATGCAGAAACTTCACTCATTCAAGTAAATTATCAACACAATAATATCTAGTGAATTAATACATCCTCAGTGGCAAAGCCACATTGGGGCAAGTGGGGCAGCAGACCCTGCTCGACCCTTTTTTATATGAAATTTTTATACATAACTTATCAAGATTAGATATTTTAATTTATTCCTCTTTGTATCTCTCTCTCTCGCCTCTACTCTGTCACAGTTTGGGCCTATCTCACATCCCTCTGTCTTGGTCTTTACACTTTCTCAATCTCTCTCAAAGAACTGAAGAAAGATACCATTATGCCCAAGCTCTCTCTCTCTCTCTCTCTCTCTCTCGGTAAGGAAGAGGTGGCCTGAGTAAGTACTTCACTAAGATTAGGGCTCAAACATCAACATTACAATGTTGGCCCTTCTTCTGCATCTTCTTATGCTAGATTACGGCTTCATTTTTATTTCTCTTTCTAATGATGTGTCCTTAAAAAATGCTCAGTCATGTCCCTCATAGGTAGCTACAAACTTGCTCCCTATAAAAGGTTTTCCAGGGGTTTTTTTTCCCTCACCTTCTTTGGGTTTCTTGCTCACATTGTGAATGGGTAGCACTGTACAGTGGACAGTATAGCAATGGTCAATTGGTTGTGGTGGTGCTTTATATTTGGGGGGTGGGGGGGAGGGAGAGTAGTTGTGGTCATATTGTATGTCGGGATGGTGAATTGTGGTTTTGGCCTTATGGGTGTGGAAAGTCAGCACTTGGCAAAGGCATAGCAATGCTCTGGTATGGTGTTTGTGGCTGTGATAAGATGGCAAGGGTACACAAACGCTTCAGCATTGGTGTTTGTGTTTGTGATGGCCAGGTTTTGTTAAAATTTTGCTCATCATGCAAGAGCCTGATGCAGTAGCATTGATTAATTTTCATCCCCCACCCCACAAAAACTTTCCGAACAACATAAGAACATAGGGAGAAAAAAACACACAAATGTAAATGACTTTAAATTGTAATTGCTATTACACAGTATGTTATTTTATGATGAAACAAACACAGCATTAGTGAAGATATAGTGGAATGCAGTGAAATTAAGTGGGAAATGGGTTTTGTAATTTCTTGTTAAAATAGAACTCTAACAAGTAGCTACCAACGAATCAGAAGTAGGAAAAAGGGAAACCAAAAAATCAAAATCAATGGAACTAAGTTTCTCTGGAATTAAATTACGGCAAAAAGGTAAAACTTCAAATTTGCTTTCTTGGGAAACAACCAAACTCACTAACACGATCTCAATATACTAGTGCTTCCAACCATTTGGGCCATGTTTGTTTGGCTGGAATGGAATGGATGGAATGGAATCTCATTCCAATTCATTCCGAACAATATGTTTAGATAAGATAATTTGAATGGGAATGGAATCAAATAGTATGTTTAAACAGTTATTTCAAATCTATTTTTATTCCAGACTACTTTAAGTGTGGAATCACATTCCATTCCCATCCATTCCATTCCAACTAAACAAACATGGCCTTGAAGAAAAAAAATTATTACTTTTTAGTTCAAATAGATTACACAATCATATTTTGAAATCACATTTAAATTTCCAAACAAAACCCAATCAAATGCTCTCAGTCATTCAAACCACAGTTCATACCAAAGCACAAAAAAAAAAAAAAAAAAAAAAAAAAAAGCAAGAAAAAACCCCCTAAAACATGTAACTGAGCCACCATATACGCTAAAAATCGATGTATCTACAAGAATTAGTTCCGAACCTGTGGATGGACCCGGGTCCTTCTTGAAAAGGGGGTCGGATTCCGTCGGTGGCGGGGGGCCGGAACTCGCGGCGAGGAGACGGCGGGACCGCGATTTGGGATTCGGATGAAACTGTAGAGATGAACGGTGGAGATGAGTCGGAGAAGAGGAGAAGAAGAAGAAGAGGGGAAGGGTTGAAATGCTGGTGTGAGAGTTTGGCAATGCCTGGTGGTGTGCAATTGCGGTCGTGGGAGGGAGACAGGCCATTTGGAAATGTTTTTTGGGTGGTGAAATTTTGCGATTTATTTGGGATTTATATGGAGTATAGGAGAATTATAATGGGGTGTATATTGGGCTGGGCTGGCCTAAAATTGTGGGTTTTCGCCCAAAGCGGGAGTGGACCGGGTCCCTTTGTATTTTCTTTGGGAAATGGCTATTGCAATCCCCCCATTCTTAAAATCCCACCCCTTTCTTTTTGGTTTTTAAGATTTCATAAAAAATATAAAAGGTTTTTGCAAAAAAAAGGTAACTTAATCTACTAGAAAACATCATTTTGAACAACTTTTCAGAAGAAAGTTTTTCCAAAATCTATTGTTTAGGTAGACTTTTTGGCAAAAAATGAAATAAAGGCTATAAATGGCTAAAAAGTATATTTAAACGATAGATTTAGGAAACTTTCTTCTTTAAAGTTGTTCAAAATGATGTTTTTTAATAGACATCATGGCCAGTTTTCATAAAAATCTTTTATATTTTGCATAAAATCTTAAAAACCTAAAGGATGGGGAGTGGGGTGATAAGAATGGGGGGTTGCAATAGCTGTTCCCTTTTCTTTGAGAGGGCCACTATTGTCACCCCTCGAGTTTATTTGCACCCCCACTTAATTTAATTTTTTAAAGTTTTATAAGAAAAAGTATTATAAAAATTAGTCACATTGTCAATTATAATAGAAAACATAATTTTAAATAACTTTTTAGAAAATGTTTTTTCCAAAATATATCGCTTAAGCGAACCTTTTAATAACAAATAAAACATAAAGAAATCCTTAGAGAAGGAAATTCTTGTGTTGATTTTCTTGCT
The DNA here is from genome assembly GCA_039720395.1 of Liquidambar formosana. Lineage (NCBI taxonomy): Eukaryota > Viridiplantae > Streptophyta > Magnoliopsida > Saxifragales > Altingiaceae > Liquidambar > Liquidambar formosana. The sequence continues at coordinate 15,260,746 of CM077826.1, forward strand.
AATTGGAGTCATTCCTACTATGAACCTGCTTCAAGACCCCCCTCCTGCTTTAGGGAGACTAACTTTAGATGATATGGTTGCTTTGCCGGTAGTCTGGTTGAAGTTCTCTTCCACACATCAAAAAATAAAAAATAAAAAAAAAAAGCCTATTAAAACTTTAGATTTTGGAAAAACTTTCATAATGTAAAGTTATTCAAAATAATGTTTTTTTTAAGTGGATAATGCAACTAGTTTTCATAAAAATCTTTTATATTTTTCATAAACCAATAAGTGGGAGTGTAAATAAATTCCAATACATGCTCTAGTGTAAGGATGAAACCGCATGAAGCTTGAGTCTGGGGTTGGTGCTTTTGTTAGATCTCGGCCTACCTCAACTTGACCTAGGTTACACTCCCAGCTTATGATTAGCATGGACATGCAGATCGATGTAGGAGGATAGATGAGATTCTAACAGTATGAGTTTGCCTTCCCTGTATCGCCAATTCTTTGCAACATTAGAAAATTCACGAGAAAGCAAAATAAATTATGGCCATGCAGATGGTAAAAGTTATTGGTTTACACAATGTAAAGGTGTGGTTGTGTTCTTAGGAAGTATGAACCTTGGAATGTGTCTTCTTCCACAGGCGCTCAAATGTCTCAATGTCTCAACTAGCTATAGCAGCCTTGTTCAATTCGCCTTAAATTCTAGATTTGCCTTCTAAGTGTCTAGACTGTCTTCATCTTCTTTCCATCTCTTAAGACAACGACATGGGCAGTAAAACAGTAGAACGGCCGGAGTACTTTGAACTTTCTCTAGCCCACTTTGGTTACACATGGTCACATGCACTTTTTATTATTGAATCACGATCATGCTATTGAGAATAATTTGAAATGAATTTGGCAGGATTTTGATGAAGCTAAGAGTAGATTTGGACAGTGGCACAAGTCCACAACTAGCCCTATATTTTTTTACATAGTATATGACAACTCCCTAATATCTGTCGAATATTCTTTATAAATAATATTATTGATGGACATATATTTTTAATAAACCTAATTATTAACAATTTACTAAGGTTTATACTTCATAATAATTAATATCATCAATAAAACATCAGTGTCACCACGTACATCCTCAAATCCATCACCTTCGCTTCCACATTAATTTTCCTGATCAAAATTTAATCTCAAAATTCAATTTGTGCAAGTACGTACCCAACTGAAATTCAAAAAGTTCATCGCAAAGTAACCGCCAATATGTGGTTTAACCTGTAAAGTTGCACTTGGATAATTGTTAAACCACGGTAATTGCACTCCAAATTCATACAAAATGTTAAAGAGGCATTCAATAAGGTCAACTTTTCTTAAAGCCTTATAGGTTTACGTGATCGACAATGACAAATTAGAAAGTGAATACAGAAATTACACTCTTTTTTTTTTTTTGAACAAGAAATGTAATTAAAGTCCATGGTAGTCAATGGATAAAACAGCTAGAGTATTCCTAAATTAAGGGTCTATTTAGATAAACTTTCTATTTCATATTTTTTGCTTTCAAAAGTTAAATTCAAATTTTAAATTTAAATAAATAAATAAAGGAAAGGAAATTTTTTAGTGTGAAAAAATTTGAAAGTTATTTTTAAAAATTGAGGATAGAAAATTCTTATTATCTCAACGTTTAAAATTAATTATCAAAATTTTGCACTATAAAAAATTTTCATTTATTTACAAAAACAAAAAATAGAATCTTATGCAAACAAACCCTAACAGGTAAAGAAGATGGAAGTGTGCTGGTTCAAGATGAGAAACTGAACATTGCGGTCCAACTTTACGCTTTAGATCTACAAGCACCACTGTAGATTTCGTCTATGCTTCAGATCTGAGCTTCGGATCTACGTCTCTGCCAGATCTATGTCTACAAGTACAATACGTCTTTGTGTACACTAGATCTACATATTTATTCGTATACACGAGAAATCAGAGCAACATCTACACTTCGGTCATCGTCACCACCGTCACCGTCACCGTCACCGATACTGTTACCGTCGACATCGAATCTTAGGTGAATCTTAGGCGAATCTGAGGCGATCAATCGAGGTTTCCTTAGTGGTTTCCGGCGATTCTGAGGTGATCAGTCGGGGTTTCCTTGATGGTTTCCGGCGATTCTGAGGTGATCAGTCGGGGTTTGTGCAAAGTCTCGAGGATTACACAGATGGGGATTCACAAGGGGGTTTCTTCTTCACATCGCTATTTTCAAGGTTTGTTAGAATTCTTCTCTAGATATATGTTGGTGATTGAGGGATTTGTTGGGGGTTTTTTATAGGTGTTGATTGGGTTTTGTTTGGGGTTTTAACTGAGGGGTTTTGATTGGGGTTTCGTTAGGGGCTGTTTTTGGGTTCCCTTTCCTTTTTCAATAGCTAATAGAGTTAGGGTGGGAGAATTTGGTGACAATTTTTGTGGATAATCTTCCAAAAGAAATGGATGTGGTTTGGCTGCGAAACATATTTTCTTGGTGTGGTGTTGTAAAGGATTCTTTCATTCCGAGTAAAAGAAGATCGAGAACCAGTTCTAGATTTGGTTTCATCAGGTATGAGACGATCAGGGAAGCTAGGGCTGCTGCTAGAGATATGAACGGGGTTTTTTGTTTATACTCAAAATTGATTGTCAAGCTTGCTGAGTTTAGTTGGAAGAGGAGTAAGGATAGACTGGGTAATCTCTTTCAAGGTGATAAAGTGGGGGGGGGGGAGTATAGTGGTGCTTCTAATTGAGGGTTTGAGAAGGCTATTAGCAATAAGACTCTGTTTGAGAATGCTCCTAGGAGGATCCTTGATAACAAGTCCTTTGCTGAGGTTGTGGCCGGAGTTAAATCCCAGGTTAGTCCCATGAATGCTAAAGCAGGGAATGGGTGTGTTCAGTTAGCCGAAAGCTTGGGTCTAGATACCAGCATTATTTGTGCAGACCTGGTTGATGAAGAATGGCTTGAGTGTAGTCTTGTAGGAGAAGTGGAGCACATGGAGAGCCTTCTCTACCTTGAGGATTGTCTTTTACAGGAAGGGTGGGCAGATTTTTCTCTTAGGCCACTAGGGGGCAAAAAGGTTCTAATTGTTTTCCCAGATGCTAGTTCCAAGAGTTGTTTTGTAAGTAAGATTGAGTATGGGATGCAAAAACTGTTTGTTAAGTTGGAGAATTGGGTTCCTCATATTGTCAATACTGATCGATTGGTTTGGGTGAGTATTGTTGGAGTTCCACTTCATGCGTGGAATGAGGTTAACCTTAGGAAGATTGGACACAGGATTGGTGATGTTATTAAGATTCAGAATGTGACATCGAACAGAGAATCTTTGGATAGGGGGAGAGTCTTAGTATCTATAGATCTTGTTGACATTAATGTATCTTTCAAAGTCAAAGTCAATGACACCGTTTTTGATGTCATAGTTAGGGAGGAATCTGGTTTGCGATTCTCTTTCTTCCCCAGGCCTGCGCCTAGACAACTCAATGATGCCAACTCTCAGTCAAGTGGTGATGACAACCTCTCTAAGGGTACTCCCACAGTACAATGCGTTAATGAAGCCTCTAAAAAGGGGCTTTGAGGTCCTCTCTTTAGAAGTTGCTGTTGAGAATGTATGTGCTAAGGACTCAACTGCTAGGAGCGATAGAGTAGAGACTCATAGGGAAGATGAGGCAGGCACGAATATGAGTTTGATTTTTGATTCTTTATCTGTTGGTGGGTTTAGTGATACTTTAATTTCTATGGTTCCGGATAGTCTTAGTTATCAACCCTTAGGCTCGGCTGATAAAAGGAGGATATTCTCGAAACATGGTGGTCATGATAGTCTTTATCTGCTTAAAGGGGACTTCTTTGATGACATGTTTGATGATGAGGAGTTGGAGATGGGTTGTAGTTCACGTGATTTTCGTCAAAGTAAGAGCAAGAAAAGGAATGTGGAGGGGCGGATCAAAAAGAAAAAAGCTTCGAAAGCGAGGAGGGGTAGAAGGAAAGCTTTGAAGGAAAAATTGAATTGTCAAGAGGTTATCCCCAAGGATTTGGTGGATTTACATGGGAGTGGAGCCTCAATGCGGGACAGTGGGATTGTTAATAGAAATAGGATTTTTTTGGAGGAAGCTAAAAATGCTTGGGAAGTTTGCAAGAAGATTGGGATTAATTAAATGCTTAGGTAACGAAGAAGAAGTTATTAACAGGATTGCTGAGTTGGGAGCGAGGGATTAGGGCCAATTTGAGAAGCTTCAAGAAGAAGTTTAAGTGGGGTTTAGTTTTTGTTTTGTTGAAGGCACCTGTTAGAGCTGGTTTGGGTGTTCTTTGTTGCTAGCTGGGCTTGCTGCTGCTGCTTTCTTCTTATCAGCTATGTGTGGTATCTTTCTTTGGGTTTCAGTTAGTTTCCTTTTGCTCTCTCCAGGTGTTAGTGTGTTTTGTTTTATTTGGGTTCTATTTGTGGTGCTCTGTTTTTTTGTTCTCCCCACGTGTTAGGTTTTTGGGGTTTTGCTGGGCGGTTTTTTGGGTGTTGGGTGAGTGTGTTGGGTTTTCTTTGGGTGGGTGTGCTAGGCGTTGGGGTTTTCTTTGGGTATTGGGTGTTGGGTTTTCTGTGGGTACTTTGGGTATTGGGATGATTTGCTGTGGGTTTGTGTGGTTCTCTGTTTCATCAAGGGTGTTTTTTGCAGCTTTTTGGGGAGTTCGGTGTTTCATCAAGGGTGTTTTTTGCAGCTTTTTGGAGAGTTCGGTGTTGCCTGGAGTGTAGTCTTGGTGTTTGGATTTTCTTAGGGGCTTTCTTTGTATGTTCAGTTTTTTCATATTATTAATAATATTACATTTTGTGGATAAAAAAAAAAACATATAATTGAGAGACCCATTCACTCAATGGATAATAGTAAAAAAATAATAAACAGTACACACTTTAAATCTTGGTTGTAAAATATTTACAAAAAAATGTCGAAATCCTAAAACAAGAAATAAAAAGGCATGTCGTCAAACCCTTGGTTCACCTGTGAATATATAGTATATACAAGGCAATCAAGGAGAAAAGTCAGAAGGGCGTAGTTTATGCTGCGCAAGGCCATGATATGATATCACTCTTACTAATACTATTGCCTTTCCAAAGCATCAGTACTCTGGTTGAATGATATCATTAGATAGTGGATTCGGAAACATTACATCTCCATGTTTGGTCGTATTGATCGATGAAAATCTCTCCATCAGTATCTGACCACCCTATTCAAACACTCAAACACATGCATGAAGAGAGAGAGAGAGAGAGAGAGATGAAACTCTTCTTCTCTGCTCTCTTCTTTCTTGCTTATTTAATTTTAATTATTTTACTATGCATGGTTGTTTTCAACCGTCCTGCAATAGAGAGGGAGAGGTCTTTTCATATTTAATAGGTGCACTGTGATAACCTCAAAAATTAAAAATTAAAAAAAAAAAAAAGGGGTGCACTCTATCATGAACGTACAGGAGCTAGCGGCTCAAGGCTGAAATTGTAAAGGAAAATGATATGTACACTGGCCGGAACTTCTAACCGGCCATTTATACCGGCCTGACTCATATGGCGGTGACTATGTCGTAATTAAATTAAAAGGAAAATGTCTAGAATATTTTCAAAGAATGCCTACCACATGTGCTGGTATACATAGCTGATAATTCTTACCAGTATATATCTGGCATTGCTCAATTGCAAATTAAATGATGTACTTTTAAATAGGATCTAAAACTAAAATTTTAATTTGAACCTTTTATGTTGAGGGCTTTTTAATAAGTAGTTTGCCTTAAGAGTTGAGAATTAAGGCAACCATCTACCGTCTCAATTGCTATCCTATTGAGCTGATGTTTATTTAGTAAATACTCATATTATATCCATATATATAAAAACTCTCATTTTCCAATTAAAGATCAAACATAATAAAAAATATTCGTTTTTTTTTTTTTTTTTTTTTTACTAACAAATGTATAATTCACGTATTCCATATTATTTGTAGGTTAAAGTACTTTTAATTCTATCATCAACGAGCCGACTCCCACTATAGTCATCGACAACATCACTACTAATATTTAAAATCTCTTTACTCTTATCTTTATTTTGTTAAATCAATATCTAATTTAAAATTATTTTTTTTGTAATATTCTATATTTATTTAATTTATTTGGGTTTGTTATAAATTAAATGATAGTATATATTCTTTATTCAAACCATGGTTCATTCATATAATTTTAGGACAAAAACTAAGAATAATTTAAGAGATGAATATATATATATATATATATCAGGATGCACATATTTATTAATTTTTTTAGTCATATTCTTAACCAAAATGCTCCCCCTTTCTAAGCAAAAGTAAAAAATAAAAATAAATAAATAAATAAACAAATTGATTTCTATTTTATTTGTGATTGTTTTTTTTAATAATATTTTATGAAAACGTAAATAATAAAAAAAATAGTGATTAATTGTGATATATTAAATGAAATAATTAACGTAACATAATAGCATATTTTTAATCCCGAATTTTTTGTTAAAATTCGTATTGTACTCATATGATCGAGTTCGTATTTGTATTTTTTCCGTTTCTATTTTTTAATGTTGAATTTTTCATCACATTTTTATCAAAAAGAATCTATTGTACTTTGTACATATTCTATCACGTATTCACAATTTTAATAAAAGTATTATATATTAGCAACTAAAAAAAGATTAAAGATTGTATCAAAATGGAAACAAAGAACGAAAGGCGGAGAGTAAAGATTGTATCAAAATGGAAATAAAGTTTGATTATTAAATTAGTAGGTTTTGTATTCCTACAAAGGTACTACTTATTTTGCCCTTGTTTGAATAGGAAATTTACAAACTAAACTTTAATACATAATACATAATTATAATTATATATTTTTCACATTTGTTTGGTCTTCTGGTTTGGTTTGGTCTTTTTAAAAAATGAAAATTAAAACCAAACTAATTTAATTCGATTTTCTAAAATTAAAATCAAAACCAAACCTAGAAAGAAAAACTTGGCTTGGTTCTCAGTTTTAATTGAAACCATGAACACCGAGTACTAAAAATCACAGGAGAGAGAGATGGTAGTGCAAGTCTGCAACAATAATACTATAATAGCACTAAATATCACAAAATATAGGAGTATCATATTTCACAGCACACCATGAGAGAGAGATACATCGACCCATATACATAAAGGATGTTAAAGATATCAAGGTTGATAGAGCTTATCCCCACATCTGCATTTCCAAAAGAGGAGGTAATAGCTATCGTCTTCTCGATGAGATGACGTTCTCTTTTCGTGAGGTGGAATAACCAGAGTAGCCATGCAAGGCCTGCAACTCAAGCACTTGTTCACACAACCAGGAGGCCTTGATCCCAACACCATCTTTTTTTGCTGTAAACTCTCACTCTCCCTTGAAAATACTGACCCAACTGCCAAAATACAAAAGAGAAGCCAAAAAAGGAAAAAAAATCAGCACCGTCGGAAAATAATAATAATAAATAAAACATCAAGACACCATTTTTCTGGGTTGATGACAAGACTAGGAAATCAATACTGTCAATGATTCATAAGGGCATCAAAGAGATTTGACAGAAGTGGGTTGGTTCTTTATACCTGATTTGGGAGGTAGAAATGTGAGAGATGAGAAGAAAATCAAAGTGACTGCAATTTTCAGGCCATGGTTGTGGGTTCTTGATAATGGAGCCATCAGTGTTGGAAAGGCTTTGATATAATTTTTGAGGCCAGGCCAGGGGAAGAAAGGGGTCTGCTTGATAAATGAGAGCAAGAAGCTCTTCAAAAGACTTAGTGCATAGAAAAGGAAGAGATTTGATGGTTGTCTCTGTGTGTGTGTGTGGGTGTGGGTGTGGGTGTGGATATATAAATATATAGACAAGGTTGAGGTGGTTTCTGTAGAAGAGACATTTCCCCTGATCTCATGGTTGGTTCACCAATTAAATACGCTTACCCCGTAGAAAAATTTTCTTTTCTTCGTTCTTTTAGGGAAGTGATGCACTGACTTCAGGATTTTTTAGGTAAATGGAAGTGACTCTTCGGTTAGATGACTTGACTGTCCTCAAGATACTTCAAATTACCAACATACCCTTTATCTTTTTCTTTATCCTTTTTTTATTTTATTTTTTCATTTTTGGGGTAAGTGGCATAACCTTTTATCTCATCACAACCTTATACATAAGCATAACCAAATATAATAATAATGATAATAATAAAAAATGCCTCTCACACTGCTCAAGTGTGATTATGAGGAAGAATATGTAACCAATCCTCTTCCTTTTTATTTTATTTTTTTTAAGTGCTATTAGTATTTTCTTTTATATATATATATATATATATATATGATAATGATCAGATAAGCACGTGCTAATATAACTTATATCAACACCTGTATTGAGTAGTATACTTTGTACATTAGTAGGATATCAAATACATTTTACCAATGCAAAAGGTACAACCCATAATGCATGGTGTTAATATAATTTATATCAATACGTACTGATGGAAACACAACCGTATATATATATATATATATATATATATATATGTATATATATACATATGTATATATATGTATATATATATATATGGGTTAAGATCAAGGGACTTCATTTCCATTGATTCACAAGATCTAATGATATTTTAAAAAGCTGACATGGACAAAATCCATTCACCATTTGACAAATCAGATGAGTTACAAAAATTAAGTCTCATAATCCTAGTCCTACATATAATTTTGGTTAGGTGATCACGTGCTAATATAACTCATATTAGTATCATGCATTAGGAATTGTGCTATGTGCATTGACCCAATGTACATACTCCGTAACCAATTAATAAACGAGGTATAACCCTTAATGCAGGTACTAATATAAGTTATATCAACACATGTTCACTTTACCATCATCTTATATGTCTGTGTGTGCGCGCGCGTGTGTATGCATGTGTGGGTCAAGACTGAGGACACAATGGTTACAATATTCTTAAGTCGCATGTAAAATAATATTTTACACTATGTTCAAGTCATTAGATATTCTAATATGCAAGATTCAATAGTCTTAAGTGGCGTGTAACGTTTTACACTAGCTATGTTCAAGTCAGAAGGTATTCCGATATGCAAGATTCAATAGTTTTCAAAGAATTTGTTATGGACATGTGGTACTAAGTTTTACAATCTGTCAACAAATTTACTATCCAAAAGATTACTGATCATAATCTTATCTATGTATAATCTTAGTGAAATGTGGATCCAATAAAAAAAATTAATCTTATATATGTGTAATCTTAGTGAAATTAATGTGGATTTATAAAATAATATATATATATTAGTTGATATAAGAATAAAAAATTGTACACAAGATTAATTTGATGAGTCTATATATATATAACTATAATTTGTACAGGACTACAGGTTAATAGGTCGAGCCAAGCTCAACCTAAGAGGGAAAATTCTCAACCCAAGGACAGCTCCATGCATCCAAGCTCAATATTTCTAGGTTAGAGTTGATGAAGGTGGATAGGTTAGACGGGGTGGCCAATTTCAACATCCTATGCTTGCATCTCTACCATAAATCTACGATGCACAAACCAATCAATAATGACAATGTCACATGTTATGTAAATATAAATTGATAATAGAAAAATTATTAACTTGGTTTCAGCTTGGTCGGGTTGCTCGACTCATCTGCCAAAGCTCAACCCGAATTGAGGTGGGATTGGTGTTTTCCAACACAATCAAGCTTAAACCAACGTATAAAACATGTTGCTCAAGCCTGCCTATTGACTGGGTCAGCTATTTTCAGGATAGGCCGGTTGAGCCCATGCACCCATGTTGCACCCTTATGTTTGATTGGTATATATAATTGAAATTAAGGTTCAAAATTGTAATTCCAGTCATAATATTAGTAAGATTGGAATTTAGTCAAAATTATAATTCAATGGCACGAAAAAAATTAAAATAGCAAATTGGAATTGTATATTTTTACCAAAATCATATATAGAGAATGAAAGATTATGTAGAAAGGTTTGTGGGCGGTGAGAGGATTGGGAACTCTTTATGCAACTATCCAATGCTATATATATATATATATATATAGAGAGAGAGAGAGAGAGAGAGAGAGAGAGTTTGCATCACCATTATGGATTATGGTGAAGGCGTTAATGGGGGTGATAATGAGGTAGTTGTGCAAAGAGAAGTCAAGACTTGTTCTTGTTCAAAGATGATTTTTTTTTTCTGTCTTTTTTATTCTTTTGTTCTTGTTTTGTTTTGTAATTTTGTCTTTGGAATTCTAAATTGAATAATATATCCTGGTTAAAGAGTATATATATATATATATATATATATTACTATGCACACTCACATTTCAAGTGGAACCAATTAATGACATGTTAAGTGCCTCTTAGGACTTGGTCATCCATTATTTTTTTTCTTTTTTCTTTTTTTTTTTTTTGTGGAGGGGGTCAAACAAGGGGTGTCTCAAGTCGTTAGGTTTCGACTAATCTCTCTTAATGCAAAAACCATCAATAAGCATATACATCCGATAGTAAAAAAAATAAAAATTTAAACTCAAAACCTACAATTCTTGAGCCGTTATGTTTTGTTATCTAAGCTACTCTCACAGGGTGATATCCATGACTTACAACTTGGTAGTTACCTTTAATAGAACTAGCAAAGCAACCAGGTCATTGGTTAATTAATTTGACCCCGCGGGCCTGTCCTAATCAAATACTATGCTTAGGACATCCATAATAACCAAAGTAGTAGTTGTTAATTTTAGCATTGTGAACACAATTGAAGCATTCTCCGATAGGTCCTTTGATTACAACAAGTCAATTAGTCTTTTTTTTTTCCTTTTTTGGCCACAAATATATACTAGCCTAATTTTGATGTGCATAAATCGAAAATTACATTATTGTGTAGAGGGGTCATACCGTCATTATGAATAGAGCGAAGGGATGTTGGAAGTTCCCTAATTTGGAGTTGATAAAACGCCAACATGTACGGACTAGGTACCCCTCAGGCACCCAGCTGTTTGTAAGCTTCTCGAAACAGTGGCAGCAGCGGGTTAAAAGGCATTTTTTTCCTTCTCTTTTTTTTTTCCACCATTCTTCCTGTGATTTCTGTACTTGTGCCCCGTATCTTCAGCACTAGCTAAATCCACCTAGTTTTTCCTCTTTTTTTTTTTTTGGTTAAACAATAGATATAATTTATCATTAATCTTCATCTCAAATATTACCAAATGGTATTAATAAGAGAGAGGACGTACAGCTGACTAGCTGAGAGCCCCATTGGCGCAGTGACGCCACAGTGCATAGAATGACTCTTTAACCCACTCTGGCCAAAGTCTACTTAAATTATGAACTATCTTAACTACTTCTTCTTCGGTTTTTTTTTCTTTTTTGGGTGATATTAAACCATCGTACTAGTGTTTCTCATGATTTGTAAGTGCTTTCTTTGACCGATCAGATTATTTTGTTCTCAAAATCCACCTGCCCACCTACATCTTCTTTAATGCCCACAACTGTTATTTTGTAGTTAATTAAATTTACTCCACCCCCATCCCTTTAAATTACTCACTAGTGCTATATTTAGTAGGAAAGATGAAAACATGAAGGGGAAGAAAACATAGTAAGGAGGATTTTTTATTCCTTGGGAAAGGAAATCTTTTTTTCTTCCTAGTGTGTTTGGTAAGATAGATGGAATTATAATTTTATTTATTTCTCGATCTTTTATTTCCTTTGTATTTGGTAAGATAGATAGATGGATGGATATTAAAAATATGATTTTATTTTTTTACTTTTTTACCCTCACATATAAAAAAATCATAAAAATGTGAGAGTAATATAGTCATTTTAATAAAAAAACACATTCTTTCCCTCTACCTTTCCCCCCAAAATTAGAGGGATGAGAAAAAGGCTCCTTTCTTTCCTTCTTCCTTTCCCTCTTACTAAATACACCCCTTAACCCCTTTCCCTCCACTTTTTTCTCCTCCTCTTTCCATCCTCCCACAAATCCCTTATACCAAACATAAGATTGGAGAAAAACTAATATGTGATTGTGATATAATTGGTGTGATGTTCTAAACCAATGAAAATTATGAACTGATAAAAGTAAAGTGATATTGTTAAAATATTTTTTGATCACATATTTTTATTTGGTTCTATTCTCATTGAGTCATGATATCATGTAACGGTATCAAGCTTACTCAGTAACCACATGTCACATTGACCCACAATCCCTAATTAAATTTGGCCCCCCTATAACGTGGCCTCTTGATGATAATTGCATTTAGTACCACTAATCAGTAATCACATGCATGTCACATAATGACATAAATCATAAATACTTAAATCACATGTCTCGAGGTGGTCCTCCTACCCATTTTTCCTAACTTTAGTCATTTTATATTATTGTGGTCTTCTTCTTTCTAACCATTTATTCTAAAATTGTTTTTGTTTTTCTTCACTCCGTATTTAAAATAAAAAAATTAAAAAAAAAAGTCTCTCTCTTATTAACCAATCATGTTTCATACGTATCACACCTAATATAGGTTTTTTTTCCCTATGACAACGTTATAAAATATTTATACAATAAATTAATTTTTTAAATATATGTAATTCCTCATCTCACATAATTATGAAACTTGTAACATGATTCTATCACAACATTATGCGATCGTTACGTGTCTTATATAATTATGAAACTTGCAGCATAACAAAAAAGGTATAAAATGCGACCAAACTTGAATTCAAGAGGGGCGTGAAAGGCTTTTTATTTATTTATTTATTTTTATTTATTTATTTTTTTTGGGTTCAAGGGGCATGAAAATGTTGAGATAGAAGAGTAGCATTAGTCAAGGTGGAATATATGTTGTATGGCTGGGCACTTTGGCATACTCATATCACATCACTGCAAAGGTGGGTGACTCGTGTGTCCTTTCTCACAACAAAGTACACACATGGGTGCAAACCCCAAGGAGCCATGGTAATGATTCAAAGAGCCGTATTATATTGGGTTTTCTTAACGTGTGGGCTGGGCCAAATGTTCACACGTTAAGTTATAATTAATGATTCAATCATTGTATTTAAAATAATAAAAATATATTATTAATGATAAAAGTTGCTTGAAAAAAATGTGAAAATACTTTAAAAAGTGTTAAAACATATTTTTTATACAATGATTGGATTATTAATTGTATCTTGAGGGCACACATTAAGAAAACGCTATTACAATATCTAGAATCTGAATGGCAAAGGTGACATCTGATCAACTGTGACAGAGAACATAAGTTATAGACTATGTGGTGTCATAAATCAATAAATATCAAATAAAATGAGATTATCAAAATATTTTTTGATTACATAATTCTACTTTATTTTACTCTTATTAGTCTATGAAATCATGTCACCCACGGCTGCGTGAAATTTCTTCTCATGAGAATGGTGAGTCACGTGCCATGCCCTAACCCTGACAAGTAGATTCCAATGGTGGAGAGATGCCATATCATACTACTGGCTGATCAATTAGCATGGCCCATGGCCCACCAATCAAATGTCCCATTCAATGCATCTCTGCATTTGGGGTGTGTACGTTAAAGGTGTGAATGATAGGACAATTGCATTTCACACCAAAAACTGTTTAAATCATATGTATAACGTCATTCCGTAACTCTCATGTCGTCAGTCTTTCCAGGGGCCACAGCAGACATGGGGTCAGATTAGTAGACGTTTTCATTACTATTTTTGGGGGAATTATTTTCCTATCATCTTAGAGGGTTTTCTTGTAGAATGCCCGCAAGGGTATATTTCTTAAGCAGTAATTACTAAATTAATTATTGTATGGGAAATTATAAAAAAATTCATAAAAAGTTATGAAAATTGTCTGAAAAAATGTAAAACTATTTTAAAAATCTGTACGAACATGTTTTTCCATATAATGAATAGTTCATTAATTGTATTTTAACATGTATTCTTAGAACACAAGTTAAGAAAGCTCCAAATTTTTTAATTTGGTTAGAGAAGGGCTATCATCATTCAATAGGGTCATACAAAAGGGTAAACTCAATCTCTCTTAAATGATACGTCAAGTTTAGGGGTTGTTTGACAAACATGAAGATCTAATTTGTCGAAAATTAAGTTTTACAAATTTGATTTTACATTGTATGGTAAGTCTTTTTTCCTTGGTTATCAATTCAACTTTCTACTTAAAAGGCATAAATACAAATTTTTTCAACTATGAGTTGATTTATTGAAAAACTAGATAATAATAAGGCATGTTTATTTGGTTGGAATGGAATGGATGGAATGAAATCTCATTCTAATTCATTCTAAACAATATATTTGGATGAAATAATTAACTGGTAATGGAATCAAACAGTAATAGTAAATTATAGGGGACTTTGGCTACAAATCCAAATTATAGGACTTATTTGGCCATAAGTCCACTAGAAATTCTTGTGCAACCTTAAGTCCACCAAACAATTTTTAAGACCAAAATACCCTGCTGTGCACTATATTCACACATTCAGAAAAATATTGTTCTCTCTTTCTCCCTCTCCTTCTTCGTCTCCCTTTCTTTCTCTTTCTTTCTGCAATTTTTTTTCTTTCTCACTCCATCAAAACTTCTAATGTCGGAAATCATGGTAGATAACAACGCAGGTGCTCAGCCAAGAAACCTCCATTTTTTTTATCGAGTCAAGTCGATCAAATCTACAGATCTGTTATTGGAGAGATGGATACATCCAGATCCAAAGTCGTTACTCCATTTTTTTTCGATAGAGCAGGTGCGCAGCCAAGAAATCTTCATTTTTCCCAACAAGGGAGGTGCTCAACCGTCAATAACATTAGGGTTGATAGTGTGGTGGTGTTGTCGTCAATTGCTCCAAATCTAAATTATATTTCAATATCTAACTCTTGAAGAACATGATTTAAGCATGTATGACGATTTCATAAAACATTGATGGTAGTTGGGGGTTAAGATAAGATGGAGAACCACTGATCTTTATACTCTAAGAGATGTTTGCTGACCAAAATCATGAAGTTTATACAACCAATAAGCTATAAACTTCCCATCTCATCCCATTGGCAACTTGAGTGGATGGCGATCTATGTACTGTGGAGTTAGAAGATGTAGAAAGAAATGAATGTAGCAAATGTTCAGAAGCATCCTAAAATTGTTCCACTTCTACAACTTTAACAATTTCCAATATAAATAACATAAATTCTAAAATAGTTACATATAACTGTTTCACAAAACCTACATAAAATCATTTTAAGAAGTTAAATTTAGCTACAAATTGTATTAATAAGTAACTGTTACATTGAATTGTTTGTAACAATTACATTGTATTCAATGTAACTGTTTTTTTTTTTTTTTTTTAATTTTATATACATAATTTCATATCTAACATAGATCTTGTTTCAAAGGTCTCAATGAATAGATTTCAAAAATATGAAAACCGATATATAAAATAAAAGTTATGCTATTTTAAAGTTTGAAACAAAAAATAACAACTTAAGAGTATAATTGACCTTATGCACTTAAGACTCTCATTAAAAAAAACTACCGTTTCATTTAAAGAGGAACTTATGGCTGCATAAGATTTAGCCTTGGACTTATACTTTCATAAGTTTTAAAAAGTGGACTTTTCACTAATTTTTCCTCAATTATAATGATATTTATTCCACAATGTTTATTTCAATTTCATTCTATTCCAAACTATTTTAAGTAAGGAATCAAATTTCATTCTCATTCATTCAAATTCAACCAAACAAACATTGCTTTAAGGATTAAGATTCTCAAACAAGCCTATATACAACTCTTTCCATTTATTTTAGAAGTGGATATATAAATGGGAGTTACTATTTTCACACCTTTTTAGATGCATTGGTGACTCCTTATAAGCAAAAGGATGTGAAAATAACTCATGCAAAGATGGAGATACAGTTAAAATGGATGTGGAGATAGGTCCCCCATGGACAAATTAAATTCTAATACTTTGTCTTTTAGTTTAAGTTAATGTTTCTTCACTTCAAAATTTTCATTAAATTTATGATCCAGTTGTATTAAATTTAATTCTTAAGCTAGTTACAAATGATTAATTTAAAAATTAAAATTGGTCTTATGATATCGGATGCTGTTTATATGTTCTCTTACATCAAATCTTTTAATTTACAATTTAATAGTTCAAGCAATTATTTATTCACCTTTAAAGTTCAGAAGCTATTGTGAAACAAACTGACGTATAATTTAGAGGGATTTCATATAATTTACTCACAAAAATATATATATATATATATAAAATCTTTAAAAAGAAAGGAGGGGTTCCCAAGAGAAAAATTATGGGACACCTAGCTCCCATCCTTGCTAGTAATAATTTTTTTTCCGTTACTGTATTTCTATCACAACCCCACCCCTCTCTCTCTCTCTCTCTCTCTCTCTCTTTGTGAACAATGTCGTTTTTGTCTTTTTCTTTGCTTGAAAGGACTAGTCAGAGCACAATATAATATTACACCTTATCGCATTTGACAAGTTTTCCCAACCCAAATCTTCAGAAGGCAGGCATAGATTTCAACTGCACAAAAACCTCCCTCTTTGAAAGGTTGGTCGGCCATCCACCACAATCCTCATTAGGTGCATCAAAACTGCTGCTCAAATATCTAAAGTGTTATTTCCAAAACAAATAAATAAATAAATAAAAAGTAAGATTCACCTCCTTTAAAATTCTCAAATAATTGAAAACGCCCTCAAATTTGATCACATGCCCCCTGTCAAAGAACCGGGATTCATCAATAAATTTTCGGAAGGGAATTAGAGATAATAAGATTGAGAACTAAATATAGAGTCTAAGGGGTTGTTTGACAAATCTGAAAACTTAATCAAGAATAAGTTTGACCATTTTTTATTTCACACTATTTGATAAATCTATTTTCCTATTAATCAGTTCAACTTTGTTATGAAAATAAGGCATAAATACAGTTTTTTTTTTTTTTTCAAACCAACTATAACTTGGTTTATTTAAAAACTAGATAACTGTTATAAACCAGACCTAATCTGATTCAAGTTGTTGTAGTTTCCAAACAAGCACTAAGAATCCATAAAGTTAACCCACTTCATATCAGGTTAAATTAGTCCTGATCAAGTCAAGTACGTATTGATATAACTTGTATCAACATCACGCATTGTAAGTTGTATCTCATGTATTGGCCCAATGTATCCTGTAATCCACTAATGCACAAGGTATGACATTCAATATAGGTGTTGATATAAAAATTATATCAGCATATGCTTACCTAACCATCATCCTCAGTTAAACTATTAGACTTGTCATAACTAAATATAGAATGGTTTATGATTGGGCTCACAAACAAGCGAGATGATTTTCAAATCAAACTTGAGTTTTAGATCAAATATGATCCAAGTTTAACCAAAGGAAAGCCCGAATAGGCCCAATCTCGTGTCAATTCAGCCTTTGTTTTTTTGGATGAAGATCTCAATTCAGCTTGGTTGCACCTTTTGCCAGGAAGTGGAGCCCAAAATCGGCCGGACACCGAATGACAATAGGCCCAAAATACCTCATTTAAGAAAATATAAAAAATAAAAATAATAGGGAGAAGTGTGGTCCAAAGTCTAAACCTTCAGGAGTTCAGGTTGTCCTAATAAATTAGTTGGCCCCACTCCACCACTCATACTTTTCCCCATGTGCTTTCCAAACATTTTATGTATTTGTGAGTCGAAAAATTAAAATTTATATGGTAAGCTCACATATAGTCTAGTGCCCTACCTGACATTACAAAACCTACCAAAAAAAAAAAAAAAAAAAACAAATAAACTGTGCAAATAGTGTACCATCAAAAGGTTGTATTAAAAAAAAAAAAAATACTATTAAAAATAACTTAATGATAATTGTCTCACTTGATATATTAATGATCTTTAATTCAAATTTATAAAAAAACATCAATATCAAAAATAAGAATAGATTATATAGATTGTCTAAAATCAATATAAAAAATAAAAATAGATTATATTGATTGTCTAAAAAATATACTATGGATTATTAACAATACCTAGTTACAAACTTACAACACGTAACTTATATTAGTTGATAAAAATATCTTCCAAACTATTCAATATTATTATAAGAGGTCTTATTGATTACCTAGAAAAATAAAAAAAATAAATTGTAAACAACACCTAATTCAAGTGACCTGATTTGATTGACAAAAATATCCTTTAATTTATTAGTATTGCGAGGTATACTACCTCATCATGGTATCACATGGTGGTGTGTTGGGCATTAACCAAATTTTTAAAAAATAAAATAAAAATAATAATAGTAATATAAAAAAGGACATAAATTAAGTTACAAAAAGCTTATTCCCCGTTCCAAACCACACAGAAGTTCTTGCATAACACCTGCCTGAACATACACACTACACCCAAAACATTATATATATATATATATATATATATATACACAATACACCAGCCCTTTCACATTGAAGACACTCCCATCAGTCCATCACTGAACCGGAACCTCCTTCACCTCTTTCTTCTTCTCAGTCCTTGATATAATAATGGTCAGCACACCATCCTTCAACTCTGCCTTAATCTCATCAGCTTTGGCATCATCGGGCAGCAAAAGGTACGTGTTGTAGTACCCATAGCTTTTCCATTCCTCGTCCTCCGATTCTTCTTTCTTCTCCTCCTTGTGCTCCCCTCTTATCATCAAGAACCCATCTTCCACTGTGATCTTCACTTCGTCTTTGGAAAACCCTGGCATTTCGTACCGTATTTTGTAGCATTCATCCCGCTCTTTCACTCGCCCGATGAGCCGCGACGGCGTCAAGTTCTCGAACAGCCTGTTTATGTTTTCGGTCGCTTGCATTAGTGCATCTCCAAGGCCTGAGGGGAAGAACTCTAATTAAGGAAAGAAAAGGGAGACTGAATTAGGCCTGAGGGGAAGAATTCTGTGACCTAGAGAGAGAGAGAGAGAGAGAGTGAGAGAGAGTACCATAAAGGGCAGGAACAATATTATCTTCGTTGTTCCTCCACAAACTCCTCTTACGGTTCCTCCAAGGAAACAGCTTGGACTTCTTCTTTCCACCTTCAGCCACAGCGACCTCTTGGCCGCCTTTTTTCTCATCAGAAGAGACTGCTGCTTTATCATCAGCCGTTGCAGAAAAACTCCTCACAATCCCAGAAGCCCACCTCTGTTTCTTCATGTTACCCAGTGTCCGATCACTCATATTTCGAGAAAACAAAGAAGCAGAAGAAAAAGAAGACGACGACATCGTTTGGTGAAAGTTTTTCAAAGCCAAACGGGCTAAAGCCATTGATGAAAGTCCTAAGGGTGAGAGAAACTATGTAGAGAGAGAGATGTCTGCTCATGGTTTTGATGAGAGAGAATATAAAGAGGAGGCGTTTGGGTTCACTATGTCTATGTACAGGTGGTGAAGTCTCTATGAGGTTCTGGGAGTTGGTGGCATGTCAAAAAGGGTCCTTCCTGCTGTTTCTCAAACATACCATAAAGGGGTAGAGTGTTCCAGAGGGTAATGCATTTGATATGATGCCACCTTTTTCCCTTTTGTCTCATTTAGATAGAGACTATTGAAGCAGTGCAATTTGGATTAGCATCATAATTTCATTTTGTGGGTAATTGGGGCACAAATGAAATTATAAATTTTGGGGGGTAATTGGGCAAAAATGAAATTAATGTAGGCTTTGCCCGACTTAATAAATTCATTAATATTTCTAAGAAAAGTATTACCATCACTCACGACTAACCCTGTTGTACCATTTTTGATATAGGGAGCATATACTTTGTGAAAGCTCTAAGTTCATATAAAACCACGCAAGCTCTAGGTTCATGTAACACCACAATTTGTTCAAACTCGTGGTCAAAATAGACATAAAACCACGTATTCACATAAAATAGACACATGTTTTAAAAAAAAAAACACGTCATGTTCTATGTAGAGAAGGCTAGTGACTGATGCTTGCAATCATTAATTTCTTAAATAACTTTATCTTAGCTTGATAAAAAATTCGTTCAAACTCGATAATTAAATAAATAGACAAAGTTTGAGTACTGTACTACTCAACTTGATAAGATCATTTAATACTAAATAACTAAACTACTTGAATTCGCACACAATTAACTTAGTAAAAATCTATTCCGAACTCACTCATAAAATAAACATGCCAAACTCAATCTTATTTTAAAACTCGGTTTTTCTCAAAAGAAACCAGAGCAACCTATTACTCAACTTGTCTCTTGCCATTTGTAGAACCCCACTTTCTCACGAGGTCAATTGTTTGGGTCCGGGACGGCCTACTTCTAGAAACAGCAATGTGATTATGTGAACTACAAGGCCTTTTTAATTGAGAGAATTAGAGAATGGCCTAGCTACAGGCAAATAATTACAAATAAGTACAATTGACTAATAACTTTTAATCATTTTTTGTTAAATTAGTAGTAGTAATCTATTTATAGTTACTAGTCAATTGAATTGATTTGTAGATATTTATCGTAGCCGGACCATTCTGTAATTCCCCCTTTTCACTTGGAGTGTTGGGTATTACAAATTTACAACCAACGAGTTGGAGATCTAGTGGCCAAATTGTATCCAAACAGCTTCCCAACCAACCTCATATTTACAGGCAGGAGTCCCTGCCCAGAGGAGGGCCTAACTGCTACAAAAGCACCAAGGCTTAGACTCATTAACCCAAGTTCATTAACCAATCAAAAAATTTAGGCTGGCATTGAGAATTAAGTTTTGAGCTTCAACAGCTCAAACTAGCTCACTATTTTTTCCATTTTTGGGCGAGCTACACATCGGTATTTCAGACCTACTCACAACCAGGTTTAGGTTCAAATCAATCCCACAGAATACATAGACACAGTCCACATGTAAGTGCATGCATCTGACATTAGGAGTACGATTATTCGAATTTGAAACCTCCGATTCCTCACCACCTACTCGTTACCTCACTCGTTTCAGTTCATTCACTGGAATAAATGAGCCAAAGCCCAGGTGCTCATTTCAAACGAGATTGATTACCAAACCATGCTAGTGCACAAAGCGATGAATGCCCAATTCGGGTATCACTCTTACCTTCACTAATTGCTAATTCGTACTAATAAAGATAGGATCATTCAAACATGGATATAATCAACAAGCTTGGTTCATGAAAAAACTAGAGCTAGGCTAAATTTACACAAATCAAAGCTTTAAGGAAAATTAAGCTTCGGTTAAGCTCAAGCTCGTCTCGAGCTCTTTCAATTTTGAACCAAGTAGATTTTGGAAAACCCAATACTTAGCTTAAGATAGGATCCACTCGTTGCCCCAGCAAATGAAGACACCTAAAGGAGTTCGCATTAATGATGGATACAAATCATGTAGACGACAACTACTCGTAGGATAAAGGCTTTATTCCCAAGCGCACTTAGAACAGCCCAACACCCAGATCTGCTCAGCTCCGTTTGTCTACCTACAAATGACTACAACAATAGAATTGGATGAACGCCACAAATTGAAGACACTGTATGATAACCCATGACTTTCATAGCACCAAACCTCCAAAAAATAAATAACTATATAAATTTACCCATGACCTAGATAGAGTTAAAGGCTTCTTTTGTTCTCTCTTCTTTTATTTATTTATTTATTTATTTATTTACGGTTTTTTTTTTTCTTTCCTTTCTTTTTCTGGGAGGGAGGGGTTGTCTTCCTTTTTTTTACTTTTCTCCTTTTCATTTGGGCTGCAATGGGGCCGAACTCTCCTAGTCTACAAAATTACACTATTCAAGACTTGAACACCAGATTGCAACCTCCTTGCACACCACTGACACTTCCACTCAACAACTTGAACTCAGGACTACTTGGACAAGAATTTTTGCGAATTAGACTTCTGGAAGTTCAAGTTCAAGGATGGAATAGTTGGAGCCAGCTTGGAACTGCAACCTGTCTCAAGGCCGGCAGCAGATGGACCATCTGTTCAAAGGATGGTAAACAGTACTCATGCTCCCTTGTAATGGCTAATTGGATAACCCATTGATTCATTGGAGTATTTAAACAAGAAAATATATCACTCCCTTAACCTGACTGGCAGACTTCTCAGCATTGTTGTAGATGCAACTATAGAAATTCTGCAAAACCTACTGCCAATAACAGCAGAGGCTGCCAGTTCTACAAATCAGGTTGAAGTCAATACGAGGGCCTGTCTAAGTGGCATACAGAGTAGAAGGACTGGCATGGACATGTGATGATAAGGTTACAGTTGACATTACAAATTGCCCTTTGCCTAATGACTTTTTTTTTTTTTTGCCATGGAAGCAATTTAAATGTTACAATAGCTGAGGTGGGTTCAAATAGCAAACCAACCTTCACATATCTCCTGATTTTGTTTTCTCAATCATACATCCCCTCCTGCTCCCAGATGTCCACAAGAAAATCTACCATTTCCTGCCAGTTTTGAGATCAATGAGCAGATAGGTAGAGCATGTTATCAGACATTTGCAATTAGACTGACTGAAAGTTGAAACTACTGTCTTGCCATGAGAAAGACTTACAGCGAGAGGGATAGGCTGGGCAAATGGCTTGTTGCTTCCAAGTAAACTGTCATAGGTCGCATTCCAACTGCAAGGCCAGAATTGTTTAACCATGGAGAGACAGTAAGTGCTAACAAGATACAAAAAACAAGTTCATAAATAATTAATGCTAAATTTAAAAAGGAACAGACAATATGATGCAGAGATGGTTTTAACAATGATTTTTCTTTTCTATTTTTTAATTTTATTTTTTTAGGTTCATTCAAAGGCGAGCCCAACAGGGGCCTTGGGCTACACAGCAGGACGTATCACATCCTTTTTCCTATACCCCTTTCCCAACTACACATGCACCTACGCACTTGGCAGGAGTTAAAACCATAACCTTCCCAAAACCCTCCCCCCTTAAAGGCGGAGACATGCCGTTTGGGGCTCTGGGCTAGTGGGCTACTGCCCCATTGGCAAACACTTGAGACACATTCTAACATGGGGAAATTGGCAATTAGTCCATAATTAAGTAAAATTTTAGCAATTAGTCAAGCAAGAGTTTTTCTAACTCAGTTAGTCAATAAGGTGAAAATTATTTAGCAAGTAGTCACCTGTATTTTTAAAATCCCTGGTTTACCCTTATTATTACTATGGGCACTCACTTTTTTGTTATCAAGGGCACCCTATGTAACTTAGTTTTTTAGTATTCCAATTTTTAAAAACTTATAACTTGCAATACACATATCCGTTTTTTGAAAAAGTATATTTTGGAACCTACTCATCGATACCTTCGAAACAAAATCCATATTGATTAGGTAACTATGATTTTTTTTTTTTTTTTTTTTTTTGATGAAGTAAAGGTATATTAATAACAAAGGTAACTATGAAAAAATTGAAACTGTAAATTTCTTCATTTTTGAGTGAACAAAACACAAATTTGGCCATGTAGAAGATATTTGTCCTTCCACCATCCTTCAATCGATGGACTAATCAAAACAACCATCACTCACGCACTCCGCATTGTTTTAAGTCAATCAAAGGGTCAATAATGAACCAGGTCATCAACCTATTTAAACAGCCCTCTACCCTTCTCAAAATGTCAAAAAAGTAACGTCTTTGTTTATAATGGGGTGACGAAGGGCTATTTAATCCAAATTCTTGGTTTCATTTTTCCTCCATAATTCACCAAGTCACTGGAATACAAATCAAGACATCTCCCATGACATCATGGGATTTGAGATGCTAATTCATGACATTACACCACCTAGAATCTAAATAATTACAATGGTAAAAAAAAAATGTAAACAAAAATAAAAAATTGAGGAATTAATCTTGAAATCCCGAAGTTTTAGCTGGAAGTCACTTTTGAGACCATTTTTCCCCCCAGAAAACATCCATTTTGGGAAATCTTCGTGAAATCCAACATTGTAAATCCTTGAGTTCTTGTGACAAAACCAAGTGGCAGAGGGAAGTCATGCAATTCAATATTTCAAGGGAACTAGAATCATTTCACCTTTTTCCACAATAGCATTTGAAGGAAAAAAACCCAATCCAAAAGGGGTTTATAAGGGGATTCATTAGCCAAAAGAAGAGAGAGAGAGAGAGAGAGAGAGAGAGAGGGAGGGGTGCAACAAAAAGACTCATGAGGGTGCAACAAATTAAAAAACCTCTTTGTGGACCATATGACCTTTATAGAACATTGCAACAATATCTATTTAACTTCACTGTAATGCACACTGAAGTGGGACATGTCTAAAGGCAAGCCAAGAAAAAGGTGGATGACAAAAAGAAAATTATGGAAATCAGACCATAGATAGTGGGGCATGCAAAGAAAACTTGCTAGGCACCTCATCCTCATGGTTATTATAAATCATATGATCCACCACGAGAGATTTCCAAGGTTGGGAGCTCAAGACTTATTTTCCTAAAAAAAAAAATATATATATATATATATATTTTTGTTGTTGTCTACAAATTAAAAAGAATACAAAGACAAAAACATGAAAAAGTTAAAAACCAAAAAGAGAAGGCAAAAGAAGAAAAAAACAAAAGAAAAAAGGGAGTAGTCTATACAGGGCAATCATGTAAAAAAACATGGAAAAGACTACCCAGGAGTTAAATACAAAAACTGAATGCCACTTCCAAAAAAAACCGCATGCCACTTCCAACATAAACATGCAAATTGAATGCCATTGAACTATTGAAGTCCTTAACATAGAAGATAAAAAGTATAAAGTCCTCATTGTCTTGTCTTCCACTTCCTTCATTGTACTATACAACCCATGCAATCATGAAACACCTCTATCTAAAGTAGTCGAACTCTCTCAGTCCAAGTTTTTATATTCCAACTGCTAATGAAACTAACCACCTCATGTGACATGAAATTACCACCAGAAATAAAAAAACTACCCCACAAACATTGAAGTGGAAAGAAACTTGTTCCCACTTTATGACTTCTCCAAATGTCCTTAAACAAAGAAAAGACAAGACAAAAAATGTATCAAGTGGGTTTCATGAAGGGTGATGAATGGTTCATTGGATCAAGTCCTTTGATACATAATGGTGAAATTGGTTGATACCAGAATCACTCATTCTAATCAGAATGATGCCTAGATGAATTGGATGAGAGATTGATTTTCACATATGTTAAGCAGGTAGAAGGATTTTCTTGCACGTGTAAAAATCACAAGCCCTATTTACATAGACATGAAAGCAGCTCACCTTAATTTGGGTTCTGTAACCTCTTGTGCTCGATTCTCAGACCTTTTGTTTCCTATCCAATGCTGCCTCGTTTGATTCCAAAGAAGAAGGCCTGCAACCAAGACACTGCCACGTAAGTTTAATGAGAAAGGGAGTAAGATGTTGACTAGAACATCGTGTAAAATAACACTCTTGCAAACATTAAGCATATGCAAAGGTTTAAGGATGACAGCTTGCTAGATTAGGTTCAAAAGGAACTCAAGAAAGCAAAAGATAAAACTCCATTTAGAACTTTTTTTTAAAAAAAATTAATAAATAATAATAATAATAAAACAAATAAATGGATTAGCCTAAACAGATTCTGTAAAGTTAGGTACAGTGACACTTGTAAGTTGTTTAATTGACCAAAAAATGCATAATTGAGGATAGCCGGGCTTTAACAATTCAGGACTCCTAATTTAAACCCATCAAATGTATGGAAGTAATAATCCTAGTATAGTCAGTAGAGATCCAAGGAGCAATTAGAACTTGCCATGATTTACAAATTCAGAAGGGCTGTTGGCACTGCCAGCACCATGGGGATCAAGGGTCTGGTTTAATGTGCTAATTGATGAGATGCTTCCAAGTGACTGAACTGCACTGTCATCCATTTCACGTGTGCTGGTGGTCCAAAAATCCTCTGATATGCTAGGTTTTCTCACTGTCTGACTTTGAACCTTCAGTCCTTTTGATCGCTCATCCACTGTGGTAATCAGCATGTGCTTACTATGGGATCCAAGACAACCACTGCTCTGTTACAAAGCACATTTAGTTCTGTTACAAATCACACTAACAGTGTGACTAAAACTGGCCACCAAAAACTCAAATGCTGCAGTAAATACCAAGATAAGCAGTTCATAAAGAATCAGCAAATTTCAATGTAACCCTCAAATTTATAAGTCCAAAAAGGAAAGATAACTCTATTTAACAGAAAAGATGGCAGTAAAAAATCACATAAATGCAATATTAGCAAAAAGTAGAAACCATGAGGAACTAGTGCATACATTTTAGGTGGAAACAGCCCACCATAGGGTAAAGAACTATTGACACCTAAACTCAAAGAAAACTCATTGTATTCATTATTCAACTAAAATTGGAAACCTATTTTACACCCATTGTAAAGAAGACATAAAGACATGCAAAAAATCTCACAAGCACAATAGGTCTCATTGAAACCAACCAAACTTCTACTTCCTAATTTGTTAAAAGTACTATAAATTCAAAATATAATCATTTCCTGCAATAAAAGAATACTAAAAGGTAAAAAAATCAATAGAGAGAAATGAATTGGAACCCAAAGGGAATAGTTGTCCATCAAGATTGCTACATCTTAAATGTTGCCATTTGTTCTACAATAATATCACAGAGAGGAGGAAGATACAATGGCAAAAGAGGAACAGCATGAAGAAGTGTGAAGCAATAGCAAAGCAACAATTCCAGGAAGATAATTTGCATAGAGAAATAACCATCGGCAGGCTAATTGCTAATCATTTTTCCTTTTTCTTTACCGTTTTGGGAGGGTGGATGAGCATTGACAACATGCAGGATACAAAGACCACCATGGCATACCAATAGAGATGATACTCGTTACTCAGCTCAACTCAATTAAAGCCTTATCCCAATTACTTGGGGTAGGCCACATGCATCATTTTTCACCATTCAGCTTGATCTAAAGCCATATCTTCCATTAAATCCTTAGTAATCAAGCCTTTTCTCATTGCCTAGACCCACATCCTTTTAGGCCTTCCTCTTGTGATTTTGGCAGCTTCAAATTGAATCAAACCATTAATGGTGTTGTGGTGCATTAATTGGTCTTCATTGCACATGCATAAGGACACACACGTCTTGAGCATGTCATCAAAACCATTTCTATAAGAAAACATAATCCTATCTCACTGCTATTTATCATGTGCCTTCTCTTTCAAATAGTGCTCAAATGCCGCACTTTGATTATATTGCGTTCACTTAAAAGTTACAAATGCAAATTTGCCAACTTGGCCAAGATTGAGCACATACTTATGCCCAAACAAATGGGGCAAGGAGGAAGAACGGGGATCATGATCCTTGTGATCATTTCATTTATTTTTATTCAAGGGCAACAAACAAATTACAAGAATATAAATATCCCATGTGCTTGTTGTCAGGTGATGCTTTAATGTGAGAAAGCTCATTTCCTATTCATAACTTGAGCTATCAATTCATGGGAATATTTCATATGCAAGACTTGTACCCAAAATCAATCACAAGTTCATATCTATCTACGCCTGTTACAGGGTTGAGAATCACTCAAACCGCAAAACAATATAAACCCACCTAATTTAATATCTAAAAATTCAATATTTTTTTCTTTTCCTACATTTTCTAGGACAATCAAACAGAATCGAGAAGCGGGAAGCCGAAAACTTACCCCATGCATGCGATTGTGTGAAGGATCAAATGCTGGGACAGATCCGACGATGAATAAATTTTCCGGGAAAATCCAGAGTCAATGCAACATCGAGTTCAGGAAGGAAAGATCACTAAGCCCTGAAATTCCAAATATCGAAAGATGAAAGAGAGATAAGATTTAGGGCCCGTTTGGGAAAGGGAAGGAAATTCATCAAAAATGGCTTCCTTTCTTAAGAATTTTGAAGCATTTTCCTTGATTATTTCCTGAGAACCAAAGTGGTGGTTAGATTGTCTAGGGCACGAGGAAACAGACCTGAGAGCTTCTTCTCTCTCCTTCCTGAAATTTGTAGCCCTTCTGATTAC
The DNA here is from genome assembly GCA_039720395.1 of Liquidambar formosana. Taxonomy (NCBI): domain Eukaryota; kingdom Viridiplantae; phylum Streptophyta; class Magnoliopsida; order Saxifragales; family Altingiaceae; genus Liquidambar; species Liquidambar formosana. Next base: position 15,288,768 of record CM077826.1, read on the forward strand.
CTGACCCTGATCCCCCCTTTTGGGGTTTCTTCTTCTTCTCTGCTAACTATTGGCAAATAAAATAAAATAAATAAAAACAAAAGAATATTAAATGATTAATGAGATTACATATATTGGATGACTTTTATTTATTTATTCATTTTTATTTTTACCTCATATTGGGTGGTGCGATTGGTTATGGATTAAGATATACTGATACCGACACTTAACACACTTACGATACGACACAAATACATGTTAAAATGATAAATTCTTAAAATTTAAGATAAGACACGACGATAATACGTTATTAATAAAATATATAGAACATATTTTATATATATAACTATTAACTAGATAATATCATGAAACATGACATCAATCATTTAAAATGCTTTTTCGTATTAGAATGAGGTTATTGCCATCACATAAAGTATTCAAAGCCCCCCATTAGTTTACATTTTTTGTAGTTTTATGAAAAATATAAAAAAAATTTATTAAAACTAATAGCATTGTTCACTAGAAAACATCATTCTTAACAACTTTATAGAAGAAATTTTTTCCAAAATTTATCATTTAAGTAAACTTTTTGACTATTTACAATCTCTATTTCATTTTCTATGAAAAATTGCCAAAAAGTCTCCTTAAATGATAGATTTTGAAAAAACTCTCTTCTACAAAGTTGTCCAGAATGATGTTTTTTAATAGACTATGGGATTAGTTTTCATAATTTTTTTTTTTATATATTTTTTATAAAACCTTAAAAATGTAAATTAAATGGGGGCTTAAAGTATTTTATATGGTGGCAATAGTCTGACCCTTTGTATTATTTTTGAAAACTCTAATGGAATTATTCATTAAAAAGATAAGAGTATAAAACAAAAATGAAAAAAGAATAAGAAAAAAAAGAAAAAAGAAAGATAAGAAAAAAGAGGTGTCGTATCGAAATATTGGAAGAGTGTTATATCCTATACGAATAAAACACCTCTACAAAAGTGTTCATGTTTCTTTAGTTATGATGTAATTATTTTTGCTATGACATTTTTTTTCTTTCTATTTATAATGGTCAAATTACTAATTTTATAATATACAATAATAAGGTTTGTAACGTCCAAATCTTTAGTCTAATTAATTTTTTAAAGACATATACCAGAACCCATTCATCCTATACAAGTTAATAAGTACAATAAACTTGATTAATGGTTAATTTATAGGTCAAACTTGACCATACCGCAAAGGGGGTGGACCAGATAGGGGTAGACCCCACCATACCAAAATGGTAGTCTATGGAGAACACGTCAAACACGAACATAGACTACTATTAGGAAAATGTGGAGCCTGTCCCAGCCAGCCATATAAAAGGTCCAAAAAAAAAAGAAAAAGGAAAATGAAATTTAAATGCAATTAAACTAAATAAGCATAAAATTTATGACATTCGAGATGAACATTAATCGTGCACACATCAAATGACAATAAATTAGTCGGAGTAGTTATCAAGCACCATCAATGAATCCGTCAAAGGTGGTGCAATTGGTAAAGAATTATGACTCGAAAATCTGAGGTTCTGAATTTAAATTTTAGTTATCTTATTTCGGATACACAAACTTTCGTGAAGATTGTATTACACATGAGGAATTGGAAGTAATTTGGATTGAAACCCTATCGAAAGTAAACCTAAAATATCGAACTTTGAAAAACAAAAGCATGCATGCAATATGACCTGACAAAAGTTTTTAACGCCCAAATCTAACATAACCTATAGATTCAAGTAAGTCTTCGTTATAATTATTATAGGATCATATGATGTCACAAGTTGATAAGGGTAAAACTTAATGAGATTATGAGAAGAAAGAAGTACTCCAATAATTTCTTTTTCTTTCACTTTCACTGGTGGCACATTACATTTAAGTTTTTGTCTTACATAATCAAGCCTAGCTAAGGCCACAGTGGGCCAATGCGTAGCTGGCATGACTAGAACCTACAAAATTATTGGGGCTGCACATGTTGGGGGCCTAGCTGGTATCAATGGTACTGTACTACCTTGCGATAATCAAAGCCATGAAGCCTTAAAAATGATGACAGGGTGCGAAAGCCTATTTAAGGGTTTAGAGAAGATCTTTTATGAAGGGATTGAGGATTAATTGGACACATCCTTTGTTTTCCATAGTGGCCAACACATATCTTTATCAATGAAGAGGCAAAGATCAATTACATCTAGTATAATACGTTTTGTAAAAATTTAATTTTACTAATCTAATTGTAGATTAGATACTCTACTAACCTAATTTTACTAATCTAATTGTAAAAATTTAATTACATCTAGCTTATTTAACAAAAAAACATTAATGGTTATTCTTTTGTGGGGATTATTGCCTCCAAGGAATGAATAGTCATTCATTCCAAAATCAAAGAAATTACTACTCTTACCTTTGGAGGAGTGAAAATAATTAAAAGTGGGTCTCACTTTTTTATTTTTTTTGTTATTCCATTCTCACCCCTAACCAAATATTGGGATAGAATAACCATTCTCATTCTTATTTTATTCCCTTGAACCAAATGCAACCTTAATTCCATGAACGATGATTAAATGTGACGCTAATTATTAAATTTATAAGACTATCCGGAAACATTACAACAAAATTTTCACTGGAGAGTTTTGTAAAGAAAAACCAAACATTAGAGGGATTTACTGTATTTACCAAAACAAAAAACAGAAAACAAAAAACAACTGACTAACTGAGATAGTAACCGTCATTTTCCTTGACCTTTTAGCCCACGCGAGGATTTCTTCAAAGCTTGGATGATTAAGCAAGGAAACGTAGGAAGTGATTAAGGAAAACAAAAAACAAAAAAAACAGTACATATCCTTCAACAACTATCCTAGCTCCAATGGATTCTGAAACTCCAAGTCAACGGAAAAGAAAATTTAAACAATCATTAAAGATGTCGAGTGGAGGATAATTTAAGAAAATGGGAAGGGGCGCACATGACGCATAGTGGTGAGCACTGAGATACAATATAATATAGTATGGGAAAAAAATTAAAATAAAAAAACAAAAATATCTTCGCCCAAAAATAAATATATTCATCAATGCATGACCTAATTTTGAAGGGTGGATAAAATTAATTTGGAGTTTCTTGACAAACAAAAGGTCTTAGGTTCAACTTTTCAAGACTTTGTTCAAAATTATTTTCATGAACTTAGGCTATATTTGGCACCTTAAATTAAAAGGTTGGATAGGATAGAATTTTTGGATGAAGAAAAAATCTTTAGTTGTTTTGTTTGAAATAAGAAAGATGGTCCTTTGAATATTTTTCTATCATTTTGTTTCTTTTAAATGGGATAATATCTTGGAATGAAAATATACCACCTCCCTTGGTGGATTTATTATATCCCACATATGGAAGATATAATTATCTTATGGATATCCCTTATCTAAAAATAGCACTAAACACATAAAAATGATATATTTACCCTATCCGACCTATCTGGTATACCAAACATAGCCTAATATCCTATAATTGTTTAGTGCATATAAGACAGGAAGACTATGTGTCAGTAGAAGGATTAGGCACTTTAGTCATAATTCTAGTGTTAATTATATATAATTAAATTGATCAGTTTGGTGAACAATGTCCTTCGAATTAAAGGCATGCCCAGATGCACTCCACTATATGAGGGGCGTTTGTTTTTTTCCTCTCAGATGAAAAGGTAGGGGGCGCATGTTTTCCAGTATGTTAGAAGTTGCCCTTACTGATTCTACGCCCTTGCACTAGAGCCTGCCATTCTGCCAACTTGTGCCAAGTCTCGTCCATTAAAAATAGACTACAAATTGATGGACCACAAATATTTTTCTGCCCGAAACCCATCCAAAATTATTATTATAGAAATTTTCTGGTCCAGTACAGTTGGTTAGGTCAAATTAGTTGGGCTGTTGACATCTTTCCCAAAGAAACTTTTGACTCAATAATTTAAGGAGCTAACCACCACACCCCCCCCCCCCCCCCCCCCGGAGCCTTCTCTCCAGTTGCAAGTGACCATGTGACCAAATGACCGATACATGAATGCCATTAGGTGCATTGTAGGAAAATCAGAACCTCCTTATATCAAATATAAAAATAAAATAAAAAATTAGGTGCATTAGCTGTTTGTGCTTTTCACTTTTAGAGATTGGTCTAGGGTCTAAGCGTATGAAGCGCATTAGAACACATTTTTTATGGAAAGGAGTTGTAGGAAAAAGGATGGGTTATGCCTTGTTGTGTAGCCCAAAGACCTATTGGATTCTTCTATGAACCCAAAAGCCAACAACCAAAACAAAATAAAGCAAAACAAAAAGAGGGATGCAAAGCATCTTTCACGCCTGCATGAATGCATACATGCATGTGATTTGATTTATGTATCTTTTTTATAATTAAAAAGGGTAGGAGGAGGTGATTAGAGTAATTTTCCTATCAGGTGTTACCATAAAGACATCATACCTATTGGAAATTAATGACAAAAAGAACCTAAACGGATTATAAAGTAGGGGATCACAAGTGCTCCCTCAAGTCGATTGAGCCATAACCTTATCCAAACCCATCTGAAGAATTAGTGGACACACAAAGGTGGCATGTTAATCATCCCAAGCACTACCCATTGCGGGCTTTGATCACAGGATCTACCACCCACCAATTTGTTTGGTTGATAGTGTTCAAGTTCCATCCCCACCATGTAATATTGTGATCTTTAATGGGTCAAATTGAAGTGTTGTGGGTGGAGCTTGATGAGCAATGAATATCACACAAACATGAATAGTCATGCATATATGCCAATTAGTAACACAATTAAAATATGTTCCGATCCTCCTTTTAAGGCATTGTTTTCATTTTACTATGCATGATGCGACTTATTTTCTTCCATTTTATAAATTATGTGACATTTTTTTGTTTTACTATGCAAGAAGCCAATCCAAGGAATATTAGAAGCTTCATAACCAGGTGCAATTACTCCAAACCCACCCCACACCCCCCCCACTTTTTTTTTTTTTTTTTTTTTTTTTCGGATTCAGTAAGTGCTGCACATTTTCACAGATGTATATACTACACTGGGCCTCTCTTTGGGATATTGTCCAAATTGTTATGCCTTTTATATAAGTAAATAAAATTGTAAACGAACTAAGTTGAACCAAGTAACAATCGGCAATTTGAGTAATTTGATTATTTGAAGTAGGGCATTGATGCATGGGTTTAAGGAGGGCTAAGTAGTATTCTAATTCAAATTTGACTTTATAAAAACGAGTTCAAAAATAAAATTTGAACCTATCTTATTTATCTTACTAGCAAGTTCAAATAAGTTTTTTTTTATTAAATCGATCTCGAACTAAATCCAAGTAGTTTAACCCGTCTTACAACCTGATTATAGGCTCATAATTGGGAATCAATAACATAAATCCTTTCTCCGTATCTCAGTCACGCCCCTCCCTTTCTAATAGTCATAATTGGGAATCATCTTGTTTCCTCCGCCATATTGGAATCAACAAAGAATCCCATTTCAAGTGATAGTTACGTACATATGGAAAAACTTCAACAGGGGTGGAAATCAAAATCCCAAAAATTTTAGTGGGTTTCAGCTTCAAGAAAGTTTTAAATAATCTAATTGTGATTAGGATCATAATCAAACAATTCGATTTATAAAAAAATTTAAAAATAAATAAAAATAAAAATTATTGCTTAGATTTCACTGTTCCATTCCAACTGTAGAACATTTGGAAATTTAAAAAAATACTCTGTATAATAAAAAGGTCAACTATATTTGAATTTATTATCTCTGCAACCTATAAGTCTAAAACTAAAAATTAAACTGAAAAACACAATAATTTCAGAAGATTAAATAATACTAAAAGAAAAGGTCAAACTAAAGAAAAATTAAAATTGGAGGTTCAAATTATAAATAAATAAATAAAAAGATTTGAACCACAAAAAGGAAAATTTTACTGAAATTCTGAGTAATTCACAAACATAGTTTGGACAAAATATGCAAATATGTACAATTCAAAGAAAAGCAAGATTTGATTAAAAAAAGAAAAAGAAAAAGAAAAGAAAGACTTTCAAAAGGAGCACTCCATCCGGCGAACACGGTCCCTGAGAATTCCATTGTACAAAGCAATCCGATTTTCCGGCACTTCTGGAATTCCTGGAATTTCAGCTCTGCAGCTTCCACCGAATTTCACAGACCTCCTATGCTCTTTCCTGAACTCCTCACTGTTTCCACTTGGGTCCTTCACATTCTCCGCAAAATGAACTCTCTTTTTCTTTCTCTCCCTTTTCTTGTCATCTACATACCAAGGGATAAATTTAAATAATAAAAAAAAAAGCATAAAACACAGCAACTTTCTCGGGGAAATAAAAAAGGAGAAGGAAAAGGTGACAGCACAAGTACCTGAAGATAAGCAAGAACGTAGACCCTGCTTTGTGGGGTGGGAATTATGATTCCGGGAAAATTGGGCAGATGGGTAACTCTTTTGCCGAGAAAGTGCCAGGAAAATGACGGCGCCGGAGACGGCCATGGCTGTTCCTAAGACCACAGCTTGTGGGCTAAGTATAGAAGACATGGTGATCGAGGAAAATTATATTTTTTTTTTTAAAAAAAAAAAACATAAAAATCAGAGGAGGATCAGGAATGAGAAGAGAGAAAATTTTTTGTTGCGTAAGAAGACATGTGTAAGGTAGACATATAGCGGTTTGCGTTTATGTGTAGTTTAAAATGGAGTGGGTATATATATATATATATATATATATAGAGAGAGAGAGAGAGAGAGAGGTAATATTGTGGGGATAATAAAATAGGGGTAAGAATCTGGACTTCTCTGTTGCCTTCGTGAAGGTGTGGGGAAGGAGGGGAGGTGTTCGGTTCTGATTTTGCTAGTGCACCGCACGGCAATATTAAAGGGAAAACTTCCATTTTGGTGACTTTTTCTAAACTAATACCCAAAACAATAATAATAAATTAATAGTCAATTTGTTGTAAATTATTAATTTATTTTAGTAAGTTGACACTTAATATTCTTTTTCTGGTAATAGTTTGTGAAGCACACATCAAGGTGTAACATTTATAAAAGGGGCCTTTTTGGGTGAGGTCCACACTCGGCTCCTTGTGATTAAAAGGAATATGGTCAAATTTGAGTCCAAACTGCGTGTGGTCCGTGGAAAGTGTCCATGATTGAGATAATCCCAACTGATGACTCATTGACTCCTTCAAAAATAAAAAACACTTAGCAAATTGAAAAAATTAATGAGCTTGATTTACAAACTAGGGTTGATGGTATGATATTTAATAATATTTTTTATTTATTAAGTGAGCGATTTTAGGTTTAAATTTATGAAAAGAAATTGGTACACATTTATTAATATTAGGAATTTAGGGAAATGGATAAATTATATCACAGAAAAAACAATAAAAAAAAAATTATAAACAAGAGGGGTGATACACACTTTGTTGTTGTCTCATTTTTAATAGTATTTTTTTTAAAACCATTTATTTAGTATAAATGATTTATACGGAGGAAAAATTATTGCAAATAATATATGGGGATAATGATTTTCAACCTAAAATATGGTGAATGAATTTAATTTAGGGTGGCGTTCTTTTAATTTTGATGTCTAGAAAAAAATTAGAAAGTGAATTAGAAAGGTTTTTAGAGCAAAATTTTAAGCATCTTAGGAAATAGCTTCCCTTTGTATAACAATATGGATTCAATTTGTATAACTATTTAATATTTTCTATAGCCATGAAAAGAAAAGGATTGAAATGAACTTTTCATTGGCTTCGTTTAGTACATCCAGTGAGCTAAAAATTGAGCTTAATCTTGCAAAGCATTGCATAGTTCCTAAAATATCATGTCACACCAGTATTGTGTTCTAGGCTTTTGGTCAAACTTTTTGCTGAATTATTTTTATATATTTATTTATTAAAGCTAGCTGAATGTGTTAGTATGGTTGTTAATTGGGTAAATTTTTTGTTGAATGTGTTTGTTCAAACACTCAATCGGCTAGGACATGTCTTCCAAAAACTGGGCAAATTTGGGGCTAAAACTTGGGTACAAATTTAAGTATGGAAATTTTGCCAATGGTTAGCTTAGGTCTAATTCCTATAAAAGATTGGTTTTGAGGACTTTATTTGAGAGCTGTTTGGCAAACCTGAAAACCTCGTCAACTGAATATAAGTCTATTCAATTTTGATTTCATATTATTTGGTAAGTATTTTTTTCCTGTTAAACAATTCAACTTTGTTATGAAAAAAAAAAAAACATAAACACAATTTTTTTAAAACCGACTGTGAGTTAGTTTATTTAAAAACCAGATAGTAGTTATATACTAGACTTAATCTAATACAATTTTAAAATTCCCAGACAGACCCTAAAAAATAGGTTTTGTACTACTAAAAGGACCTCCCAAACTCTTCGAATGTGAGGGTGAAGAGGTGTGTGAGAGACTTGTTTTTTGAAGTGCAAATAATATCTCCCTTTTATTTTGGTCAAATTGGGTGAATCAAGTTCAGTACCCAGAAAGGCAGAAACCATCTCCCTCGTTTATATTGTTATTTAATGACCATCCAAACATTCATCTATTCTAACCTTTGAACCGTGGGATAAGCAATCTTTTAAAACGATCTCGAAGTGTTGGTCCACCAATAACTACGTGACCTAATAACACTTCATAGGAAAGAGATTTTAGGTTTCGATCTTAAGAAAGTTGTGTGATGTAACGTGTTTCTTATCATGTTATTAGGGGAAAAAAAAAAAAAAAAAAAATTGTTTGTCGGTCCAAGTATAATTTTCCTTGGTGAAATTAGGCCCCCCCCTCTCCCGCACCCCCCCCACCTTCCACTTCTTTTATAGGAAGGGCATCATAAATATAGCAGACAAAAGCCCATATAAAACAACTACATTGTAATGTCACCTTATCTCTGGGTAAGCCTTATCTATATCGCATGGTCTCCTCCTCCACCTAATTTCTAGAAGCCCAAAGTTCATGGCTCGTATTGATTTTATTCCAAAACGGCAACTAGTGGATTTATCAATAAAGACTCTAGTGGTTATCCTTGGATTCGGCATTAAACTATAAAATAAATATAAAAAAAAAATGCAATTATTAAGTTAATTTAATGTTAGAACATCTTAGTGTCAATACTATAATTTGGGATGAAAAAGAAGAAAAAAAAAAAACCTAACTCTCCAATGAGGTGTTTATATTTTAATAATGTCGAAATTTATGTCAAATATTACGCAAGATTTAGCAATTTATTTTAAATTTTAACGCCAGATGAATAAAAGAGTAGTAAATTGATCCAAAGCAAATGCAATATGAGTCCCACATGAATAAATTAATATTAAATTAAATTATTTCAATATTTTGACATTAGAGTTGGTATACCAAAATATAAGCATTTTGACATTGTAACATACCAAACTATAGCCTCCGCATGGAAAAATTGGCACTTGCCACGATAGATGGCCTTAAAATTCAGAATCTTTTCATTAAGGGTATTTAGATACCATGGTGCACACATAAGGGAATATCAAAAATTGTTCTAAGATATTAGGATTCTGGCCACTCAATTTTAAAATATTTAATATTAATCTTTATATAGAGACGAACTAATATTGTTCAAGATATTAAAATTCCAATCTCACAACACGTGTCACGCACTGACCAATAAATGCATAAAGATCTGGCCTTCGCGGCCCACCGTAGCATCCTCTCAGGAGGTGAGGATATGTGATTCCATATTAAATCAGTGGTGGACAACCCGAGGAGCATAATTGCCAACCACGTGTACAATCGGCCATGTGAATACAAGTTTAGAGCATTTGACACGTGTATAGCAAAGTACAATTAAACAAGTTTAAACAGTGCATGTATGATTTAAAGAAATGTAATTTAACATACTTCATGACGTGATTCCAAATTTGCCACCTGTCTGGCAATGGCGTGCGTGGACACGCCCTGCTTGGAGTAGGTGAGGAAACTAGGCAACTGCTTGGTCGGGACCACGTTTTTTAATTTTATGAAAGGGGGACTACGTTTTTTGTTACGGAGTATTAAAAAATAAATCGCCCTAATTATTTTATATATATATATATATATATATATATTTTTTTTTTTTGTTTTCTCCTTTTATTATTACTATTATTTTTATCACTGAAATAACAAAAGCAATATCATGTTTGTTACTTCTTTAACTTTTGCTTTTCACGCGATCTCCATTTTGTTTTCTTTGAAATAAAAAACAAAAGTTCAAAAATATAATACTAATATTTATGTTGGACTTTTCTACTATTACATTCTCCATTTTTTTTTTTTTAAATTTTAATTCAAATTGATGAACTACGTTACAAAGAAAACCATACAAAGCAACGATTACGTATTCAACTATGGCAAGTAGCAGCAGTGCCATAAATAGATGATATCTTATATATGATAACTTAAAAGAAAAAGAATAAAAGAATGAGAAGATGATAATGATGCTTAAGTAGTCTATGGATTCAGGTGATATTGTCATAGCTCTTGTTTGTGTGGTTAGAATTGAGGAAATGGAATGAAAGACAAATGAAATTGCATTCCATTTCATTCCGACTCTAACCAAACAAAACTTCTTTAAAAGTTTGCTTCTACAGCTGCTAAAGAGGTAAGAGATCAATTAAAAGAGGTAAGAGATAGAGGACAAAAACAATTGAGGCCTTGTTTGTTTGGCTAGAATTGGAATGAAATGAGGGCAACCTAACCCAAACCCAGCAATCTTTACTTGGGGGTCATCCAAAACAAACCGACCAGCTTGATGATTGAAGTTTTTAAATAAAAAAAAATAAATCATAATATAATAATTACCCAATGACTGAGTTACGGTGGGTAATTTTTTCAGAAATTTATGCAGAGACTTTTTAAATTCAACAAGTAGAAAATATATCATTAACGCAAACTAGAATCATGAGTCATACACGAACCAGATAAACATTACAGATCCTAGCCAAAGGCCAAAAATAAAAGATTAGAGATAGACACAACACATAAGATTATGCTAGTCGGCATCAATACACACCACAACACTACCAAATCTCCATAAAGACCTGATATTGACATCCTTGCAGATAAATACAATCTATCTGCAGGTTATGAGACGCAACATGATTTATTACTCCAACACTATTAACTCAATAGTATGAAACTAGGAGGAAAAGTCGAGATGTTATTACTTTTTCTAGGCGGAACCAAGCAGAGAATCCCATTAAGTAGTGAGGATTGGAGGCATGTAGTCAGACTTGGTGCCTAGAACACGAGCCTTAGTATCGGGGAAGAACTCGGTCCCTGGCAGCTCCGTGACTTTTCCTTCGCTAGCAACCCCAACGGGATAGCGGAGGAGGTGACCGGGTAGGTCATGTTCAAGTACTTCGCTTGAATATAGATCCCAATATTTGTCTGCCATCTGATTCACCTTCTGAATACACTCGACGCTTTCTGGCTCTTGGAAGGATTCATCGAGCATGCCAAGGTGCTCATACCATAATGACATGCGAAAACCATGGATCTGACCCCTTGCTGCCTGCCTAATTGCTAAATGATGCGGTTGGTAGGCTCCCATGGCTATCTCAGAGTCCCTAGCCCCATCCATTGATCTCTGATTGATGTTGGCAGACCCAACAATTATGTATTCGTCATCAACTGCAAAAGAGGCAGAGATTATCTCCATGTATTGACTTCAATAGCAAACAGTTTTTAAAACTCCGTTGAACTTGACAGGACGAAAATTAATGCCACACCAAAATTTTAAAAACATCTGGCTCTGGTGCAAGCAAACGGGGTTATAAACAAGTTTCAACATAATATTTCAGAAAAAACTTGAACTTCTGATAAGAATTTCAAGCCATCATTTACCTATCATCATCTTTGCATGAACATAGATCATGAAGCGCCTGGCCTCCTGGGCTCTCTTATGATCTGAATCCTCATCTGGTTTTTCTGAGGGTTCATATTCTCCACTCTTCTTCACCTCCCGATTTCCAAGGCAGAAAAATGTCAAGTAATTCCTAGGGTCCTCCTCAATACCCTTAGCTGCAAGGGCCTGAACAATATCTGTATACATCATATCCATCGTCCTCCTCTGCCAATCTAATATCGCCTGAACTGATCCACTCTCTGGCATCCCCTCTGGCCACATTGGGACCACAACATAAACAGTGAATCTCTCCCCTGCCTCAATCTTGCTAACAATTTTTAATGAAAGCTCTTTTGGAACGAGATGCAAAGCACCAATGTCCTCAACCTTAACACCATCATCAGGATGCCAACCGAAGGAGCTTCCAAGAAAATACTGATTTTCAATATAAATGAAATTCTTCGCTCGTCGAATGGCATGAATATAAGCATCCTGGATGCTACGATCAATGATATTATCTTTCCCACTGACAAGCCCAGCTTTAGCTGCTGCTTCAGGTGTGTCGGGGAAACCAAAAGCAGCCCCACCATCAATGGATCTAAATAACTGCACATTCCATGTCTCATGATCATCTGGGAACATTACTGGGGATGGGGGAATAATAACATCATCAAGCTCTCTCAGCTGAACAAGTAGATCCTTCCCACCTTGCTTTCTCCATCTCTGCTCAAAATTAAACAATACATCCCAAGCAATGGCTCCTTCAAGGCGGGAGTGGATGTCATGCCAAGGCTCCCTCGGTCCACCTTTCTGGATGGAAGCACCAGCAAAATTTGGCTGATGGAAATCATCATGGTGCGCTGTGTCTAATGTCCTGAAGAGTGAATGGAATGGGGTATCGTATCTTCCATCACAAAGATCAATACCCCCAACAAAACTCACAATCCTCCTCTTTTGCGATCCTCCACTAGGCATCTCACTGTCCACCACAACAATCTTCTGATGATGAGTGAACATGGTAGAGATTTGTAAGTCCTGAATTATGCTTCCACCATCATCAGGATTACGAGGGCATAGAACACAGTGCACATCAGTACCCTGGAAGTAATGTTCAGTTTCTTCATCATGCGTGGCCATCAGTCCATCTTTCTTCAGTAAACCAACTGAGGTTCTGTCATCCCAAACAAGCATTAGAACCCTAACACCTTCACTTGCCTTCTTCTTAAGCAGCTCACCGAGGGTGATATCTCCTCCTGGCTTTGGCCTCCTTGAGTCCCTTACCAAGGAAATTTCAGTATATACAGACCAGCCGGTAATGTAGATCAAGTGTTTTGCATTAGTGATTGCATCAAAGACATCTTCCCAACATCTATGGGGCTCGTAATACTTCCCTCCAGCAAGAGGGATTTTTGGGACAAATTTGTCTGGGACATGAGCATCCTGGTATAGAGAAACCCTACATCCTGCTCTCTGTGCAAAGAATGTAAATGGTGCTCCAGGAAGTTTAGGAGTAAAAATACCATGAGACCAAAAAGGGTCTTTAGCAACATCAAAATATTGTAGTTTCACACGGATCTTAGAACCACCATGTATAGGTTTTTTATCTTCATTCAAAATCTCAATCCATTTATCCACTTCTTCACCATTTAAGATTTCTTCAACAGGTACATATGCTCTTCCAATTAAAGTTGCCCCAATAGGATTATCGTCCTTGACAGTAAATATGATATCTGAGGCCATATGGGCACAGAGAATGTGAAAAGACTCTCCCCACTTAGGGTGTGTGGTATCTTCTAATAGTCTGGTTCGCCCAACTCTAGTTTTGCCAATATCAATAGTTGCATAGAGTTTAACAGTTCCTTTGCCAAAACCAACAGTCTCCTCAATGTTTTCCAGAACCTACAAGAAGATTTCATCGGTGAGAAACATAAAGCAAAGGGAACAAAATAAAAATGTTTATAATCTGAAGAATGAAATTCTAAACTGACAAAAGGTAAATTTTATTGCATCACAAAGCACTCTCTTCAACTGGGAAAATGAACTTCAATTTGAACATCTTTCATTAAGCAAGTCACCAAATTCCCAGTGTTTTAAATTCGAGAAAATTAGAAGCAACCAAAAGACAAACATGATCTTTAAAATATTCCATGTACTTGCTAATGTAAAAAATGAGCGTTAGAAAGACCATATATACAAGTATACCAAACCGCCCACAGAATGTATGACTCATGCTCCTTTAGGTTCTTTAAATTACGCAGGTGGCATAGCCACCGAGATCAATGCAGTCAATTATGTAACATTATATAACCCAAGAAAAAGTGACAAAATAGAAATACAAGAGGGAAAAGTAAAAAATTTGCAGACACAACATTCTTTCCTAAGAAGCTAAAATACCATATGTCTTTCATCCATCACCAGAGCTATCAGTTTTACTAACCTTAATCCCTATGTTTACTCATAAAGCCACAAACCCACAATGTTTATGTATTCAGATATCAATTCCAGAATGCAGGGAAAAGAAGGGTAAAAAGAGAGAAGTTACATCTGTGAATATCAGAAATCACAGATTCAATGGGCTTCAAAGATCTTACAAAAAATTTCATGGTTTAGACCAATCAGAGAACAAATAGTGAAGTTACATCTGTGAACATCAGAAATCACAGATTCAATTGGTTTCAAAGATCTTATGAAAAATTGCATGGTTCAGACCATTCAGAGAACAGTTACATACAATTCAAAATAAAAAATAAAAAGAGAAATTTATCAACAAAGTTACTTGAAGGAGGGGGTTTCAAACTAGTAACTTAGTAAGCCTAGTATAACACTCATAATAAAGCAACACATGGAGAGTGCAAAAGTAGTGAAGTACACCACATCATAGAACCATCGCCAAAACTAACATAGCATGTTGAACTTGCTCTGACATCTTTACCCTTTCATTAGAGTTGCAATCAGCTTCACAAGTAGATTAACAAAAAACATGAACATCAAAGTCCCATTTTTTTTAATTAAAAATAAAAAATAAAATCAAAGTCATTATTGGATGGATGGCAAACCAGTCAGAAGAGAATACATTAGGTCTTCTGGCAGCATATAATCACATAATTAGTGAACATTCTCAAATATCTATGCAGGAAAATACAATTCATAGTCATATATCATTGCAATATCGAAACCTGTATTTTCCATATACCATGCCATCACAAAATCTAAAGACTATATCTCTCCACCGGCAGAAATTTTTTTTTTTTTTTTTTTTTTTTTGTGGGGGGGGGGCGCAAAAGGAAAGATGAGTCAAACACAAGGGCAAAGGATGACAATGCTAACATAAGTTAGCACAAATATGGCAAAAATCATGGAGACAACAAATTCAGAAACTGTTTTTTTTTTTTGGATGAAGAAATGAAATATTATTAACAAAAAGTAAAAATAAAAAAATTCCTGTACACAGGAAGTATACAGGGAAACCTAAATAGGTAGAGTCCAAAAACTCTTGAATGGGATTCCTTTTACAAAAATTATCAGGATCTCCCCAAGCAAAAAGACTTTCAAGAATATGCAACTTAACAGACTGTATTGTATGCTCCATATTTTCAAACGTTCTCGTCTCTCTGTCCAAAGGGAGCAAAAAATGATAAGCGGCACTAGCTTCCAAACCAACTGAGCATGTTTATTGGAGGAACTAACCCACCAAGACTTGACCACCTGCAACACCTTACTCGGCATTACCCACTGAACATGGAATAAATTAAAGCAACAACCCCACACTTCCCTGGCCATTGAGCAATGTATAAGCAAGTGGTCCACAGATTCTTCCATCTCTTTACATAATAAAACACACTGATATGCAAGAGGGAACCCTCTCTTCTGTAAGTTATCCAGAGTCAAGCACTTTCCCCGACAAGCTACCCAAGAAAAGGTGAATTTAGATGGAATATAAGAAACCCAAATCCTAGCCACTGGGAAGGATATGTGAGTATTACCAACCCTCTCTTATGTGCATGGTAGTATGACCTAACGGAAAATTTCCGCCATCTCGCACGGCTTCAAACAAGTCTATCTGGCTCCAAACTTGTACTGATTTCTTCACAAAAATCGTCCAACCCAACAAGCCAATCTGAACTTCAAGATGCTACCCAAGAAAGGGTGACCCTTCAATTTCACAATCAATATTGAGTTCCACAAATTTGAGTCAAAATGCAACAGCTTGGATATTTAGAATCAAATGGGTTTTATCTTCATCCACTCAATATACTCTCTCAGGATAGTGGTTTAAAGGGGGTTGAAAGGAAGCAAAGATTGCATAGAAAATGGCTCCACATGCTCTTTTTTGGTGCATTTGGAAAGAAAGAAACATGAGAACTTTCAAAGGGGTGGAAAAATCTATTGCAGAGCAAAAATCCATTTTGATCAATTATCTTTTTAGGTGGTTTTGTAGATATAGGGGAGGATGTAAACCTTCTTTTATTCTTTTTGTTCACTCCACTAAGTTTTAGATGGGAGTGCAGGGAGAGTTTATCCCTTCTTTTGTTCTTTTGCTGACTTCCTTCCTATTGCTGCATTAGGGAGCTTGTGCTTTGCACTTGTATATGTCTCATGTATGTGGGCTAAGCCCTTTTGATTTTTAATATACATATTTACTTCATCAAAAAATAATAATAATAATAATAATTGAATAAATAAAAAAGGAAAAATTGTTTCTAAAGGCGTAATGTAAGGCAAAGTTTTTGTTTCTTGTGAAGGGAAGTGTAAGTTTTTCAAGGTATAAGGCATAACCCTTTATTTTTATCATCTTTAAAAGGATTAAGAGTTATTACTTATTACAAGAAAAACGATTAATTGTTATTACACACAATGAAATTAAATATTAACACGATTGGTGGCTTTGCATATTCAAAGAGAGAGAAAGAGTAAACAATACATTAGGCAAGGCCTTCACCTCATGAGTCAAGCAAGCATAAAAAGGTGCAAAACACAACTTTCACTATTTTTATTTTTATTTTTTTAAATATTATTACGCGTTATCTTGTAAGGTTATGCACTTATGCCTAATAGGAAATCCTATAGGCATTTCAAGACTGCCTAACCTAGTCCGTAAGGCGAGCCTAAAAAAACTATTTTTACAGTTACATTTTAAATATGACAATCAAGGATATTACATGATGACCAGACAGGCAGACAATATTTATTGTTAGGACAACTGCATTCTAATTTACCCAAAATTTCTGGTTCTTCACCCTTTTCTTCTCTCTGTTAATTTTATTAAAGCTGAAATCTATGTGGGGTTTAGAATGTCATGGCCAATGACATTTGTTCAGTCTTTTGTGAATTACCACATAAAAAGAGGAAAGAATAATCGTGATGAAAATCCAGGCTATCCCCCCACCCACTCCAACTGAACCCTTTGACCCCACAATTCATTTTCAAATATCATTCCTGCACAACTGTGCTACAAGCCTGCAACATCTAAAACAGGTGATGTTATTCGATAAAATCATAAAGAAATTGAATTACTAGAACCACCCATTCATTAACACTTACTAAAAGGCTCACCCCAACTAAGATGAAGGAGAGACAAAAGGGAAACTAGTGCAATGCAAGATTGGAATTATCAGAAGGATTCGAAAACGAGACATTCAAAGATCCAGACACGTGGAATTTCACGGATATTGTTGCAATATTCTCATTTTACTTTCATTAAACAGAGTTACGAATATTAATTGTCGTTAAAGTTGGTAAGTTTTTTTTTTTTTTTTTTGGACAAGGAATTTAGTAAGTTTCATTCTATAAAATATCGATCACTCTTGATTTGATTTACACTGACCATCACTAACCATAGTAATCATATCTCTACCCTTTCTTTCTTTTCTTTGTTTATTTTCATATTTTCCCCATTTTTCAGTATGGTTTTAACTACGGATCCAACACGATCTTAACACATAAACACCCACATTTTCTTTGATTTAATAAAATCTACCAAACCATTTCAATAATGAATTGTTTTTTTTTAATGAAGTTTCAGTAATGAAATGTTGTTTAGCAATAAGGCCTCGAGCTACGTCCTAAAAATCACAACAACAACGACAACAAAAAGAGGAAAAATAAAAGCAAAAATTCAATAAAAAAATGGAAATTTAATAGGCGCGCACATAAATGGCAAAAAGGAGGAGGGGGGAAATAAGAGGAAAAATTGAAATAAATATATTGAAAAAAAATAGTGATCCAAAGGGAGTGAAATGATATACCTTACGGAAGAACCTGGGGCCACCCCCGGGATGAAGCTTATCCACCTCACAGATCGTGGCGTGAAGCGTACCATGAAGCAGAATCTGCGCCATTTTCTCACCTGTTCCAACAAAGTTACAAGCAAGAAAGGAAATACATTCATCAATTTATTTTTAACAAAAAAAAACTAAATTAAATTCACAGACAGATCTCCAAAAAATTTCATACAACAATCAAAAGAGACGTGAAACAAAAGAGAATTGGATCCGATCACTGAATCATGTACTTGAAACAGATAGGATCTTGACGTCACGGATGTGATTTTGTGCAGTATTATCACTCAAACACCGTGAAATTTAGTGTGAAGATGAATCGAAACTTCCTGTTGAGAGAAGTACCTTGAATTTGAGAGTGAGAGAGAGAGAGAGAGTGAGAGAGAGAGAGAGTTGAGCTCTCAAATGATGAAGAAAAACGAAGCAGAGGATCTGATACTCTGATCCGATCTTTGTGGTATATATATACTGGATATAGCACACGGAATGTGAAAGAGAAGGATAATTTAAAAAAAAGTAATGAGAGAGAGAGAGAGAGAGAGAGGACGACGAGATCCGTGAAAACAGATGGACGAAAAAATCTCCCGCGGGGAAAGAGAATTATAGTATTATAAAATTTAAATAAAAATGAAAAAGGAAAAAAGGGAAAAAAAAAAACCCAAGAAGTTAATCCAGTTAATAGAAAAAGAGTCCCTCTATTTTAGTAATTTGATTTTAAATTTTTTAAAAAGTATTTTAAGAATTAATTTTTGAATACACCAGATCGATGTAGGGAGTGCGCCCTTAAAATAGTTCGGAGAAAAATTTAGTGGAGGTGCATGCAAGTTAGTCCGGATACTTTGACCATCAAACCCCCAAAAAAAAAAAAAAGAATAGGAGGAGAAGAAGGAAAAGGAAACCGGATATACTGTCTTGGTACGTGCCCTCAGCGGTCCAATTATACCACGTGGCATCGTACTCGACAACATTGGATCCTATGGGTTTGCTATTTGGGGGAATTTTAGATCGGTCAGCCTCTAGCAAAATAATTGTAGTTAATAGTCATTTTAGTTAAGTTAGTGGTATTTTTTAAAAAGTTAGTAGAAAAAAAGTATTCAATTGTAATTATATTCCCATAACTTGACCAATCTAAAATTTCCCTTTTCTGTTTGGACTTGTGGCATATTAGGGCATGCTTGCGTGAGGAAAAAAAAAAAAAAAACAGGTACTCCATCCGTTCCATTTTTTATTATCCTCTTTTTTTTTTTTTCTTTTTTTTGATGTTTTTAAATTATTATCTTATTCAAAAAGTCAATAACTTTTTTGAATTGATCTTCTAAAATATCACTTTTTAGTAGTAGTTTACCCTTTTTTCAATGTGTGTATACTTAAAGGTAAAATTGGTATGTTTGATATTTTATTTTGGCGTGAAAGTATTTAAACAGGCTTTCTAAAAGCGTTTTTTTTTTTTTTTTTTAAGTGGCATTTATATAGGAATGGAGGGAATACCAATTTTTAAGATACACTCTAGGTTATTGAATTTGTGAGAGAAACCATAAAAGGTCTAATAGGAGACCAAATACTCAAGGGTTCGAGTCTCAGGGACAGGACGGTGGCATGATGTACATTTGTCCTTTGATAGTTCTACTCATACTCTCGAGCCACCGATCTCCCCTTCTACCTTTTTTTCTTATTTTCCTTTTTTTAAAAGAAATTTGTAAGACACACAATATAATTGAGTATGAAAATAAATTTTTTGTGAACCTCTCGGATTAGCTCAGAATGTTCAAGGGTTCAAGTATGAATGGTACTGCAAGCGAGCTTCACATAAAGTGCATGCACATAGATTGTGTGACCTATGGGCCCTTTCCATTTTTTCTATCATTTTTGGTATTATTGCCTTTTATTTTTTTATTTTAAAAAAATTAAGACTCTAAGCTTAACGCCGTTAACACAGTGCCAGGCCAAGCTACGGTGGATCATCGGAACGCCCGGACAAAGACACCGGAGACAGAGATCTGATTCAGTTGTAGAGAATGGAACTTTATTTTTCTCTTTTCTGATTAAAACTGAAAAGGCAGCTTTTTCTAATAGTACCCTTTGCTCTAAAATTTCGCAAAAGGTTTGCATGTATCTATGGATCACATTGAGAATAACTAAAAAATGTGGGGAGTTTTCACAAAAAGGCACATTTGAAAGGAGAAGGATGTTTCACATATGGGGGGCAAAATTGCAGATCGGATAATGTTAAAAAAAAAAAAAAATGTCATCATGTATCTCGAAGCAAATTATTTTATTATTTCGGGAACTCCATCACCGTCAAATTCCACGTCGACGGAGATGAAGCTATTAGACAAACTATTTAATAAGGAGTGAGACGCGTTGTTGTACCAATGAGTGAAAGCCGTTGAGATACGGCTCATATATTTAGGTAGGGTGAGGCTCCTCAGAGGACGCTCTCCTATACCTTTTATATTTTCTAGAAATATTTATTTTTCTGAGTGTATTTTAAAACACACATTGTGTTATCATGTTTAACCCATCAAATCCCACAAATTAGTATAAATTAAAAGGGAAAAATAATATAAATCCCTTAATGTTCGGCCTTTCTTCAATGAAAAAATGGATACAATGTTCTCCGTACACAGTTTAAATTGAGTAACTAGCGTCACCGTCAATCATTGTTCATGAAAATAGATTTTAAAAAAAAAAAGTCAAGTGACCATTATTAATTCCACTGTGATGATTAGCAATAATAGTAATTGATAAATTTATAAATTATCCAAGATATATTGCAATCATTTTTTATTTAGGTGATTATGTGAAACAAAGCTAAGTATTAAAGGGTTTTGGATTTTGTCCAGTTACTACATTATGCAATAATCATAAGATCGATGACAAATGGTAAAAATGAAAAATAGATGGGTGAAATTTGAGAGATATATTTGAGGCCCAATACATAACAGTCCTCCATTTCTCTTATTTGCCACATGTCATCGATCCTATATTTATTACACCATACAGTAACCACACCAAATCCAAATCTGTATTAAAAGGTTTCTTATCATTTACCCTAATTTAATTGAAATGAACCTGCACACTTTGATCAAAATATATAGAGATTCTAAACAAACATTGCAAAGTACATAAGAGTATTAAATTTTGATTGATTTGTAGGACTAAATTTCATAATTCCTAGAAAATTTTATATGTGAAAGTTTTAGAGGATTTTCAATACAATAATACGGAATTATGTCGAATGAGATCTAGTCAATGGACCTCATGAAGATGCCCTCATAGCTGATTTCTCATTAGGTGTTTTTCTCTTTCATAGTGGCCTTGTAATAATGACAGGCATTGCTAAGTCATGGATAGCGTGGACCCCATCGCCATGCTTTCCACAGTGAGATTAATTGGCCTAGCCGGCGGCAACTTGAGATTTTGACAAGTGTCCCCAAAGTACCTCAGGTAATCCTACTTGT
The DNA here is from genome assembly GCA_039720395.1 of Liquidambar formosana. Taxonomy (NCBI): domain Eukaryota; kingdom Viridiplantae; phylum Streptophyta; class Magnoliopsida; order Saxifragales; family Altingiaceae; genus Liquidambar; species Liquidambar formosana. Next base: position 15,310,397 of record CM077826.1, read on the forward strand.
ACCCATGGTTGGGTGTGGGTTCTAACCCGTATAAATATTCCACCAACAGGATTTTCCACATATATATATATATATATATATATATATATATATATGAATGTATATATTTTATAATACTTTAGTTGTGTACATATAAGTACTCACATAAAACATAAAAATGAAGAAGTTCACACATTCAATGGTTTTAAAACTACCTTAAAAACCCAAACATATCTAAGTACAAGGAGAAAATCTAAACTCTATAACATAAACCAAAAAAATAACCCAATAACATATCGGTTGTTTTTGGTACATGGGTTTAACCATGGAATGGAATCTTTATTCCGTAGGTAAAATAAATTGGAATGTTTGGTAAATCCCATATAATGGAATCCTTATTCCTTAAGGCCTTATTTGGTTTGCGGATTTTATCAAATAAAAAAATAAAATAAAAAGAGTTGTACTTTTTTTTTTTTTTGATTGTAATGGAAAATTAGAAAAAAAAAATAGTATAATTTTGACTTGACATGATTTTATCATTTCTTTTTATTTTTTTCTTGATAAAATCCATGAACCAAATAAAAGGTAGGGGTGTTAATGGTTTTGGTTAAAATTGAGAACCAAACCGAACCAAACTAAACCAAGTGATTTGGTTTGGTTTTTTTGTCATTAGGTTTGGTTTTGGTTCAAATTTTAGAAAACCGAACTAAGTTAGTTTGGTTTTGGTTTTCATTTTTAAAAATCCAAACCAAACCAAAAAAACCGAAAAATATAATATATATATATATATATATATATATATATATATATATATATCAAACTTAAAGTTTGTAGATTTCATATTCTAATAAGGGCATAATAGGAAATAGATTTAAAATAGTACAAAACTTTAAGTCTCTTAGTCTCAACTTTGTCTATTTTTTAGGTTTTTTATTGTTTTTCTTTTTTTAGATTGACATGTATTAAACTAGCTATTAATGTTGCGTGAGATATTCGATTGACATATGTCAATATGTTTCCATTTTGATACAATGTTTAATATTTTTTTTACTTGCTAATGTAATGTTTTTATTAAAAATATTTTTATTTAGAGTTTGGTATATCATTTTTTTTATTTTTAATTATTTATTGTTACTTGATGGGTTAAAACCGAAATCGAACTGAATCAAAATGAAATTTTTTGATTTGGTTTGATTTATTTTTTTATAGTAAAATTTGATTTTAATTTGATAGAAACAAAATCAAAGTATAATGATTTTATTTGAAATCTACCTTAAAACCAAATCATTAACAACCCTAATAAAGGGTAATGGAAAGAAGATTCCATCCATTGCATGAGGGAAAGCCCAGTCCCTAGGTGGCCAGTGAATGAAAAAAGATAGTGCTCTCACGGCCCCACCTCTTGACACATTCACAGATCTCATACCCTTTTCCTTCTCTCTCTCTCTCTCTCTCTTTATATTAAACATCACCTCCTAACACATTGACACATATCATCCTCTCTCTCTCTCTCTCTCTCTCTCTCTCAAAACTGCATAGCGTGGAGCACGAGGATATTTTGCTGTTAAAAAAAATGGATTATATATTTGATGATGATGGACTTTTGATTGCTTTTATAAGTATTGATTTTTTTTCTAATCAAAAGAATAATCATTCTATTTCATTATCATCATCGTTCCATTCTTTTTTTATTTCATTAGCCCTAATCAAATGTAACCATAATGTTAACCCACCCTTAACAACCAAAAAGACCTCACTTCAGAGGGGTAGATCGTTGTATCCTCTATGGGAACTCTCCTCATAACTTTTCTGATTTTTTTATGAGGTAGCAATCACATCAATTGATTGTGACGACCAATGGCCAATCTGATTAAATGTCGAGCGAACCGTGGTACAGACGTGTGGTGTAAGGGTACGTGGCATACTAAGAGCCATTCGAAGTGGATTGTCTTGCATGTCGACGTCTAGGCCCAGAAATGCAATAGTTTTTTTTTTTTTTTTTTTGGGGAAATGACAATAAGACCCCCTCTAAAATCTGACTGTTGCAGATACACTCCCTCATCTTTTTAAAATTACACTGACACTCTTTATTTTACAAAATAAACTATAAAGAGACCCCTCCTTAGTGGATGATATTCAAATTTTTTCAAATTTGAATTTTTTCAAAATACCCTAACTAGCCTTAGTGGATGATAACTTTTATGTTAAATGCATATAACTCACCAGTCTAATAATTCATCTAATACTTTTGAATTTTTTAATTATTATTTATAAACAACTAAAAGATAATATATATAAGAAAAATACTAAAAAAAATTTAAATTTTCTGTCCAACTGATGTGGTAGTTGTTAAATTTGCTCTTTAGAAACAATTATTTATTTAATTAAATTTTTAATTGATTTGCAAAATAAAAAAAAAAAAAAATTGATTTGCTAAGTTGCCACTTCATTTGAGTAAGTAGATTTGAGTAAAAAAAAAAAAAAAAGACTATGTAGCATTACTCATATATAGAAATAAATAAAAAGAATTATTACAATGGAGATGCACGTATAGAGGTGGCAACTTGGCAAATCAATTTTTTATTTTATTTTTACACATCAATTAAATAAATAATTGTTTCTAATGAGCAAATTTAATGGCTACCACATCAGTTGGACAAAAATTTAAGCTTTTTGGCATTTTTCTTTTATATATATATAATTTTTTAGTTGTTTATCAATAAATAAATAAATCAATCAAATGTACTGGATGAATGTGTTGGACTGATGAGTTATATGCATTTAACATGGAAGTTGTCATCCAATAAGGATAATTAGGGTATTTTGAAAAAAATTAAAAGTGATTTAACGGATTATGGATGGAAGTTAGAGGGAGGGGGTCTTAATGTAATTTCAGAAACGTGAGGGGGTCTATTTGTAATTGTCAGATTTTAGAGGGGGTCTTAATGTAATTTACCTTTTTTTTTTTTTTTTTTTTTTTTTGGAGGGTTCTCACCACCTCCAAAAAATGTCGTGTACACTTTTGGTGCGTGGGGAGTTTTTTTAATAAAAAAAAAATGCAATAGGTTTTTTTATCTCAACAATTGATTGGGAATGAGAAAAATGGATTATGACTTTATGAGGAAGGAAATGTGCTATCAATTGCATAGTTTAAAGACTAATACTTTTTGCTTAGAGAAAAATCTATTGCCTATGAATGGGAATGTTGAGGTTATGGGCATACGTATGTATAAAATTTATTTTTGATTTATTCTCATATTAGTTCAGTAGTTTTGAAATTACACTTCAAATTATAAGAAGCACTTTATAGGAAAACAAGTTATAATGTGGTTAAGTGAGAATGGATCAAATTCAAAAGGACAAATTATATATAGCATGGTTAAGTAGAATATATTCTAACAAGTAACAAATAAGGATGGATTGATGCTAACAATTTTTTATTTTTGTATTGGTTAACGTTCAAAATAAATTAGATTAATAATTAGTCTTTAAAAAATGTAAAAAGTTAAACTTATAATCTTTTACTTATTGCGACAAATCCGAAGAATAATGTACTAGTCTGTTTATGACTAAATATCGAAAATTACAAAAAATATAGTATCTTTTACGGGCATTTAGTGAGAAGGGGGTATATTTTCATCACCTCTTTGGTTGCATCCACGCCCTTCCATTAATTATTTTCACAAACTTCATTTCATAAAATGATATGATGCAATAAAATAAAATAATAAAAAAAAGTGTGCAAAATACACCCTCTTTATTAACCAAAGAGAGGAGTGTTAGTGTCATTCGTTGGTTTGTCACATCACTTACTCTCACACATAGATATGTGTTTACTTATCAAATATGCTTTCATTTTTTTATATTTTATTAATGTGTCTTAATTTTACTTAAAAGATGAATTACTTGTCTGTAAGAACATGGGTCTATGATTGGGAATATGGTCCATATTTAGAAACTAACCCTAACATTCCTCACGCTAAAGATAGCAACAACAATAATTATTTATTTTGATATTTTAAAAGAGAGAGAGATTAGTTTAGCCTAGCCCAAATATATGGTATTATATTATAAAGTTCAATTGAGTTAATTGTCCGTTTAGACTGCTGAGAAGTCCATAGATATATACACATATATATAAAATAATTTAATCCAATTGTCCACATCAAAATAAAATATTTATTAATATATTTTTTGTCAATATTTATTAAAACATTATTATTATTTATTTCCAAGTTAATAAAACACACTCCCAGAATCAAAGCAAAATCGAAGCACATCCTTAATTATAATGATACAGTTATATATAGTAGTTAAAGGTGGACGTGTATGCAAATCACTATAGGATTTGACCATTTTGAAATAATTTTCTTACTCGTAGTCTTGTTGTGGTAGATATAGATTCTATGGTGGTTGCTTTAGAAGCAAGTGTTTTTAGCTCTAATGAGAAAGGGGAGGAGAAAATACAGGAAGAAAGATACCATTTTCCTTCAGCTTATCAATTTTTCTTTGTAACCGTAATATGGTAAAATAATGTAAATATTCCTTTCTCCTCCTTTTTAACCTCATTGTTTATCAAACGAATTTTTTTTTTTCCTCATTTCTCCATCATTAATTTTTACCGAACAGAGCATAAATATTGTTCATTTTTTATTCAATTTTCACGGTTCGTATTAGTTTTTGAACAATTTTAACTCATTAGACATATGATTTTAGCATAGATACTCAATATGAAATAATTTGGGAAAAAGAAAGGAAATCTTGGATAGGTTGTGCCAATAACTTTTTTTAGAGTATGACTACGATCACAGACTGACATTGAAAAAAAGTAATGACACTCAAATGTGCTAGGCTCATGGCTCAACCCCACTTAAAACACTTCAACATTCGTTTCGATATCAATCATGATCATCGATCTCCATCCATTACCCCACCATCATCATTGCCGTCCCTACAACCTCCATGACAATACCTACCTTGCACAAAACCCCCCAAACTCTCATATTTTCGTTTTTGACCATCTTACAAACCCACATATCCCACAAAAGAGTTTAAAAGAGTTATACTTCTTATATCTGAAGTTCAATAATCTCCAAAGAGTTCTCTCCCCAAAATTTAGTACCTCTCTCTCTCTCAAATTAATAATGATTTTGATTTCAATATATGGGGGAATTACTCCTGTGGTGGTGCAATAGTGGTGATGGTGGCCTATCAATCATGAAAATAAAAATAAAGGCCTTGTAAAAAATAGAAGCGTTGGTGATTGTGGTAAGAGCACAATGGACCTAGGACCATAATTGTTTAGTCAGAATAGGAGGTGGGAATGAAATATCATTCCAATTCATTTCAAAAGAAGATGTTCGCATGGGTCAACTAAATAGGAATGAAATTAAACAGCGATACGTAACAAACATGCTACGGAGTATGTATTTTATGTTGTTCATAAAACCATGCAGGACTACATACTTTAGGTATGAAATCTGATTTCATTCCCACTTTCTACATTCCACTCAAACAAACATGGCTTGAGTTGCATAGCAAGTGCTGTTTTGGTGGTGATAATGGATGAAGGTGATTAATTAAAGATGTTTTCAATGAAGGTGTGGACTAGTTGCCATGGTTGTGATGTTGGCAGATCTAGGAAATATGGGTCTGAATCACGTTTTGAATTATTAGTTGCTAGTGGGGTGTTGGTAGAATGGTAGTTAGTGTTAGTGAATGGAGTGAAGATGGTTTCAATGGAGGCAATGACTAAATTCAACTCCATGGTAGTGATGGTGGCACATTTGAATAGAAGTAATGGGGGGTGGTTTCAAGATCGTTGGCGTGAGAGATTGGGTACTGAATCACGTTGTGGGTTACATGGTGGGTGACTAGAGACAAGAAATGGATCTCATAGATCATCTTAGGGGTTATTTGGCAAACTTTGAAAATTTAGGGTTTCAAGATGGTGGGTGTGAGAGATAGGTATGAACCATGTTGTGGGTTACATGGTGGGTGACAGAGACAAGAAATGGATGCCATAAATTATGGGTTACATGGTGGGTGACAGAGACAAGAAATGGATCCCAAGAAATTTAGGGGTGGTTTCAAGATGGTAGGCGTGAGAGATGGGTACGAACCATGTTGTGGGTTACATGGTGGGTGATAGAGACAAGAAATGGATCTCATAGATTATGGGTTACATGGTGGGTGATAGAGACAAAAATGGATCCCAAGAAATTTAGGGGTGGTTTCAAGATGGTGGGCGTGATAGATGGTTACGAACCACGTTGTGGGTTACATGGTGGGTGACAAAGACAAGAAATGGATCCCATAGATTATCTTAGGGGTTATTTGGCAAACTTGAAAATTTGGCCAACTGAGAATAAGTCTAACCAATTTTGTTTTCATATTGTTTTGTAAGTTTCTTTTTCTTGTTAAACAGTTTAGCTTTGTTCTAAAAATAAGACCTAAACAGAATTTTTTTCAAACCAACTCACAGTTGGTTTATTTAAAAACCAAATAACAGTTATGAACTGGACCTAGTCTGATCCAGTATTTTAAGTTCCCCAACAAACCCTTACCAAGCAATGAATTGACAATGCATATCTAACATATTGGCCAAAAACAAAGTCAGTAAATGGAAATTAAAAAAAAAAAAAAAAAAAGACAACGTAGATTTTTCTAACAATGAATTGACAATACAAAACAATATATTGTTTTTTTTCTTTGTTTCATTTATAGAAACAGAGTTTGTAAATGATCAACATATTCACTTAAATAATAGATTTTGAAAAAAATTTCATTCAACAAAATTGTTCAAAATGATGTTTTTTAATGGCCAATACGATCAGATTTCATAAAAACACCTTATATTTTTCATAAAACCTTAATAAATTTAATGTAAGTGGAAGGTGTAAAGAAAGTTAGTTGTCCCCTTAAGATAAATTTGATTTCATGTAAGAAAGGAGAAAAAACCCAAAAGAATAAATTAAATGAATTGGTTGCCCATAACATGTGAGGATAGTGGATAGTGTAAATGGTTAACGACCATAGCTTAGATTCAGGAGGAACTAAAGTGGGAGAAAAAAAAACATAAAAAGAAAGAGATATTGGTGATTGTGGTAGTAGCACAATGGATCTGGGATCCTATTTGTTTGAACAGAATCGGAGGTGTGAAAATCCCGTTCCAATTCAATCATTTTAAAACAAGATGTTTGGATGAGGTAGCTAAATAAGAATGGAATCAAACCTATCGTAACAAACTGTGTAGTTAGAAATCTTGACTAGAAACACATAAATGAAGGGTGGAGCTTGATTCACTGTTTGATTTGCAACAACAAGACAAAATGGGTTAAAGGGAGGTCGAAGTGGGTTTAGCCAAATCCTCTCCGAAGTTAAAGTGGGTACCAATGGAGGAAGGAATTGAATGAAGAAGACAAAATTAGGGTACTATGCATACCATGCCTTGGTTTTGGGTGTGCTATTTATAGTTTCCTATATGGATTGACCTAGGTTAGATCCAGTACGTAACCGCTTTCGGTTAGGTTAGATCTAATCAGGGTTGGTTCCATAACTGTCTAACCTGGGTTAGCTAACTACAATTAATAGATTAACCTCAGGTTAAGGTTACCGTCTAATTAGGGTTTATTGACCATGGTCAATGGTATAAACCCTAGTTAGGATAACTGTTTCCAACCTTGTTCTGGACTGAGGTCGGTTATGATTTAGATGAATGACTTGCTGACGAATCGAATTCACTATACTTAGGTCGGGCCAGAAGAGTGGCATGACTTCCTTAATCGAACTGGAATACTTGTTGAGTTCGTTGTGCTGCTTTGGTGGGCTTTCGCGTTTCTCATACTCATTGCTATTTAGCTCGGGGCTAATTTTTGTATTTGCACTGAGTTGCCCACTTCGTGACATTTGCACACACAAACGTACTATGTATTTTATGTTGTTCATAAAGCTCATTCTATACTATGTACTTCAAGCATGAAATCAGATTGTATTCTCACTTTTCACATTTTTCATTTCAACCAAACAAACATATATGGTCCCGAGTTACATAATTAGTGTTGTGTTAACGGTGTTAATGGATGAAGGTAAAGATGGTTTCAATGAAGGTGATGACTAGCTGCCATGGTCGTGATGGTGGGCAGATCTAATTAGTAGAAGTGATGGAGGGAGTTTAAAGATGGCGGGTGTGAAATATGGGTCCGAATCACATTTTGGTTTCGTAATTGCTAGTGGCGTGTTGGTAGAATGGTAGGTTAGCGTTAGTGGATGCCTAGATGGAGTTAAAAGATGCTTCAATATTGGAGGCAATGACTAATTATTTCCATGATTGTGATGGTGGCAAATCTGAAAAGAAGTAATGGAGGGGTGATTTCAAGATCGTGGGCGTGAGAAATGGGTTCGAACCACGTTGTGGGTTACATGATGGGTCATGGGTGACAGAGATTAGAGATCGATCCCATAGATTATTTTTCTTTGATTTTGACTAGCATGAAGCAATGAACCGAGGATGCTTATATTGGCCAAAAACAAAGTCTATAAATCGATGATGCGATTTTTTTTTTGACAATGCAAAACAACATATTGGTTTTTCTTTTCTTTATTTTATTTATAAAAACAGAGTTGGTAAATGGTCAAAAAGTCCAGTCAAATAATAGATTTTTAAAAAAACTATCTTTTATAAAATTGTTCAAATTAATGGACAATGCGGCCAAAACCTTTGATATTATTCATAAAATCTTAATAATTTTAAAATAAGTAGTAGTGCAAGATAAATTTGATTTCATGTAAGAAAAGATTAAGAAAAAAAAAAAAACAACAACAAGAAGTGTATTAGACTAGTTGTTGATTCAATTAACATGCGAGGATAGCGCAAATGGTTAAGGACAAGTTATCAGAAGTCTTGAGTTCAAATCTTTGCCCTTTTTTACTATTAAATCTAGGGGAAATCAACAAGGAAGTCCACATCAATGAGTTGGACGTCTTCCCATTCGGTTGAAGCTTCGCCTTTCTACTAGAATGACAAGAGACACGAAGCGCGTGAGGAAGTTGTTGCTGTATATTATCTCCATCGTTAATTTTTTGGGAGAGAACGAGGGGGGGACATCACACTTGATTTCGGGTTTGAAATCCTCTGCGTTATATATGGAAAATCTTGTTTGAAAACACTTTTGAACAAAGACTTAGTATAAAGATAGGGGCATTTTTGTCCAAGTAAAAAGAGGTGGACTTATGCCTTGAAGTAGATTTTACATCAGGACTTGAACCTGCACAAGTTTAAAAATAGGACCTAGCAGCAAACGCCCCTTAAATCTATTCGTTTAAGAGTAAGCTATATAACTTGTAAGATAATTTGAATTCAAACTTTGTCAACACAGAGAAGGATATTTTCGTTTGGTCCGAAGAAAAATAAATAAATAAAGTGTTGCCTACCCTCAACCCATCACCAACTTAGGTCAAGTCATTGAATGCAGGTTTGGATAGCTTCACATTCTCCACCTTTCATGTGTTTTCTGAACATGTGGTTGAATTACATCCACATTTTGAATTGAGAAAATAACGCCACCCTGTCGATGAGTTGCTGAATTTTGAGAGGCAAAACGTGTCCTGGAAATGTTTATTAAAAAGTGGAGTGCGGCAGAGACAATAATCTATTCCAGCAGGGTTGAACCTTGTTTGGATGTTAGATTAATTATTATTATTCTTTTCAACCTTGTAAATTAAAGGATCATTTGAAATAGACTTCTAGCAATATTATTTTTTTCTCCCATAATAGACAATAATGAGAATAAAAAAAACTTTTTGAACTCACTAATCAAAACAGCAAATTAAATAATTTTTTTTTGTTATGACGTGAAACCTTCGATGGTTTGACTTTACCTTGCCGACGTTTGTAGAACTAGATAAATTACGAATACTTATAACTTCTTTCAAGTATCGATTAAGACTGAGACTCGAAATCAAGATCTTAAGATATTTTAATCTTAAATCTTACTGAACTAAACTACTTATGTGAGTAAAACTTAAATATTCATTGATAATAAAAAGAATATAATTATAAAAATCAAACTTTCATAAAATAAAAAAATGTAAGAATTTTTTATACGAAAAAAAAAAAGGTAAGAGGAAAAGGTACAATTGAAAATATGCAAACGACAAAAGAAAAAATCAATAAAGTCAAATTTAAAATTTTAAAATATACGTAAAATAAAAAATAAAATTTTAATAGGTGAGGAGGGGTCAGGTGCCATCCTGCACCCACTTGATCCGGCCCCGAAAGTGGATATGAGGAACCGTGTAGGGCCCTAGTCGAAACGTGTCCCATGACTACTAGTTGTGAAACTAGTGAGAGAAATTGAAGCTTGCCGACACGTTTGAGGAGGGTTTAAACACGCTTATCCTGATGTTGCCTGTCAGTGACGTGTCCCTTGCCTAAAATTAGGGTGTCCCACAGTCATAAATGATCACCCATGTTCAACTGGCACATGATTGATATATATAAAAACAAAACACTGTTCAAACCCACCAAGTGGCGATTATATATAATACCACGTGGCAATCTTTTATTTTTCAAACTTTTAAAAAGTTGTGTTTTTTATTAACCGTTCAGTTTTTAACCTTTTTTTTTTTTGGTTGTATCAGTTTTTAACTTCTAAAACCGTTTAAATTTAGAAGAGTCTTTTCAATTTTTAAATCTCAATGAGATTCACCAAACACGTCTCATGTATGCACCTTTTCGTTCAACCGTCCCGTCGTTGCAATATGTATTCCCAGACTCATCGTCTCTCTTTTTTCCACTCATACAAATGTTTTCAAGTATGCTGTACAACGGGATTATACTATTACTGTGGGACCCCATGGATGACAATTTCATAGTTCTTCGGTTGCAGAGAAGAAAAGTGCGTTTGAATTTTTTTCCCTCGATTAATTCAAATGATGACAATTTTTTTCCCTCGATGAATTTAAAGGCAGATTAATTCAAATGGAGACAAAATAAAACCAAGGAAGTCAATCGTCATCTTTATAAGTTATGCACTTTGAACTTTCTGTTTTTGTGAAGGGCATTCATGCTGTTTGTTGTTCCAACTTTCAAGTATTAATTACAAATCATAACCTACATATGTTAGCAACTTAGAATACAAAATTTTGAACCCCTTCATGGTGGTAGAAACATGCATATTAAGTTATTCAAGTAATTGATCATCAAATTACTGTTTTTAACTTAGTAATAATAATAATAATAATAAAGACATCATCATAGTCCTAAAATGTTTATATAAATGATCACTTTGTTTTAAAATTAATTTTTAAAATATTTAAATTCTTTTATTCACCACTAATTTTTAATTTAAATTTTATAAGCCAACCATGTGGCGCTTCTTTATATGACCGTGAGACTTTTTCTTTGTTTTTCTATATATTTTTTCTAAAAAAAATTATATCTAAACAGATCCATCTTCATGTAATTTTTCGGTAGTTATTTATCATGTTCACACCGTTTTTCTGATGCCTTTTTTTTATTATTTTTTGTTTTTAAATTTATAAAACATTTATATGTTTTTAAAAATTTTATAAAAAATCCATCTGTGAGCCATTTGGAATGAGAATACAAAAGAAAATAAATAAATTGAACTATATAAAGTGTTTTATAATTCAAAAGACAAAAGGGTTTTATAAAATAAAATTTGGAGTACTCTTAAATTTATAACTAATTTTGAATTTAAATTTATTATTATTTTATTATTTGTTATCCTTATATGTATATTTATTTATTTTTCTTTTATTTTTTATCCCATGCATTGCACGGGTTCACTGTTAGTTAACATACATATTTTTCTATACAAATTTTTATGTCTATTGTTAGATAACTTATTTTTAATTTATATTTTATAAAATTCATTTTTAAATTAGATAGTTTTCATACATAGGTCATGCGTGTAAAAAAATCAAGTTGATCTAAAATTAAGAATCAATTCATCCATAAATGTGATATTTTAATGATTAAAAGATAAATTTCTGGATCGAATAACAAGAAGTCTCCGATTAACTTAATTTTTTTTTGCGTGTATAACCTATGTATGAAGATTATCTAATTTAACACTAGATTTCGCAAATTATGAATTAGAAATAGGTTGTCTAACAATTGACATTAAAATTTATGTAAAAAAATGTGTACGTTGATCCTAACCCTTTATATATATATATATATTTGGCTTTGTAGTATAATAACTTCAATAAATTGGCGTAAAATACGAATATTGTGGCTTAGCTCCACCTCAAAATAGCCACCCAGTTTTGAGAAGCCAAGAAATCCGACTAAGCACCATATTGGTTTAAGGAGATCCCAATACGTCTGATGCATTAAAGCATATGGACGGTCGGATAAAAAGCACTTCCATTGAGGTTGTTTCAACAAATTTTTGATATTTTGATTTGAGCCATCCATTTTTAATTTAACACACCAAGATGTCGTGATCCTCCTAAACTAGCACGGATTGATTTTTTTGAAACCACCGCCAAATTTGCTCTCCAATTTACGAACCCGAACCGTTCGTCATAGGTGGGCCAGAGGAGTGGAAAATAGTACCCTACCCTAAGGCCTGCTTATCTAGCCCAAAGTTAGGTCTGTACCTACTCAATTATATAGTAAGATGGGCTTAAGACATGACTTTGATTTCAGGCCTAATTTGGACGAGGAAAGGGTCCGGCGATTGCCACCCCTCAATTTTATCAACAATCCCACTTGTTTTGGTCTTTTAAGGTTTTATGTAAAATAAAAAGGTTTTATGAAAGCCAATCGTATAGTCTACTAGAAAACATTATTTTGAACAATTTTGTAGAAGAAAGTTTTCTAAAATTTGTTGTTTAGATAGACTTTTTAACAAAAAATGAAATAGAGATTATATATGCCAAAAAGTCTATTTAAACGATAGATTTAAAAAAAAAAAGCCTTTTTTTTTATAAAGTTGTTCAAAATGATATTTTCTAGTAGAATGTGCAACCAGTTTCCATAAAAACCTTTAATATTTTGCATAAAATCTAAAAAAATTTAAAAAAGTGGGGGCACATATAAAATTGAGGGGTGGCAATTGGCGGGCCGACAATGAAAAAGCATGCAAGAGAGCTTGAAATTATGTATTTGATACGGGGGCCTCTATTGGCACCCCAAGACTTGCTTTTTATCCCCCATTTATTTTACATTATAAGATTTTATGAAAAATATTACAGGTTTTCATAAAAACCGGTCGTGCTGTCAACTAGAAAATATCATTTTGGACAACTTTGTAGAAGAAAGTTTTTCCACAATCTATCGTTTAAGTGGATTTTTTTGCCCATTTATAGTTTCTAGTTCATAAATGGCTAAAAAGTCTACTTAAATGATAGATTTTGGAAAAACTTTTTCCTACAAAGTTATTCAAAATGATGTTTTCTAAATGACTCAATAGTTAGATTCATGAAAACCTTTTAGATTTTTCATAAAAACTTTAAATATAAAATAAGTAGGGAGATGAAAAGCAAGTTTTGGGGTGCCAATATAGGCCTCCATTTGATACTTTGAAGTTAGATTACTAGTCCGGCTGTAGAATTTGAGTTGGCCCAAACCCAATGATCCTTCACCCTTCAACAGAAATATTGGGTTACGACTATAAACCATTAATATTGGGGTAAGTTTGGTCCAACTCTTTGTCTATCCGTATATTTGGGTTTGGACTGGGCCTTCCTTGGCCTGACCCAGAGCGGTCAGAGTTGAGTTTGCCTTCTTTTTTTTTTTTTTTTGAATAAAAAGTATTTATTAAAAAATTCATTAGGAAATACATCAAGGTAACAACGTATAATAAAAATCTTCTATGAAAATCTTCAAATGGGTACTAAGAAGTCTGTTCTCCCAAATGACAAATACTAACTCTAAAGCGGCCAATACTAGCAGCAAAATCTATAGCCCTTGCCTATTGGCTTATTTAAAAACATGCCTAAATTCTATAGAGTCATTTTCTTTTTCTTTTTTTTATTGGTTTGACGGCCAGGGTGTTTGGGTTAGCTTGTGCGCATCTTGATTAAATCTCTCTCAGGACGATCATAAAGGCGCACTTTCCCATATCGGTCTGGTGCATTCAGAAATTAATTTCAAAAGTGCTCCCTAGAGGAATTGAAGCCAGATTGATAGAATAAAGGGGCTTTCTTTTTACCAACTGGACTAATTCTCTTGGGTGAGAGTCAAAATTTTCGATACGCTTTCAAATATCACACACCAACATCATAATGTTCGAAGGATAATGATGAACTCAAGGTACGGCTTAGCCGGTTAGCCCAAAGGGATTCGTTACTTAGTGTAAATGTGTTCAATGGATAGGACAATATTTCTTGTTCCTCCTGATGTATGGGAGTAAACCAACCGCCTTGATTATAAGGCGGAGCATATAACTAGCTTGGTTAGCCCTTATTCTAATAGCAAAACGAAGACCTTTCTTTTGGATAAGAAGATTTTAGAAAAATATTTGGACAATATAACTTTGATAATTAATAATTAATAATTTATAAATTTTCTATAAAAAGAAAATACATAAAAAATAAGCAATCTTAAATTTCTGCTTGTTTAACCCCACATGTCGTGGATTTAACAAAAGATTTCTCACCTATAAAGTCATCTTATTAACAAAGGAGCATTGTAGTTAACATGATTATAATAGCTTGACCTTTCTTTTGATAAGTGAAATGATATGTGCAGTAGGTTATGTGATACTATGTGTATGAATCAAAACTTTTCAATTTATTTGACAAATCTCTTTTTTGTTGATGTAGATTAGGTAACTACATAAAAATGTAAAAGTGCTATATGAAAGGTGCTTCGTATAGCAATACGTTTTTTTGTAACTAATAGTTCAGAGCCTTTATTTTGGAAATTTCGCAATAAAAAAAAAAAAAAAAATCTCTATTCATGACATGTCAGCTGTCAAGCCATTCTCATGGGTTCACGAAAGCAAGATTTTTTGGAATTTTCGTACAGCAATTACTCCCAATAAATGTTGGTTGTTTTATCCTTCTACTTTCATTCATGTTTTCGTATTGAAGGCATAAAGTACATGCGCAGCCAACCCCAAAATAATGGAGCCAAATACCGTACAAGCCACCGCTAAAGTGTTAGACGGACTTGTGGGCACTGCACAGTGATTAAGATCACCATTTGGACCACAAGTGTGCCCAGCGTGACTCCTCTCCACTAGTGGAGGTGCATATATATATATATATATATGTATGTATATATGTATGTATGTATGTATGTATGTATGGTAGCCTTGTAGGTAACCCACGTGGGTTATTTCTGCCCCAAAGAAAATCATGGACTTCATTTCAGAGTAAGACTGCTTAAGAGGATGTCCCCATTCTCTTCTTTTTCGATCCTTTTTTATTTATTTATTATTTATTATTCTTCTAAAACTATTTCGAATATGTACAATCTTTAACACATGCCATGTTAATCATTAAATTTATTACATTAAGTCCTTTTTAAAAAGAAAAAACTGACATAACCTAAACCCACACATAAAGTAATAAGATCAAAACACAATGTACACACCTGAGAAGGACCTAAGCTTTGAGGGAATGATGATGCGTGCTTAAGTGCATATATTATATGCATGCCCATATCAAACTGGTGAGAGATTTTGTTTATTTATTTCTTTATTTCCAAGATAATATAACCTAAACACAAACACAAAGATTGGTAAAGCCAAGGTAGATCCCAAGTACATGTTAGAAAATATGTGATTTTCTTTAAAACTTTAAAACTTCGAACCACATACGTGTGCACACCTTCATAACCCACCTCGACCCGGACCGGCCGGCCGTGTTGTGATGTGGCGCATGACGTAGCACACGAGTGACTTAATGGCCTATTTATATGAGTTTATTTCATTTGACCGTTGGACCTTAATATCTATAATTTATGGGTGTCCGTTATTAGCCGTTGGACTTTTATTTCATATTATTAATTGGGCTGTTATAAGAATCATTATGATATTTATTTTGGGCCTTTATTAGCCCAAACCAATTTCAGCATTTTACTAATAAAAATAGTGGGCTTCTCTACATGAACAAAGGGGGGCTTTTACATTGTCTTCTTAATCCTTTTCTACTATATTTCTCTAAGAATTTTATTGAGTTATTTCATATTTTGTATTTACGGGCAACTGATCGTGGACGGGTTCACTATACTCTTCTTGTGGACGTACTCATAGAAGAGAGAGCTGCGAGCCTTGGGGTTGTATCTTGGAGGTCCTATCATCCGTCAGCACTTGTACGTAAGGAGGCGATAGTTCCTTTAGGATAGCGTGATCTCACGTGCCTTCCCACAGGCCAACTCTTCTTACTCTTATTTAATTTTAATTCAATATTTCTTGTGTTGATTTTTATTAATTTATATTATGATTATTAAGAGATTTATTCGTGTTCAATTTCATTTGTATTTGTGATTTCTTAATTTGTGTTATAAGTTGTATTCATATTTAATTTTAATAAATATTCTGTGACGAATTTCACAAAATTTAGAATATCCCCAACAGTACACACCTTAAAGAGTAAGGACGAAGCTAGACATAGGATTGAGGGGTTAGTTGCCTCCCCTATTTATCTTTTATTTTTTTTTATAAAAACATAATTTTTATACCTTAAAACTTTTAAAAATCTCATATTTGTCAAATCCTTTTGTTTTTCTTTCGATCTCATCCCTCTCATTTTTTTTATTTTAATTTTTTTCCTCTATATGTTTCCCCTGGTCTAATCCCCACATAATCTCCCATTCCCTCACTTTTCCATTGTAAGTGTTCTAAATTAAAATATGTTTTACTAATTGATTATGATTTTTTAATTATTTATTCTTAAAAATAACAAGATGAAAGAAAAATTTTGAATTAATTAAAGCTTTGATTTTGTGAATTAAAATAAAGCATTAACAATCAACTAAAGTTCATCTCTTTTGAATTAAATTCTTGGCATCTTCCTTATGAAAGAGCCTAGCCTTTGAAGTATTGACCGTGCTTTATGTACCTATATTACATTAGTTAAGTTCATCAAGCATAAATTAAACTAAAATATGTTTGAATTGAACTCAGATAGCTAGAACATTGAATTTTAGTGGTGTATGGAATCACTTCATGAAACATTTTATAATAAAAATTTGTACACGGAATGCTTAAAGGGTATTCTCAGTTTCTCACCTTTCACTCTTTGTACTGGGGGAGCGGCTAATGTAACCCCAAAAACAGTTAAGTTGACCCCTTATGTTATCCCCACCCCCCAATACTATATGCCCACCCCCCAAAATGTCCAAAGTACCCTTCCTTCAACTAAACCTAAGCTTCACCCACCCCACTCCCTCCAAATACGAGACCATCAGCTACCCCGCTCACCCGCGACTGGAGAAGGTCACCGGCAGTCCTCCATTTCCGACGGCGTCCTCCATTTTCGACGGCGACCCCGCTCACCTGCGACTGGAGAAAGTCACCAGCAGTCCTCCACGGCGACCCCGCTCACCCGCGATTGGTGACTTCGCTCACCCGCGACTGGAGAAAGTCACCGGCAGTCCTCTACGGCGACCCCGCTCACCCGCGACTGGAGAAAGTCACCGGTAGTCCTCCATTTCCGACGGCGTCCTCCATCTCCGACGGTGACCCCGCTCACCTGCGACTGGAGAAACTCCATTTCCGACCGGAAGTCCTCCATTTCCGACGGCGACAGTCCTCCATTCCCTCCAAACACGAGACCCTCTCAGCCACCCCTCTCACACTCGATGTGAGAAACCCCACGGGCCCATTTCCGATCGGCAACAGTACGCCATTTGAAGGGGTTCTCCAACCCCACCCCCCATATCAGTGACCACCGGCGACGGAGAAGACGAGGAAGACAACCCTCTCACTAGAAGGTGCATATTGTAGGTAAAATGTGTATACACTGTGTGTGTAGAGATTTACAATTGATATTCTGCCATTGTTGTCTCTGTTGCACCTGCAATCTATTCTTATTCGTGTTTGAATCCATTGAAAGCTTTCAAATTTTCGCGGGTGTGTTCGAATATGTAAATCCGAACGTATTGGCTATGTTTGGTGAATGAGGACCGAACATCAGGGCTATGCTTAGATCCCATAAACCGAACAAAAGAATTATTTTGAAAAATCAACATCTAAGATAAAGAAGAAAAGCGAGGAATTGACCATAGGTTACAAGTTTGTTGAAAAATCAACATCTAACAAATCCACAAGAAAACTTTTTGAATTCCCAGTAGAAAGAGATTTCGCTAATGAAAAAGCATTTAACGCTGCCCTATATCCCTTCCTTTTCCAAAAATTTTTAACCTATCAAGTGGCAACAAATAATTGAAAATGAAAAAAAATGACATGTCAAACTAGAAATAAAAACATTTTTAATAAAAGCATTACATTAGCAACTAAAAAAACATTAAACATTGTATCAAATATAGTTTAGGTTGCAAAGTTAAAGCCAAACTTTCACCACACCCTAAGAATTCTCTTGTTTGCGAGGGGAATAGCCCACACATTATCTTTTCTTAACTGAATTACCAAAAAAAATTGGTAATTGGGGTTTTGACTTGGCTATTCTTAGATTGTAATCGTTTGGTCTAAGTCTTTTCCTAATTACCAAAATAAATATATTGAGTTGAATTGGTTTGTGATGATGATAATTTGAGCCTAAAAATATTGGCTCTTGTATATCTCTTTGGTGTGTTTGATTCCTTATTAAGCTTCAATTCTCATTTTTACGTGCAGCAGGTCATAAATTTTGCGACATACTAACACCTCCTTTTTCAGTTTTCACTACTTAATTTGAGCCTAAAAATGTTGGCTCTTGTGAGATGGTTCCACCGTTATCAAAAAAAAAAAAAAAAATAAATAAATAATAAAAAATAAAAAATTATTGCAACAGCAATTAATTGATGAAGATCCTAATTTTATTTATTTAATCTCAAATAAAGGCCTACAAAATAACATGGCAAGCTTTATGAAGCCTTCATTTATCACAGCAGCAAGCTAAAGGTATTTCCTGGAATCTCATACATGAGCCTCCCTTGAGAAATTTAGCGTCAATGCAAACTTGATTGCAGTCTGGGTAATCTGAACACTTCCCCGGCAGGCAAGTATTGGAAGGTTGAGGACTTGCTGCGGCTGCTTGCTCTATGACTAAAACCATCAAATTATTAGCATAAATAAAGGAATAAAATTAATGTAATAAATCTATGCCTTTATTAGCATGCCATATATCTCCTATAATGATGATTAATTGGGGAGATAGATTTATTTATTCATTTAATAGTTGCTTGTATGAAACATGATTAGTTTTCTATTTACATTAATTGATAATTACTTTTTTGTCTGGAGCCATAGGTCATTTTTACAGCCTTGGGGAGAATGGTGGAATCATAAAGGATCTGCTATTGATTCCACAATCATCCTGGTTTGGGACTCAAAATAATAATGCCAAAAAAAAAAAAAAAAACTAAAAAATAAGTATTTATCATATTTTTTTCTTAGGAAAAGGGTATTTATAAACCTGAAAGGAAATTTTTTCCCTTCTAAAAATTTTGGATTCATGAATCCCAAAGTCTAATGGAGCAATGGTTTCTGTGAAAATTTGTTTGTATTAATGGAAGTCAGTGTTGGTATTTGGGTCGTGAAAAAAAGCCTTTAACGCTGCCCTATATCCCTTCCTTTTCCAAAAATTTTTACGAATACGCTTTTTTGACATAGAAGTACGTTTTTTTGGAACTGCCATTCAAAAATTACGAGATTACTCATTGCTATAGTTGGATGTGAAAGACATCTATTGTTCAAAACTAATCCTTTTTTACTATTCATTATGTATCTATTTATTCTCTAAATGATACTCCCTTCATAAAAAATCAATAAGATATGTGATAAAAAAAACAATTTTTTTTTATTTATTTCTATTCCATACAATATCCGGACGAATGATTAATTCGTACTGATTGGTTCCTTTATATCTTCATATTCCAATCTATATATAGGTGCTATAAAAATCGAATTGGTTGAAGTTTATAAAATACAGAATCCAAAAGAAAAGGCTTTTTTTCTTTGTCTATTTTTGTCTTGCTATATTTATACATGTAATCAAATGCATCAAAAAATATAAGAACCTAACCTTTACCTAATTAAACTACTAAAAAAACTTTAATCTTTCTTTCTATTAATTGGTCAAGCTCGAAGAGAGAATACACCTAATTTAAATTTTAAACTTTGAATGAGACTAGTAGTCAATCTGTTAAAGAATACATGACTTGATAAAAGCCATTTCAATCTTTCTTTCTATTAATTGCTTATATGAGTTTTTCCAATACTTCTATGAGTTGTAACTCTTTTGTTGCTTCACAAACCATGCTCTACTTCCACCTATGCTATTTACAAGTTTCTTTCAATGTTAAAAGCCCTACAAAAGTACACAAAAGAGTTGCATAGTTGACTTGATTCGATCTAACTCCTAGGAATTTTACTGCAGAGTTTGAAAATGTTGATTATGAGCAGGTTACATTATGTTCTTGGATTGTATATATAAGGTTATATTATGAGTAGGTTATATTAACAAACCCAAGTCATCTACTCCATAGCCGTCCTAAAGTGTTTTTTCTTTTCTTTTTTTTTTTGGGAGAAGTTTTTGTTAAGTTAAGAACTATGGTATAATTGAGTAGCATTGTTTACAACTGTTTATGATCTATATATATACATTTTATATCAATTGTTTCTAATTTAATTCGTTTATTGTCTTTTATTCAGATATGGATGCAGTGGAAGGTGGTCGGGAGAGACCAACTGCATCCGCTAGGCGATGGCAACGTGCGGCGATTGAAGAAAACCCAGCTAGAGGCAGACGACGTCGCCAGGGTGGGATTCAGCCTGAGGTAGCACCCCCTCCTCCACCTATTGCCCCACTAATAGCCCCACCAGCAAATGTCCCAGCTGGTCACGTACCTGATGTAGAAGGTGCACATGTTGTTGATGCACCTGAAGATGCTCCTGCTGCTGCTGTTTGGGATGGGATTGGACCACTTCCTGGAGGTCCAGTAGATGAGTCGCTGCTGATTAGTTTCAGGACACACGTCGCAGCACAGATTTGGGTCAACAGGGATGTATGTCAAGTCACAATAGCATCTCATTTATATGTCTGTTATTGTATTTTATTTTTTGAGTAGTCTTATTTATATGTATTACATTCATATTATGTTTGACATTATTAAAGTGTTCAACTTTTCTAATGCAGTATCGAGGTGTCATGCGACCACATTGTCATGCAAAAATCCTGGAGCCTCCCTCTGCTTTGACACAGATCATTGAGAGGACACGACTCACTCCACTTGTCACATGCTCTTTTCGATGGAGTCATAAAGCCTTGGTGACAGCTTTTGTGGAGCTATGGTAGCCAGAGACGAACACTTTCCATATGTCGTTTGGTGAGATGACCATTACCTTGGACGATGTCGCCACCATCTTGGGGATTCCTGTGATTGGGAAAGTTGTCTCCTGCCCCAAATTAGATGATGCAGTTGCACAGGACTTACTTGTGAGCGCTTTGGGAGTTGAGGATAGTGATGCTAGTCTTGCATTACGAGATGTTCGGGGACAGTCTGTGAAGTTGTCATGGCTGAAGACAATATTTTCTAACCTTGGTGATGCGCCTACTGTTGAAAAAACTACCTACGCTACGAGGGCGTACCTGCTTTACCTTCTTGGCTCTACTTTATTCACAGACAAGAGCGGGGGCAGGGTGTCTGTTGGCCACCTCCATGTATTACAGGATTTGGATACAGTGCATGAGTATGGTTGGGGTGCTGCTGCATTGGCTACCTTGTATCGACACTTGGGTATCGCCAGTAGGAGTGATTGTAGACAGATTACTGGCTATTTGACCCTTCTAGAGGCGTGGGTATATGAGCATTTCCCAATGTTTCAACCACCCCGCAAAGTTGGATATGTTAATGTGGATCCATGTGTGCAACGTTGGGTTCCTCTCAAGGATCAGGGGAGCTCTTTATCACATTTATATATACTGAGGGAGGCACTTAATGACATGCAGTCCGAGTCGGTATGATATTTATTGATATTTTAGTTTGTTGTAATTTTATATCTAATATATTTAAATTCTTCTTTATATTTACTAATTACATACTTTATTTCTTATTTCAGGTTGTTTGGGATCCTTATAGTTCCATTAGGGCTCATCATCCTCTTGAGGAGTTTACGTACTACGTTGGGTTGCTGCATTGTGTCGATATTGTTGAACCCTACCAGCCTGACAAGGTTCTTAGGCAGTTTGGACGTGTCCAGCCTATTCCGCATGCCCCAGTTCAACCAACATCATCTACCCGTGGTTCATCCACGCAATCTTACAATCTATTATTTAATGTTGTTGGTAATCAATTAGAGACATGGAGGAACCACTTGTTAGCAGCAGATGCACGTAGTTCCCTTGTGACTTTTCCAGGAGAAACCGTTGTAGGTTATATGGATTGGTTTAGGGGTGTCTCACATACTCGTGTGCAAAACCCAGGTCACCGGGCCTTCCCACTTCCAGTTATGGAGCTACCTGTCCAGCCAGTATGCAGAGATCCTCAAGAGGTCGTCCTTCCATTGACAACCTTGTTTTTTATTTTGATATATATATATATATATATCATGAAATTTTATTGCCCAATTGTACCCTAAGTTTAATTTCACTTTCTCCTTATTCCACAGTGCATTGATCATGCATTGAAGATTGGGCTGCCAGTGTTAGACTTGGATCGTGCAGATACTTGTAGAGATCCTAGTATGCTATATGGGACGATTCGTGCAATCGTACGAGTTCTGCAGGGTCGAGCTGATGCTGTTGATGAAGGATGCACACCGGATATTGATTTAATGTACTCTCGGGTACATAGGAGGCGTCGCAGTGGTGGGAGCTCCACTTGATTTGGGTTGTGGGCAGATATAAATTTTTGGACTTGGATTATGTCATTTTTTTTAATTGGATTATGTAACTTTTTGGAATTGGATTATATGTGGTTCTAGAATTGTATTATATGTGGTAGGTAGTGGGCAAATGAGGATAGTTTGTATATATTGTAGGTTATTTTGGACTTGAATTATATGGGTTTCTGGAATTGTATTATATGTGGTGGTGCGTAGATGAGGATAGGTTGCATATATTGTAGGTTATTTTGGACTTCAATTATATGGGTTACTGGAATTGTATTATATGTCGTGGTGGAAATGTGTTTTTTGCAGGTTATGCTTAAAGCCGAGAACTTGGTATGTTCCATTTTTAGGAGGGACCATGTCGAAATTTACAAAAAATGGTCAAAAGTTTGTGGTCGCCGAGATCTTGGTATAAGATAAATAATGGAGTTTAAAGTAACATAATATCCACCAACTGAGTACAGGATAAATAACTTGCATAAGGGGTTAAATTATAACCCCTTTTTGTCACACTTTTTGGTTTTTTCTTCCTTCGTGTAATTTGGATTCTCCTCCTACAAATGGTGGGTGGTCAAGTTAGGTGACGAAAGTTCATTTTACCCTCGGCTTGGTTGAGCTTCTAATACTCTCAGTTGGAGTATTCGGATTAAGCATTGGCATTTCCATCTAAAAAAAGAATTATTAGGTCACCTTAATAAATAAAAACCGAACATAAAAAAGAAAAAAGTTTACGCCACCCTAGGAGGTCCACTATTAAATGTTAGGTCACATTTAAAAAAGTTGACATACTCACTCACAGCATCTTCAAGGGTACTGGCAAGTCACGCAAGTCCTGCCTCAAAAAGGGTAATTTGTAAACAGGGTAGGTGGTATCAATGTAAGTGGTTCTGTGTCACCCTTTGAGGGCGTGAATTGATATTTAGGAATATCTTTAATTATTGGAATATAATTAGTCACTTATTGAACAAAAATGATGTATAAATTGGATGGTTTCAAGGAGGGTATGTTTGCTGATTTCAAAATGATATGTTCAGTACTACGATGCCGAACATAATGCTTCTGTTCGGTTGTATGAAACCGAACATATACATAAGGTTTGGTGATATAGCACCGAACGGTGTTATTATAGAAATTCAAAATGAGATGTTCGGAGGTATGACTCCGAACATAATGCTTATGTTCGACTTTAGGTAACCGAACATGTATGCAAAGTTTGGTTATCTGGCACCGAACAAACTATTATGGTAATTCAAAATGAGATGTTTGGTGGTATGAATCCAAACATAGAGCTTCTGTTCGACTTTCGGAAACCAAACATGTAAGTAACGTTTGGTCACGTAGCACCGAACAGTAGTAGTACTGGAAATTCAAAATGAGATGTTCGGTGGAATGACTCTGAACAGAATGTATATGTTCGACTTTAAAATACCGAACATATACATAAAGTTTGGTAAAATGGCACCGAACAGTAGTAGTACAGGTAATTGAAAATGATATGTTCGGTTTTATGAGTCCGAACATAAAGCCGTTGTTCGACATTTGAAAACTGAACATTTAAGTAATGTTTGGTCGTATGGAACCGAATGGCATTACGGTAATCCAAAAGGATATGTTCGGTCTTATTAATCCGAACATAGTGAACTAGTTTGGTTACATAAAACCGAACATTAGTATTTTGTTTGGGTACTTAATGCCGAACAGGCGCAAATATGTAATGAAAAAAACAAAATTGATTTGTCATAATTTTAACACAAAATCCATAAGTCCTTTCTGCCATTATCATCCCAAATTACTTTATTAGACCAAAACAACGATCTATTAATCCAAAAAAATTAACAATCTTTTGTCTATTAAGGGACCAAGAAAACAAGATAGATGATATTATAAATGGGCTAGTCAATGTCTACAGTATCACAAGTGTCAGTAGTTGCAACACCACAACCAATTACATTAAGGAAATTTTGAATTCTATCAATGTAAGGAGAATCCCAGTCTGCTACCACAACATCGCGATGAAGTCGCCAAGTGGTAGCTACAGGAGGCACGGGATGACCCGCTTTCATGAACACCTGCATGTTTGTTACACCCGTTGTCAATAGGACTAAAACTAAAAAGCATAAAGAAAAATAAATAAATAAAAGTTTTAAGATCATACCTGAATAAAATGGTTTCCATTTACGAACCCAATTGCAATTTCTTTATGCGCATGTAGAGGCATGGGATTCGATCTAAGTGGTAAAAAGGTAAGGCATTGCTGCATTGACAGATGGTACAAGACCACATTATAACGGGATGCAATAAGATGTCCCATATCAGGCATTGTCATCCAATGCTCATACCCTGCAAAACCACCCTCAAAGTGTGCTAATCCAGATCTGATCTCATTTACCCTATACATTGACCCATAAACCCGAGTGTACAGTTGGTGGTTATAGAGTAACTCATCAACTAGATCTTCTCTCACAACCATCCATCCATCTTCTCCCTTTCCCATCAAAGCAGCAATAGCCCTAAAACCACAATTTCCATCAGCCTGGACATCCTTGGTTTTGAATATGTATTCTCTTATTCCAGCTGGAAATTCATCAATGTGTGATATTGGCTTTGCAGCTTGGGTAGGATAAACCTGAAAACATTATATCACCCAATTCATTAGGAAAATAACCATCAATATGCCAATAAAAGTAATATGACAATAAAAGTAGATATACTACCATCTATAACTACATCATTTTACCTTTTTTTTTTGTTGCCGCTGTGACAAAATGACCTGATGAGTTACTCGGCTCCACATTGAATCCAGTTGAGCAACTATCATGTCGAGACTGTACGTATTCAAAGGCGGATGGGTCACGACGTGTGGATGTGTTAACCTTTACCTTTGGCCGACCTCGTGTACGGTTATATGGTTCGGTGGGTTCTAGAAGATGTGTACAATGTGGAGCTATTATCTCCCTCAACTTCTTTAGCATCTATAGTTGTGATTCTGTATCTTCATCTTCGAATATCTGGAGAAACAAATCTAAATATGGTTAACACATCAATTTCAGATTTTGTTTCTTAGTAGCTTGCAAGATATCAAGTTTTCTCCAAAATTGATCAATGCAGTCAAGTGGAATAGGTCGACCTTCCCTTTTGTATTATGCAATCTCATGTGCATAGGGTAAACCATGGGACCGACGGTTTGCACAACCACATGCTGAAGTATCAACCCCAATTGCTCTAGCACGCCGCATCTGCACAAGGATATTTTCCAATGCAACTATAGATACCATGCCCCGAATCTCCTTTAATTCTGCACAAGCAAACTTGTGTTTAGCAACTATTAAGCTCTTCTCAAACGATGCCTTGATTTCGGTGTACTGTAACTCAATCAAAGTGTGCACCTCGCCCCATGATAACTCAAAGTTCAAGGTACTACACCCTAATTGCCTCTTTAACCTTGCATGTGCACTTTCCACCCTGGTCAATAAAATAAAATTTGTTAATATCAACATCTTATTGCTAAATTATAAATGTAACACACAATGTTTTGATAATTGCTTAGAAGCTACACCTGTTTGACGTCCGATTTCCAAAATGCATACATGTGTCTGTCCAAGCCGAGACAAACCTATCCTTGTAAGGGGTCAACCAACTACTTGACACATACTGTAGGGCCTCAGGATAGGTATTGAAGTTCTTATGCAATATGTCCACTTGAGTTAAGTACTCAGATTCAGTGGCAAACAAGACAACTGTTTCCCATTGGGAGTTAAACTTCTCCCACTGATCTCCCGACTCAAAGTACTTCTTGCAATTACTTAGAACATTCTTTGAAATGTGCCATCTACACAATAAATGCCTAGCATTGGGGAAAACTTTCTCAATAGCATTCATCAAGCTCAACTCTTTGTCCGTGATAATAACACCAGGTAAAATGTTTTGATCCTCAACAAGACTACGCAATCTATTCAATGCCCATGTGTAGTTATCTTCCCGTTCATGCTGAATGTATACGAAGGCCACAGAGAATGTCAAGTTAGTTGATGTGACTCCAACAATCTCAAAGAGGGGAAGATGATATTTATTAGTCTTGTATGTGCAATCTATTATCAACACATGTGGAAAGGCACGAAACAACTCCACACTACGAGGGTGTGCCCAAAATAAATCCAAAATGGCATCACTATCATCAGAACTCCTATGCCATTCAATGTATTTATGCTCAGCTAACTTACCCAACAAATATTGCATTTGTGATCTCCCAGCCTTCTCTTTTACCCTATTCTTTAGACGTGCATTGTAGATTGTCCTCAAGGTGCTTGTATTGAGTATATCCTTTCGCTTCAAAGTAACTAGAATGTCTTTAGGCCGGCTCATTTTCATGGACATGTCAAGCACTAATGAGTTCTCTTGCTCTGATAATCTCCCAGTATAGGAGTGCCCCTCGAGATACTTTGCAACTTCATGATTATGTATTCCACATAAAACCTTCAACATCCATTCATTATTATCTGGCATCTTCTCACCCTTTAAGGCAAAAGGGCATCCACACTTCTTTGTACCAGTTTCCTTTCTTCACTTCTTTTCATGTTCGGTCTCAATGTCTTTTTTCCTGTTTATATAATAGCCACCTCGCTCACAACCAAGCGTTAGTCTTGCTGTCCTGCCTTTGCTTGTAACATCAGATTTGGTTATCACAATAACAAACCCATTTTGTCTTCCTACTTCTCGAGCCCAATTGCATAATGCTTCCCTATTCTTGAAGACCTACACATGAAAACAAATTCATTTATATTCTTTAACTTCATGAATTATATTTATTCCATCAAGTAAATGAACATTTTCATAAGTTTTATTTACCTCATAATTTGTGAATTCATTACTATAATCCATAACACATGTCGACTCGTGAATGCTAGCTTTTGAGGAAGCCTGAGACAAGAATAAAAGACGGTAAAATAAAAGTAATAATCCGATGCTTAAAAAAAAAACAAAAAAACTATTCTGGAACTGTTCGGTTAATTCATACCAAACACTGGCAACATGTTTGGTTGTCTTAAACCGAACATATCTATTTTAAACGGTTAGATGAAACCGAACATAATCTTTATGATTGGTTGTTTAAAACCGAATAGCATTACTGGAAACTGAATAATCCATGCACTGTTCGGTTTTTTAAAACCAAACAAAATAGTTATGCTTGGTTGTATCAAACCGAACATTACCATAATGCTTGGTTGTGTAAAACCGAACATTATGGATTACCAGAGTAAAACCTTAAATAGTTACGGATCACAACAACCCTTAAATAGTTATGCTTGGTTGTGTAAAACCGAACATTACCATAAAGCTTAGTTGTGTAAAACCGAACATTACTATAATGCTTGGTTACGTAAAACCGAACATTACGGATTACCAGTGTCGAACCTGCGCGACTGCAATAAAAAAAAATCGCCATTTTTGCATACTTTGAAGCCAAAATACATACCTCCTTGCTGCCAACACCATTCCAACTGACTTCTTCCTCTTTCATTGCTCATAAAAAACGTAAAAACCACTATAAATGGGTTATGGATTTTTGTTTAAGGGTTGTTGTGAGAGAGTGAGGGATGAAGATGATATATTGGTTAGGGGTGGTTATGAGAGAGTGAGAGATGAGGATGAGAGTTGCCGGAAGAGTGCCTGAGAATGTTACCGGACAAAGTTGCCGGAGAATGTCGTCGGAGAGGGTGCCGGATAGTGGAACATGATGGTGAGGAGTTTTGGCGTGCAAATGAGAATTCAGATGAGATGAGGGGTGGGCTGGCGTGGGGTGGGGTGGGTGGATTAACACCTGATGCCCCTTTTGGTCATTTCACACCATCATTTTCTCATTAAAAAATTAGGGGGTAAACTTAACCTTTCCTGGGACTGGTTTAGCCGTTCCCTTGTACTAGGTTCGAATGTTGAGGGCCCAATAATTGTCATCATCCATAACTCTGATTGGGACCCACCGTGAAACTGGCCCATATGCTATTGTGGCAAGATCAGGGAGGGGTTAGTACACTAGAACTGGGCAACCGGCACTGGAGACAGAGGCTAGGGATCTCACCATTAATTTGTAAACTCAAGATGTTTAGCTGACCGACAAAATACAATGCCCCAAGTGTTCCCACCAACTGGCCGTACAACACAGTCAGTCCGAGGCTCAGAATCCCATTCCATCCCCCTTCCCCCCTCCTTCTCCCTTTATATATATTTCAACCCCCCCTCACAACTCTCTTATTTTAATATCCCTCTGCGTAAACTTTGAGTCACTTCCCATCCATATCTCTCCCTATCTGTTAACATGGTACAATCAAAGAAGTTCAGAGGTGTCAGGCAACGCCATTGGGGCTCTTGGGTCTCTGAGATTCGCCACCCTTTGCTGTAATTATCACAACAAACCATCTCTGTGTATCTATATATATACATGGGAATGGTTTTCATCTGTGTAACGCCGTTCTGTGTTCACGTGTGATGGTCAGAGGCAGTTCAGATCACTGCACAGCACAGACGACGTCTCGCAGGATGATCAAATCGAAGCTTTTCATGTTTAATACTCCTTATAGCTCGATGTCCTCCATATTATATTCGATTCATACGACTCATTTATATTTTCTATTCTTTGTTTTTGAATGTGTTATTATGTAGGAAAAGAAGGGTATGGTTAGGGACATTCGAAACAGCCGAAGAGGCGGCGCGAGCCTACGACGAGGCGGCCATTTTGATGAGTGGTCCCAATGCCAAAACGAACTTCCCCGTCGTCACCAATCATAGAGCCCGCAATGAGGTCAACGCTACTACCTCTTCGTCGTCGTCGTCGTCAACCACGACCGCTTTTTCCGCATTCCTCAGTGCGAAGCTCCGCAAGTGTTGCAAAGCGCCGTCGCCGTCTCTCACTTGCCTGAGGCTCGACACGGAGAATTCCCACATCGGAGTGTGGCAAAAGCCGGCTGGGGCGCTGTCGAATTCGAGCTGGGTGATGACGGTGGAGCTCGGGAAGAAAAAGGACGGAAAAATGGCGGATGATCAGGAAATGCCTGCGTCGGAGACCCCGGTGACAGCGGTGGTGGCAGGGAAGGAAGGTAGAGAGGGGATGATGGATGAAGAGGATAGGGTTGCTCTGCAAATGATTGAAGAACTACTAAACAGGAATTGAAATCTAGAACTAGTAGGTATTCGATCACTTTAATTGGGGTTCACCAATAAAAGTTGGATCTCTCATTTGCACTGTTTGTCCAAGGTAGTGTAAGATGTGGTTTATATAAAAGCACGTATATGGTCACTAGGAATATATATATATATATATATATATATATATTGGTGAATAATATTCTGAATATGGAAGGAGAAAATAAAGGTATTAAGCTTTATCAACTTCTTTCTCGATTGATTTTTCTTAAACCATGTGAATGGGTTATTGATGATGTGATAAAGTTTTTGTTTTTTAATTTTAATTTTAGGATTTTCTGTATTAAACACCATTTTTTTTTTCCTTCTTTTTGTGCGCGTCCATAGCTAGGGTGGGGTAGGGTGTTTTGGGTTCGATTATATGGCCTGAGATGATTCGATTTTATATTCCAGAGAATAGGAGAATGGCCTGAAATGATTTGGCTTTATACTATTGCAGATCATAAGAAATAACCTAGTATGCCTTTGTATTATTTGAGCAGAGGCTATTTGTGGTTGCATGTATAAAATCAATCACTTTGTAACAGAAAGGAAAATTATTTCCTAGCTTCAAGAAAAGCTCCCTTCTTGAACCTTATTGATCCTGCAAACTTCATGAATCTCATATGGTATTGGATTTTTTGAAAATATATAATGGGAAAACCAATCATTTAGATTTGAAATGAAGGAAAAAGAAAAAAAAGGAGGTTGGTGTCTGCATCATCTGCAAATTCCAAAAGGAGACTTTATGTGAATCATAGCATTCCTCTTCAACGAAATTAAAACCAGCCATTGCCGAATTTTAGAATCGATCAGTTGGTGCAATTAGTACTTTTTTATTGTAAATTTATGATGCATTCTTACTCATTTCTTTTGTTTCTCACTACTAAATTCACTAGGCTTACCCACGAAACATGAACAGGAAAACGTATTGGCATTGACTTTCATGAGCTTTTCAACAAACGCATTATCCAATCTCTAATTTAAAGTGAATAATAGCATCATTAGATCTAGAAATTACTGGACAAATGCATCTTAATTACACATTGCAGTATGCAAAATATAAATGTAGCTTTTCGGAAAGCAACAATTTTATTTATGACCCATGTCAAATGCTCAATTGGACAAGGATCACTCCAAACCACCTTACTTTAATGTGAACATTAGGCATTAATGGTGGAACAAATATTTATTACACTGATGAAGACAACTCTCGTTCTCTAGATCATCAAAATCTAGTATAAACAGGCCTTTTGTTCTTTAGTTTATGAAAAATTCCTATAAAGAAGTGAATCGTACAATAGATCATTAGGGATTAATTTACCGAAGAAAAATTTTGATATACAATGATACAATCGTGAGATGATTAAGAACATAATTAATTGGTTATCCAAAAGGTTTCCAATTGTTTATAAGTTAAAAACAAATCAAATAAATAGACAATTACATTGATTCGATCATGTTAAAAATCAATATGGATTCATATATGTATAGCTAGCAGATGCTGGAAACCTTCAACAAACACTAAATATATCTTGAACACATTGGAAAAATTGAATATCATATCTTTACACATGGTGAATAAATATGTCATCTGTGTAAATTAAAGTTCATAAATTGAAAGTTGGAGGAAAAGAAATGGAAAATGACAAAAATGCTTAAAAAAGGAAACCATTTATAAGTAATTTTAAGTATTTTCTTCTTCTTTCCCTCCAACTTTCCAAATTCCAAACTAAGCCTTAAAGTTTATTTATTTTGCTAAAAAGAAAACATTCAAATGATTGTAATTTCAATTACGTATAGGGAGGTGTGATTATGACTATTGAAACATTTCTCAACATTAATTATAAATGCGTTGCTTGTTATGAATGGCACTGCCAATTATTGGAAAGCTTTTAAATTATGGTGCACCAAACTAAGGCCATGTGCTAGTGTTGAGGTAAAGGTATAAAAAGAAGTATGATGCAAAAATGGCTTTGGTCTTTTCATATTGCAAAAATTTTCTTCTGTCTTTCTTTTCTTTTCTTTCTTTCTTTCTTTTTTTGCCCCTCCTTTTTCCATGGTCTAGAAGTGATTTATTTTACTTGAAACTTTATCAAACAATAATGATCGAGATGGGTACCACACATAACTTATCATCTTTAAAAAAAGTTATGGTAAATATATATTTTATACTCCTTATTTTGGAATAAGATTGAGTATTTTTCAGTGAATTGCTAATTGCTATTCTTACTATGAATAAGGAATTCCATGCGAGTCTTACAGATCTGATAAATTTGAATATTCGAATAATTGAACAATCAAGATCCATTTCAAGTTGCAAAGTCTATAACTCTTATAAGGAAGTGTTTTTGGAGCTTTTGAGCTTTCGCAAGAAGTTTCTAAATTTGTAGCATCATCAATTAATGACCACATGGTGTAGATTTTTTAGGCTTGAGGATGAGGTATTAGTGTTTCCTAACAAGATCATAAAGACTACAATGATGTGAAGTAGAGACATGGCCCAAGAGGTAGGTTGATCATCAATTCTTCGTTTTTATTGAATGATTTTATATTTTGTATTTTTAATGAATTCTACAATGGCGTAAATTTTTTTTTTATTCATTTTTATTGAATGAATCATTTTAAGTCACAGTTTCAATCATACAGTGAGACAGTACTGTTAAGATTCTATTGTGAAGTGGTTAGGTAGAGTAAAAAATTTGCATATATTTGATGGAAAAATGATTTGACTTATATAGTCCCCATAGGTTGGCAGGGAAGGTGGAGATGGGATGGGTGAAAAGTAGGGGAATATTGCACTGGAAATGGTAGAAGAACTCCTAATTATATAGGAATTTATTATTATTATAGTACGTACTTTATTCACAAGGAAGTCTGGGCTCACCAAGAGCAATATTGGATCTCCCTCGTTTGATAAAAAAAAAAAAAAAGGAATAACCAGGAGAAGACATTAGAGCTCCCATGTGCTGTCTTTGTCATTACATTGTGTTGGTCCAAGGTAGGACCTTGTTGCCTATGAGGTCAGAAGGAGGGATGCCCACCAATCCACATATGTTGGTATGGGGTTTTAGACCTTTTTTTTATTTATTGGTGCTATAGGGTTTTAGACCTTCATATATGGATGAAAGTTGTGGTCTGTGTAAAATAATTCACTTAAGATTGAGTAGATATTCTACCTTTTATATATATTTTGAAAATCTGAATAGATCAGTAAATACTCTTTATGCATGGAGAAAATTAAAAAGAAGAGAAAACAAACCATCCAATGGGAAAATAAGAAACAAAAAGTTAAAAGAAAGGATATATATATTTTTCAATTTTCATTTAGATTCCATACACGCCCGAAGAAGTTAGCCAATCTTTAATAGCATACATATGACAAATTTTCATATGAGTTTTTGTCGAAAGCAACTCTCTCTCTCTCTCTCTCTCTCTCTCTCTCTATATATATATATATATGAAGGGTGTCAAATTAATTGTCTGACAAGGAGAGTCTGAACCACCATATATACCTTAATGACGATATTAGGCATTGTAGACATTCCATTTTATCCATATATTTGATGGTGAGTTCCCAATGATGATATCCGTGATGTTTATTGTCAATTTGGGTCTCTTTTTTGCGAGTAAAGCAAACAATTGAGTTAAGTACATATATATGTGTGTGTATATGTATATAAGACCAATTAGGTAGAGTCTTCCTATACACCCTCCTCACCTTTCTCACCCTTCTCATTCATCTTTCATTCATTTCAATTCATTCATTCTCAATTGTGTTCGTTGTCTCCAACCAAAGTTTTCTTTATATAGGCTTACATTTATCTAACATTTGAAGTGGTGATGAATTCATATCCCATTTACCAAGTGATGCATCCACAATTTATATTTATCACAAGTGATTCATCCACCATTTATTTTAAATGATAAAAATCTGATGCTGTTTTGCTTCAAAATTACTGTAAACTTCACTTCTGCTGACTGTAAGCTTATGTCAGACTGATTGGTAATTTCCTGTTTCAACAACTTATTTTCTTTTTAAGTGAGAAACTCACTCCAATAAAGGATAGAATTGAGGAATGGTAGGGAAATTAGGTAAATGAGAGACGTGTAAGATGACAAAAATAAAAGAAATGGGGAATGGTGAGGGAAATTAGGTAAGTGAATACACTTGTACTTTGATTCTTCCTTATAAATAGCAAGAGTTTGGGAGAGTTCATGGAGACCAAAAAAAAAAAAAAAAAAATAGAGGATCAAGAGGGAATGCTGAGATTTTAGGAGAAAATAGAAAGAAACAGAGACTTGGGAGGAGAGTTCTTGTAAGGAAAATATTAAAAAATAGAGAAGTTGCATTGAGAGAAAATAAAAGAGAGATGATCGACTTGTGATGAAGGAATATAGTTTGCTTGACCCAACAGAAGGAACGCTGTCAGATTGACAGTGGACCTAAGGGACGGTTTATACACCAACCAATTTCATTTGCAAGAGGTATGAATTTATATTTGATAGTATAATTGTATAAATTATATTTATTGTTTATTTGATTAATATGTCATCTATGTGTGTTTTAATTATTGCATGATATATGGATGGTCTAAATTAAAATAAAATACTAAATATGGTCAATTAATACAAAATGAGAGCCGGTTTATTACCAGATATTGTTAGGTGCCTAACACCTTCTCAACATGTATTTTAATTCCGAATCTTTTTTTGGTCAACAAAATTTATCCTGAATCTTTTCAGGTGATAATTTTATTCATATGTTGATCGTCTAAGGTTAACACCATCATAAAAAATAAGAACAAATAAAATACAAGTAAAAATGAGGGCGTGGTAAAAATTAGTATGCTCACAGGCACAAAAATATGGGGGAACAAATGTTTAACTACACCGATAAAGGCAACTCCTTATAATTTCATTATCTAGACCATCAAAATCTACGTACAATAAAGAAGTGAAACATCAGATCATTAGGCATATAGCAATGTACCCGGGAAAAAGGTCAGAATATGATGTTACATGAAATGATTCATGATTATAGACAATGTGGATATTTTCCCGTAACCTGACTACTCCAAAATTCCCCCTCTTTCTCAATCTTATAATTATCTAGTACATGGACGTTGGGCAAATCCAATACAATTAAAATGTATATGCCATGCTTGTAACACTAATAAGGTCATTGTGGCGTTTCGTACTTGCGTTATATCAATTGATTGGACCATGTTAGACCCCTAACTTTTATACAACGATATGAACGCCTAAGTAACAATGACTTCACCAATGGAGACGTATTAATTTCCCAATAGGAAGCAAAAATATAAATGCATGTATATATTTTATATGACCAAAAAACCATTAAATTATTATAGTTTCAATCAGAGAAAAGCTTTTGATTTTGACTATTGTAACATTTGTGAACTTTGCAAATTGGTTGTTTCTAATAAACAGCTACCAATAAGTGGAAAGCCCTCCATTTATGGTGCAACGAAGGTGTGTGAATGGCTGATAATCTTGTAACCTGATGACATCTCTTCCCCTTTTATAATGGAGAGATCTCAGGTTTAAATATCATTCCCATAAAAGGAGGGGGATTGTTTGGGGGCACCTGGGGTTTTTTGGTTTTTGGAGGGGTGAGGGAGGGGACCTTTTTTTTTTTTGGTTTGATAAACAAGTAGGATATATTAAGTAGCAAAAAATGGGTCATCTCCAATCTCTTTTTCCTCCACAAACACAGAACGAGAGAGATCAGAAATTGAGATAGGATCAAATCGGTTACAACAAGCTGCCCATTGGGAGGATAAGGTGTAATGATATGACCAAAAAGACAAAAAAGAAGAAAAAAAAAAAATAGGAGAAGAAGAAATTAGGCATGAATGTAGACTTGAAGCTATATATATGAAATTAAAGAAGTAAAAGTTTTTTTTTTTTTTTTTTTTTCCACGGGAATCAATATATCATGCCAGAATTGATTTTCCACTTAATAATGCTGTCTCAGAAAATAATACAGAAGAAAGTATAATTTGTCACCCCAATGAGATAGGTTATAAGAGTCCAATCCTCAGCGTGGTCTGGTTTTATGTTTAATTATTCTTTACGGAGTATTATATTTTTATTTATTTAAAAAAAAAAAAAAAACATAACTCTTTGACTGTGCCTCTGCTCGGTTAAATTGTAGAGTGGGTTTGGACACGTGGCAAAAGCTTAATGAAGTGACAGAGAAAAGGGATAGGAAATGAGAACAGAAGATCTAGACTCAGTAATATATATAACGGAGTATCTCTTTTATTCTTCCTACTTTAGAATATGACCATTGTAATTTTCAGCGAATGGTTTAATTTTATCCATATTATGAATAAGGAATTCCACGTGAGTTTTACAGGTCTGGCCTTGGCATCTCTTTCAAGTTGGTAGTCTATAAGGAAATATTTCGGAACCTTTCAGGCTTTCACAACAAGTTCCTAATTTTGTACCACCAAGGACCACAGGGTAAAGATTTTTAAGGCTCAAAGATGAAGCAATTTGTTTTCTAGCAAGATCATAAAGACTACAACAACGTGGAGTGGGGACATATGGCCCAAGTAGTAGGTTGATCATCAATGATCATTCTTCATTTTTATTGAATGGGTTACTCAAGCTTTAATTGCAGATTTAAGTTTTTTATTTTTTTAAATAAAAATATTTTATAGGGTGAGAGACTCTTAAGATTTTTTAAAGTAGTTAGGTAGGCAAAAAAGCTGCATCTGATGGAGATTCCAATACTAATAGGAGGAGGTAGCCTTATCCTCCATATGAATAATTGGAGGGGTCTACTATGTATAGTTATGATCAAACAATCCCTCTTAAGATGCCCTTATGCTAGACCCACATTGCCTAAATTAATTAACAATGGGTCCAATTAACAAATTCAAAGCATTTTGTTGAACTCCTTTCAGTTTCGATCTAACACTAAATTTGTTAGTGACAATCATCAAATTTACTAAAATAATAGAGTAGAACTAAACATAGAGGGCACAAGAGGACATAGTTTCTTGGGTCAAATTTAAATCCGGCCAGAAGATCCGAATTAGGCATAATTCCAAACCAAATGTGAGTCCGTCCCATTCCATTAACTAGTTGAAACACCCCCAATTTAATACAAGAAGGGGCAATTTGGCAAACATGAAAATTTAGGCAGTTGAAGGTAAATTTTGATTTTACACTATTTAGATTAAATTTCTTTTTCTTACTAACCTATTTAGTTTATACTGAAAAATGCATAAACAAAGTTTTTTTTTTTTTTTTTTTTTTAAAACTAACTGTGAGTTAGTTATTAATTAAAAGCCAGATAATAGTTAAGAATTGGACCCAATTTGGTCCAATTTTTAAACGTCGACCCAAACAGGTACCAAAGAAACTTCACCTAGTTCTATTTCACTCCGATAGACTAGTGTGCATTTTAACTTGGGTACGGTAAACTCAGTCTTATGTGCATCATTGCCAATGTTGTTTCCTACTACTGATGTACATGGCTCTTGTAATTCGCATAAAAAGCATGAGAAATCAAAATTTAAAGATGTCACCCATGGATGGAATATGTACTGAAAACTTAGGTTCAAGTACTCTGTCCGAGCTAGAACTCTCTCGCATTTTTTTTTTTTTTTTTTTTTTTTTGCCGGGGGGGGGGGGGGGGGGGGGGGGGGGGTTAGATAACAGATGGTAGACTTTCGATCACTACTATGTTTTTCGAGGCCTGTCTATGGAAAGCTAATAAAGGCTTGGGTAAGAGAAAGAAAAATGCCTTTGGGATGTAGTTAAGAAAATATGTATTCATAATAAAGGTTTAGATCCTCTCCAGTACGCCCATTCATTGTAACTCATTGTAAATAAATCTAATGGTCTATAACCTATAAGAAGCCAACTCATCTATCCCATTAGCTTCTCAAATCACGTTAGCTTGTCTTCACAAGACCTTTTAGCCAAAGAATTGTCTTGGTAAGCTAAAAAAGGTAGAAGGCCGAGGCAACTCTATAACCTCCGTCAACAATATTATGGTATTTGAATCCAAGATATTGATACTAAATTAAATGAACTAATGCTATGTTTAGATAAGAAATTTTTAAGTGGAATTTGCTTTTAAAATAGAATTTGTAAAATTCTTATAAGGATGAGATGGACAAAAAATCTTTATAAAAATTTTACAAATTCCGTATAGAAATTTTTTATTCAAACAGAGCGTAAAAGAAAAACCCAAATGATTGGTTGAGTTAGCCATGACACCTTTGCCTTAAGAAGCAAAAGTTATTGGATTCAACTCCTCTTAGGAGTCAATCATCAACCTGGTATTTATATGCTTGGCTCATGGATTTAATTGAGTCAAAAGTCTAGATACCTTGAGTCTATTTCCACAAAAAGAAAACAAAAATTAAAATCGATCCAATAACAAAAATTGAAAGAATAGAAATCAAGAGCTCACCACTTTTCTTGAAAACCACTCGATGAAATTATGTTTTATAATTGTTTTGTACATGGAGGACATGAGATATAAAAATAAAAGATAAAAAATGAAAAATGAAAAATGAAAAATAAAAGCGAACACCTCCGGCCAAAGGACCAGTACCACAAGGGCCTTTTGGTAATAATGCAAGACGCCCAATAAACGCATCATCAAAGATCAAACGCAGGGGAAGGAAAAGGGGGAGCAAGCAAACATGTTGCTCGCGGTCGTGTTCGCCAACTCCCAAGGCAACATCCTGGTTGAACGGTAACGCAAAGATCTCCACCGTTCATTTTTCACAATCACATCTTTATCACGTCGCACATCTATTATTCTCGACACACCTCATTCGTATCAGATCAATTTAATCATTCATGATTGCTTGCGCTTTTAGGGTGGTTGTGTAATTTCTTGGGACATTGGGTGGTAATTTTTTTATTTTTTTTCCTTAATCGTTGTGATGTGATCGTTGGGTGGTAATATTTCTGGGTTTTAGATGAATATGATGGGAAGGTTTCATTGGTTTGCAGTCATTTGATACTGGGTTGGATTTTTTCTTTTCTATTTTTTTTTTTTTTTTTTTTTTTTTTTTTTTTTTTTTGTGGGGGTGTTTGTGTGGATTATATTGGATTTGAATTGAGCTGACCATGTTTTGTGTATTGATTTTGAAATGGGTCTATTTATATTTTCTTTGTATTTGTTTGAAACATGGGTTTTTTAGAATTTCATTGGATGACCTCATTTCTATGTTGTTGGGGGTTAATATAGCGATTTATGTGTACTATCCCATTTCGATGTTTATTTTATTTATTTTTCATTTTTTTTATAGCATTATTATTTTTTACCGGTATTGATATGCTAATGAGCTTAGATCATTGGTTTACGTAGAAAATTTTAAGAATGAAGACTAATCACTGGCTGCTAAGAGCTCAAATATACAATGCTCGGCTGCTTTTGTATATATTTAATGCCTATAGTGATTGAGGAACTTTAGTCCCCAGTGGGAAACACCTTTATCACGAAACTGTAGGGGGAAAATCTTTGAAGCTTGCATTTTTTTAATGATAAAAAATTCGTTAATATGAAGTTAAAAACTTCAAATTTTCTGTCAAAAAATCAACTAAAGTCGTTATTTTCTGAAAAAAAGGATTCCCATTTTGCTTTTAAAAAACCACCACTATACAACTGTGAAATAATTCCATCACTCTATGGTGGAATTATTTCACAGTTGTATAGTGAGGCAGGTTCACATTGGTATGGTTATTGGTGCGATTTTACAATGTGCTTGTACTGCTCCCCAATTTTCCAGCTAGATTGGGTCAAAGTTTAAATTTATCTGATGTTTTAACTAAATTTTATAGTTTTCAGTGACAAAATTATAAAAAATGGTCATATAATCATTCATTATAAGACAGCGGTATCATAATAGATGATTACCCTTTTGATTTTAAGACTATGTTTTAAGTCATGTATAAATGGGTGGTATAGTGTTGCGGGGTGGGGTAATGCCCTTTTGGTTTGGCTGTAATGCATGCAATTTGTTTGTGCTTCTGTAGTGTTTTATATTGAAAATATCATGGAGAAAGGATTCCTGATTGGAACTTAAGAATACACAATGTTACAATATTTATTATATCTTACATGGAACAATTCGACATTCAGATCTTTAAGGAAACCTGCACAGAACACAATGTTATCATGAATAAGCTCCACACCAACCTAGTGAATGTTTCATGAAATGAACTCACCTTGTTGGCCTTGCTCTTGATACATCAATGTGGAAATGCGATACCCTGAATCCCAGTTGTTTTATGTCTGTTATAAAAATTTTAACCAGTGTTACTTTTAATTTTAATTTTTGATATAAGCTTCATTTGACATAATATATATGATGGCAATTTTTTGGCCGTCACTGATTCAAGGACTATAATGAACTAGGAGCTTAAGGTATTTAATGTCTTTGCTATGCTGTTCTGTGGTTGGGAGGGGATTTTCTTAATATAACTGGATGGAACCAGAAGAGAGGAT
Organism: Liquidambar formosana; assembly: GCA_039720395.1. Classification (NCBI taxonomy): domain Eukaryota; kingdom Viridiplantae; phylum Streptophyta; class Magnoliopsida; order Saxifragales; family Altingiaceae; genus Liquidambar; species Liquidambar formosana. The sequence goes on from CM077826.1 coordinate 15,351,035, forward strand.
TAGCCTTTGAGAACTCCCTCTTTACATGTTGATGGAATACCAAATATGACATAATATATATGATGGCAATTTTAACATAGCACCTCTCTGTTTGCTGAGCCCCAACAACCATCTCATGAATACTTTTACTACGTCATTGGCTTCTCTAAGACCATGAAAAGAAGGAAATCCAATGAAAACAAGTCCTCTGATGTGTACCAACAGCCATTGTTAGCTCTAAAGCTCAGCTCCTTATCAGTGATCAGGTATATGCCTCTCTGTTTTCTCTGGTCACATGGGCAGAGCACACCTCATCAGATAAGGAGGGATGTTACCATCTGTTCTAAGGAAACAAATTATTATAGTAACTATCCTGTTCCAGTACTTTAGTGAGAAGGATGCAGCAGCTGCCTGGGATGGGGTATGCTATGTTTGGTGACCTGTCAAAAGAGAGGTCTATATCGTAGAGGAACCTATACTTAATCAAAGGAATATACAATTATTTTGGCTTCATCGATTAAGTTCAACTGACAAGACAGCAACATCTTCATTATTTTGTCTCACTTCTGGTAGGACCCAATTGATGCATTAGTAATGGCTAATGAGTTTGATTTCTCTCCACATAATACAATAGTGGAAGCATTGACTCAAACGGTATATTTTGATTTGCAGTTTCAATGGAGTTCCAGCTGAGGAACGACTGCATTGGCGATCTTTCTTAATTAAGTTGGGAGCAGACAATCTCAAAGGTGTCAAAAATGAAGAGCTCCTTGTTGCTTGCCACAAGTATATACTGTCCTTTCTATTTAAAAAATTCCCGTCATATAGTTACAATTATGTTTACAGATAACATGCTGTAATTTCCATTAGAGGATTATGAACAATAAATGAACCATAGAACAGCCTCTGGAATGATGTTTAAAGATTGTCTACTTACAATGTGTACATTTAGCAATTAGTCGACCTGTATGGAAAATTGCACTTCACAATTTTTATCGTCACTATCATGAGTATTGTCATTATCATTGATATCGACATCATCAATAAGAAACCCATTAGGATTGTTATCTCCAGTTCCTATAGAACCTATCACTAAAATACCCCTAGAGGGGGATAGGGCTAAGCGGAGCGAAAAGGGTTTTCCATGAGATGGGAAATGAAAACTATTAGCCCCACACGAGGTTTGTGAATAAGTGATTGTCTGATAATGAGCAAGGAATATCCGTCTTTCTGCTAAACAGGATGTATTGAACTCATAATTCATTAGACACTTTATGAATGTCAACTAAGTATCGTAAGTAAATTGCTCCCGGTTGTTCAATCATTTGATAACCAGAGTCATTCTTTGATAAATGATCACTAGATAAATGATCACAATGAATAAGACTTGATAGAACTTGATTGATCCTTTTTTATATCGCTAAGGTGGAGTACTTAACCAAGAAAGTATTTAGTCTAGAATTCTCTTTCTTCATCATCACTCGAGGCCCTTGTTTTCTCTCAAATTATTACCTGATGCTTCTTCTCTTTCTTCTTTTTTATTTATTTTTCAGCAATGTTGTGCACACTTTTCATCGAGAACCAGCCCTTCTTTAACCCAATTTTAACCATGAAACCCTTACATACCCTAACTCTCCCTCTCACACAACTCTAGCCTTGAAAAAACTTAATAGTTCCCTTGTTGTCCAGAAACTAAACCCAGTTTCTTCCATTGATTTTACTCCATATTCATTTTTAAACCACAACCAAATTTAACCCTTAATCCATCTACAAAACATTAGTATTGTCTTCCTTTCACAAATTCTAAAAAAAGTTCTAGTCGACCTATAGGTGGCGGCCAACAAGGAGGCTTGGGTCAGTAATTATATGAGGTGGAATGAGGTGAAGGTGAATTGGGGAGGTGGTGGTTAATATCGTCTTCCTTTTCACACATCCATAGAGATTTGCATACTCATCCCCTAAAGCCTCCTCCCCATGGCAAAGATCCTTCCAAACTCTACCATGACTCCCATACATTACTTGATCGGAAAAAAAAAGAAAGACGACTCCCATCCCATATGGTAACCCCCTTGCAAAGATACCAAAGCTGTTCATAATGGCCTTTGAAGTCCAACACCATGACTACCCTCCTTTCCTTTGACCACCATTTCCCCAAATCACACCCAAATTTCTACTCCACCACCTTCCCCTACAAGCATTCCTTTAGTATCGCAAATCTCCAAAGTTATTTTCCTAAGAGCGCTTAATTAGCCAAGTTCAACGGTTTAAGCCCCAAACCCCACACCTCTTTTGGAGAACAAACCGTTCTCTATTCTACACGATGAAATTTATATTTGTCAAAATAAATAAATAAATTTGTCACCCATGCCTGCCCAAAGAAATCTTTTTGTAATTTTTCCTACCTCTTTACCACCTGAATTGAAAGTTTGAAACCTAAACATGCCCATGAAATATGTTGGCAAGCTTCCAAAAACAATGTGAATCAAATTTAATCTTTGTCCATTTGAAAGATATTCCCTTTTTTAAGTTTTAACCGCTAAGCTGTTTCTCAAACCTTTCTGTCAGGGGGTCCTAAATTTCTTTACCCTTGAAAGAGGCCCCAAAGGTGAAGAAGGTAGACTCCCCAATCCACATCTGAGAGTTGAAGCCAAGACGTCAATCTCCACCACCACTCCTACCAAAAGCAACTCAGTTTTTCCAAGATTCGCCTTCAAACATGACACACTTCAAAAGAAAGAAGCATACTTCTCAAACAAGGAAGTTGGTCCTTATTTGGTCCACAGAAAATGATGGTATCATCCACATACAAAAGATGGGATACACCCCCAAACCTCACCACCCTTTTCCACACCAAAACCTTCAAACTAACTCGAAAACTTCTTCTTTATTTGTTAAATCTTGGAATTCCCACTTCTTGGAAATAGGCTCTTGGGATTTCAACTTTTAAGAAATAGGCTCGTTGTCCTCTTCTCCTTCAATTTCAATTTTTACAAATACTTCAATCATTCAATGACATAGCAGACTAGCATCACAATCATAATGAAACCTGTCTCAACCAACAGCATGAATGGACTCGTTTTCCTGGATTTTATTTTCAATGGAAACAATGGGGCCTGCACTGAAATCTTTCTGCCTCCTGATTTGCACAATAATTTTTTAACTTGGAATCTGTTATCAATTTACTAATTCCACTTGAACTATTGTTGTTGTTTCTTTATCAGATCAGTATATATTGTTTACACAGTGCTTGGAGACGTCAGTATATATGTTGTGGGCAAGGATGAGTATGATGAACTCGCTTGTAAGTATATGTTACGTGGATACTTTTAGTGTATTAAGTTTATGCAAGGATGGGAAGAAGCTGTGATGCTTGTTGATACAAAAAAACATGTTAATCCTTATTTTGGGTTTATAGAGCTAGAACCTGTGTTTTGTAGACCTCTCGATAAGTCTTCTACTTTAAAAACTTCCAGTCAAAGTGAAAACTTGATGACCTGACATGAGGATCTCTACCTGCTTCTACTAGCAAGTTCAGCTCCTAAAAAATTATTGCAATTGTCAACCTGTTGTCTATTGCTGCACATCATTATCACATGGCGGTTTGGAAGGGTGATGCCATTATTTTGACTGAGAAAAGAAAACAGATGAATTACTAAACTGACTCTTTTTCCAGAAAATGATGGTAGACATTTCTTCATTGCAATGCTTAATGCTGTAATTGGCTAAAGGGTGGCAATTACATTGGTTGGCAAGTTGCTGAGCACTTCTATTGCTTGGTCTTATTAACGATTTTGGATTATTTTTAACTGGTTGGTTTTCCTTAAGTGTCAGAAATCATCTTCGTTATAACCTCATCTGTGAAAGATGTATGTGGGAAGACTCCAACTGAGCGCCTTTTCCTGGATAAGTATGGGAAGATATGCTTGTGTCTGGATGAAATTGTTTGGAAGGTAAGGAAATGCATAAAAAGGTTCTGGATATTGATAAAAGCTTTCAAGTCTTTCTAGTACTGATATTGTTACAGGCTTACAGCTAAAGTTCACTCTGAAAACTTTGGTTTTCTCCTTTTTATTTTATTTTATTTTAATTTTTTAGGGCCGGGGTTGAAAGTGCCATAACTGAATACTCAAAGACCTAGGGGGGGTGGGGGTGAATATGTCTATTTAAAATTTACTAGATATAGTTTAATTCAATTAGACCTTCTTCCAGAGAATCCCAAATATTTAACAGAGGATCTAAATAAATACAAATTGCATGCACAGAAAATATCACATTTAACCAAATAAAGCAATAAAGCATAAAGAGTTTAATTAACCAACTCAATCAAATATACCACAGGTATATTTTAGCCAATTTTTTTAACAAGTCAAACAATAAGCATGGATGAGAGACAGAACAACTTTTACGTGGAAAACCCAACACAGGAAAAACCACGAGACCCAGTCCAGTTAAGCCAATTCACTATTGAAGCATGACTGCAGACTCAATAACTTTGCCAAATCTTTAGCCATTATCCAATTGTCCCATAATTTCGGAATTACACCTCAAACCTTGCTTCCCCACAAGCCTTATCTTGAACCCAAACCTATACCACCTTGAAGCCTCAGTGCTTCATCTCAAATCCTCTTTGAAACTCCTCATACTGTCGCTACAGCACACTACTTTGGACTCCTCAAAAGCGGCCGACCCATTCTTGTTGGTCTCTCTCTCACAAACATTTCTTTAGGGAAAAGTTTATGAAACTGGTGTGGTAATTTGAGATCGTCTATGAAGTCTATGGCATCAAAACCATTGAACTAGAATAGATATGTCTAATTTTGTGCATAACAACCTATGGACTCCTATCTCATCAAGCCTCACAAGATATCTGAAAGTTTGGTCAGAAAGAGGCATAAGAAAACTAGAATTTTAGAATTAGTGATCTCTCTCTCTCTCTCTCTCTCTCTCTCTCTCTCTTCAGAAATAGGTTATAGCAGTATATATATAGAGAACCAAAACCTTAATCTCAATAAGTTAACAAATATCCATGAAAGGCAAACTTCAAAGTTTCCAAAAACTGATTCGGCAAGCCAGCGTTCAAACCCAAGAAGAGCTCATTCGAACCTAGTTCAATATATCGTTCGAATACTGTTCAAACATTGGCTAATGTTGGCCAATAATGCACCCCATTCGAACTTCAAAATGTAGGTTCAAGTGTGATCATATAAACTTGCATAATTTGATCAATTTTAAGCCTTTTCTCTCTTATTAATAAAATTTGGTGCCTATAGCACATGATTTAGATCTTCTAGGATGCCAACCTAGTTGGGATTCTAGATAGTTTTATGATGTTTGAAGCTCCTTTTCTTTTGGTTTAAAAAAAAAGATAAAATAAAAGAAATTAAAAAAAATAAAACATTTAAGTTATCTTGGGTCAAGGAAAGTAAAAAGGCTAACTACATAAGGGGTTCATAGTGAAGGTATCTAAGTCACTAACCTAAAGACAGACTGGAAGCATTCTTCAACTGTGAATCAATGTAGCTTGATGTAGCTTCAGTCTTCAAACAATCTTCAAGTCTTGATCTTTGTAGCTCAATGGATTTGTACCAAACACTGAGACCTCAACCCTGACACTAGACATGTTTGACAACAATACATGACATTGTTTTGACAATGGAATATGTCAACACATTTAAATGGACCCAACAGTGGTAACATGGCAAACAAGATTTACCATACCCTGTTGTGGCCTCATATTTATGTCCCTCTCCACCTGCTAGGCAGCTACTCTTTTTAGTGCCTTTGCTTTTGCATTATGTTGTCAAGTAGTTCTGTGTTGATACTATTCTTATTCTTATTATTTTTATTATTATTACTTTTTGAAGGGATTGTTGGAGAACACTGACAGAGAGAGAATCAGTAGACTAGTAAGGTTAAAACCTCCGACTGAGGTCTGAACAGGAAGCTTCTTTCCATCACTGGCTTATTGAAGACAGTAAATATCATCGCTTGCACAACATTCTGTATTTAATGGCGAGACAATGTATATCTCTGTCTGTATGTCTAACTCCAGACTGTTGCACTGTGTTTTTTAACCTGAATTTTAGATGATACAACACTGTTTGTTTTCGTGGGAGAGATAGATTTGTTGGATTACTATTTGCTTATCGTTTTGAGAGTAATAAGGAAATGGCTTGAACATATTGTTTCAAGATTTTTAATATAGATGGAAATGTATTCTTTCAGGGCTTGTTTGGGTGTCTAATTTGAAATTAAACAATTCAAAATTTTTTACAGAGTGCTGAATGGACAAATCTATCACCTTGTATCAAAATATTTAAAAAAAGTTGGAGTCATAAATAAAGTTGATGTTATAGGATCAATTCTTAGAAATTCATGAAATGCTACAATTTGGAATTTCCACTCATATTTGTGATGATAACCATCATTTTCTTAAATTTGTCAATTCAAGATAATTGATTTTATATCTTCAATACTATGTAAAATTTCTTGAAATGTTTAATTTCGAATTGGACATCCAAACAGGCCCTCAAAGCATGTCTGGATGCATCTTCTCCATCTGAAATGAATTGTGCCAACACAGGTGTGAGTCATGTTCTCTTGGACAAACAGTTGCCCACTTGAGGAGTTGCGGTCGATCCCAATGGTATGCTTATTCTGGCAAGACACCAAGTCAAGATATCCCAAATTTTATGCCAGCCAGAATTCCAGCCTACTTTTCGTCTCTTTATGGTCCTCCAGTCAACTTCTCATTATCTGACCTATATGTAAATGCAAGTCAATCAGTATGAGCAACAGAGAGGGACTGCCTCGTTGGTTTTAGTGTTCATGGCTTTAGAATTTCTTGCTATGATTCCAAGAATCTACTCCTCAATTTTTTTAGGGTATTGGCTGAGTCTTCCAAGATGTAGTAGTTTTCAGCATATGGCAGCAGAGAGAGGAATCTGGACAGAGTCTTTGCTTTATGCTTCATTTGTGTGTGGTGACTCGGGTATTTTTGTCAGCAGAAGTCAATTTGGTTCTTGTTGATGGGGACTTATAACCTAGTAAATTATTACCTGAAGGATTTATCAATTTTGTTATAAGCTGTGTGCGCTAATGTAATTAAGTGGCACTTTGGAAAAAATCCATGGCTGAAAAAAGAAAAAAACCATTTTTTTTGGGCTAAGATTTTCCTCTTTAGTCTAGAGAAAAGATTTAGGAACAAAACCATAGCTCAGCTCTACCACAAATGTTCTCCCATTTTTCTTTTTCCTTTTTGTTTCCCCAGAAAATCTAAAGGGTGACTATTAGGGCTCCATTTAATCATGCAAATAATTTCTGGGTTTTCCATCAAATGTTTGACTGTAAAAATAAATTAAAAAACCAGATTAATTTCTAAATTTGAAAAAAAAAAAAAAAAAATCCTCAGGTATTCATCTTGAACAAAAGAATTGATGAAAAAAAAATTTACATGGCAAACCTTTTACAGCTTAAAAAACATTTAAGCTTTGTTGAAATATTTGATTCTTGATTAATTGATGCACTACATTTAAAATTCCCAAAATCAAAACCCACATATTATGACTTTGTTTGTTTGTTTTTTTTTTTTTTTTCCTTTCTCGTATCACAATCTTATTTGGAAACATGACACTTCACTGCTGGCCCATTTCATAGGAGATGCCAAATGCGCTCTGATTTCGGACAGGTTTCCCCCCTATCCCGAGGAAATTCCCTAGTCAGTGAAGGAAGCATTTCCTCTAAAAATTCCATTCAACAGATTTTCTTCGATTGTTTTGAGAAAGATGCCGCATCATTCTCGGACTTTTAATGCCACAAAACTCCCTCCATCACAAGTTTCTCACGAATGCCTACATAGATTACAAAACAAAACAGCACAGTTAGCCCAATAAGGTGACAAGAGCATACGATGAATTGGTAACTGATGTATCCGATTTTTCTGAGGAGGATGCCACAGCATATTAGCCGCAGCACTAGAGCATATGCTGCCGTAATGGGAGATATATATGATAGTCAATGGCATCAGCCTCTTCACCAAATATTAGGTGGTGACAAGAGGAGGAGAGTGGAGATGAAGTGGGGGAAGAGGCTTCGCGATGAGGTCGAGCACAACCTGCCTGAATGGAGAGGTGAGTTCTTGTCTTACAAGGGATTGAAGAAGCAACTGAAGTTGATCCATCCTCGGGCCAAGGAATGCAAGAGGTGTGAGAAAAGGATGAGATTCTCTCTAAGATATTGCTTAAATGGTAGACCAAATGATGCCAATACCAGAGGGGACATTGGTTTCATCCGATTGTTGGAAGGGGAACTCGAGAAAGTCAATTCGTTTTTCATCGAAAAGGAAGAAACGTATATCATCATACTCAAGGTATGTGTTTTGCAATGGCGGATAAGATAAAGGTTTTTCATATTGTGAACTGATTCAATTGGTTTCTGCTATTTGTCCATTGTTTTTGTGGTGCTAAGCAGTCTTGCTATTTTGTTGGAAGTGCAGGAGTTCCAAAATAGGGTAGCAAACCTGGACAATGCAGGAGAGAGGTTACAAGTGCAGAGGGATATCTTGAATTTTCATGGAGAGATGGTTTTGCTGTTGCATTACTGTGTCCTAAACATTACGGGTACTTGCTTTTTTTATTTTTTATAATACAAATCTCACTATCTTCAATTCTCTGTTTGGATCTCGGAAAGCACTAAGGGAAAGGAAAGGAAAATGTTGAAAATTTCTCACAAAAAGCTTTCCCTTTTGAAGCATTTTTAAGCTTTTTGATTTTCTTTCTTCCATGATTTTCAAGATCCAAACAGAGGCTTAATGCGTCTATGGAAGAAACTACAAATATCACACTAGCAAAAACTAGTATTTTGTGTATCCTTGCTCCTAAATTAAGCTTCTTATGTATCAACAAGTACAAATTCTAACATATACCATCATCACTTCATCAGTACCATCCCTTGCCACATTCACCACTACTGGCCATCCTGCCACCATCAACCATCCTTCAGTGCTGCCACCATTGTTACATTTGTTCTCACACACGTCTGCACCCTTATAAATAGAAGATCCAATCCATATGTTCTTCATTTAAAGCTGAATAAAATTCCAATTTTCTGTTTTGGGGCGCAAATGGATTCATTTTCATGCTAATATTTCATATACTTGAAACAGGATTGATGAAGATAGTCAAGAAGCACAACAAACGGACTGGCACTTCCATCCGCTCGTCTTTCATGCCAAGGGTTCTTCAACAGCCATTCTTCGCCACCGACTTGCTCTACAGACTTATGAGGGAGTGTGAAGCGATGCTCAATCGCCTCTTTCTTCTTGTTGATCCATAAGGCCGTCTCCAAGATGGCCAAATAGGGACAACAAGTGCAACACCATGCATGCCTTCTACCACAAAGAAAAAACAAGAGTTCTTGTTTTGGAGTTCCTCTCTTATAAATTTTCTTCAACATTTATTACTGTATTTGGTGCAACAGAAGTGAAACACTAAAATAAAATACTGCATTAGCATATTGTGGCTATGTAGAAGCGACTAGAGAACATAACTTGTATAGAATTAATAGAAGTTGTAACGTTTCCAGAAGGTCTTCAAGTTCACTCAAAAGTCTTTTTAAGTTCTATATTTCTTTCATGAAATTTAGCCTTTCTCATGTCAAAAGGGAAGGAAGCTTAGTAACTCATTGTTTGGATTTTGGTAGAAAAGCCGGTGGGATTAGTTCTTACCTAACTTATACAAAGGATCCCTTAAGATACCAAAACTGTATATATATATATAGAGGTGATCCCATCAGCACGTGCTGATGTAAGTTACATCAGCACTATGCATTGGGGGTTGTACCCCTTGCATTGATTCAATGCACCTCACATCCCACTAATGCATAAGGTACAACTCCCAATGCAAGTTTTGATATAAGTTATATCAGCATGTGCTTACCTGATCATCATCCTATATATATATATATATATATATATATATATAAGTATGTGGCTCTATGGTAACCACTTCAAGTAGAGGTACATGTATAAACTGAGATCCTTTTATCATTTATAGCCCCACTAGTGTACTACCTTCCTTGTAACAAAACTGAATAATAATGCGTGCATTTCAATCAGCTTATTACCTCAAGAGGTAGACGAGTGAAAACATGGTTGAAAACAAATGCCATGAGATCATCAACAAAGTAAGTCTTGGCCCACTACATCTACTGAATGGGTCTTACAACACTACACAAGATTTGAATGAGACTAATTAGTTGATGGATCTTAATTGTCTTACAAGTGACAACACGAAACATGCTAGGATATAATAGGTCAAGGTTTAGTTGAAACTTGAGCCATCTGATTTTTGGAATGTTCTGTTTTTTTGCTTTTCACATGGTTTCCCACATTTACTGCCCTGAGCCAGAACTATGGTTGAGCAAAACTGAATCACACTAGTCTAACATGGTTGATTGTCATCCTACTGAAGGATGTAATATTTTACAATGGAATCTTTAGGGTTTGGTTAAAAAGAATAGCTTCTCTAATCATCATGATGGTGATCATAAGACCAGATTATTCTGCAAATTACCTAAGATGTCATTGCTGGAGTGACGCCTGAAAAGCATGTATGAAATACTCTACAATATACAACTTAACAAAACCTTGCGCAAAGCTGACAAAATTGTAGCTGAGTAATTAAAATGGCAGGCAAATCAACAACTGTAGGCCTTTCCAGACAATTCTTTCCACACCTTTGCATAATGTATGAGTTCAGAGGAGGGAGCTCGAACAAACTTTTTTGATTGACAGTCTGCTTATATGTGTTCGTAGACAAGAGTAGGCCCACATGAATCAATTCTTCAGACCACCATTCTTGGAAAATCACGTCATGGACACAGCACCGGGTTGCTGGTGGCAGAGCAAGTTATGCATCATCTGCCATGACCCTAGAAAAGATCAGATTTTGAGATAGAACATAATAAAAAATATAAAAATAAAGGTTGCGAAAAACAGAATCCATAAGCAGATACTCACAAATGGAATTATCAGCTTTTGGCATTTAATTTTTCTAAAAGGATCCTGTTCAGAAGCCCTGGATTTGCTTTGCCTTTTGATGCTTTCATTACCTGGGTATAGCTATAATGTTTAGAATCATCTCATTCAAGTGCAACAGAAGAGATTTAAAAACTTGGCAAGAAAGGTAAAACCCAGGTTCAAATTTTGCAAAATTTTCATACCTGGCCAGCAAAATAACCTTGTAGCTTAGTTTTGCCCCCACGATACTGTTCCAACTGCTTTGGATTCTCTGATAGACTTTATCCACCATTTTATCAATCTCAGCAGGATCTATTATCTGTATTCTCAAACAATGTGAGAACCCTGACCCCAATTTTCTACTTGAATCATAGTGTCCCAATTATTATGATCAGCATACAGATTATGTACTAGCTATTAAATTGGCTGCATGGATCATCTCTCCCATATCAGTATATCACATCACCTAATGAACTACACATTTAGAGGTGCTAAATGAACCGAGCTGCTCATGAATAGCTCAGGCCTATATCATTAAAAAATAAAAAAAAAATTGAGCTCATTCACAAATCGAAGGAGCCAAGCTCAAGCTTGAGTTTAAGAATTATTTGATGAGCCAATCTTGGCTTGTAAGGCTCATGAATAATTGTGATAAGAATCTTGCATTTACAATAAAATAACCTCATAAACCTTATGAACACAGTTTAAAAGAAAAGTTGACAATTATAATGAAGCCAATCATTTATGAGGCAAAACTGAATAAGCTTCTAGAGTATGTTGTAGTATCTAGTTTTACATTTTTGAAGAATAGAGTTTTGACAGGAGAGAGAGAGAGAGAGAGAGAGAGAGAGAGAGACTCATATTAGGCTAGTGAACAATATTAGTTAGGCTCATGAAGCTTAAGCTCAATTGATACTCCCTCTGTCCCAATTTGTTTGCCCCATTTTGACCAAGCACAAATATTTAGGCAATTCATTTAAAGTGTTGCCATGTCAATCAATCTATTTAACTTTCCTATTTTACCCTCTTGTGAGAGATGTGAGGGTTGGAATAATTATTGTAATATTAAATATTGTTAAGGGTTTTCTGGGAAAGGAAATGATTAATTGTTTTGACTTTTGAAAATAGGCAAACATTTTGGGACATCCTAAAATGGAAATTGTAGGCAAACAAATTGGGACAGAGGGAGTATTACCGAGTGCAACTAATTAAATGTCAGTCAGATAAATTACAAAGCAGAACTTGCTTTGATATTACGAAAATTTTTAGATGGCATACTTCATGATTTCTAAGATTGACCAAACCTCTCATCCATATGCATGTCTTCTAAAATTCAGTCCATATATAATTCTTGGTTTAATTAGATTAGTTACTTACTTTTAAATCCATAATAAATACAAAGGCATCAAGTGAAATTTAGTTTGTTCAGTCTCATAAATCAAGGCCAGGTATTCAGAAACAGCATTCACCACAAATATTTGTAAACCTAACAGGTATTCCTATGTAACCAATTCAAGAGAATGTAGAAATAATATAAGGGCTAGAACATTGGAATTTTTGTGGCATGCGACAAGCACTGCAGCTATGTTTGTTTAGATGGAAAACAAAATTAGGAGACGTATTGCCTCCATGCTTCTGGATGAACCTTCCTATTATTGTGAATGCAATACTGGGAAGCTATTTTATTGAAATTTTTTGCCTAGCATGAGATAGATAAGGCAGGTAATACTGACCTTTTTCTAGGAAATTTGCATCCAAAAAATAGCCAAGGAAGACACTTTCCATCAATTTGAAAAGGGTAGAATTGTTGGCAACTAGATACCTAAATTTTTTGCTGCAGGCACATTGGAAACCATGGTTTCAAGTTCCAAAACCATTTGCTTTGCAGGATCTAATTTTGTGAAGGCCAAGCTACTTCCCTTGTATCCAACTAGTTCCCTTTTAATTGAAATTAGATCTCCTCACAAAGGGGTTGACCCCCTTAGCCTTAAAGACATCTAGTTTCTTGTCTTGATCGGTGTTCCATCACTCTTATAAATTACTATCCCACGCTACTTGGTAGGTTGGCACTACTTTACTCATCGTCACAACCTTTTACACAGTTCATACATCAAATCTCTGCCTACTTTCTTTTCTTCTCTTTTATATTTAAGTAAATAAATAACCCCAAAAGAAGCATTAATAGTGAAGCCATTGGATGGAAAAGTTTCTAGAATGAGGTGTTTAAGAAGCATTTTTATGACCATGGAGCAGTTCAACCTCTCCCCTCTTAAAATTAAGAATCTCATTCCACACTGGAGGTATTTTAGGTCTTAGAAGTAAAATTAAACTGCCAGCCCAAACATTAAAGAGCATAGTATGTAATAGCTGAGCATTTGAAATAGTGAAACCTGATAATGCTCCTGCAATAAAGTAATATAACTTGCCTGAACCAAAACCTTTTCCTTTATGAGTCCCTTAACAGTTCCACACTTCCACCTTTGGCTATTAGCTCAAAAAGTATCTGCGAATTTAGGGGACAAAACTTAGAAAAAATAAAATCATAATAATATACCCCAACATATATTCATAGTACCACAACTATTTTGAGGTTGTAGTACAATAATTCACAAAACCACTTCCCCTAGGGATAGCTTAAAACCTAGACCTATCCAAACCCCACCTCACCCAGACACTGGCTGAGCTAATGCTCATTGGTAAACTGACTTATTTCATCATGCCTGCATAGTATGCACAAGTGAATTCTAATGCCTTAGGGTGCCCAGCGGTTTGTTTGCTCAACTTGGAAGTCAGATAATTAAGCCTGTCTGATGACCGGGTCTTTCTTTGTAGTAACATCACAGATAAAACCTAGTGCCACTGCAGGCAAGGTACACCTTTTCTGGCTGGTTGGGTCCATTTTTATTTCCCAGATTTTGTTGTTGTTGTTGAACTAACCAAATCTAGACACTACAGAATTAAAAATTTAGGAAATTACTTCTATAACAATGATCCAATGGAACATTAGGGTATTAATGTGATTTGAATGCGGAGTATGTCCAAAACGTTAGTCCCAGAAGCAAAGTTTTACCTCTTTCCCAATTTTGCCACTGATAGTGCCACCTTTTATGGAAGCTATCCAGCCAGCTCTCCAGGGGTAAGTTTAATCTCATTTATGGACAACTTTTCATTTTTCATGTAGGCAGCAATATCACCCATTATTTAATTGGCAGCCAGCTTCACATCAGCACCCTTTGCGATAGTTGCATCAAAAAATTCTGAAACCTGATACATTCATTCAGTGAAAAAGCAAAGCCATCTTAGATCATTTAAGCGTGATATCTGTTTTAACCATACTATATACATAAGTGATGGAAAAATGTAAGGACGATGCTTTGAGCTGTGATTTTAGAAGAAATATGAGGCCATTTTTTCAAGGATTGCCTTTAGGTGAGATCAAGGAAAATGTCTCAAAGCACAGCCTTAGAGGCTTCACTAGTGTGAGGCACTCTAGCAGCACATGCCATATACTCGTGACTTGCAAAATATGATTGAGATGTGTGACATATATTGACAAAATATATGGGGCGGTTGTCACAAAATTGAGACATAAAAATATTATATTATATTATATTATATATATATATATATATATAGGATGATGATCAGGTAAGCACGTGCTGATATAACTTACATCAACACCCGCATTGGGAGTTGTACCTTGTGCATTAGTGGGAAATGAAGTACATTGGAACAATGCAAATGATACAACCCCAAAGCATGGTGCTGATATAACTTATATCAACACATGCTGATGGGAACATAATCATATATATATATATATATATATAGAGAGAGAGAGAGAGAGATAGATAGATATATTAGTTTCCTGAATCTTGGACAATTAATTTTACATGAACGATTTGCCCAAAAAATAATTGTAAGGGTTTGGAAACACTTGTTCAAAACATAGCTTTTCTTAATTCAAATTAACTTTGTTTTAAATCTAAATGGTTGCCAAAAATAATTTAATTTTCCTTTTGACCTCAAATTCTCAAAAATGTAAATAAATAATAATCCAGACGCCAATAGGATTACTAACCAATAACAACATTTGACAAGAATATGATAAACAGACTTACATTTATGTCATTTGCAAGGACAAGAACATCCTGCATGCTTAGGCCCATTTTCTCATACCTCTGACGCTTCATGTCTGGAAGTTCCGGTAAAGAATCGCAAATATTATCAACATAATCCTTAGTGATAATAACTTCTGGAAGGTCTGGCTCAGGGAAATATTGATGATCAGAGAGTCCTTCCTTTTTCCTCATTGTAACTGTTTTCTAAACAGTATGACAAAAGTTAATGGAGCATGAGCAGCAAAGAGGGTACTAAATGAACCACATATCTTGTATTTCTCGAACTGGAATGAAGACAAGATGTAACTATAGCCTGAGCTCCTTCTTCCCAAAGACGTGTTTCCTGTACAATTTGATCACCTCGGCCTTGACCAAGGAGAAATACCTACCTTGCAATCTCAAAATCAATAGCCCTGTTTATTGCTGAAAATGAGTTCAAATTCTTTATCTCAACCTGTCAATAAAAAATGGGATAAAATATATCAGCTGCCAGATACACACCTAAATATATAGTTCTAGAAATATATTACACTCTACAACTCAACTCAACAAAGCCATACTTAGAAAATGAAATATTTCATTTCGTTTATCGCATTTAAAAATACAGTCATCCTTTAAAATGGAGTCATTACTTAATATATATATATATAGGATGATGATCAGGTAAGCACGTGCTGATATAACTTATATCAACACTCGCATTGGGAGTTGTACCTTGTGCATTAGTGAGATATGAGATACATTGGACCAATGCAAGGGGTACAACCCCAATGCATGGTGCTGATATAACTTATATCAATACGTGTTGATGGGAACATAACCGATATATATATCATCTTGAAGAAAATGATGGTGAGATAGTACCAGAGCTTAGACATGATTGAAAATCTTGCCCATCCAAGAGGAATCAGACAGCAAAGGCAACTCAGTATCAGCACCCAACAAATTGGCTTCCAAACTTTCCACATATTCTGATTTGTATTATCCATAATTCAAATGCCTATATGACAATCATATTTGTTTTTTAACAGCACAACTAAGTGGTCCATAGAAGCATTCTATCATCCTAGATTCTTCACAGGCTAGAATGGTGTTTCTCAGCAGTTGATCTGCATCTGCCTAATTTAAGTAATATCGATTGTTTTTTCCTCTACAAAAGTTCATCCTTGGTTATGCCAGTCTCAAATTTTCCCAACAATTTTCTGAATTCTGAAGTACCCCTGGTGACAAGTTATTATACCTCCAAGCCAATGCACATGCTTTGTGACCTATCACATTATACTCAAGCCTCTTTGTCCAACAAACTAACAATAAGGACTAAATAATTAGAATATAACTACCTTAGTCCCAAATTCTAACCGCCCAATTGGTTGAACTGAAACATTCACATTGCAACGAAGTGAACCCTCTTGCATATTGCCATTACTGACCCCCAAATACGGAACCAACCTCTGTAATTCTGCAGCATACTCCGCAGCTTCAATACCAGTTCTCATATCAGGTTCAGAAACAATCTCAAGCAAAGGCACCCCTGCTCTACTCAGATCAACCTGCCGAAAAAACCAACAGAATCAAAGGGCCTACAACGTAGATCTCAATTGTCAACGAAAAGCCATCAATAATCCTTGGAGAAGTATAGAAACCATCACAAACCAACAAAATGAGTGATAAGCAACTTGAAAAGAAATGTTTTGTAAATTTAAAGCTACCACATTGTAAAACTAGCACGGTCAAAACATCAGCTAAACCCGTAAAGCAACAGCCTCTCACTAACACATCATTAAACCATAAAATAAAATAAAAATTCAAAATTTAACTAAAGCATGAATAGAAGAAATTACTATGTGCAGGAAAGTAATGTAAATTTCATAGATTTTCATAGTAAGAAGGGGCAATATTGATAGATGCAAAGCAAATGGGAAAATGAACTACCTGTGAGTTACTCCCATTTCCTGAATGAAGTAATTTTCCTGCATCCTCTTCCATATGAACCCTGGTAATGCCAAACCACCCATGGCCACCACCAAACTCGACTGGAAGATCCAAATCAACGAAACCGCCAGTGGCAATTGGGACATCAAACTGAGATATTTGGTAATCTTTGGAAGGTCTGGGTAGAAGTACTGTTTCCTATGGAACTTGGAGTTCAAAGACAAATTACAATTGAGTGCAAGGCCCAACTTTACTGCGAACTCAATGACCTTCGAGTTCAAAACCGGCATTGCGCCGGGCAGACCCATGCAAATGGGACACACACACGTATTTGGTTGAGACCCATAATTGTAAGGTCAGCCACAAAAGGCCTTGGTGAGTGTAAAGAGCTGGACGTGGCTTTCTATGCCAATGATTGCTTCATAATCTCGAGAGACTTTATCAAGTTTTTTGGTCTGGGTATGTGGTGAAACTTTAATTTGGGGCTGTTGCTTTTCCTGTGTTGCAGTTTGGGATTGTGTGTTTTCAATTGTGCAATACAGAACACCATTGTTTTTTCTGAAGAATGAAATGGGTAAAGCAGTAAAAGGTGGGTTTGAATTCCTCTAAAGAATATGGAAGCCATTTTACTGGGTATCTGATGCAATTTGGATTCCGAAACAATACGAGGACGGTGTCCGCAAAGAATGAACGGTGTCTGCAAAGAATGAAACTGGACATTACTACATAGACTATAATAACGAAGATACATATACATACACAGAGAGAGAGAGAGAGAGAGATAATCCGTCGTTTAGCTGGTTTGTCGGATGAGAGCTTGCTTCTCGTCTTGTTGCAGTGATGGATTTGAAAGAACCCCTGAAAACCATAGAGAGTGAGAGAATGAGAGACGAAGCATGGTGTGGGTTTGAGAGGTGGAGTTGTGTGGTGACCGTTTCAAAGGGAACGGCTATTGCAACCCCCCTTCTTGTAACCCCACCCCTTTCATTTTGGTTTTTAAGATTTTATGAAAAATATAAAAGGTTTTTGTAAAAACCGGTCAATTGGTCCACTAGAAAACATCATTTTGAACAATTTTACAGGAGAAAGTTTTTCCAAAATCTATCATTTAGGTAGACTTTTTGGTAAAAAATGAAATAAAGGCTATAAATGGCTAAAAAGTATATTTAAACGATAGATTTAGAAAAAATTTTCTCCTACAAAGTTATTCAAAATGATGTTTCCTAGTGGACATTACGACCGATTTTCATAAAAACCTTTTATATTTTACATAAAACCTTAAAAACCTAAAGGATGGGGGATGGGTGATAAGAATGGGGGTTGCAATAACCGTTCCCCCGTTTCAATTTCTGTGGGCTTCTAAACGGCAGAATTGGAATAAGGAAGCCCAATTTCAAGGGAACGGCTATTGCAACCCCCCATTCTTATAAGCCCACCCCCCATCCTTTAGGTTTTTAAGGTTTTATGCAAAATATAAAAAGTTTTTATGAAAACCGGCCATAATGTCCACTAGAAAACATCATTTTGAACAACTTTGAAGAAGAAAGTTTTTCCAAAATCTATTGTTTAGATATACTTTTTAACCATTTATAGCATTTATTTCATTTTTTGCCAAAAAGTCTACCTAAACGATAAATTTTGGAAAAACTTTCTCTGTAAAGTTGTTCAAAATGATGTTTTCTAATGGACATAATGGCCGGTTTTCATAAAAATATTTTATATTTTGCATAAAACCTTAAAAACCTAACGGATGGGGGGTGGGCTTATAGGAATGGGGGGTTGCAATAACCGTTCCCCAATTTCAAATACCAGGCCCAATTCTGCCTCTGTTTCCAGGGGTCCGGATATAACAAATTTACAACCCTTTCAAGTGATCTCCCCACCCCCACTAATTTTAATTTTTAAAAGTTTTAGAAAAATATGAAAAGTTTTTGTGAAAAGTGACCTAGTGTTCTACTAGAAAACATCATTTTGAATAACTTTGCAGAAATTTTTTTTCCAAAATTTATAGTTTAAGTGGATTTATTGGCAAAAAATGAAATAGGGACTATAAATGCCTAAAAAGTCTTCTTAAATGGTAGATTTTGGAAAAGCTTTCTTCTACAAAGTTATTCAAAATAATGTTTTCTAGTGGAATTAGTGGCCACTTTTCATAAAAAAAAACTTTTATATTTTCTTAAACTTCAAAAAAAAAGTTAAAATTAATGAGTGGGGAGATTACTTGAAGGGGTTGTAATATCCGGATCCAAGCGTCTAATCCGGCCTTAATTAAGAATACAAACATATTTTCCTATGCATTAGAAAAATAATAATAAAAAAAATTCTTCTTAAATTTTTTCAAATAAATCATATAATTATCTAATTTCCAACTAGATGTACAAATTTTCTGGCCAAAGTTGACGTTGTACAAATTTTTGAATCGAGTATCTCCAGTTTCAAAGAATTTTTAAAATTTAGGGATAAAGGTGATTCCATTGAATTTTAAACATTATTATGAGTGCAAATAGAGAAAGGGAGACTACATGTAGCAAAAAATGGAATGGCACTGCTCCTTTATGTAGGGGAAATAATTAGATGGCATGGCTCACACTGCATTTTGCATGGTAAATGAGCCATCATTCAGAAACAGAGCCACCATAGGATGATGGGGGGTCATTACTAGCAAATAATGACATAGAACTAGTTTTCAAGTTGCATGAAATAATCGCCATTCAATTTTCGCCATCATTTTTGTTATACTCTTTGTCCAATTTGTATTTTCCTTTTTGTTCAATATAATTTTTCTTATCACAAAATAAAATAAAAAAAAAGAAAAATAGTGGATTTATTCCTTTCAATTTTCGTGATTTTAATTGGAATCACCCTTAGGGCTTGTTTGGAAATTTAAAAAATTAGATTAGACTGTATCTAATCTCTAATTGTTATATAGTTTATAAATAAACCAACTCACAATTAGTTTGAAAAAAATAAAAATATGTGTTTTGTGCCTTTTTTTCAGTTGAAAGTTGAACAAACTACAATTATTTAAATAAAAAAAAGGAAAAAAGAAAGAAAGAGGAGGATAAGAAGAAGACTGACCCAATGTGAAATCAAAACCCACTTACCAAATTTTTAGGTTTACGAAACAATCCTTAGTGACTAATTGGGTATTTGTGCCTTTAATTTTGTTAATTGATGGAAGACATTATGGGATCACTTGCTGTGTTAGGCTTCCCAATCTAAACGGGAAGACATTATGAAGCACTTTTGTTCTATAAATAAATCAGCTTAGTATTTTTTATATAATAATTAAATAATAAATCCTTTGATAAACAAAAAATAAATATTACTAATTTTACATTTTTTTTTGAGACGGCTCCCCCAACCGAAAATTTTGATTTGGCCCCTGTTTTTTAGGGTTATAAAGGACCAAACTTGCTTCCTCCGAAGCTGGGTTGCTTTTCTAGCAAGATTGTTTTCTTTTCAATAACCGATGTACCGATTTTCACAGCGGAAAATGAGATGAAGTGTGGCTCAAAATCACGTGAACCTTTTTTGATAAGGTTTTTTTGGGATGGACGTCTTTCTACCACATACCTAGCCAGCTAAGGTGTGTGTTTGACTTGAGCTTAGGGCTTAGTCTTGGTCCTCTTGGATTCTTTTTTATTTTATTTTATTTTTTTTGTGTGCCAAGTTGGTCCTCTTGGATTAGAATAAATGCCCATCACATGTAACAAGTGGAATAGGCAAAGAATTATGACAGCTAAGTCTTTAACATTTTCATGATTTTGAATTCTTCTTCGAAGCTGCCTTTAGAAGGTAGGTCACAGAGGCATATTCCCTAAGGGCTGTTCTGAATATTTCTATTTCTTTTTCATTTCATTTTTGTAGGGGCAGTTCACAATAAATGTTTAAATTAGGCATCCTATTAAGAGAAAGTACGTCATCTGTTTACTATGGAGTTTTTTTTTTTATAATGAAAGGATGCGATTTTTCAATCATCAATTTAAACAAGCTTTCCTTTTGCGTGTGCTAGATACCAAGAGAGAAGCATCCAAGATATTTCTTTATGTTGTTTTATTTTTATTTATGGAGTATTTTAAAATGTTTTCCTCCCTTTATATATGATAGAAGTGTTTTTAGAGCCATACGTGGTACTACCTGATAAACGTAAGAATTAAGTCTTTAAAAACCAAGTTATTGACTAAAACTAATAAAACCCAACTAATACTAATGTCATGATCACCGACCACCGACCACCAATCTAAACAAATTATTGGTTGAGTTAGAACTAGAAAATCATAAAATTGAAAATTAGAAGGCGACGTTTCATCAGAAACCCATCGACTATGTCTCTTAGTCCCTAAATATATTTTGGAATAACATTCTTTATTTTTCTAATTATTTTATTTTATTTTTTTGAATCCCCTTAAATAAGTTTTCTTCTTGCCGAAATATGACTATGTCTATAATATCGATATAATCAAATTGAGAATTGGATATCATTAGGTTAATCGATCACCCTCCGAGTTAGTTTATATCAAGATAATTAATCTCCAAAAACCCAAACACGTGGAAAAGGATATAAAGCCATCACATGTAAGTATGTAACAAGCAGAGGGGGCAAAGAATTATAATATTATGTTCAACAATATCTTGATTATGAATTATTCTTGGAAGCTGCTCAAAGGTTAGTCACAGGCGGAAATTTCTTAAGCATGTTATTTTTGCTCCAAAGTCAAAACCCCATGGGCCATGACTATGCCCATGTTAAAAGTCTGAAATATAGTGGAGCCCATGATGCAGCCATTACCAAATCTTGTCAAAAAGAGCTGCCTTCCTTGACTAGCTAGGTGCCATGTCATCCCTTGACTAAATGAATGGTCATATTATTTCTTATAACAAATGAAGATCGATGGAAAGGAGGAGGAAAAAGAAACTGAAATTTCCTTTGCGTATTTTATATGCTGATCGACGTGCCCAGTTACAATGCAATAATTTTTTTTTTTATTTATCAGAGGTTGCTGGCAGTGGGGATCAGAGGTCGCTGGCAGTGGGGACATACTTAAAGTCAAATGTACAAGAGTGCTTAAAGAGCTCCGGTTCTTACTTCTTACCCACCCTAAATAATCATTCTTTTTCCTCTCACAATTAGAATCTTTAATTTAAGCTATCTATGTTCAGTAGAAAGAATGAAAAAATAAGAGGACAAAAATAAGAGAGGGATAGAGTTTTCATCCTTTAGGGAAGAAAATAGATCTTTTTTCCTTTTTTTTTTTTTTTTTAATTTTAATTTGGTAGAGGGATGATGAAAATGAATAATTACATATTTCACCATTCTATATTTCTACTCTCCTAAAGAGAAATGAATAATTATGCTGGAAGGATATTCTTGTTGCATCAACTAATACTCCACATTTCCGTTCATTTTTCTTCTCAAAAGTGGGAATTGAGAGAAAATATTTTGGTAGGCTGAAAGGAAAAATCTATCATTCCAGTACTTGTTCAATTCTTTCCCTCTGTTTTGCCTTCTTAATAAACGATAGAGAAATGTCTCATTTCCTGCCCTTTTCCTTTGTCCTCTTTCCTTCCTCTGACTTTTCCTTTCTACCAAACAAGGGCGCCTTACAAACCATGGGTAACGTGATTGAGTTTCCTATATATAACTACTTAATTAATATGCTGCCGTGCCCAGTTTAAATGCAAAAATATTTTTATCTTTATTTTATTTAAAAAGAGATTGATATTGGGACATGTAATTGTAAGTCATTTGCACAAGAGTACTTAGAGAGCTCCTGTTCTTGAATCTCCGGACCCCAAATACCTATTCTTTCTTCCTCCCACAATTTGAATCTTTTACAAACCATGGGTATTGTGTGGTCTGCAATCTCAATCTCAATCTCAAACTCGCTCAATGATGTGGTCACTTCCTGCTTGAATTGGTTGGCTCAGCCAGTGAACTATGTACGTGAACTCGAAGAAAATCTTGCTACTTTGATGACTGAATGGGAAGAGCTGAAGAGAATGAGGAACGATGTCAAGAGAAGGGTCGACCTCGCTGAGGAACAACAAATGAAGCGGCGGCTGGACCAAGTAGAAGGGTGGCTTGTGGACGTGCGAAGTATGGAACCTCAAGTTGAAAAACTGATAACAGATGGCTCTCAAGAAATCCGGCAAAAATGGCTTGGAGGTTATTGTCCCAAAAACTTCAAAACCAGCTTCAAGCTTGGGAAGAAAGTAGCCAAGAAGCTAGAAGAGGTGGCTGCTCTCAAGGGCAGAGGAGTATTCGAAGTAGTGGCTGATAAACTACCTTTACCTTCGGTGGACGAAAGGCCTAGTGAACCAACAATAGGCTTGAATTCAACGTTTGATGAGGTTTGGAGCTACATTGACGATGAACAAGTGGGAATTATTGGCTTGTATGGAATGAGTGGTGTTGGCAAGACTAGCCTCCTGACCAAAATCAATAACAAGTTCTGCAACACAACTCATTGTTTCGATGTTGTGATTTGGGTAGTGGCGTCCAAAAATCCAGACCCCATAAACGTTCAAGATGACATTGGAAAAAGGATCGGATTTCATGACGAGACATGGAGCCAAAAGAGCCAAGAAAAGAAAGCTTCGGACATATTTAGAATCTTGAAGAAAAAGAAGTTTGTGCTGTTGTTGGACGATATATGGGAGCGGTTTGAATTAACAAAGGTGGGCATTCCACTTCCGAATGAAGAAAATGGGTCCAAGGTAGTATTTACAACACGATTTGAGCATGTGTGTGGCCTTATGGATGCTCATAGGAAGATCAGAGTGCAGTGTTTGGCATGGGAAGAAGCATGGGATTTGTTTAAAACAAAGGTCAGAGAAGACACCCTTAAGTTCCATCCAGAAATAACTGACCTGGCTAAAACTATGGCGAGAGAGTGTGGCGGTTTGCCACTTGCCCTCATTGCTATTGGCCGAGCCATGGCTTGCAAAAAGTCTCTCGAAGAATGGAGTCATGATTCTCAACTATTACGGAACTCTGCCGCAGAGTTTTCAGGTATGGAAGAAAAGGTGTTTTTTCATTTAAAGTTCAGCTTCGATAATTTACAATCTGATACAATCAGATCTTGTTTCTTATATTGTTCTTTATTTCCGGAAGACTGCTTTATTTCTAAAGAGAAACTAATAGAATTCTGGATATGTGAGGGATTTTTGGATCAATTTGATGATTTTAATAGAGCCCAAAACCAGGGACACCATATTATTGGTACTCTTATTCGTGCATGTTTATTGGAGGAGCATTCAGGTGATACAGTTAAAATGCATGACATGATCCGCGACATGGCCTTGTGGTTACCTTGTAAATATGGAACGGTGAAGGACAAGGTTTTGGTGCAAGCTAGAGCTGGCTTAAAAAAAGCACCTGAGGTTGGAAAATGGGAAGGGGTAGGAAGGATGTCTTTGATGCACAACAAAATTGAGGAATTAATAGAGATTCCTGCTTGTCCAAATCTCTTAACTTTGTTTCTCAATAACAATTATTTGGAGAAGATCACCCCTGGCTTCTTCCAGAGCATGAACAATCTAAGGATTTTGGATCTATCATGGAACAGGTATTTAGATGAGTTACCAATGGAAATTTCTGAACTGGTCTCATTACAATATCTAGATTTGTCCTTCACAAATATAAGGGAGTTTCCAATTGTGTTCAGGAACTTGGTGAAATTGAAGTATTTGAACTTGGACAATACCATAGAATGTGATGTAATTCCACAAGGAGTGCTATCGAGTTTTAAAAAGTTGCAAGTTTTGAAAATGCAGGAGTGTCATTCATTTGATATATCGGAGGAAGACAATGTTTTGTCTGGTC
The DNA here is from genome assembly GCA_039720395.1 of Liquidambar formosana. Taxonomy (NCBI): domain Eukaryota; kingdom Viridiplantae; phylum Streptophyta; class Magnoliopsida; order Saxifragales; family Altingiaceae; genus Liquidambar; species Liquidambar formosana. Next base: position 15,375,912 of record CM077826.1, read on the forward strand.
GATTTGAAAGATTCATAATGGAATTAGAGTGTCTGGAAGACTTGAGTCATTTAGGGATAACCATAAAAACTGACTCTGCTCTCCAATGTATTTTAAAATCCCCCAAGTTACGAAGCTGCATCAAAAGTCTATCTCTCGGTTCATTCATGGGTTCAAAAAATCTGCGTTTGTCATTTATCAAAAGTATGAAGTGTCTGCATCGTCTTGAATTCATTGGGTGCTGGGATCTAAAAAATTTGGTAGTTGGGATGGAAAATTCCGCGACCATAAGCCGCCCAAGCTTCCACAACCTTCGGCATGTAGGCTTTTATACCTGCTCGAAGTTGAAGGAACTAACATGGCTTCTTTTTGCACCAAACCTCGAGGAACTTGTGATAGAAAATTGCCATAAAATGAAAGAAATAATTTGTGGTAAATGGAGTGAAGCCACAGAGGAAGGACCACATCTACACCTCTTCGCAAAACTAAAGACCCTAAATTTATGTTATCTGCCGAAGCTGAAGAGCATCCATTTGAATGCCCTGCCCTTCCCTTGCTTGGAATCCCTTATAGTGGATTATTGCCCAAATTTGAAGAAGCTCCCACTCAACTCTGAGAGTGTCAAGGGACGTCAAACTGTTATTATGGGAGGTGAACTCTGGTGGCAAAAGTTAGAGTGGGAAGATGAAGCTACTCAAAATGCTTTTCTTCACCATTTCCAAATCTTGAACGACAGAATCTAGGAGGAAGCACGAGAAGGAGATGGAAGGAATCAATTTTGGAAGGGTTGAGGAAAGTACAGTCTTCCATCAACTCCTTCACTTCTCTCGTAGACAATGCGACCACGATGACCTCCAACTGACTTCCTTCTGATGGCGACTTCTGATTCTCCATTGAAGACCCCTGACCGGCAACATTTCATCGATTGACAAGGTCCGACCATGTATGTTGTTTCTCTCTACTTGATCTATATCTTTCTAATATCTTTATCTCTTCTTCTTCTTCTTCTTGGTTTCCTCCCAATCATAATTACCCATTTGTTTTAGTTCATTTTTCATTCTAAACTGTTTGTGAGCTTCAATTCTACAGGTTGATGAAGATGAAAATCATGTGGAAGTGGTCCTTATTATGTCGACCGTAGAACCTGGACTTGGTGGACAAATGTTCATGCCAAAATGATCCTCGCGAAATGACTTTGCCTCCTCCGTTTTTCGTCCTGGTGGAGTTGAAGGTTTTGTCACTTTGCTCCCCAATCCATAACTGATTTGTTTTTTTATTTTTGTTTGCCTTATTTTTGAAGAATTACCAAAATTGGAGAGATTGAATATCTTTCATGGGATGTTTTGGGTGTTTGTACTAGTGTTTTTCCTCATTATAGTACAACGTCTGCAGGATAGCTTTCATTGTAGGCAGCCATCCAGAGCTGCCAGGAGGAAGATTGGAAGAATTAAGCACTCTGAATGTTGGTTGTTGTTGGCTTCCCACCTTATGGGCTTACCCACTTTGTGTTTTTGGTGTAAACCATTTGGGCCTTGGGCAAATAAAATAATAGAAAAGAAAAGTAATAAAAATCAGAATTTTGGGAGATGAAAGGGTAAGTTCTGGACTCTTCCTACTTTACCTTCTTCTGCCTTTTTCGTTTGGTGCTGATCTTGGTCCTAGTGCACTTTACTTTCGTCACTTTTGCTCAAAGGTGTCATCTATCTTTGCCTGGGTACAAAAGACAGCACTTGTTATTGTCATTGTGAAGCTTCGTCTTTGATTTTCTGGGTAATATTCTGCTGCTGTCCAGCTGAAGTTTGTGTGGCTTATGCTCCATTAATCTTTAGGTTAAATTGGGTTTCTTTGTTATAAGTTTGGAGGTCTTTTGTTCTACTAATTTGGTGAGATCTTTTCATTCTTGTATTTACTGAAAATTTGTTGAAATACACCTTTGGTGTTTGTTTAATTGTATTTGAGACATTGTATCTTTTGTACTCAAACTTTGTTTATAGTGAAAAAATCGACTTCGATCTCACCCGTGGATGTACCTCATTTTGAGGGAACCACGTAAATTTTTGTGTCCCCATTTTACTTTCTTTGTTTGATATATTTTCTGAAATTTTAGTTGTTGCGTTTTTATTATCTCTCCTTGATTTACACTTGTGGGAAGTATTTTTCCTAACAGTTGTAAGGAAGTAATGACGGAGAAAGGGTTGTTGGAGCAGCGAGTAATGTTGAAAGCAAGAGCGAGAGCGAGGCAATTGCCATTACTGTCGCCGGGCGATTAACACTCCTCATATACGTATATATATAGCTCTTCCTTTCTGCCGTCCTTCAGTTTGTGCCTTTGTGCTTTAGATTAAAATTTTCTTTTAGCCCTTTTCAAATGTCAAAATACAGGGACATAGTGTTGTACCGTCGTCAGTTGTGTGGGTGTCTCGAATTCAAACCCAATCCGACCAACCGTTTAATGGGCCAACAGGCCCAACACGACCTGACTTGAATCTGGTTAGTTTTGACCCGACTTGTATTTCTTAGTTTGACCCGGTTATATAAGGGGTCTTTAAAGCTTTTATTCGTTAAATAAAAATGACCTAGATCTGACAGAGTGAGAGGCAGCATTTGGGTGTACTTTGGGGTTAGGGTATTGTGAGACTAAAGTTGTTTGTAATCTTGATCTTTAATGTAGAATTTCTCGCCATCTTCACCCGTGGATATAGGTTATAATCCGAACCACATAAATTATGAATATTTATGTCTGCATTTTATTTTTTTGGCCCGCCGGGGGGGGGGGGGGGGGTGCGTTTTCTTTGTTGACCTTCGATCTTCTATTTGCCTTGATACCGGAGTCATGATGTACCATAACACAAAAAAATAGAGATGGAGTAATTTGCTCGGATGATGAAACAAATGGTCACAAACATTTCGCGTGCATTAGAGTCATTGTGTGTAAAGTGCACAAATCTGTTGGAAGAAATTAATTTTGTAAAATTCGTGATCAACATCAAAATATGCTTTAATAGCGAGAGATTCACCATAATGGGGTGGAAGAGTGTAATGGTCTCTATAATATTATTCTTATATTTTCCCTAAATGGGTTAGTGTTGAATTACGTCAATGATTAATATATATATAAATTCATGTTTGATTACCAAGGCCGGTTGGGAGGGGGCTCCCCTCCCCTAAGGCGCGCCAGTCATCAATAAATGTTTAAATTAGACATCCAATTAAGATGAAGCTAGTCATCTGTTTAGTATTTTATATTAGACGCATGAGCCAAAAGAATGCCACTTTTTTCAATCATCAACTTTTTTCTTTTTTTTTTTGACGATCAATAAAATTTATCATTATCTCTAACCTCTCGTATCAAGAAATGAGTATCAATTAATGTTTTTCCACAAATTTGAATCCAAAATCACCTGTTTAACGAGTCAATAGAATTTCATTAGGTTATTATATTATTGACTAAATCTGTCAACTTAAACAAGCTTTCACTTAGCAGTTAGCAGAGGAGGGAGGGGGAAAAAGAAAAAAAAAAAAAAAAAAAAAAAAAAAAAAGGGATTTCCTTTTGCATGTGCTAGAAAGTTATCGGTCCATCATTTACAAGTCACAAATTACGATTGGACAGTCTATGCTACCAAACTTCCAACCACTAATCTGAACAAATTATTGATAGGTCTAAAACAAGAAAAATCATAAGAAAACCCAACGACCAGGTCTCTAGTTTATGGATTAATTTGGTTACATGAGATAGTATCCAACTAATATCTAAATTCTTTACCTAAATTATATACTTTATTGACAATATATATTTTGGAAAATATTTCGATCCCAGGAATATAATTTTTTTTTTTAAAATGTCAAATGAAGAGTAATTTTTTTTTTTATAATTTTTTTAAATGTCAAACGAAGAGTATTCCAAGTCCTTGGGCTTAGAGGGCCCAAACATGTAGAGTGTATGAAGCTATGTTAAGTTAAATATTTAATCAATGTGTGATATGAGACTTCCGAACACTCTTTATCATTAGGAATGAAATGATTTGATATCATATTAAATTTCAAACCTGAAAGTTCAAACTATTTGGTAGAGATCCAAACAGGTGTATAAAGACATATTAAACTCGATATTTAATTAATGAGAGATGTGAGACTCGTCATCACTTTCGATCAGCTTCTACCAAAGATGAATCGCCCGCTAAACAATGATTATATTAGGAGTTTAGGACGATTTATAGTAGGACTATTTAGAAGAGGTTGTTAAGAGTAGCTTTCGAATTCAGGATTTTGTCTATGGGCCTCAAATTTTATGGCAAGGGCATATAAGGAAATAAGTGTAGTAATTTGTTGCTTTAGATTCAATTGCCTCTCCTGACTTCTTATTTATGTGACACCCTTTTTTTCAGGGCTTGGTCTTGGATTTGAGTGAGGAGTGAAACATGTAACGTGCGGATAAAGAATAATAATAGCAAGTTTAATTTTAAATTTTTCTTAATTGGAAGCTGATTTTCAATCATCAATTCAAACAAGCTTTCCTGTGGCGTGTACTAGTTGGCAATCGATCCCTCATTTTCAAGTAACAGTTGGACAGTCTGTACTACTATACACGAGAGAAGCAGCCATGATCTTTCATTTTTGTTTTTGCTTTTGATATTATATATATATATATATATATATTTATTATTATTATTATTATTACTCTCTCCATTTCAATTTAAATATCCCTTTTCAAAAAGAAAAATGTCCGTAGGACCGACTCAAAGGCCGAAATTGCAAAAAATACAATGTTACCTAAGGGTGTGCGCAGATCGGTTTGGCATGATTAGGAGAGAAATTATCAACCAACCCGTCAAGGGTAGTTTGTAAAATTTTCTAACCCATTGCCAAACCATTGGTCCTAAAAACTCGCGGATTGATTGATTTTTTTTTGCGGTTTTGAACCAACGGTTTCGGCGGATTGACGGGTTGTATTATTCCCTTTCATAAATTTTATGAGAATTGTCAAATGGCCAAAAGGTGTACTTTTATAATCTTTATGATGATAGTTTGTTGATTTCTTAACAAAAATGTTTAGAGACAAACTTTTTTTTTTTTTTTTTTTGGGTAAAAAGAGACAAATCATTTAACATTCTACAATATCAAATCTCACAAAATAATTATAGATCAAGCAACAAGAAGTTTTAAAAAAAAACCTTTAATGACTTAACATGTCTTGTAGAAAGTGTTTATATTATATATATATATACACAATTGAAAGCGGGTTGGGTTGGTTTATTGGCGGTTTGACAAAGTTCAATTCACCAACTAGATTGAACCGTCAAATTTATTACTCAACCCACCCAAACCAATTCGCCTATTTTCTCAAACTGCTTGAATCGGTGCGGAGTAGAACAGATTAATTTGATTTGACAGATTGAGCAGTTTTTTTGCACATCCCTAATGTTACCCCTCAAGATAAACAAGCACAATCCCACGCACTAGCGAAAAACTCTCTCCCACTTATCTCCTTGTACGGACCACTTTCTCTTTCTCTTCATAAGATAGAACCTGTCCCCTTCTAGAAATTACTCTCTCCCTTCTACAGTTCTACCCACCACAAAACATGAACATCCACTCCAAAAAAGAGCTCCACTTTTGGCCGGAAGTGACTTATATGGAAGCAACAAGCAGATTGGTTGATCACTTACAACAAGAAACAACCACCAGCGTTTGGTGCAGTACCTGCATTTTGGGGAACTCACCATCAAATACCCAAAAATCCCGGCATGATTAAAACTCTAGTGACTTCAACTTTATCTTTCTTATATTCAGATCCTTTTTTGTCTAGTTTGTTCATGCATGGCCAGATCTGATCTTGGAGTATGAAAGATGGGTGCGATTTGCATAGTGAGACTTCGACCACAACTTGCCACTGTTCGAGGAGCTTGATGGATGTGATTTATGCGGTGGCTTCACCTCGTTCTTGATGGAATACATAGTCGATTTGCCTGGTTCTTCTCCATCTTCCTTTTTTTTATTTTTTCATTTTTTGGCTACTGGTTGTATCATTTGGATCAGGATATGTATAATTTGGATTGGGATATTTATCGTGTTTTTAAGGATAATTATCTCAAATTATATTGATTTTTCAAGATAATTATCTTTAATTTATAGATAATCCTAAATAATTATCCTAATAATCTAGATAATTTCTATGTAATTTTTCTCAAGAATTTCATCCCTAGGTTGGATCTAATTTTTTTTTCGTAGATTTTTTTATTGCATCTAGGTATGTTTAACGAGTTTATCTCGGTTTTTAATTTTCTGATTTTTATCTTGATTTTGTTTTGAATTTCTTTCCTTTTCTGGTTTTTATCTGAATTTTCAAAATAAAAATCTTTGGTTCTTTATATACTGAGCATGATTCTTGCTTTGATTTTGAGCGTGATTTTTTGTTGAATATTCGACACAAATTGGGAAGTAGGTTTTTAGTCTTTTGGTATAGATGTGTGAGATCCTTTGAGTGTTAGTTTTTTGTATCAATGAGTAAGACACCAACACATCAGTTGGCCCCTATTCGGCCTTCATCTCTCGTCCTAATTATTACCACTCTTTTACCGTACAAAACATTGGAAAGAAAAAAAGAACTTTTTTAAGGATAATTTAGAAAATTTAATAAAATTTTTTTTTGATTTTTTGAATGTGAAACATCCTAAAATAAAAAAGAAAGCCACTTAAATTGAAATGGAAGAAGTATTATTTTTGTACAGTATGGAACTATAAGTTATAAATTAAGTATATGCCATCAAATTGAGATTTACTCCAAATATCAATAGGTCAAGCTCAAAAACTCATTTTCTGGACAGGTCTCCCTTTGGAATTAGATTTAAATGTCACAATTTTACATGCTAAGGAGTTCAAATTTACCCACCAAAATGAGCTCATTAAAGTGATTAAACACAATCATGTTTTTGATAAATTTTTTAATCGGTTAGCTAACCTATCACATTACTCGATAAGTAAATTTAAACAAAAAAAAATTTACAATATGTACTATGTAGCATTGCTCATTATTAAATATTGACAGCAGAGCTGCCTTCTCTGACTAGCTGCCTTCCTCCATTATTTATTTATTTTTTATTATTTTTTATTTTGTTTTGTGTGTGGATAAGTTCGCTGCCTAACTCGGCAAAGTGAATGGCCCATGACTTTTCAGTGCATTTTATATTTTCTTATCAGAGGCAGCTGGCCGTGGGACATATATATTGCTTATTGGAAGCCAAAAGTACAAGAGTGCTTAATTAAAAAGCTGCTGTTCTTGAATTTCCACACCCCAAATAATCATTCTTCGTCCTTTCACATTTACGGAGTAGATTCTGTTACAAACCATGGGTAGTTGTATCTCGATCGACTTATCGTCGCTCATTGAACTGGTGACTCGCTGCTGCGGTTGTCTGGCTCGGCAAGCAAACTATGTGCGTCACCTTGAAGAAAATCTTGATGCTTTGCAAACGGAATGGGATGAGCTGAGGAGGATCAGGAACGATGTCAAGACAAAGGTCGAGCTTGCAGAGGGACAACAAATGAAGAGGCTGGACCAAGTTGAAGGGTGGCTTGAGGAAGTGCAAAATATGGAATCTGACGTTGGTGAACTGATAACAGATGGCTCAAAAGAAACCCAGCAAAAATGCCTTGGAGGTTGTTGTCCCAAAAACTCCAAAACCAGCCTTGAGCTGGGGAAGAAAGTAGCCAAGAAGAGAGAAGACGTGGCTGTTCTCAAGGGCAAAGGGGATTTCAAAGAGGTGGCTTATAAACTACCTTTACCTTCAGGGGACGAAAGGCCTAACGAACCGCCTGTGGGCTTGAATTCGGCATTCAACGAGGTTTGGAGCTACATTGAAGATGAACAGGTGGGAATTATCGGCTTGTACGGAATGGGTGGCGTTGGCAAGACTGCCCTCCTAACTGAAATCAATAACAAGTTGTGCAACACACCTAAGCGTTTCGATGTTCTGATTTGGGTAGTGGTGTCCAAAAATCTAGACCCCATAAAGGTTCAAGATGACATTGGGAAAAAGATTGGGTTTCAGGACGACACATGGAACCAAAAAAGCCAGGACAGGAAAGCTGTAGACATCTATAGCGTCTTGAAGAAAAAGAAGTTTGTGTTGCTGTTGGACGATGTATGGAAACGGCTCGAATTGACTGAGGTGGGCATTCCACTTCCAGTTGAGAAAAATGGGTCTAAAATAGTATTTACAACCCGATCTGAGAATGTGTGCGCCTCCATGGTTGCCCATAGGAGGATTAAAGTGGAGCGTTTAGCATGGACAGAAGCCTGGGATTTGTTTAAAAAACAGGTCGGAGAAGACACCCTTAAGCTTCATCCAGAAATAATTGCGCTGGCTGAAACTGTGGCGAGTGAGTGCGGCGGTTTGCCTCTTGCTCTGATTACTATTGGCCGAGCCATGGCTTACAAAAGGTCCCCCCAAGAATGGAATCATGCATCACAATTATTGCAAAGATCTGCCGCGAGGTTTTCAGGTATGGAAGAAGATGTGTTTGCTCGCTTAAAGTTCAGTTTCGATAATTTGCAATCTGATAATTTTAAATCATGTTTCTTATATTGCTCTTTATTCCCGGAAGACTATATGATTTCTAAAGAAACACTGATAAAATTATGGATTTGTGAGGGATTTTTGGATGAATTTGATGACTTCAATGGAGCTCAAAATCAAGGGCATGACATTATTGGTACTCTTATTCGAGCATGTTTATTAGAGGAGTGTTCAGCTGATACAGTTAAGATGCATGACATGATCCGCGACATGGCGTTGTGGATATATAGCGAATGTGGAACAGTGAAGGACAAGGTTTTGGTGCAAGCTAGAGCTGGCTTGAAAAAGGCACCTGAGGTTGGAAAATGGAATGGGATAGAAAGGATGTCTTTGATGCACAATAAAATCGTGGAATTAATAGAAATTCCTTCATGTCCCAATCTCCTAACTTTGTTTCTCAATTACAATTGTTTGGAGAAGATCACCCCTGGCTTTTTCCAGAATATGAACAAGCTAAGGGTTTTGGATCTATCATGGAACAGGTACTTAGATGAGTTACCAATGGAAATTTCTAAATTGGTCTCATTACAATATCTAAATTTGTCCTTCACAAATATAAAGGAGTTTCCGGTTGAGTTTAAAAACTTGGTAGAATTGAAATATTTAAACTTGGGTAGTACAATAGAATACAATATGATTCCAGAGGGAGTGCTATCAAGTTTTACGAAGCTGCAAGTTTTGAAAATGCATGGGTGTCGTTCATCTGATACATCAGCAAAAGACGATGTTCTGTCTGGTCGACTTGAAAGCTTCGTAAAGGAAATGGAGAGTTTGGAAGACTTGAGTCATTTAGGTATTACCCTAAAAACTGACTCTGCTCTCCAACGTATTATAAACTCCCCCAAGTTACGAAGCTGCATCAAAAGTCTATCACTCGATTCGTTCAATGGTTCAGAATTTCTATATATGTCATTTCTGGAACATATGACGGGTCTGCATCATCTTGAGTTCAATGAATGTGCGGATTTGAGAGATTTGATAGTCCAAAATTCAGAGATCGTAAGTTACCCAAGCTTCCACAACCTTTGCCATGTAAGCATATATAGCTGCTCAAATTTGAAGGAAATAACATGGCTCATTTTTGCTCCAAACCTTGAGGAACTGGTGGTACAAGATTGCCATAGAATGAAAGAAGTAATACGTGGTGGTAGATGGGGTGAATCCATTGAGGGGAGACCGTATCTGAACGTATTTGCCAAACTCAAAACTCTAAATTTATTTCATCTATCGAATTTAAAGAGCATCTACCCGAATGCCTTACCCTTCCCTTGCTTGGAATCTCTCACAGTGAATTATTGTCCAAATCTAAATAAGCTCCCACTCAACTCTGATAGTGCCCAAAGATGTAGAGCTGTGATTAAGGGAGATGAATACTGGTGGAATGGGTTAGAATGGGAAGATGACGCTACTCGAATTGCTTTTCTTCGCCATTTTCAAATCTTGAAGTCTAGAACCTAAGAGGAAGCATGAGAAAGAGGTGGAATATGTTTTGGTCTGGTTGAGGAAAATACAATCTTTTGTCAACTCCCTTTATTGCTTTTATATACAATGCAACCACAAGCACCATTGAAGATCTCCAACCAACAGGATTTCATCGATGAACAACGTCTCACCATGTATGTTGTTTCACTCTGCTCTATATTTCTCTATAGTCATTATCTTCTTCTTCTTGGTTTCCTGATGACAAATACTCATTTGTTTCAAATCATTTTCGTTCTAAATTATTTGTAAGCTTCAATTAGATGATGATCCCTACTTACATTTGCAGGTTGCTAAGTTTCCCTTTTGCTAAAGCAGAAGCCCTTCAACCTGCCACTATCATGCGTGACATTGAGTAGCATTCAGAAAAAGTAAGGCCCGAAAAAGTTACCATACTTCACATGAGCATAAGAAAAGATTTTTGGAAACATTAAGTGTTGAAATTTGAGAGTGATAATTTCTCAAGGATGCTCTTGCTTTGTTTGAGTTTTTTGCAGAAGTGCTAGTATCTTAATTGTCGCATTAAAGAAGATATACGTTTGATTCTTTGAGTAGCTTGATGAAATCTCTGTTTTACTTTATTCTATTGCCACTAATATTCTATAGTTCTTATTTATATTTGTTAGAATGTGCAAAAATTCTCAGTGCCTAAATACCACAATTTGCTGCACATTTCACTCTTAGTAGCTGTTCTGTGCCTATAAATCATTCCTTGACCCTGTAGGATGATGCAGATAAGTGCCAAATCCCCTTTTTGGCAGGGACAAACATTGGAGGGGTGCGAGTTGTTTCCTTTAAGATTGTTTGTACTTGGGTTCTTTTTTCTTCTTTGTTGGCATTTTGTCATGAATTTCACTATTGGTGCACCACTCATTGAGAGTCTGAGAAAGCAAACAGAGTAACAACTATTTTCATTTTCAAATTTTACATGTCAATTTCATGGCTGTTCAAGAAGTTTTTCTGTTGATATGCCAATCCCTTCTCTGATTCTCAAGTTTTCAGACCCCTGTCATCTTAGTTGGTTTTTTTTGTATCGATTGAAAATGGGGTGAAATTATGATTGTAACCAACTTTATGAACTTTGATGATATGTTGACATCATGTGGAATTCTTTAATTTTTTTTAGGGGAATGCTTCACTAGAGGATTCCTGCAATTGACAATATGTTTCCTTTTCTTGGTCCACAGGTTAAAGATGAAAATCGTGTGGAAGTGGTCGTTGTTATGACCGTAGAACCTGAACTTGGACGACAAATGTTCATGCCAAATTGGTCCTTGTTAAATGGCTGCCTCCTCCTTTTTTATTTTTCTTTTTCTTTTTTGACTGCAAATCTTTACATGGGATGTTTTGGGTGTGTTTGCACTATTTTTAATGGGTTAACCCAACCTGAGTTGAATCGGTTGAGTTTTGACCTGACTTGTATTTCTTTATACGACCCTGTTATATAAGGGGTCTTTAAAGATTTTATTCTGAGAAAAAAAAAGAAAAAAAAAAACCCTTAGAATTGTGACAAAGTTATTCGGGTGTTTTTGGGACTAGGGTTATGAGAGAAAGTTGTTTGTAATCTTCATTTCTATAGTGGAATTTCTCACCGTCTTTGCCCGTGGATGTAGGCTATAAGTTGAACCACGTAAATTTTTGTGTGCTTGTGTTTGCTGTCTCTTTGTTCATTGTTGATTTTCTATTTTCCTTGATACCCAAGTTGTGATCTGTCACAACACATAAAAAATAAAGACAGGGCTTTGATCTGTCACAGCACATAAAAAATAAAGACGGGCTTTGCCCAGGTGATGAAACAAATGGTCACAAACATTTTGCCTATTTAAGCCATGTTGGATACTGATGTAAAGCATTAGGGCCATTCTGTGCGAAGAGCACGATGTAAGAGATGTACTGATTCCTTTGAATTAAAAAGGGAAAAAAAAAATCATAATTCAATGAATTTAAACAATAAGAAGTGCACAATCTTTTTGAGAGAAATTAATATTGTAAAATTTGTGATCAACATCTAAATGCACTTTAAAACTTAATATAATTCGAAATTTGCTTACCACATGGTATGAATCCATTATCATAAATGAGCCCAATACAAAAATTGGAGCCATCATAACTAATTGAACAGGATCAGTTTTAATTAATGGCATTTCATTTTTTTCTGAGTTTTTATTTATTCGTTGTGATGATTATCATTATCTCAAAGGACAATACTTGGCTCCCCATAGTAGAGGAACAACTCCTCCTTATTCCTAATCATATTATGTCACATGTCATAATTAATTTTTAAAAATATAAATACGCGGATACATACATATGGATATGTGAATACAAATATATAGATACATATTTATATTTATTTGGACATATAAACTTATAGACATGGATATGTGGACTAATGTCTATAATTACATAATATGGAAATATAGGTACATGATTAATTCTCTTTTTTTTTTTTTTGGATATATGACATAATATGATTGGGACTAATGTCTATAATCACATAATATGGAGATATATGTACATGATTAATTCTTTTTTTTTTTTTAGACTTGTGACATAATATGATTGGGAATAAAGAGGAGTTGCTCCTCTATTGTGAGGAGTCAAGTATTTTCCTCTCTCAAATTAGCCGATTTATAAGGTGGATTGATTCACAATGAAATAATTTTTCATTTGACATCCAAAAAGAGTGCAAAAGATGGGACGATAATGTTCCAGCTATTTTACATTCCTTCATGGGAAATCACTTTTATCACAATTCCACGTCATTGAGCCGTTGTAAATTGTCAAAAAATTCACTTAAACGATATATTTTGGAAAAACTCTATTCAATAAAGTTGTTCAAAATGATGTTTTTTTAATGGACAATGCCAGCCATTTTTTATAAAAACCTTGAGATGTTTTAAATAAGTGAGGAATGCAAATAAAGTTGACGGGTGGCAATAGCAACCCCAAATCTAAAAAGAAAAATATTTTATTTCAACAGTGGTTTGTAGGTTGGTGGAATGATAATTCTATTCCTAAAGAAAAAAAAAGTGAATGTTTGGTAGCACAATGGAATGGATGGTCATTCCTTTGTGAAAGTTTATTCCCTCTATTTTTTTCCCAAATAAAGAAGAATGACTATTCACTTTTTCTTAGATGTGGAAATCATTAAAAATGGGTTTTACCTATTACTTCCCATTCCATTTCCATCTCTCACCAAACATTAGGCATATAATGAATATTCTCATTTCATTTCATTCTATTCCATTTTATTTCATTCCCTTAAACCAAATGCTGCAGTGTTTAGCCGAAGCTAATGGGATTCCGATTTGATGCTGTAAACCACTTTTACACACCATACTGTAATCGTGGGATTGTCGACAGATGGCAAGGGAAAGGAGAAGAAGTGACTGTCCAGATCAAGACAAGCAACTGACTGTCAAAACTTAACGCCATTTGCTTCAGCACCTGAGAAAACGCTCCAAACGGCAGCGTTTTGTGCATAACCAAACTCCCCCTTCAAAATTCCAGATCTGAGTTTGAAGCCCTTCTCTCGCTCACGCTCGACCACTCTCTCTCCTCTCTGCAACTCATCTCTGTTCCTCTCTTTTCTCTTCCACTCTCTTCTCCTCCCGTCAGAGAAACCCGCATTTCGCCGCTCGTTTCTCCCCCTTCAAAACCCAGCTCGCGATTTTGAAGACCTCTCGTTGTCGGCGGCTTCCAATACCCGTCGACGGCCTTCGGTGCATTCCTCCTTCCCCGGCGACGACGGTGGGGTGGGTCTCCTCGCAACGCCCTTCTCCGACGAGCCACTCCCCCATCCACGCACGTCGGCCCCTCTCTCATTGTCGGCAGCTTCTACCACCCGTCGACGGTTCCACCGTCGGCTTCTTCCTTCTTCCATACCCCCGAATATCCAGTGGTGAGTTTAGGTTTTTTTTTTTTTTTTTTTTTGGTGTAACCCTAACCTCAAATGTTCAAAAAAAAAAAAAAAAAAAAAAAAAAGGTGGTTAAGATTCATCAGAATTGATTGAAGTTGATCATTCCAAAGCACCCAAAGCCTAATTTGTTGAAAATCAATTGTCATAAATTGGGTTGCTAAAATTAACTTGTCTACTAAATGGGTTGGTTAGGTTACTAGAATTGCTATATCAGAATGAATTATAAGTGCTAAGAATCACTTGTTCACCCTTGAGGATTAGATATTGTTAGAATTATTTAATTCATTCTGATATAGCAAAAAACAACCAAAGTTGATCAAGCTTCTGAAATTTTGGGACCATCCAGAAAATATTATAGAATGAGAAATTTAGAGGAACTCAGTAAACCAAAATATACCGCTGGCATTCGAATAGGTGCTAAAAATTTGGTCTTTTCAGCAGGTTCAACATCTTCTTCTCGCACTCATCTCTCGTAACTCAGTGAGTCGGTAATTAAAAAAAACGCAACAATTTAATCGAACTCAGTGTCTCAGTCTCCAGTCTCCACCCAACTCAGTGAGGTAGTAATTGTCTTTGGTAACTCTTCACTTGTCTTTGCATTTTCAGTTTGAAATGCGTTCATTTCATTTATTTATATGATTTTTTTTTTTCAAGGGTTTCAGGAAGTCTTCGTTTGGTTGCTGAGAAAATTTGAGAAAATAAAATAAATCAAGACTTTCAATCTTAAAACCATTAGATTAAAGAAAAACTGCTTTTTTTTTTCTTCTTCATGGTTTGTCAGAAACCAAACAGATGTGAAATGATTGCACTACTGTTTGTTGTAATTGATGGATTTATTTTCTGTAATAGTTTAAGGGTGATGATTATTTCCCTCAATGTTATGGGAAACTAGATGGACTGTTTGACCATGTGATGACATATTGATACTTTTACCCTCTGTTTGATAGCTGAGAAAGTGTGGGAAAGAACAAATAGAGTTAACTAACTAAGAAAAGGGGAAATGATGGTTTTAAACTTTTAATTTTGAATTTTGAATTTTTTTAAAGTATGATTTGTTGTAGTCTGTAATTGAATATGTACTTTTACTCTCTGCTTGGTTGCTGAGAAAATGGAGGGGGAAATTAAAAAAAAAGAATTAAATTGTTTACCTTATGTTTTACTATTGGGTTTTTTTTTTTTTTTTTTTTTTCCCAGGCCAAATAGTTGTATCAGACTAGTAGGATCAGTTTATTGGAAATTTGGGTCCTAAATTATGAAGATACTATTTCTTTTCTTTCTGTACATTTTCTCATTAATCAAGCAGAGAGTTGTTTTGTTTTGCTTGGAAATTTAAGGTTGAGTGGTTTGTTTTCAAGTGTTTGAATGAAATTTTATTGATGCTTTTCATATTTTTGGTTTGTTATGCAATTGATCCATGAAAGAAGAACAATTTGAATTTGACAGACTGCTGAATGGAACAAACAAATTTGATGGTTCGCTGGTCTGAGTCTATATTTTACACTCCATCAAGTACAATATAGATGACCATTTTGACATCTGTTATGTTCCTTATTTCTAATCAGTATATGGAATGAGATTTTTTGGTTATTATGTAGCCTATATCTATGGTTTTGCTTGAAATTGAACTATTTTAGTTATTGGCTGGATTAGTGAAGAGTTTCGGTAACATGACATTGGAAGTTTTTACCACTAGGTCCACTATATATGTGCTAGTTCAATACTTATCCAAATTCTCGATTATTCTTGCTACTTCAGGGAATCTCCATTTGGTCACTAAGAAAATGTAAAAATTGGGCAGGAAATAAATTTTGATGTTTAGATTTTTATTGTTTGGGTTCAAGGAAATTAAAAACATTGGCTGAAAGTGAGCTTAGTATAATTATTTGGCTTAGTTGAGAATTCCCATCTGAAAGAATTTATTTTAGTATTAGTGCTGTGATAATTTCTTGTTAAGTGAAACTATCTTTCAATAGATATAAATAGTGATGAGTTGATGACCTATTGGAACATGGTTACAACTTACAAGACTAGGTGATTGAGAGATTTAAATCTTGGATTAAATCTTTTACTTTTACTCTGTGGCCTTGTAGTTGGAATGACACTATCTCACATCCTTTGTTCTGTATTTAATTTTTTTTGGTTTAATGAATTGCATGAAATTTCCCCATTATCCTTAATTGCTTTTGCACTTTTTTCTACTTTGCACTACTGATTATTTGACTTTTTAAACATTGCTTTTTAGATGATCAAGGTTCTGCATCTTCCTGTGAGGTTGAGAGATATCACGGATAGACTTACTCGCTTGAAAATTGACTTGGAATATGGGATAGATGTATTGTGGTTTATGTTGCTACGATTGATGTACTGTGGTTTGTGTTGCTATACTTGAGATTTGTGTTTTGATCTTGGAGACCATTTTTTATGAATTGTTTGTTCTTGGTGAGTTGGTGTTGTATGTTCTATTTTTCTTTCCTTTTTTCACATTCCTTTTAGTATTTCTTTGTGAACAGATACAGTCTTCGCATTTGTCCAAAAAAAAAAAAAAGGAAATTGAATGTGACGTT
This sequence comes from Liquidambar formosana, assembly GCA_039720395.1. Taxonomy (NCBI): domain Eukaryota; kingdom Viridiplantae; phylum Streptophyta; class Magnoliopsida; order Saxifragales; family Altingiaceae; genus Liquidambar; species Liquidambar formosana. The sequence continues at coordinate 15,392,434 of CM077826.1, forward strand.
TTTCTTGTTTAATCAAATTGTCTCATCATTTTTCTCTAATCCTTTAGGCCTTGATTGGAACACAAAATTCAGCTTGGAATTGGGAGGTAGGCTATGAATTGGAATTGTAATTTTGGGGCCAATTCTGTAGAATTGGTCTTTAAAATAGTGGTAAATCTTTGGAAAGTAGACGAATCTGACTTATGGACACACTTGTATCTGAGTCCATGTAACATAGATCTGTAATTTTTGAAAGTCCAACCAACTGCTGCAATATGGTTTTTCCTTTTGTCATGTGGTGTCTTGCATTCTTTTATTAGGATTGCTTCATGCTTTGTGGAGTTTCGTGGTGAGAGTTGAGAGTTCTTGTAATCTAATCCGTATTGTTGATAGTGGATTTGATCCCCCTCTCCCATGTAGACATAGGCATCTTGTTGAACCACGTAAATCTGGTGGTCTTTGTGTGTGTTTGATTTTTGCGATTTACTAGACTGTAATTGTGCTTGGCATAACACTTCTCCTCTCCTTAGTTTTATTGGACACCAAATGGAGGGTAAAAGTTTCAAATTGTTAGATTTCTAGCTAGGTTGTGACAAAACTAGTGCTATTTTGGATTTGTGGAGATAAAAACTTTTTTCTTTTCACTCTTTTTAGATTTTAGTTCATACTTCATCCTTTATGCAAAGGAACATGATTGTATACTATTTGTATTGAATTCTGTTGAAAATTTTGTAGTTTCATACCTGCCTCACAAGATAATCAGACTCAATTGCTCTAATAACTTACCTTGTCGTATGTTACCTTCTATTATAATTTTGTCTTTAGGAATGAGCCGATCAGGTGCTTCATCACTTAAACGGAAACGGCCAGACTCGAATTCACTATCTCAGTCTCTGACAGAGCATGAACGTGTCCTATATGATTTAATCCGAAGCAAGCAAGACATGGGAATCTGGACGAGAGACATGAAACGAGAAACAAACTTACCTGACAATGTGGTTACTAAATCCCTTAAGGTGCTCCAAGCCAAGAAGCTAATAAAAGAGGTTGTTAATATCCAAAACAAGGGGAGAAAACACTTCATGGCAGTAGAGTTTGAACCATCAAAGGAACTAACTGGTGGTGCCTGGTATGTGGAGGGAAACCTCGACATTGAATTCATAAAATTTCTCAAAGAGCTTTGCTTAAAACAGATATATATGATGAAGGTTGCCACAGTGGAGGGAGTTTCAGATGCAATTAAAAGGACTGGAGCATTCAAGGTTGAATGCACGACCCAGCAAATTGCAGAGATTGTGAAGGCTTTGGTTTTGGACAATGAGATCCTGGAGGTGAGGAGTACTGGATCCGGTGAGTTTTCTTCTATTCCAATTGGGGCAGTTTGTTATAGATGCACAAGTAGGGGAGGCCTTGGAGGGGGAGGACCCAAAATAGGGGCCATGGCTTCAATTCCATGTGGGGTTTGTCCCCGAATTAGTCAGTGCACTCCTGATGGCATTATCTCTCCCAGGACCTGTGTCTACTTTGCTAAATGGTTGGATTTTTAAAGTGATTGTATTTAGATGAGTTCAATAAAATTACCTGCCAAATTTTTAGTGTGGCTATTTAGAAATTACATGCCTCAAACTCATTTCATTTGTATATTCCCCCCCCTTTTTTTTCCCTATTTTTCCTTTTGTTGATGGAGTAATCATCGTTAACATGAGTGCAGGAGGAGGGATAAATTTTTTATCTTGTATTTGTGTTGGCGTGTGTAAAATTGAAGCCATAGCCGGATAAACCCTTTTTCTGGAGTAATTCACTGACCTTAATTTTACCCTGTCAGCTGCAGCTTGAATCATCTGAATTTTATTTCCCTTTCCGGTCCAGGCTAGAATGATCTACTTTGATCTGCACACTTTTCATCTTTTGTCATGCACAGTGCATAGTTCTCTCATGAATTTAGAAGACTTTTTTTTTTCTTTTCTTTTTTTCTTTTTGGAGGGGTTGGGGAGGGGAGAATAGGACATTCTCACACATGCACTTCTGCGGAGTGGAAAATCAAGACTCCCAAAAATTCTACATCTTTATTGGAGTGAGACATGTCATTATCCAAGGGTCATTGGCCATAATTTAGAAGACAAGTAGAGTTGGTAATGAATCCGGTTCAGGTTCCGGTTCCAAAACATTGCAACTGAAACCCAAAACATTGCAACTGAAACGCAACTTGATTACTATTAAGAAAATACCAAATCATTAAAATGCATTTGGAAACATTAAGTGGCGATCGACTTGCCTAATAATTGGATTTCACTCAGGTTAAAAACCTAATCCACTTTAAATGGTCGGCCTGGCCTGGCCTGGCAGGTTGAAATCGGATTTAGCCAACTCAGCAGTGTGCTTATGAAAGAAACATTAACTTAACATGCTCAGGTGAATTAGAGGCATGGCAAATAGTGTGCTGCCCTTTCTTTGTCCCAATCTTTGTTGTAGGTTTTCATTTTTCCAATAATTTTGTCATATGTGGTCAGTCAACCACCGTTGCCCACATGTTTTGCCAGTGAAAATGTGTTGTATAGGGACTAGGAAGTGTACCTAGCAACTTGTAGGAGGTGGAAATGTTGGTTGTTGGAACTTTCTTAATTAAGTTCTATGCCTATCTTGTTATGGCCTAAAATTAATTTTCATCCTTATCCAGTTCTGTCCTTTAATTAATTTAATTTTCTTCGGTGTTCAATTTTGTTCCATTATAAAAACGTAAAAGACCGATTTACCCTTGGTTGTCCGCATGCTCTTAATTATAGCATATGCCAGTTGTAGATGGAATCAACAAAGATCAGATTTCCCCGTCAATCTCTCTCTGTAAGAAAGCTGAAGGGTTTGTGGAAAAAAATGATCAGAAAGGTGACTCTGCTGATCCTTTTAGCTTCCTTCTTCAGCTTCTCGCAAGCTGAATCTCTCAATCCACTGCCCAAACCTCTCAGATCCTTCAAGATCAATGATACCCAGGTATGAACAAAAATTCCCTGTATACATATGTGGAGAGTGTGTGTGTGTGTGCGTGTGTGTGTGTGAGAGAGAGAGAGAGAGAGAGAGAGAGAGAGAGAGAAAGAAGAGAGATCTTCAATTGGAAAAAGTACCCATGTATTGAAATTTCCCGTCAAGAGATTTCTATAGAGAGAAATGACCCTCCTTTGATTGAAAAGAAAGAGGCATTTTTTATTTATTTATATTGTCTCTGAAAGTAGGCATATTCTTTGTAGAACGTAAATAGCTGTTCTTACACGGTGACCATAAAGACAAGCTGCTCTTCAACCTCGTTCACACGAGACCAAATCAGTCTTTCATTCGGTGATGCTTATGGTAATCAGGTTCGTATATGCATACATACTCCAATATATATAAATGTACAGCTCGTCTGCAAGTCATCTCATCAGATCACTTAAATCATTAATCCATGTAGAGATCCCATCCCACAACTTTATGAAGAAGTCTGGACAGGATGGACTAGAAGTGTTTTTTATAATCTGTAAATTTATATACACAAGTCTAGGGTTGTACGGCAAACCTGAAAACATGTCCCATTGATGATAAGTCTCACTAATTAATTTTGATTTCACACTATTTGATAAATCTTTTTTAGTTTGTTTTGTTTTGTTTTGTTTTTGAAAAGAATAAACACAATTTATTTCAAACCAACGGAGGTTTGGTTTATTCAAGAATCATATAACAGTTATGGAATAGATTTAATCTAATTCAAATTTTAAAATTTTCAAACATGACCCAATATAAAGTTCACTTTCAGTCAAATCCCATACCCAGATAGATGTCCACACTTCCTTTTAAAAGCGTTCGAGTCAAAGCCTTAAATGGCTTAGGTGATTTTGATCCCACATGCTTGAAAAGGAAGCTCGGATAATTCAAAATTTTCTGTATACATATATACTCCTATCTTTAATCGAGAATTCAAGACCAACCCAGTTAAGGAAATTAAATTCTGAATAATGGGTACCTTTTATAATTTAATTTGTGGATATGTTCTTGACATTTTCATTTGTTGGGGGGTGGGATGAGCAGGTTTATGCGCCTAGGCTGGATGACCCAGGGTCAAGGACATTTGAGCGGTGTTCCACGGATACGTTCCAGATATACGGACCATGTACGTACCAGGTGTGTTATGTGTACCTTTATAGGAGTGGACCCGACGGTTGGAAGCCTGAGACTGTAAAGATCTACGGTTATTACACCAATCCTGTCACCTTCTATTACAACACTTTCGTTCCCCCTGATGTTTGGTTTGGATTCAATATCTGTTACACTGCTTCCGCTTCCACTTGAACTATGTACTCACTTCAATTTCACATGCATTAATAACTATTTTCGCTCCACGAAACTCTTTACTTTCAAAATATTTATTATTAGTCTTGAGTGTTGATAGTACAAGACTATTGTTTTTGACTCTGCCACTTCAAGTATCAAATTAAATTTTATTTCCGCATTTTCCATTCTAACCAAACAAATATGATGTAAGATTAGATAAAATCAAATGTGTAGAGACACACTTAACCAAACAAAGGGATGTTAGGTTGCATTTGGTTGGTAGGAATGGAATGGAAATGGAATGAGAATGGACGTTTTATCTCAATGTTTGGTTAGGGTAGGAATGGAATGAGAAAATATAAGTGAGCACCATTTTTAATGTTTTTTACTTCTAAAAAAGTGAGAGTAGCCATTCTGTTGGTTTGAAGAGGAACAAAAGGAATGACTATTTTTTCGTTTGAGGGAATAGACTACCACAAAAGAGCAACCATTCCATTTTTTTGTACAATCAAACACTCATTTTTTATTTTGGAGAATAGAATCATCATTCTATTCCTTCTCTTATATCCCGTAACAAAGGATTAATATATGCAGGACAAAGACACATTATGAGCCCTTTTAAAAAAAAAAAAAAATACTTTATAAAGAGAACCTTTGTGAACTTTAATAAACGGTAATTTGACATATTAACTCTCAAATGGGGTGAAACCAAAGGTGAAAAGAATTGGAATAATTAAAAGAGAAAAGAAGTACAAATGATTGATGCTCACAATAATAGTTTGTGGACACTGGAAGAGTCAGACATTTTTCTACCCATCAAGCTGTCATGGGACCGATAGGAGCTTCACGTCGAGGCTTCAACCAAATCCAGAGAAGTAAATTTGCAGCGGAGTTATGGTCTGGTGAAAGCCATGTCCAAAGAAGTAGAGAATGGTTAAATACAGAAATCGGCCACTAATCTTTGAAAATCGAAACAGAGTCGCGCTTAATTTGTTCCCAAATAAGTACGGTGTTTGATTTAGAGCCTCGACATGATTTTTATACTTCAAAGCATAACTGCATATTAGTGCAAAAGCATGAATTTCTTTGGTGGAGTTTTATTTTTCATTCTACTCACTAAAAGTGTTGTATAATACATCTCACACGACCACACATGCATAAAGCACAATATTGATAAATGGTGTTAATGTTAATAATATTAGTGCATGTTGATGAGACAGAACCTTCCTTCTATCTCTTTATATATAAAATATATAATATAATATGAGACAATCAAAATGCTACAACTCTTACCCATATTGTCACAGGCACCATTATGATTTGTGGGAAGTATAGTCTAATTTAGATAAGGGAATCAAATCATAGCTACAACCCTTATAGAAGCAATAATGGATGGATTAGTTTGTTTGTTTGCCTTTTTTTCTTATTTTATTTTAATCTAAGGGTATAATGAAATTTAAATAAACTCGCATCATAGATAGAAATCAATTATTACAGCAACAAAGGCGACTCCCTAATCAAGATCGAAGAGTAACAAATTAAATTTCCATTTTACATCGAGAGTTCATTCGTCCGAACAAAACACATGCAATTACTAGCTGACAAGGTGGTATTTTCGTCCATTCACCACATCTTCGCTTCCTATATCTTGTCCGCTCTCTTCTAACCCTAGCTCCCTCTCTCTTTCCCAACCCTAGATCGTGGGTTTATCCTCTCCCTCTCTCTCTCTCTCTCTCTTTCTTTCCTCTCCCCCTCTCTCTCTCTCTCTCTCTCTCTCTCTCTCTCTCTCTCTTCGTTTTTTCCCTTTTTTGTTTTCCGCAGACGCCTCACTCTCAAAACCCTAACTCTCTACTTCGAAGCTCACAGGTCAGTACAGTAACTCAATGGAAGTTTAGCTACCACGACTCTCAAAACCCTATCCTTAACCCTGAGTGTCGATTTTGTTGTATGCGTACATATAGGATGGGGGAAGTAAGGGACAACGATGCGTACGAGGAAGAGCTTCTCGATTACGAAGAGGAAGACGACAAAGCCCCCGACTCCGTTTCAGCCAAAGCCACTGGCGAATCCGCCAAGAAGTGAGTAGTCTCTCTTCTCTATCTCTGATGCTACCTGTCTTACGTTTATGCTCTGTTTGGTTGCTGAGAAAACCCAGAAAATGAAAGGAAAATTAAAGTTTTGCATTTCGCTGTTTTTCGGTCCCTTTCTTCTCTATTTTATGTTGTGTATTTGCTTTGTTGTTTTGGATTCAAAGGTCTCAATTTTATTGTGGCTTATAGGAGAGTTCTAGTAAGCATTTAGAAGTAAATCTGGGAATTTCCTTAATGTTTTTGCTCGTTGACTTTGATATGCTTTGCTAATAAAGTCAGAAAAAAGAAATAGTTAGTGGATTCTTTCTGGGGAAATTTAGACAGTGAAAGTTCCAATTGCTTTTTGAAAACCATCTATGGTTCTGAGCAGAATTCTCGAATACAACAAAATTGAACTGATCTCTGACTTACATTTTTATATTGTTTTTATGAGTTGACAAGTTTCACTTCAAGCAATGATTTGATTATTTTCCTTCCTCATGCTCAGAGAAGCATATAGTTTTCAAAATTTTTTTTTTCTAGAGAAAAAAAATCCTAGACTTGGCATACATGGTGTGCAACTTACCCTTTCAAATGCTGTGAACCGAACAGCACCATGCTATCAGAGATTTTACTGGCCTGAAATGATAAGAAAATTAAAGTTTTGCATTTAGCTGTTTTTCGTTCCTTCTCTGTTTTATGTGTGTGTCTCTGCTTTGCTGTTATATTCAAAGATCTCAATTTTTTTGTGACTTATAGGAGAGTTCTAGTAGCATTTAGAAGTGAATCCGGGAGTTTTCCTCAATGTTTTTGCTCATTGACTTAAATATGCTTTGCTCATGAAGTCAAAAAAATAGTTAGTAAATTATTTCGGGGGGAAATTTAGACAGTGAAAGTTCCGACTGCTTTTTGAAAACCATCTATGGTTCTGAGCAGAATTCTCCAATACAAAAAAATCAAACTGATCTCTGACTTAAATTTTTATATTGTTTTTATGAGTCGACAAGTTACACTTCAATCAATGATTTTGATTGTTTTACTTCCTCTTCCTCAGATAAGCATGTAGTTTTCAATTTTTTTTTTTTTAATTTAAATTTTTATTTTTTTCCTAGAGAAAAAAATATCCTAGACCTGGTATACATGGTGTGTAACTTGGCCTTGCAATTGCTGCGAACCGAACATCACCATGGTGACAGAGGTCTAAAAGTTTTCTGGCATGTAGTGGTTGGTTCCAGAAGAACTATATTATACTAAAACCTTGGGCACTGATCAAAGCATGAAGTTCGTTCCATTGTTCTTCCCATCCTGCCTAGGGTGTCTGCACATTGATGAGCCCATCTAAATTGGTGCCTTCAGACTTTGCTCCCTTAGTATTTGAAACTGGGACTTGCTATCAGAGATAGTACTGGCATGAAGATTAAACTTAGGCATCTCTGAAGTAAGCATTCAAATAACTGTGTTAGCATCCCGTTCAACTTCTGATTTTCTAATTACCCTTCCCCACACTAGAAGGATCCCATCTCTGAGGCCCCATATCTCAGCTTTAATATTCGAGGATTTTCCAACTTTTTAGAAGATTTTAAGATCCATTTCCCAGATGAATAGATGATGCGGACCGGATCCTGCATATCCTAGGTGTGGGTCTACGAAGGAGTTACATGTGCATATTTTTTTGTTCACTACTCTGTAATTAAATGTAACCATTTGTTGACTTTGTGCTTGAATTGTTTTGGAGGGCTGTTAGTTACAAGTTTGAGATCGTCATGTTGCATCTATTTTTACATCCTTGTTTTGCATTCTGTAGAGCTATAGGGCTTCTCATGTTGATACGTGAAATCTAATTTAATTTTTTTGACATGTTTTGTCGTTATGCAGGGGCTATGTTGGAATTCACAGTTCGGGATTCAGAGACTTCCTGTTGAAACCAGAGCTTCTTCGAGCCATTGTAGATTCAGGATTTGAACATCCTTCAGAAGGCAAAGTTCTAATTGATATCTTTATTATTTCAGTGGTTCAAATTTTTTATAATTTATTTCAATTAGCTTTTGATGATAGTAGCTTATTTATCTCGTGGTGAAGTTTTACAAAACTTGAAACTTTTATTTTATTTCGGGGTTATGAGAAGTATTCCCCGAGTTTTCAATCAATGTCTTTTCATATACTATAGGTCTATACCTTCTTGTCTTTATAAAAGAAAGAAAAAAAAAATACTCCACCTTCTTGTGGGGTTGCCAGTACCTTGTTAATATGTTTCAAGTCTTTATAATCCTTCTGCAAATCGTAAATTGGATTGATTTTTTTGCTCCATTTAATGCTACGGTGGGGAAATTATTGCTATGTTATCAACTTTTTGCCATTCATCCAGCAGAGCCAAAATGTTTCCTACTGATTTAAGTCTTGGTTTTTAAGGCTGTTATTATCCATTTGGGTCGTTCAGATCTGTTTTGGGCTGTCTTGGGTCATTTTGGCATTTGTTTCTGCCATTTTTTTCCTTATTTCCTGAATTTTCACTCAATTTTGAATTTCTATTCTCTCCGGGAATTATTTATTTACTTAAATAAAAGAAAAAAAATTATATAAAAGTACCATGGGTTTCATTGGATATGTTCTTGATAGCCAATTTGGGCAAATATGAAAATCAATACTCTGGTCAAAATGGAGTTACAATGATGATTATGATTTTTTATTTATTTATTAAGTTAATATAAGCCATTGGAGATGTATTTGTTGCCTTTCCCCCTAATATAAATTTGTTTGTTTATCAATTGTCTTGTTTGTTTTGGACATCTATATGTTTGGTAACGAGTGATACATGTTGTCGTATCAAAGATTTAACACTGTTGTTATGAATGCTTTACTTTTTCCTTTTTTACTCTGCTTTTAACTTGTTAGTATTTTTTATAATTTTTCAGGTAATCACTACTTCCATATTCATGATTTCGGCAAGAAAACTGCTTTGGTAAACCTTTCCATTAAAAGGATCTGGAAGGTCAATTATACTTACTGAGGATTCGTCCGCTCCGATTTTGTTTCCTTCTTCACCAGTGCAACATGAGTGCATCCCTCAAGCTATCTTAGGCATGGATGTCATCTGTCAAGCAAAATCTGGGATGGGGAAAACTGCTGTTTTTGTTCTATCAACCCTGCAGCAAATTGAACCTGTTGCAGGTCAAGTTGCTGCACTTGTTCTTTGCCATACAAGAGAATTAGCTTACCAGGTATGTCTTGAAGACTTCGGTAGCGTTTTTGATGTATGCCATTTGGTTGTAGTTTGCTGCTGAAGCTTTTTTCATCGATGCATGCTAGTGTGAGGATTGCTACTTTGTTGAGATATGTGTGTGTGTGTGTGTGTGTGTGTGTGTTGTACATAAATTGCTCTGGTAAGTTTCTTATGATTATACATTTTTAATAATGCATTTCTGCTTAATAAATTGATTTTTTTTTATTACTTTATAGATCTGTCATGAATTCGAGAGGTTCAGTACCTACTTAACTGATATAAAGGTTGCGGTCTTCTATGGTGGTGTCAATATTAAGATTCACAAGGATTTACTGAAAAATGAATGCCCTCATATTGTCGTTGGAACTCCTGGAAGAATATTGGCCCTGGCAAGAGATAAAGAACTTGGATTGAAGAACGTGAGGCATTTTATCCTTGATGAGTGTGACAAGATGCTCGAATCTCTTGGTATGCTTCCTTTTTTTTTTTTTTTTTGGTGGTGGATTCAAAATTCGAACCTGCAGCATATAAGTTTTTCTATTTGGTATTTATTTTTTCTATTAATAATTTGTTTCTTTCTAATCCTTTTGTTTTATTTGCTTTATCTTATACAGACATGAGGAGAGATGTGCAGGAGATTTTTAAGATGACTCCACATGATAAGCAAGTGATGATGTTTTCAGCGACACTGAGCAAGGAGATTCGTCCTGTTTGCAAGAAATTTATGCAAGATGTAAAACTCTATCATCACTTGGGCTTGTTTTTTGGAAGTCATCTTTTTTATAATGCAATTCATCTGTTTAAAACTACTGCAATTGTTCTGATTTCGGCAATGACTTTTGTTTAATCACATCTTTGATCCTATGATCCCTCTAGAAGTTGTAGATATACCAAATTTTCTCTGATATCGTGGGTGTATCTGTACATAATGTCTCTTGTTGGTCTTCGAGGTAAATCTCGGCAACAAGCCAACAGTATCTTTTGCTATATTGGTCGAACATAACTAATCCTGCAAAGTAATGAATCCCAAAATGTTAATAAAACATTATATATAATTTGCATTTATACATAATATATATGTCTCTTGTGTGTCCTATAGACATTTGATTTACAACATTTTGATTCTAAATTACTTGCTAGTGTTTTACTACTACTATCTGTTATTTATCTCAATTGATATCGAAAATTTTATTTCTCTTGATATTTCTCTATCTTTGTTCCCTCAATATCTCTGCCAAGATTGAGATTTATGTTCTTTGGTGTAGTTCGCTTAAGAAAGTAATTCTGGAGATACATACTGCTTACAATATACATAAGAAGGATTTTCACTTTGGATTGTCAGTTATTTGATTATTGTTAATTAAATACGGGTTTCTAATATCTTGAAAATGGCCTTTGATGTATTCTGTTATGAAATTTGTTCCTTTCAGCCAATGGAAATTTATGTAGATGATGAGGCCAAGTTGACTCTTCATGGTCTTGTACAGGTATCTATTAACATATTAAAATTGAGCCTCAGTTATGTTGTCAGCTGTGTCTTACTCATTCAATCTTGCTATTTTTTTCCCTGTCAGCACTACATTAAATTGAGTGAGTTGGAGAAAAACCGCAAGTTGAATGACCTCCTTGATGCCTTGGACTTCAACCAAGTTGTCATTTTTGTAAAAAGTGTGAGCAGGGCAGCTGAGTTGAACAAGTTACTAGTGGAGTGTAACTTCCCCTCTATTTGCATTCATTCTGGAATGTCCCAGGAAGAAAGGTATGTATTTTGTCGTTTTGGGTACCACTTAATAAATTTGTTTATGTTTCTATAGTCTTCATACAATACCATTAGTTTTGCCTCTCAAATCTTCATTTTTGTCTTTTAGTATTGTTCTAGGATTTGCCTCAGTTGATTGGATAGTCTGGTTGTATATGGATCATTTACTACAAGTGGGACCATTGGACCAACCATCTAGTGGGCCTAGATGCTGACATGGGTGGCCCAGATACAACTGGACTGTCAATTGGACCAGGGACGAACTATGTTCTTCCACGGCTGAATTGTTTTACCTGTTAGAGAATTTATATAAGCTTGCTTTGATGATAATGTGATGAAGGATTTCTCTTCTCGCTTCTTGATCAGTTATGTTGATCTGTGTGTAAATAAGTGTGATTATTTGCATTTTTTTGTTTTTTTTTTCTCTTATGTTCAAGGACTTGAGCTATGTTTGCTTAAACCAGGGCCAGTATTTATATGGGATTTCATAAAGTTGTATATGTATTCTGAAAATTGCACTTGTTTGACATATGGCTCACGGGGCTAGCTTTAATTAAAGGTTTGCCTTTGTGCTTTGTTATGCCTCTAGTGAGGTCCCACCTCATGGGACTGATCTTGTATTTATGTACCTTTTTTTTAAAATATTGCTTAAATTACACTGACCACTTGAAGTCATAGTTGTTTTCCCTCTACACCCCTAAACTATTTTTTCAGCCAAAGTTGCCCTTGAAAGTTTTCACTAATATCTTCTCCATTGCAACTCAATTTGAAAAAGTAATGGACAATGGACATGTCATACATGACTATGACTGATTAAATGTTACTTTGGACCGTTCCGGCCATCCTTTGAATATTGTAACGTTAGTTGACAATTTAGCCCCTTCAATCCATCACCTTCATCAACCAGAAGTTGGGCACTGAAAACCCCTAGATAGCAAGAGAAGGTCCCAAATATCTTAGGAGGTTCTCGTTTGGAAAATTTAAAGCTTCCATTATATGAGCTAAATTGAGAATAGATAAAATAATTTTCAAGCTCTTCAAGAGCTTTTTCATGGCTTCCATGCATGAGTGTGCCCATCCCACTTCATCATTTACTCTCTCCTTTGATTCTCTCCATTTCCGTTTATTTTCATCCTTCATTTTTTGTTGTTCTCTCCATCATTATGCAAGAATGGGTCCCCAATATGTTATTTTTTTGAGCTCTCTTCTTGAGCTTCAACACTACATGATCACCAATCAACCCACTCCATCTCCATTCTAACAGCATCATTTGAATCTCAATTATTGCCATTACTATCTTAGCTCACATCATTCTAACCATCTCATTATCCATGAATGCGATTATAGACCATTTCTGTATCTCATCTTGTTGCATCATCCATGAAAAATTTTCGGGGATTTTTTTTTCTTCCCTCTAAAGGCTGTACTTATCTTGATGGATATGTACACTGTTTCGCTTGCAATACACCCCTACATTTTCCCCCCGGGAAAAAATATTCTAGGGAAAATTTTTTATTAAAACAAATGGTGCCCAAGTTTTCTTACATATATCGGTTGGCATATCCTACTGTAGTTGATTCACATCAGAAGTCTTGTGTATCCTATAATTTGAGTTCTGCTTCTGTTGTTTTTTTAATCTTGCAAAAAAAGCTAGATTTTTTTATTTCTTTTTCTTTTCACACCTATATGTTTTTTTACTTCACACACTGAGTTACGAATTGTTTTTCCTCCCCCTTTTCTGTCACACTAGGTCAAAGATTGTCTTTTGTATTGGTGTCTGATGCTGCATGGCTTCTATTATACAGGTTGACACGCTACAAGGGTTTCAAAGAGGGGCATAAAAGGATTCTTGTGGCTACAGATTTAGTTGGAAGGGGAATTGACATAGAGCGCGTTAACATTGTTATCAACTACGATATGCCGGATTCTGCCGACACCTACTTGCATCGGGTAGGTTCCATATACTTGCATTTGATCAACAGCAGTTTGTGTGCCAGCATATCCTTGGCATTAGACCATAACTGACCTCCCTCCTTCCCTAATTTTTATTTTCCTTGGTTTCCAATTCTTGGCAGGTGGGCCGAGCTGGTAGGTTTGGCACCAAAGGGCTTGCAATTACGTTTGTTTCCTCGGCATCTGACTCTGATGTTCTTAATCAGGTTAATAACTCTTCTTCTTGATTTTCTGTTGGCACTGTCTCGTGCACTTTCTTTTTTCTCTATTGCTGCTACGATTCTGAGATTTATGACATTGGTTGCAGGTTCAAACCTCTTAATAAGTCGCCTTGATTTTCATGTTGATATTATCTCATGTGCTTAGTTGCCCTGTTGCCGCTAATTATTTGAAATTTACGGTATTGGTTGCAGGTTCAAGAGAGGTTTGAGGTCGATATAAAGGAGCTTCCTGAGCAAATTGATACTTCTACATACAGTATGGGCCCTCTTCTTTCATGTGGTCATGAATAATGCTTCATTTTAAGTAATTAAATCCAGCTGTTTAGGAATTTGCATATTAGGGACTTTATGTTTCTTTTACTATGCCATTAGTGGCACAGTTCTTTAAGAACTGCAAAAGTAATTTAAATTGGAAAACAGGAGACAGAGGAGAAGACAACCTTTAGAGCAAAAATATTTTCAAACCCGTCTCACATAGATGGAACCCAAAACAAGTACAAAACTATGCTAGCTTGCAAAATGAAGTTGAAGTAGTGGCCTGAAATAGAGATAATTAACTGGTTAAATTATCTGTTAACACAATATTATAAGATAGAGAAGAGTATTCAGTTTTTAGCTAAATAGTAGTATTCTTTGACTTCTGGTAGCTCTAGTTTGATTTAAATTATTATTTATTGCTTTTGGAAGTTCGTTTTCTATTTCTGTGGTTTGTGGCTGATGTTCCCATTTGGTGAACCATTGTATCTAATGAATCTGACTTGTCTGTTTTGTTTCTTGTAGTGCCATCGTGATGGAAGTTCATTTTTTTATCTTTTGCCATCATGGATGCCTGTGTGTAACTTATTCGGGGCATGAGTGGGGTTGGAGTAGCATCATCAGTGGGAAGTGTTTGCAAAAGGCGTTTGATATCATTTAATGTATCAGATGGTAGTATTGCTATGTAGAATATTGAGACCATCAATTGGGGGGAGAGCAGCTGGAATGATAGATATTCGGTTTTAACTTTTGTTTTTAAGATATTTTGTACTGTTATTGAAATTTAGACTAGGAAGATGCACTAGGGAGTTCGGAATACTAGGCCTGTCTAAATCATTTTTATGTTGTGTTATGATGGTGTGATGCCTGGTTGACAGTTTGCTAGACATTTTAGGTGTTTTTTTTTTTTTTTTTCATATTAAATTTTTATCTATTATTCCTGATAGCATCTTATTTTATTTTTAGCCTCTGTTTGAATCGATCAATATTAGCTGATAGACTCTTTTAAGATAAAACAAGAGGAGTTCGAATTTATTTTTGGGTCATGGTTTGATTAGTCTGCTGCACTTCTGGAAGTTAAATGAGTCAAATTGGAACTTATGTTGTTTATGTCATTAATTTATTCAACCAAGGGGCATGCACCTGCTACTTGGAATTTATTCTTTGGGTATTTTTATTCCAAGTTTACAAAACGGGGGACTTACCCAATTTGAACCTAATGAAAATACCCATAGAATCAATTCCTAGTAAATCAAGTCTCATTTTTTCAAGTACATAATACAGTTTTAATGAAATACGTGACATGCGTATGACTAAATCACTGTCATCCAGAAACAACTACGGTAATGATTGGCCGCCTTCTATTATACTATAAGAAGGAAAAATTTTTGAGGAAAAGTTCTTCGTTTGGCCCTTAATTTATGCAGCTTTAGCAAGCAAGCTAATTTGCCCTGTTCATGGATTTCTCTGTGTTCCTCTTTTGTGGACGCCCAAAACTCGAAGCCTTCATCAAGCGCATGTGTTGAGAGTGGGAATCGAGCGCATGGCATGTGTTGAGAGTAGGGATTTAGCACATGGGTTCAGAAAGAGGAGGTGCCTTCAATACTCTAAAGCTTTCATACAGCCGATGGATTATTTTTATT
Source organism: Liquidambar formosana (assembly GCA_039720395.1). Classification (NCBI taxonomy): domain Eukaryota; kingdom Viridiplantae; phylum Streptophyta; class Magnoliopsida; order Saxifragales; family Altingiaceae; genus Liquidambar; species Liquidambar formosana. Next base: position 15,407,832 of record CM077826.1, read on the forward strand.
TTTATTTTTTGGCGATACATTGGGAGGGGTTCAATCTCCTAACCTATCTTGTTTTTACCTTTTTTCCCAGTAGGCAAGCCCTAGTGACTTACCGCAAATGGTTTTCATCAATACGTACATATCTTTTGAATGGTTGCACATTCTTTTTTTGGGGGTGCCTCAGCATCGCCTATCACTGGCTGTTTTCATATTGCTCCAATGTAATTATATTTTTCATATTTTTTACAAACCACAATCAAACTTACTATAACAAATTGCTTTCAATTTGAATAAAACAACTAAAATCACCTAAAAAATTGTGTATGTCAGTTGTGTTAATGATCAAAAAAGCAAATTTATAAATTTTCATTCTTTAGAACCCATTGCTTTGTTTATTAATAAGCGTGCCTACACTAAAACATGGACTCCAACAACTAAAACAATCTACACACCAACTACCCAATCTATACACAAACTACCCACAATAATCCTCAACGTGAGAAATTATTGTGTATAACCCTTATACCATGTAGATTGATGATGTGGCATAATTCAATCAATACATTGATGTCACATACCATTTTATGTAAGTTCTAGAAAAATTATTAGATAGTAATAGGAAGTATAAATGCTACTACAAGTTGAAATGCACCATAATCTTATTGGGTGATTATACCACATCATCATGCCAGTCTTATAACTGTTATACTGAATAATCTCACTCAACGCAATTAACGTTTGGATACAAGAAACTTGACCTAGAAAAAGTAAACGTACAATCGCCAAAATCACCCATTAAAAAACCATATAAACTTAAACTCAAATTAGAGTCCTTCCTGTCGATTCTGCTTTTCAGCTACCCAAGGCTTTGAAAAATGCATTTTTCCTTACTTTAGGAAAATCTCATTTTCTTAATAACTCTTGCTTTAGAAGTTAGAGTCCTTCCCGCTGCCCTTTATTCTAGGGATTAGTACTATTAATATATTTCCACGCTCAACTCCATTTTACCATTTTTAGTAAGTATTATTATTTTTTGCCATTTATATTTTAGGAAACTACAATTCAGGGGTTAGGATGGAGGTTTACAAGTTTCGACGTAAGTTTTAATAGTGCTAAAACAACTCCAAAACTCAAATTAAAAAACCCAATTGTAAAATGGTAAGACACAAAAGTTGGCCTTGAAAATTCAAACCAGTATAACAACCCCAAAAAGCCAACTCAGCTAGAAGATATAATGCGTCAATCATAGTCTGTATTTCTTCTTCGATAGCAGAATTTGCCTACATCATGTCAAAACCAGCTTCTCAACTTCTACATTATGGAGCTGCTGGCGACGGCAACGAAGATGATACTTTGGTAAAACTTTTCATCTGTTAGATTTTGCTGATTGACTTTTACTCAAAATCTAAGTATTCTATCATTTAAAGCTTGTGGAACTTTATGTTTTAGGCATTGATAAAGATGTGGAATGACACATGTAAAGCAAATACAGGCAGTCCTACCCTGATTATTCCCCAAGGAAAGACATTTATGGTGCGCCCCATAACACTTTCAGGCCCTTGCAATTCTAGGGGCATCAATACGAGATCCCGAATTGGAATTCGGTCTGAGTTAGTTTTTGAAGCTGTTGGTTCAGCATCCATGCGGATTAGTAATATATATAAGTGGTTCCGATCCAACAATTTGAAATAGAAGCTGCCTACTCGAGTACAATTGTCCTTTTGGATATCTCAATTTATATTTTGTTATTTTCGTTTCTTTAATTTGACTTTTTATTTATTTATTTATTTATTATTTACTGATAATCCATATTTACCCTTTAATTTTTTTCTACAGGGATGCATCAAGCTTGCACCGACTGTTCGTACTGTCCCTTTCTTGTATGGTAGAATAAATAAATAAGCTTATAACTCTCAATTATCTATATCTATATCTATATCTATAAAAAGATGAATATGAAAAAAACTTTTGATTGACTAATATACCTTTATTTTAATTTTTAAACCATCCTTCTACATATATAGGAAATATGGCAATATAAAACACATACCTCAATAAAAATTCTAAGAAAACTATAATTCGTATAATAATTAAATAAAACCAAACCCAAATAGGAATTCTTTAAATAGGAATTATAAGGAAACGGAAACTATAATTCGTAAAACCTTAACAATGTTAACATATAAATACAAATAAAAACACATTATAAATAAAAATCATAAAATCCTAACACATGAAAGAAAAACTACTACTTTCTTCTTCTACGTCTTCTATGTGCCTTCATTGCATCTTCTTTCTTCTGGTGCTTTCTCTGGTATGTAGTTTTCAATAAACTTGACTCATATATACAAATTATGTTTAAACATTTAAATCTCTACCTATATAAACATATAAATCTTTGCCTGCATTGCATGATTGAATTTTTAAATCTCTATTTGAATTGCAAAATTAGCAAGAAAAAGAAGAGAATCAAATACGAATTAGTTGAATGAAAATAAAAAGAAGCATGCTTGGACAAAAACAAATGAAAACCTAGATTAAGAGGCCGAAAAAAAAAAGAACAATACTTGAATTGCATAAGTAAAGTTTTGAATAGCACATATAATCTTTAATTATTTTCTAAGGATTCGCATATCCAAAAAAACTTGAATTGCATTATTGAACTTTTAAATTACTGCTGTTGTATAATTTTCATATTTTGTTGAGAATTCATATATAATCTTTGATTTTTGAAAGTAATCAAGTCAAATTACCAAGAAAAAGAACAGAATCAAAGACGATTGATTCAATTGAAGGAAAATTAAAAAAGAAGTAGTCTTGAACCAAAAAAAAAAAAAAAAACCATTAACGAATGCACAAGAAAAAAAGAAAATAAAAAGGGAAGGTCTAATGAACCATAAAAAAAAGTCCCTATCAAACCGTGAGATTCATGAAACTTTGTAATATCTATCTGCAAACCCAAAATACCAAACAAAACAAAACAAAACAAAAAAAAAATTTAATAAATTTTGGTGCATTTAATTGTCCTTTCAAAAGGTAATCGATATGATTTATTTATGATTTATTATTTTTTTTGGGGGTGACATAGTAAGCCTTTTAGTATAGTGTTTCTATTCACGAGAATGGAGGCTTGGTGATGATATAATTTGTAGACGTATGCTGGGAATTTCTTGGGTACTAAAATTTAATAATTTTACTTGATTTAAACAAAATAAAATTTTACCTTTGAAACATTGTTAATTAACTATATTTTGAAGAAAAGAAAATGGCATTTCGTAAGTGAAAAATAATATATATATATATATATATATATATATATATATATATATATATATATGAAGTTGGATGTTACTATATGTACATGTTTGCAGATACTCAATTTCATAAATAAGTTTTTTATTTAACAATGTTGTCCCCTCTATATTCAATATTTCAATTGGCTACAGAGAGATGACATTTATTATTAAGAATGGCATGCTCAAGTATAATTGAATGAAGGTGGAAAGGAACTCCTCCATGTGGGGAGGAGGCAACTAGTGTTCCTCCAGTAATGAGTTTTATCTATATTATATATAGAGACTTGCATTATATTGTAAGTTTGTAACCTTTTTTTTCTTTTCTTGCTGTATTGGTGATAGTATTGGAAGCTTAGGCAAAGATGGAAATGTGGTACAAGTGGAGGACATCACCGTAACGCGTGTTAACTTCAATGGCACGACCAATGGAGCACGGATCAAGACTTGGACGGTATGATACGATGACCTAATTCATCTCCACCATTAATTTATCAATTGTGTCACCAATCAAAAAGGCAAAAAAAATAAAAAAATATCAAAGATAAAATCTAAAATATCCCTAAAAAATAAAATAAAAAATAAAAAAAGAGTTTTAGCCAAGAAAGCTATAAAGTAATTTTCTATCTAAAAAATCTAAAAAAATTATAGTATATCCAAGAAACTGAACACCCTAATTTCCATTCAATTTCGTTTAAATTATACAGCTTTTGGACCAACAAACCCTTTTTATAATTATTTATTTGTTCGTTTTTTTTTTGGGGTGATGAATAACAAATAATTCATTTTTTTTTTTTGATAATCCATTTATTAAATAAACAAAATGGTAATACAAATTTTGAATAATTATTTTTATACTTTAATAAAAAAAATGTAATAAGGGTATTTTAGTCAAGAAAATTTATCATTCAAACAGAATTGGATGGAAGTTAAGTTTTTAGGTTTTTTTTTTTTAAAAATATAATTTAACTCTATTTGGGTTTTCCCGAAAGGAAAATTATTATATGGGGTTTTTGTTGTGAAATTAAGGAGAAATAAGAACTAAACAATAAAATAGTTTGAAAATTGATTTTGTTATCGGATGTCTTATTCACTTAATCTGAGCCTTTCTTATATAGGCTTAAGATCCATAATGACAATTGTAAAACCGTAAAGGTTACAATTCATGCCAATTCAATATGAGAGAATTAATAAAGTGGTGGCATCCACCTTTAACTCTAGCATTTGCAACACTCCCCCTTGGATGTCCACCACGCTAAGATAATGTGCCTCATTAAAACCTTACTAGAAAAACCTAGTGGGAAAAAATTAGTGAAGGAAAAAGAGTACAACATATTTGTAAATCTTAGAGTAGTGTTGGACGCACTAAAGAAACTGCCTCATTAAAACCTTGTCAGGAAAACCCAGTAGGACAAAACCTGGGCGAAGGAAAAAGAGTACAGCGTACATATGTCCAAAAATGAATACTCCCCCTGATAAGACAATAAGTATTAACTTAATTAATCGCAAACCCGACGCATTCTAATGTTACATACCAATTTCTTGAATGTTAACGATGGTAAGGCCTTGGTGAATAAATCCGCAAGATTATCACTGGAACGTACTTGCTTCACATCAATTTCATGCCTCTGCTGGAGTTCATGAGTGTAGAAGAACTTTGGTGAAATGTGTTTGGTTCTATCACCTTTGATGTATCCTTCTTGAATTTGTGCAATACATGCAGTATTATCTTCATAAATTGTTGTTGGCATACTTTTAATCAGAGGTAACCCACATGTGTCTCGGATGTGATGGACTACAGATCTTAACCATACACATTCACGACTTGCTTCATGGAACGCAAGTATCTTAGAGTGATTAGAAGATGTAACAATTAAAGTCTGCTTTGTAGATCGCCAAGAGATCGCTGTATCGCCACATGTAAATACATATCCTGTTTGTGAGCGGGCTTTGTGAGGATCAGAAAGGTATCCAGAATCTGCATATCCTTCTAAACATGGACCATGGGCTGATTCCTTTGAGTAAAACAAATCCCTGTCTGTAGTTCCACGAAGGTAGTGTAAAATATGTTTAATACCATTCCAGTGTCGTCGAGTTGGGGTAGAACTAAATTTTGCTAACAAGTTGACTGAAAATGCTATATCAGGCCTAGTGCATTGTGCTAAATATAACAAAGCACCTATTGCACTAAGATATGGTACTTTAGGACCAAGTAACATTTCATTATCTTATTTGGGGCGAAATGAATCTTTCTTAATATCAAGAGATCGAACCACCATGGGAGAACTTAGTGGATGTGCTTTATCCATATTAAAACGTTTCAATACCTTTTCGGTATAAGCTGATTAATGGATAAGAATTCCATTTGATTTATGCTCGATCTGCAAGCCGAGATACTATTTTGTTCTCCCTAAATCCTTCATCTCAAATTCTTTTTTCAAATATTCAGCAGCTTTCATGAGCTCTTCAGGAGTCCCAATTAAATTTATATCATCAACATAAACTGCAATGATGGCAAATCCAGATTTTGATTTCTTTATAAATACATAAGGGCATATAGGATTGTTAACATATCATTCTTTAATTAAGTACTCATTGAGACAATTATACCACATTCTTCGAGATTGTTTTAATCTATACAAGGATCGTCTCAGTTTAATTGAGTACATATTTCATGGTTGTGATGTATTTGCTTCAGGCAATTCAAATTATTAAGGGACCTTTATATATATATCTGCATCTAACATTCCATATAGATATGCAGTAACTATGTCCATAAGACGCATGTTAAGTCCTTCTGAGACTGACAGACTAATTAAATATCGAAATGTAATGGTATCCATTATAGGTGAATATGTTTCTTCATAATTAATCCTTGGTCTCTGCAGGAAACCTTGTGCTATTAAATGAGTTTTATATCTAACGATCTCATTTTTATCATTACACTTTCTTACAAACACCCATTTGTAACCCACGGGTTTCACATCATTGGGTGTTAGGACTACAGGTTCAAATACTTTGCGTTTTTCTAGCGAATCCAATTCTGCTTGGATTGCTTCTTTCCACTTTAACCAATTAGGTCTATTGTGACATTTGTCTATAGTGCGTAGTTCAAGATCATCATTTTCTTTTGAAATTTTAGTAGCTACTGTGAAAGAAAATATATCATTAACTAGCACTTCTGTGCGATCCCACAATTGTCTTGTACATGTATAGTTTATGGAAATTTCTTCATTTCCATGTACATATGCCTTTTTATTGTTTTCTGTCTCTTCAGGGACATTTTCCTCTTCAGGAGTTATTATATCAGAATTTGTGGGAATATTTATTTCTTGTTCAATAGCCTCTTCTGGAGTGCTATTTTCTATATTTTGTTACCCTTTTATTTTCTTCTTCCGGGGAACTAAATCTTTTGAACCCAAGGGTCTACCACGCTTCAGGCGTATAGTAGATAATTCATTTGCTGCAATAATAGTAGACTTACCAATTGGTACATTGATCTTTGCTGATGTGTTTGCAGCCGGTATATAAGAGTTAGTTATTTTCGTTGCATCTGTAAATGCATCAGGCATTTCATTAGCTATCTTCTGAAGATGAGTGATCCTCTGCACTTCAGTTTCACATTGAGCAGTACGTGGATCAAGATGGGACAAAGATGGTACATTTCAAGAAAGTTCACGTCGTTCCTCTATCAGTGGATTTCCTCCTCCTAACGACGGGAACTGTGTTTCATCAAAATTACAATTTGCAAATCTTGCTGTAAAAACATCACCTGTCAATGGTTCAAGAAATCTGATGATGGAAGGTGAATCAAACCCAATATATATTCCCAATCGACGTTGATGACCCATTTTAGTGCGTTGTGGGGTTAGAATCAGAACTTGTACAACACAACCAAAAGTTCGCAGATGAGAAATATTCGGTGGTTGACCAAGTACAAGTTGTAATGGTGATTGTTGCTGATAAGCAGTAGGGCGAATACGAACCAATACTGCAGCATGTAAGATGGCATGTCCCCAAGCAGAAATAGGTAATTTGGTCTTCATAAGTAAAGGTCGAGCAATCAGCTGAAGGCGTTTGATAAAAGTTTCTGCTAACCCATTCTGAGTATGGATATGAGCAACTGGATGTTCAATATCAATCCCAACTGACATGAAAAAGTCATCAAATGTTTGAGATGTAAATTCACCGGCATTATCTAGGCGAATCTTCTTGATCGGATGATCTGGAAATTGTGCTTGTAACCTGATTATTTGGGCAAAGAGCCTAGCAAATGCAATATTGCGAGTAGATAGCAAACAAATATGTGACCATCACGTTGAGGCATCTATCAAAACCATAAATTAGCGAAATGGTCCACATGGTGGAGAAATAGGTCCACATATATCCCCTTGAATTCGTTCCAAAAATTTTGGAGATTCAGCAACAACTTTTGTAGATGGTCTAATAACCAATTTTCTTTGGGAGCAAGCAGGACATGGATAATCACTAGACAAGAGAATCTTCTGGCTCTTTAATGGATGTCCATGTAAATTGTTAAAGATTTGACGCATCATTGTTGATCCCGGGTGACCAAGTCGGTCATGCCAAAGCATAAAAGTTTTTGGATTAGAGAACTTTAGGAAGTTTCTCTAATACAAGCTTCTGGCCTAAAATAATAGAAGTAATGGATAGATATTCTACATTATGTTCATATGTAGTTTCAATATGATATCCATTACGACGTATATCTTTAAAACTTAGCATATTTCTTTTGAATCTGATTGAATATAAAGCGTCGTTAATATATAATTTTGTTCCACCAGGTAACATGATTGTGGTTCTTCCGGAGCCATCGATCAAGTTTGCAGGATCTGATATTGTATTGACATTAATTTCATCTAATATAATGCCTGAAAAATATCTTTTATCTCGAAGGATAGTATGCGTTGTGGCACTGTTTGCTAGACATATATCTCCACCAGTCATCTCAGAATTTAATAATTCATTATCAAGATCCATACCTTTTCATGAAAATATATAAGTTTAAGTCTAAGGACAAATAGATAAAATATGAAAACAAAATGCATATGAAATAACATTTTTATTGATAATAAGAAAATAGAAAAAGGTAATAACGTTAATTGATGTAGACATTTCCATCACCAATTAAATGGTCAATTTTTCCATTAGGCTCTTCAAAGAAGTCTGAAACATCTAAATGAGTTATATCTACGGGGTCATTGTGATCAATAAAATTCGTTTCTACTTTCTTGCCCTTCTCCTTGATTGAGGCTTGGTAAAGTTTGAGCAAATGATCAGGTGTACGACAGGTACGAGACCAATGCCTTTTCATACCACAACTAAAGCAAATATCTTCATACTGCTCAAGCCTTTTATTTTTCTCTCTTTCTTGTTTGGCCTCATTGGTGGACCACTTCTGGTGGTATGATGTGGTTTTATTGTTGCGACCACCTGAATAATTATTATAACCACCACGTTGTGAATAATTATTTCGCCCACAACCGCGACCACGCCCACAACTATGGCCATGTTCGCGGCCTCGTCCACAACCACGAGACGATGTTGCATTCACTTCAGGGAATGCTGCAGAACCGGTTGGACAGGATTGGTGATTTTTCAGTAAAAGCTCGTTGTTTTGTTCAGCAACAAGAAGACATGATATCAATTCAGAATATTTTGAAAATCTACGCTCTCGATATTGCTGCTGCAGGAGCACATTCGAGGCGTGAAATGTAGAATAGGTTTTTTCTAACATGTCTTCTTCTGTTACTTTTTCTCCACACAATTTAATTGGGAGCTAATTTTGAATAGTGTTGAGTTATACTCAGCAATTGTTTTGAAATCTTGCAACTTCAGGTGCATCCAATTATAACGAGCTTTTGGAAGAATGACAGTTTTCTGGTAGTCATATCTATCTTTCAAGTCATTCCATAGGGCAAGAGGGTCCTTTACCGTGAGATATTATGTTTTTAACCCCTCATCAAGGTGATGGCGAAGAAAAATCAATGCCTTGGCGCGATCCTGCAGGGACGCTTGATTTACTTGTTGAATTGTATTACCCAAATTCATTGTAGTAAGATGGATTTCAGCATCAAGAATTCAAGACAAATAATTATTTCCCGAAATATCAAGGGCAGCAAACTCAAGTTTTGTAAGGTTTGACATTGTCGGAGTGCTATAATTATATGTCAAAATAAAATAATATTTTGTTAATATATAAATAAATCAAAACATATAAGGAAGCACGTAAATTTTATAAATGGTAAATTCCTTATGATTTATCATGAGATCATTAGTGAAATATGAAATATGTATATTTCAATACAAAGGGGTACAAAACATATTTAATTGAAAGTCATTTGGATCATAAATTAACATACTACATTGAATTGGCATAAATATACACATAAAAGAACGACAAGAAAACAATTCGATTAAATTGAGACATTATTTAAAATTTGTGTAAAAATTTAGGTTTTCAAATTTGTCTCTTGCTTTAAGAAGAGAATAAATGAATAATAACTTTTTCTTATAGAAAACTTCAGGTTTTCAGATCTTTCTCTTGCTTCAGGAAGAGGAAAAGAAGATGAATCGTTACCCTTTTTTCTTTTTAATTATAAAACTTCAGGTTTTATTTTTAAATCTTCTCTTGCTTCAGAAAGAGAAGATGGACATTCCTCCATTCGAGATATAGAATTTAGATTGAAAAATTAACAATAAGTAAAACTTATAACATAGCAATAAATATTAATGCAATTATAATATTTACGTTGGATTAGTAACATGGATGCAAAAACCAACCTTGTTAAATAAAATTTATCACTATGAAATTAGCATACTAATAGTAATCAAAATAAATGATTTACTAAAAAAAACATGATAAGTATAGAAGATGAATATATATGTATGTAACTCATCGCAACCAAATTGGTTAAGAAAGGAAATGGCAATAGTATGATATTGCTCACAAAATCCTTGAGTAATTCGTGCTGATAACGTGTTGTGAAATTGAGGAGAAATAAGAACTAAACAATAAAATAGTTTGAAAATTGATTTTGCTATCGGATGTCTTATTCACTTAATCTGAGCCTTTCTTATATAGGCTTAAGATTCATAATGACAATTGTAAAACCGTAAAGGTTACAATTCATGCCAATTCAATATGAGAGAATTAATAAAGTGGTGGCATCCACCTTTAACTCTAGCATTTGTAATAGTTTTGGATATATATAATTTGTTTTTTGAAGGATATTTTGGATATTTACCCTAATATGAATTGTGTCTCCAACCATTCATGGCTAACATAATGGTTAGAGTCAACCTATTCGGATCATTATAATTTATTTTTTTTCATATACGAATATATATTTTAAAACTTTGAAAATATCTTGACAAGCGAATATATATTCTTATTATAATGAGTTTGTATAGAGCTACACATATCTGAAAACTTTTTACTTTTAAAGTAATCAAATATCTTTTTGTACGAAATGTAGACTGGGGTTTCCAAAATTTTCTTTAACAAATGTGTTACCCTATTGGTGCTCTATTTGGAAATATTAATTGGCCTTTTTATTATTTGTAAAAATCTTATCTTTATTGAGAAAAATTAATCGTCTTTTGGACACGTAGGCTAGTGATGAGACAGGCTTTTGCCTAGAAGGGAATTTTTTTTTTTTTTTTTTTTTTTTTTGGTGGGGTGGTGCAACATTAGACAGAATGTTAATGGAAATAAAAAGACCATAAATCAAGAGCCCCGAACTTGGAATAGTGCAAAATTCACCCTTTTGATTGGATCCTCAAGATCCATCACATTCCCATGGATTTTTAATTTTTGCCCCAAAATCCATCACTTAGGCAGTCAGAATAGCAAATTTTTCTGTTTTAGGACAGTTTCAATTTAGTGATATCTTTTAATATGAATGTAGAATCGCTCCTTGTCCATTTTGCCATCATTCCAGGCTTAATTATTATTATTATTTTATATATGGTTGCTGTAGTCAATTTAATCTTTGCCATTTTTGGAATTTTTCCTTTTTCTTTTTTCCTTTTTCTATTATTTCGTGTTTTGCAAATATTAGGATTAGTGCCCTATAAATAAGGCTGCAAATGAGCTGAGCCGCTCATTAACAACTCGTGTGAAAGCTTGTTAAGGGCTCGGCTCGGCTCGAGCTCGATCAATTAATAAACAAGCCAAGCTCAAGCTTGAATTCTAAACTCGTTTAGTAAACAAGCCGAGCTTGAGCATACCAAAGCTCGGCTCGTTTAGGCTCGTGAACAAGCTCGTTAAGAGTTCGATGAGAAGCTTGTTTAGGGGCTCGATAAGAAGCTCATTAGTGAGCTCATTTAAGGGTTCATGAGTGGGGGCATAATTATCCCATTGTATATTTTGGTGTGAAAGAGATACTCATTCCCTAGTATGCTAGTAGTAGATGCTTGATGCTTTTACTTATCTTAGTAGAGTTTTGGCGTGAAAGAGATATTTCTTTTGCTGAATCTAATGGAAGTGTAATGGCATGATAACTAGTTTTGAAGCATACATGAGTGTTATAATGTGCTCCAAACCTCCAATCCTTCAATCAATAACTTTAGTTTTTTAAGTTTATTGCAATTCTTTATTTAATAGTACTAAAAATAGTTATGGCCTTTTGGAGTTTTGATTTTGGGTTCTTTATGGTTCATACTTGGATGATGTTTCTTATTGTTGATTTCTTAGTTTATGCTTGGGATGGTGATTCTAAACCATTTATCCCAAAAAAAAAAAGCTCGAAATTTAGGCCCAAGCTTGAAATTTAGGTTCGTTAAAAAGCTCGGCTCGTTTATTAATGAACAAGCTTTTTAACGAACCAAGCCGAGCACTCCAAAGCTTGGCTCGGCTCGGCTCAGCTCGGCTCGTTTGCAGCCCTACCTATAAATAATGATGTAAGTTAGAGAGAGAAAGTTGAATATTAATAAAGATTCAAAGTTCTTCAAGGCTTTCTCTGAGTGGATTCTAGGCTATCAATCGGGTTGGAGGTTTTCCCTTATTCCTTTGTCTTTGTGTATGTTCTTGCTACATCAAGGAGCAGAAAAAACTAAAGATCTTGAATTCGATTTTCACTCTCTCATAAGGTTAGTCACTATTCAAATTTATCTTGAGCATTAATTAACGTGAAATAAGCAGTGATTATATGATTTTTAAACCAATCCACATTTTGATTATCATTACGAATTGAAAGTTAGACAAGTAAAAATGAGAATAATAATTAAAGTTCTTTCTTTACAAATTACAAGGCTACTAATTCTTTTCTTTTCTTTTTATTTTTTATATTTTTTAAAGGCCATTTTTTCCCCTTGTTGGTTGATCTGCATTTCACGTGAGAAAGTTGCTAAAACTGTTCCCCATCTCTTCCATTATCCAATACCCAATGGTAAGAAGTCTTTACCTATGCATATCTATCAAGGGAACGTTTGTGCATGCTCGCATCCAATGAGAATTGAATTTTTTTTTTTTTTTTCAATTTTTTCAATGCGCAGGATGCATTTCCCATTTTCCCTATTTTAGGCCTGGTTTTAGCAATGTCGATCCACATTGATGCCACTGTGGGTCCAAACATATTCAATATTTTGGACTATGGAGCTGCTGGTGATGGCAACACAGATGATACTTTGGTAAAACTCATATTCCATGGATTGATGAGATTTTGTTGATTGAGTTTTCTCAAAAATCCAAGTATATGTATTTACTCATCTATAGATTTTTAATACTTCTACATGTATCTTATGTCTTAGGCACTCATAAAGATGTGGAATGACACATGCAACGCAAAGAAAGGCAGTCCTACCATGATTATTCCAAAAGGAAAGACATTTAGAGTGCATTCCATAACCTTTTCTGGCCCTTGCAATTCCAAGATCATCAATGTTCAGGTAAGGGAAAAAGGGAAAAAAAAATTAATGACTTTATGATCTATATGGCACATCACATCTCTCTTTAGATTAATTTGAGTAGTGTCCTGCACTGATAGCTCAATTGAAAAACTTTCCAGGTATAATATCTTGAGGTCTTGGTTCGAGAAGTTACAAGAATCTAGAGTTTATCCCATCTAACAAATAGTCAATGTGGTGTAGTGGAGGTCTATGATAGTCAATAATGTAGCACATACAGTCTCTTCTTTTTTCGTTTTTTTTTTTCTATTTTTTCCTATGGTCGATTATATGCAGCACATATGTCATACAGGTAGTAAAGGAAGTGCATTAATACGTCAACATGTCACTTATTTAATTTCATATTTCTAGTACTATCGTCCTTCGATTAGACATTGGGTGGATTTTTGCCATAAGTGCCCATTTCTTTAATTTTTTTTGAAAAAAAAAAATATATATGTAGGAGTTGTACTTTTAATTGCAACTTTTTTTTGGCTTTAGTAATGCTTTTGTCTTGCATCCCTCTGAAGTGACTTTATTTCTCCTCTTTTTCTTCCCATCTCTTATAGATATTGGGAGCGATCGTAGCGCCAAACAGCCCTAATGAATGGAAGCAAGCTGATCAGTCGCGATGGCTAGCATTTTCAGGCGTAATCGGACTCAATATAGCAGGTCCTGGCTTGATTGATGGCCGCGGCGAGAACTGGTGGTATCTCTCTTGCAAACAAAATCCTAAGCAGGTTGTTAATTTGATGCCAATAATCAACCCTTATTTATTCACTTATATAAGCACCACTTTGGATCTCAATTGTTGCTTTTGGTATTTTCATTTCCCTAAAGTTTTTGCTCATAATCCTTATTTACCCTTTAATTTTTTTCTACAGGGATGCATCAAACTGGCGCCTACTGTGAGTATTGTGCTTTTATTTATTTACTCAAAGTGAAATTACGTTAATTAAGTAGTTGGAGTTTAAGCCTCCCAAATGAAAAAGCATCTCTCAACTTCAAGGGGCAGCTCAGTTGGTAAGAGATCACGTTTCACGAAGCGGAAGTCTTAAGTTCAACTCTTTCTAAATCCTTTGGAGCCTATAAGCTTTAAACTCACCTGATTTATATAAGTTTGTGGGGTTTTATACGCTCATGGTTTACCCTAATGGCATGTTTATTTGGTTGGAATAGAATAGATGGAATAGAATCTCATTCCAATTCATTCCAAACAACATGTTTGGATGAGGCCAGTAATTAAATGGGAATGGAATCAAATAGTAGTAATGAATTATAATGATATCCATTCCGCAATATTTATTTCAATTTCATTTTATTCCAAACTATTTTGAACATGAAATCAGATTCCATTCCCACTCATTCTATTCCAATCAAACAAATGTGACCAAAGGGTTTTATCATTACTAAAATAAATAAAAAAAGCATTTAGTTTGGTGTTCTTGGGCACCCAAAAATGAAAAATTAATAACAATATCTAACTTCTAAAAATATAAATAAATTTTAGTACAGATATATGAAGTTCCCTACCATATGTATGCAGGTACTCAGTTTCATTAGGTGTGAGCAAGTTACCATGAGCTCCATTCAAGTCATGAATAGCCCCCAAGAACATATCACTGTATTCGGGTCTAAGGGAGTGGACTTCGGATCATTGACCATAAATGCTCCTGCATCCAGCCCTAACACTGATGGTATTCACATTCAATCGTCCACTTTTGTGTCCATCCACGGCTCCGACATTGGCTCCGGTAGATGATAACTCTCCACCTTTTTTCTTCCCCATTTTTTTTAAAATTTTTAATTAGGGTCGGCTATTGCCACCACAAAAATTCTTCATTACGTCTTATTTATTTTTAACTTTTCAATATTTTATAAAAAAAATAAGAAAGTTTTCATGAAAACTGGCTATCCATTAGAAAGCATTAATTTGAACATTTAATGTGTATCTCATTTTTTATGCCCTACTTGGTATGGAGGGAATTTAAAATGGAAAAAATTCAATTAAGTCTTTTATTCTTCTTATGACTTTTTTAATAAATCCAATTCTCTTGAAATTTCACTCTTTTGGACCGAATTTGAGTACATATATCAGAATCCTATCAAATCCCTTTTAACTCATTTCCCAATGTAAATCCTTCTATTCCAAATACTAGAATTCAAAATAACAAATAAATTCCTTTTCATTCTCTCCAAATCCCTCTAAATGCCAGATTAATGTATGTGTTGCAATTCTAAATTTCTAAAGTGATGGCTTGATATATGTTTCTCAATGATAATTAATTACAGGTGATGATTGTGTCTCCATTGGAGATCACACGTCCAATATTAACATTACCGATGTCAATTGTGGACCCGGTCACGGTGTAAGGTAAGCTAATTTTGTTTCAACGTGCAATTTAAGGGTAAAAATGCCTCAAATTATACCAACCTGAGTACATTGATTTTTCATGTCCGAAATGATATTTATGTGTAATATCTATATATATATCTATCTATCTATACTACCTATAAAAAGATGAATGTAAGAAAAACTTTTGATTGACTAATATACCTTATTTTAATTTTTAAATACATAAATACCCACCCTTCTGCATATATAGGAAATATAGCAATATGGAAACTATAATTCTAAAGCACATAACTTAATATATTCTAAAACACATACCTTAATATATAAAACACAAATAGGAATTCAAAGGAAACCCTAAATCAAATACTCCATTTAATACTATACATATAATCCTAAAGCACGTTGACTTCGTATTTCTCTCTTCCTCTTATTCTCTAGCAAACGAGAATGGCTGTTAGAGGCACACCTACTTCCCAGCACAGTCACAAACCAAATATCCACATCATAGAGACGATACATGGAGACGATATCAGATCTCAAGGGGCTGTTGTGTGAGTGTTTTATACTTTTATTATATATTTCTTGGAATTTGGTGAGAATTCATATAATGCTGAATTTGTTTGTGGTTGGGGGTGGTGTTTTCGAGGATTTTGGGTAGACTAGGAAAACCCTTGAATGTGTTTTGATTGTAACGTGAAAATTGTTGGAATAGGTCATATATGTATATGATAATGATTATTATTATTATTTTGCTCGAATTTGGTTGTTGATGGGAAGGGTGGGGAAAAAGAAAAAGGAAAAAAATAAAATGAAAATCTCGATCTCCACTCTCCTTTCAATCTCTAAGTGAACAAAAAAACATGTAGATGATGATATCATATAAAAATAAAATTAAGAATTGTTTTTTAGAAAAAGTAAGAAAAACTATATTATGAGGGATCAATTTCACTTATTAAAAAAATAAATTAAATAATATTTAAAAGCATCAAAAATATAAAATATAGAAAATAAAAATAAAATAATTATGTTTCCTACTTCCCTTTGGAATGCACATCTCAAATTGAAGTAGCAAATTGCCACAGCCCACATAAGGTAGCAAAAGACAGATTTGTTAATTTTTTTTTTTTTTTTTTTGCTACCTCCCTCAAATATGCTCTTGTATCACATATTAAATTATATTATATCTATACTACCTATAAAAGTTTATACTTTAGAAACACTTTTGATTGACCATTACATCTTTATTTTAAATTTCAAATATTTATTTGCCTCCCATATTTAACTAATTAAGAATGTTTTTTAACCAATTAAGAATGTTTGTTTTCTAACAAAAAAGAAGGAAAAAAGATAACACAATTTATGTTTACTTCATAAATTCTATATAGCCTTCACTACTATGCATGTGTTCTAGCTAACTTTTTATTCCTACCATAACTCCTAACAATTGAAAAAATATTGACCTATTTTGTTGAGCGTTTATTCTAATAAGTTAAATTAACACAAAAGTAACAAATAATTAGATTTTCATGTTCAATATATATATATATATAGAATTTATAAATTTTTTTATTTAAATAATATTCATGTGCAACGCACGTGTGCCCATATATATATATAAATATATTACCTATAAAAAGTTGAATGTGAGAAAAACTTTTGATTGACTAATATACCCTTATTTTAAATTTTAAATGTACAATTACCCTTCTACATATATAGGAAATATAGAAATATAAAACATACACATAAATAGGAATTCTAAGGAAACTATAATTCGTATAAATAAATAAAACCCAGAATTGTAAGTTAACTCTATTTCATAACATATATCATCTATTCATTAACAATGGGATTCTAAATTCTATTTTCTCTATTAACAATAGCTTCAACCTATTTTAATAGAGCCCTCATATTCTTTTCTTTTTCGAAATCTAGGGTTTTAGGGTTTGTTCTAATTGCTATAGAAAATACTGTTTTCCATGTGGGTCAAGTACTTCATATATTTCTGTAACTTTGATTCTCCTACCTCTATTCTTACTGAATGCCCTACCTACAAGATTCCTTGCAAACGCAGTAGGGTTCTATTTTAGTTCTGTTAGATATTATTACTTTTGGTTATTTTTTTATTTTATTTTTTTGGTGTAAGTTTTTGACAAATTGTGATTCACAAATATTTTATGAGGATACCTTTCTTTTTATTTAATTATATATTTTTGGAGTTGGTTTGTTTTCTCACATAGAACCTTTTATTAAAATATAATATAATAAAACCGAATGAGACTCTTAGACTATCAAAAACTGGCATTAAGAAGACCAAATCCTATATGTAACGATGTTAAAAATTCTACCTTTTCTAGGAATGGCAATGGGGTGGGTCGGGGGTGGGTCGGGGGCGGGTCGACCATATACCATCCCCGACCCTAACATTAAAACCCTAGTACCAAACCCGCCCCTAAACCCGACGGGTTTCAGAAACTCAAACTCATCCCCGACCCTATGGTTTCTTGAGAAAACCCGTCCCGCCCCGCACAAGCAAAAAAAAAATTTGGTGTATGTCTGCTGTAGATCTGTTGCAGATTCGGCGATGAACCACGGCGAGCGACGGCAAGGGGTGATTGCTGAAACCGCGACTCCGTAAGGGTGAATGGGTGATATCCTGATTACTTGGGTCGCGGAGGCCGTGAGGGTGAAGGCGGAGACCGGTGTCGGCGTCGGCGGATGACTGTGGCACCGTCGCGTGGTTTGCGTGACTGTCGGAACGAGGGTCGAGGGAGGAGGAGTGACGAGGGTCGAGGGAGGAGGAGTGACTGGAGAGCAGCTGAGCAGGAGAGGAGAGGAGAGGCAGACGCGGGTTAGGGCCGTTAAGCACTTGGGCGGCAGATCTGATGGCGGAGACCGGCGTCGGCGTCGGCGTCAGTCGTCGGCGTGATTCGCGTGACTGGAGAGCAGGAGAGGAGAGGAGGGGGCGAGGGGCAGATGCGGGTTAGGCTTAGGTTAGACACTTGGGCGGCAGATGAGGCTGATGAGCAGATCTGAATATCTGATGTAGGGATTGTAGGTTAAGCCAAAATCCACTTAAGGTTATATATATATATATATATATATATATATATATATATAAGGGTAAAAGTGTAAAACCACATGCGGGGCGGGGCGGGTCTATGGTGCGGGTCGGTTCTGCGGGTCGGGACTTGTAAATACCATCCCCGAACCGAACCCGATGAAAATTTAAAAAAAAAACCCATACCTGAACCGAGAACCGAAAATTTTCAAAAAAACCCGCCCCTATGAGTGCGGGGCGGGGCGGGTCCAAATTGCCATCTCTAACCTTATCTGGTCAATAGAGCATTATCTCAACAAATGACAACCCAGGAGGATTCCCATGTTTTAGTAAGCACATTTTTCATTGAGAAAATTTTAAAACTAAATATATTTATCATAATTTCATTTAATTTTTTATATTATAAAAAAATTTTATAAAAAAAACCCAACTTCCCCACTCATAGAATAATATTTTCAATGAGTTGGATGACATTTATTTTAATTTATTTCTTATTTTTTGAATTTAAACATGATGTTATTTGTTCAATTTATTTATGAAATAATTTTTTTAAAAAATTATTACTCTTTGAAATAAGTACATAGCTAGGTTAGTTGCCAAACAAGTTCGAAAAAAAGGGTTAAACTATTTAGTTTTTTCCTTAAAAAAATAAACATATATATATATATACACACGGACAGAGCCATGAGAAATATCCTTTTGATAGGCAAGTGTACAATTGAAATTTACATATATTTTTTATATTTATTTAAGCTATTGATGACACATTTAATTAATTTATTAGTTTTGGCACTGATTTTTTTTTTTTTCCCATCACAAAGATCTCTTCTTTAAAAGACAGTTTATATGGTCCACTTTAGCATAAATTCGTATACCATTAATGAAATATTTATTTTATAATACAAAAATATTCACGTGCAACGCACGTGTGTACCAACTAGTATATATATAAAGGTTGTTCAAGTAGACAAGTACAAAATATGTCGGCCTATCTTGTTCGATCACGGCCGTCCGTATATAAAGACTGAAATTATAACAAATTTTATTTTCTTGCTCTATTGGTGATAGCATTGGAAGCTTAGGCAAAGATGGAAATGTGGTACAAGTAGATAACATCACTGTAACGCGTGTTAACTTCAAGGGCACGACCAATGGGGCACGGATCAAGACTTGGCCGGTATGATATTATAACCTAATTCATCCAAAATAAATAAATAGATAATAGTAGTAATTTTATTAATTGCATATCAATTTCTCTCTTCGAAGCTATATGGTTCCGCCCAGAGAAATTATTTCTTAAAGTTCAGATCGATAATGACTTTGAATTTGTTTTATATAGTATGGGCGAGGACAGGTTCGACGGATCGTATTTCAGAATCTAAACTTCACGGCAGTGGAAAATCCAGTTATCATCGACCAACATTACTGTGATGTTGCACATAGTTGCCAAGAAACGGTATGCCAAACAAGCCTTTAACCTTGTTTTACATGCCCAATTTAGTATTAAGAAAGGAAACCATTTATTCACCCAAACATAAAATCTCATATGATGTGGCGTAAGTCTATAAAATGTCAAAAACTAAGTTATAAAAATTAATTAATTTTTTATTTTTTATTTTAAATCTTAAAGGGATAGTCAAATGAGATGAGATTTCAATTTGGATGAATAATATGGGTCAAATAGGAGTACAGTAAACATGCATAAATTTAGAGTATGAATTGGCCATGCATGCAGAAGGATGCTGGAGTCCATATAAGTGATGTGAGCTACTACAGACTTGTTGGGACGTCAAAGACCAATGTGGCTGTCACTTTTAACTGCAGTAAGACAGTTGCGTGCACTAATATACAGTTAGACACTATTCAATTGACATCAGCAGTTCCAGGAGAGAGTGTCATTTCTACTTGCAGCCATGCTTATGGAGTAGCTAAAGGATTGGAACAACCCAAATCGTGTCTTGTAAGATGAACTTGAAGAAGGCGGCCGGCCATTGTTTTTGTTCTTCTCATTAGCGTTTTAGGCTATTGTTGAAACATACATATATGTACCCTTAGTTTGTAGTTAAACAAACTGAAGTGGTGAAACACATAGGGAGAAGGTTATCAAATTCATTTTGGAATGAATACAGAAGATAAATTTTGGGCTATATCATTAGCAGAACAAGTTTAGGGAAAGCCCAATTGTGTTTTTACCACAGATTCAGCAGTTAATAATCAATTTTTCATTAAAGAATTTTACTAAATTATTTTTGCATGGTTCAATGGATTTTTTTCTTGGGTTATTATGAGATCTTTCTAGCTGGACAATTAGCTAGTTAATGGCACCTTGGTTTGGATATTCAAATCTTTACTATGCATGACGACAAAGGTGCATGGTGAGGAAATATATACGCACCTATCATATTTGGAAAAAAAAAAAATGAAAAGAACAGAACTGCTCTACAGTTGATAGGAGGAACATTTCATTCCAAATTGGGTACAAGTTTGTTCAACATTTATATATTTGAAAAAAAAAAAAAAATCGGCCTGCAAACTAGATGAAAATTTGGTAAAATTCAAGTGCAGGAACATACTTAGTCCCACAAAGGGGGATTTCAGTTCTTTGCATGATATATTGGGTCATTTAGTATCATAAAAATTATATCAAGGCCAATCAAATAATGGGTCTTGCTTAACTATCAACTCATTTAAATTGTTTTAACCATTTGATTGAAACTATTTTTTTTTTCATGAGACGATATCAAAAGTTTCACCGACATTCAAATAACTTGATTAAAATCGAATTAATCTAATAGATTAATAGCTAACATAATTCAATGGAGTTAATTTTTTTTACAGTATAATGTATTTGGTAAGTGTGCGTTGCTCTTTGATTGATCCCGATTATATTTTAGTGATGATAGGACCCAATTATATGTAATGGGCATGAAAGGGGGTGTGATTAAAGAGATATAGAATCTCTATCCTAATAATATATGCCTCCCTAGTCCCTAAATACAGCCCACCCCATCCATGTTATCAAGTGAAGGGTATCTAGGGCTTGTATATATATGCTAGGTTCTATTTCTTTTGGATTAAAATTTTTTAACTTATATGCGGAATTACGGAGTAATTCATTTTGAATGATTTTTTTTTTATGATTCTTTCAATAATTCATTTTATGTTCATACCAGCTAGGATATACAAGGTTCGGCCCTCATGGGTTACATCCACGCTAGAAGACAATAAATTAATATCATTATTTAACGAAGATACAATACTATGAATTTTAGGAAGATACAATATCGCAGCAAAAAAAAAAAGAAAAAAGAAAAAGAAGAAGAAGAAGAAGATACAATACTATGAATTTTACCTCTGAAAATTTTCAAGATTAATAATAATAATATTTTCTCTGTACCAAATTAATTGTTTGAGCCACTTTAAATAAATACACATTGAGCTATTTAATGCATTAATTATCATGTAATATAATTCATTAATTTTAACTTTCTAATTTTACCCTCTCAATTTATTTTGTGTTGTGATTGGTGTAATTGCAATTTTAAATATAGGAAATGGCACATTAGTAAAGTAAAATAATTTATTGTCTTAAGTAACAAACATTTTTGGACTTCTCAAAATAGAAATTGTCGTCAAACAAAGTTGGACATAGGGAATTGTAGGCTGTGTTGTCATGGAGGGGACTATGTTGGTTGGTATTTTCGCAGATTTTGGTAATCAACTTGCTACCTCATATGTACGTTTGTACTTTCTTTCAGAGAGCGACCTAGTATTAACTGGGCTTAGTAGTATTTATGTATTTAATGAAATTTTTTCTTTATTAAGCAAATTAAATGTATAGACCCGTAGACAGATGATCAAATAAGCCTAAGCCAAGTGAGGTTGACCACGTGTCAGAAGTGAATAGGACAAAAGTCAATAGAAAGAACAAAAATTATGGTTCCTAAACCAATCCACTTTGTGACTAATTATATCCATGCTGGACCGCTGGTCCTATCATCGCACAATTGAAAAATGGACAACTAAGAATGAGACTGGCGAATAAATTAAATTCTTTACTTACCAGTGTAATAAAATTTTATTTAAAAAGGCCATGCTTTTTCCTTGTAGGTTAACCTGTGCTTCACAGGGCCGGGAAATGCTGTCAAGACTGTTCCATGTCTCTTCCATTTTCCAATATCCAATGGTAAGAACTAGGAAGTCCATCCTAATGCATGCTAATTTATTCGAGGTAACGTTTCTTGCATTGACTTCACTCTTTCCTTATGCATGGGAATAAGTTTACTGTGAGAAATCTTATGGACATTGGTTCCATGGAAATTGAATTGGTGCATTGTGTTTTATATTTAAATTTATGCATAAATCCATCACTGGATAAGGGTCCACTACAAAAGATAGAGCTATTCAATTTTCTTGGGATGGCCAAAGACAGTGGAACCTTTTTTTTTTTTTTCATCTGTGGGGGTTGAGGGGGAATGGGGATGAGTATAGGAAAAAAAAAAAAAAAACTCAAAATTTTTATTTTTTTTGGGGCTATGTGCAGGATCCATTTCCTATTATGCTTATTCTAAGCCTGATTTTAACAACCTTGATTGGCATTGATGCCGATGCGAATCCGCGGATATTCAATATTCTTGATTATGGAGCTGTTACCGATGGCAACTCAGATGATACTTTGGTTAAACTTTATTCTTGTGTTGATTAGATTTTGTGTATTGAGTTTTCTCAAAATCTAAGTATATATTCATTCATCTATTTATAGGTTTTTAATCTAGTTCTTCTACATACATACATATGTTTTAGGCATTCATAAATGCATGGAATGACACGTGTAAAACAAAGACAGGCATTCCTACCATGGTTATTCCAGGAGGAAAGACATTTTTGGTTCATCCCATAACATTTGCTGGTCCTTGCAAATATTCTAAGAGCATCAATATTCAGGTATATATGGGGGCAATTTTATTTTATTTTATCTTAATGGTATTGTATATTACCTGCATGGCACAACATGGTCTAGCTTGTTTCATTATTACCAAAGTGGAACAGACCAACAATTCATAGTGTCCTAGGTCCAAGAAAATCAATTAAATTAAAATACTACGGAGTACTTTAATTTCATTCTTTGGCACTTTAATTATTATTATTATTAATTTTTTTATTTTTTTTGGCGGGGGAGGAAGTAGCTTGCTGCTTACCTCCTATTCATTCTTCATTTTTTTCAGTTTTAATTCCGAATCAAAATGTAATTGTCACTTCAACAAAAAATAGATCTAAGGCTACGTTTATTATGAGGGAATGAGGGAAGGAATAGAATGGTTATTCCATTTTCCAAAAAAAAGTGAGTGTTTGGTTGCACAAGGGAATAGAATGGCTATTCCTTTTTGAGGGTCTATTCCCTCTAATGAAGGAATAGCCATTCCGTCCCAAACCAAAAGGAATGATTATTCCCTCTTTTTAAGGAGTAAAAATCATTAAAAATGGGTCACACCTAGACTTTTTCATTCAATTCTCACCTCTTACTAAACATTGGGATGGAATGTTCATTCCTATTTTTATTCTATTTCCACTCTCATTCCATTCCCTTTCCATTCCATTCCCTCAAACCAAATGTAGCCTAATAATTTTGAAGAAAAAAAAAATTGAATAGGCAAATTATGTATTATCTACATACGTAGGATCGATCTGGTCTCAATTTTTTTCTTCAAAATTAAAAATATATATATAATGAACTCATAGTGACATTATTCCTCTTATGTTTCTTCAATGTTGTAGTTATGGGGAGTGATCATAGCGCCCAGCGATCCAAATGAATGGAAGCAAACTGATGAGTCACGATAGATAATATTTTCAGGCATAAGCGGTCTCAATATAACAGGGTTTGGCTTCATTGATGGGCGTGATAGTAACTGGTGGAAACTCTCTTGTAGAGATAATCATACGCAGGTATTATTATTATTATTTTTTTCTTTAATTCCAATACTAACTCTTATTAATTTATGCATTTATGCATCAACACTCTCTTGGATCCCAATTAATACTTTTGTTATTTTTATTTCTTTGATTTTAATATAAATTAAACTGAATCCTTCTGAACTATATATAGTCAATCAAATTTTAAAATAATAGTAATAATACTTCTTCCGTTCTTATTTGATTTTCTTTTTGAAAAAATACATTTTTTTAGGAAACCATATTAAATGATTTCACACCAACGTATATTAAAACATATACGTTGATTTTAGAAAATAATAATATTATTGACTTTTTTAAAGGACATAGCCTTGAGAAAGGGTATTTTAGAAAATCAAATAAAATAAAATTATTGACCTTTTTAAAGGACAATAATTTTGGAACATCTCAAAATGAAAAGTAGCCATAGAGAATAGGTACAGGAAAGTAATAAATTATTGAACAACTTTGTAAAAGAAATTTTTTCTAAAATCTATTGTTTAAATAAACTTTTGGCCATTTATAATTTTATTTTTATAAAAATAAAATGGAAATTGTAAATGATTAAAAAGTATTCTAAAACGATAGATTTTGAAAGAAAAAATTTCTTCTACAAAGTTGTTTAAAATAATGTTTTCTAGTGAAGAGGCGGCTAATTTTTATAAAAACATTTTATATTTTTTATAAAATCTTGAAAAAAAAAAAATGGGGTTTACAAATAAAGTTGAGGAGTTGATAGCCCCCCTCCAAAACTTTAAGCCCAATTAAATGGGTCGATTACATGAATTCTTTTACACTATCCAGCTCTATTAAAAGCCATTTCCTCTGATTTCTTAGCGTCTTTCTCATCATCTCTAACCATGCTATTAAACTCTACATATTATGCCATATATATATATATATATATATGTTTGCAGGCTCTGAGTTTCATTGAGTGTCACCAAGTTGAGGTGAGCAACGTTCACGTCATAAATAGCCCCCAAACTCATATCCTGGTGTGGGGTTCCGACGGTGTTGGCTTCAGATACTTGAACATAAATGCTCCTGAAACAACCCCTAACACTGATGGAATTCACATTAAAGCATCCACTTCTGTGACCATTCATAACTCAATCATTGCCACCGGTAAATGATAACCTCAACCGTTTTTCCTCTCTTTTTTTTCCTCCTATTTTTTTCTATTTTCTCAAGGGGAGTCATTTTTTTTTTTTTGGCTTTTTCCTTTGTATTGTGGGTGCATTTGGTTGTCCTTTCAAGAGACACCTCAAATGTCTTTACCTCCAAAAACTACCACTATTTGGACTTAGTAATATTCTAGTACTGTATATACACACAAAGACTAGATTAATTTTTTTTGTTGCTAAACACAACAAAAGAACACACATAATTTCGCGATTAGTTCTTCTTCGTAGCGTCACTTAATTCTCTATATGAAGAATCTTATAAAATTTTCAAGTCGTATCTTAAAAATATTTTCAATTATTGGCCCTTAACATGCGGCCTTCAGAAAATATTACCATTAACGCGACAAGAGAAAACATAATAAAATTTTCTGTGAGTGGAAAGTGGCCAATTTGGAATAAATGTGCATCTCATGCTATTAGAAGTTGTGCCGCAAACGGGGACAGACTTAGCAAAAGCATTGGGGAAGTCATGGTAATCCCAAGAATTTTAATACCTTTAGAATGTGTCTAATTTGATGAATTGACACTCTCAATTTTGATAAGGTGGTAACAATAAATTTATTTCTCCACCCACAAACATTCACTATATACACGTTTTTATATGTATTTTTGTGTGTAGGTTGCTATCCAAACAAAAAATTTTAGTTCCATCCGTGGCGGTATCACCTCTAAAAGCATGAGATATATTGTGCCATAGGCTTCTCAATAGCCTCCTCATTATCTGTTGCAATTCTGGATTTTGAAAGTGATGGCCTAATATTTCTAATCGATGGATTACAGGTGATGATTGTGTCTCCATGGGAGACCACACTTCGTATATTAATGTTACCTATGTTAATTGCGGACCTGGCCATGGTGTGAGGTAAGTTAGTTCTTGTTTTGACAATTTAGCAAACAACACTGGAATGAATCATTCAATTTGTTATGAGTTGCAGTAGTACTAGAAAAATGTGTTTTCCAATCTGAGTGTCATTTGGTTTATGAGAATCAAATTGGTGAGAAAGCATATTTCCTTTGTTTTACGGAAATGAACTCATGTTCCTTACGTAGGCTGGGGTATCTTAGACCTAACTCCCCACTGAGGTTGCAACCCAAGCTAATCCTCTAACCTTCTTATGTGAGACGCCTCATACCTACAGTAGGCAACAGTGTTAAAACAATGACCTCTAAGGTTAAAATACATCAAAATCTTGATCGCTCAACCATTCCCATAGATTTTTAATAGATTTAGTAGTGCGGTATATCAATCATATCAAGTGGGCATGATTTTTATTTGTTTCACATGCATCTTCTTGTCTTTCTTTATGGGTGGTAGTATTGGAAGCTTAGGGAGGGATGGAAATGTGGTTGGAGTAGATAACATCAACGTGAGACATGTTACCTTCTACAACACCGACCAATGGGGTACGGATCAAGACCTGGCAGGTATGCTATACATGAATTGAGGCCCAATTCATCATCCATCTCCACCCTTGATTTATCATTTTTTGTTTTTTTTTTTTTTTTTTGTTGCATCATTAATTTATCAATTGTGAATCCAACCATTTAGATGGTCTACCTCCATTCTGTTCCCCTCCATACCCATGCAGTTAGCGAAAAAGGGTGTAGAAATAGGTCCACCCGATTATTGGGCTGGGTAGGCACACCCTGGACTATTGATTTTAATCTCAAGCTGAAAGGATGATTATGATTTGTTTTGATAGGTTGGGAGAGGGACAAGTTCAACATGTGGTATTTGAGCATGTAAACTTTACTTTGGTAAAAAATCCAATTATCATAGACCAGTATTACTGCGATGTTCGATATGCCTGCAATGAGACGGTACGACAATCAAACAAGCCTTTTTAATTAACTTGTTCTCATATTGTACGATGGAATTAATCATTAATTTTTGTTATGATGAAGGGTGCTGGAGTTCATATAAGCGACGTGACCTACTTTCGATCATTTGGGACATCAAATACACAAGTGGCTGTCAATTTTAACTGCAGCAAGACAGTTCCATGCACCAATATCTTGCTAGACACTGTGGAATTGACATCGGCAATTCCTGAAGAGAAAGTAACTTCTACTTGCAACAACGCCCATAGATTTGTTAAAGGGGTAGTACAGCCCAAATCCTGTCTTCTAGGTTGAACAACTTGAACAAGGCCAATATTTTTGGTTATTGGTTAATTCACAAATGTAGTGGGATTTCCTGAGCTTGTTTTAATCTCAATTGTTATCAGTGAATAAAGGAAGTGGCGACACATAGGAAGAAGTACTTTGTCAATTAATTTGACTTTTGGTATGGCTGGAGAGGAAATTTTTGGGGATAAATAAAACAAGCTTAGGAAATTCCAATTGAATTTTACTGGGAATTCAGTGAATTTTCAATTTTTTTTAAAAATTTAAAATTATTGAATTATTTTTGTGTGGTTCTGTTGATCGACTTCTCATTTGGGTTTTTTTATAAGATCATGCTATGTGGACAGTTAGCTAATGGAACAAAAGCAGTAGAAAACATGCACCTATCACATTTGAAAGCTATAAGATGAGCGAAATACCATTGCCCGTCCTAATTGAGAAATACTCATTCACCCATCTTAAAACTCATCCCGGAATAGAATTTGGGCCCTACACCCATGTGTCATCCATATCCTATTAGTGTATGGGCTACCATATGGGTGAATAAGATGAGTGACATAGCAAGCATTGACCTTAAAACTATTTAAATCTTAGGAAAGAGCTAGTATGAGCTATTTTGAATATCTTAAAGATTTTTATCAATTTATGGTAACACTTGAAGTAATAAAAAAGGAAATATTTCGTAATAAATATGGAATCCATAGAGGAAAAGATAGCCCTTATATTTCATGATTTCCTTAAAATATGATTATATATATCACTGAAGATAACGTGAAGATTAATTTGTAATATCAAATCAATTCATATCAACTTACCAAAATATAGTGACTTGTACATCCTTATTTTCAGCCAAAATTAATTGAGAAATACTCATTCACCCATGCTATAAACCATCCACTAATAGGGTGACATTGATTGAGAAATACTCACTAAGATGGGTGAATGAGTATTTCTCTATATTTAAATAATTTACTTGATATATTAACTATTTCTCATTGGATACTTTGAGAATCTGAATGGTGGGAAAAGACAAAAAAAAGGTCTGAGAATCCCATTAAATGTACATCATGCTCAAATTAATTCTTATATTTATATAAAATGCATTGCATCCCTATGAGAGTGGTCATCGAAGTGCTGAAGAGATCAAACTCTTAAAAGTCTTGCTTCTCCACTCTCTATATGCAAAGACCACTCTGGCTGCCATCTTTACAAAAGGAATTGTGCTGAAGTTCTTCACACAATGATGGTAAACATCTACCTCTTTCTCAAATAACTTCTAGCCTGCATATATTGCTATTACAAAACCATAAAATAATTTTTTTTTTTCTATCAAGACATTTGTATTTTTGAACTTATGCCCAAATATTATGCTCTCAAACTACTACTTCCAATCTAAATCTATATTTATCCCCTTTAGCTCTGTTTCTAATTTATGTTTTTATGTGCTGGTAAATTCATTTCAAGGATAATTGTGCCTAATTTGAACTTTTGCTTAATTTGAAGTTTTATGAAAACAGTGTTTCTTTATTGGTTTATGGGATGAAAATGACGATGTTGCACATTTTAGAACAAATGGAAATTAAACTTTTAAAATGAAAAGTCATAATTATTATTTCTTATTTCATTTCTCAATAAAACATAGAGCAA
Source organism: Liquidambar formosana (assembly GCA_039720395.1). Classification (NCBI taxonomy): domain Eukaryota; kingdom Viridiplantae; phylum Streptophyta; class Magnoliopsida; order Saxifragales; family Altingiaceae; genus Liquidambar; species Liquidambar formosana. The sequence goes on from CM077826.1 coordinate 15,437,340, forward strand.
ATGGAACCTTAGAATGTTTAACAATTCATGTTTGGATTCTAAAAATTTTGTACAGTAAATTTATGTATCATTAAAATCCTATTAAAATTTTGAATTTTTGTTCCATTTTTGGGGATCAAAACCTAGGTAAAAGGAGGATTAGAATACTAAAAAATCATACAGCTAGCATTTGTTTACCCACAAAAGGAAAAATAGATAAATGAAAGGGGCTTCAGCCTTAAGTTGACATGGTTTCTCCCAATGTCGGTTTTACATGTGCAGGAACTTTTCACCATATTCATGGTTTTATGCATGGCTTGCTTGGGATCAGGCAGAAGACTAAACCAAGTAAATAGCATTTATAATTCCACTAGTGTGATGGATTATGGAGCAGTTGGAGATGGACAAACAGATGATTCCCGAGTAAATGCTTCTTGTCCCCCTTGTTTTTTTGGATAAGTATCGTCCCCATTTTTACTCTTCACGACACCTTTTTTTTTTTTTTTTTGAACAGCAAAAGAAAATATTTCATTGATATAATTGTGTGCATGAAAAAATAGGCTTTTTTGCAGTAGTGCCCTGGTATTTGGTAGTATATTTCCAGTTCTTCCCATATCTTGTAGTTATTTTTGTGATCCATTTCACCCCATTACCAATTTTTCCAAGGTTGGATCACTCACTGGACAAGAAAAATAACAGATTCAAACAGCCATAATTGTGTGCATGTGTACATGAAAGGTAATTTTTTGGTAAAAGATTCTAAATACTATCCTAACATGATAAATAAATTAGATAATTTTTTTTTAGAATAATAAATAAATTAAATAATTAAACATACTTTTCCTACTAATGATATGTACTCAAAATATATACTATGTTAGGGGAATGAACCTTCTAAACCACACACAGTAGTAATAGAAAAGGCAAAAAGCAAAGCACAATACATAAAGTTTATGCGGTTCCTTCAAATTGAGGTATGTTTATGGTTTACACATGATACCACTATACTTTAGGGCAGAGAAGAGAATAGAAAGTTTACTAGTCTTTTGTCGATTAATCATTATATATAAACCCCACAAGAATTAGGGTTAATGTAGAATTATAGGAAGAATATCAAAATACCCTCAAACATTATATGGACAATCGATCCGATCCTTTGGCCAGACGCAACTCCTTGGGCCCAACTACGTACTAACCCATACCATCAGACTCCATTAATTAACATTAAAATCTAAAACGAAAAAACTTCTAAAATTCTAAAAATGCTACTTGTTTCAACTCTTTCAGGCTCCAACTACTCCAACCGTCTCACATAACTAGAGGTAGACTCATGTGCATAGCATTACTCTTAAAATTAATGTGTAGTTGTCATCATTTTGCGTTAAAATGAAAAAAAGAAAGGTAGCTAGTGTATTGTTAGTATGACTTCCAAACCAGGTTGTTAGTTTTCATAGCATGGCTCACATAATACAAATGACCCAACTGGGGGATTCTCAAGTGAAATATCTCTCCATTAGGGTCCAATGGCCCACTCTTAGCGTATCAGTGTCAAATTTGCAATTGAGTTTCATCATGGGTCTCATCCTTTATACGTGTTCATGAATTGTGAATTCGGGTCACCTGAACTTGGTTGCTCCCGGAATAATCTGGCCCGATTGCCTGAACTTGCAAAGAGGGGGCAAATTTACGGTTGGTTGAAATAGTAACTCTACACTTTTCTTTGGGTAAAAATAGCACTAACTCAAGTGCGTGGTGTAAATTCATTTTTCATTCCTTTGAAATGACATAACCCTTCATCTTGAAATTATTTTTATGGCCTTAATAATTTTATATTATGGATACATTAACTTCCGTGCATGTAATTGTATTTTTCTACTCTTAGTAGGACATAGGTGAATAACAAAAGTTATGGGTAATATATGATCAATAAGGCAGCATTTGGTTGTCAAAAAATTTGTGCCAGAAAGTGAGGTAATTAAAGGGAAGTGCTTGCAACTATTGGATTTTTCACAAATTTCATCATTTTATAAAATTTGAAAGAAAAAAAAAAAATGAAGTTATTTAAAGAGACCGATGAAAGAGCCTTAATTGGAATCAGAATTTCTCGAAAATCCTTAATTTAATTTAAAGGGGAAATTCCATAAATACTGCGACTGCTTGCTGGTTGGTTTTGTCTTTGTTTTTAGCAGTGGAGAACTAATAATTTTATTTTTTAAATGCAAAGGCTTTTCTAAAGGCATGGGAAGTTGTTTGCAAAGGTGGATCAGACATTCCAGACCTAATTGTACCAATGGAGTATTCATTCTTGTTGAAGCCTGTCAAGTTTGAAGGCCCATGCCAGAACCCTTTTAATATTCAGGTAATTAACACCCCATTACCATCAATTAAGTATCAACAAATCAACTTCTTTTCACCACAAAAAAAAAAAAAAAAAAAAAGAAGGTAATTTATAAATGATAATTTTCTCGTCTTATACCTAATTTAACGATGATCTGAATGATATTTAACACAAAAAGGAATATATATATATATATATATATATATATATATATATATATATATATATTATCATTTTTTAATCTTATCGCTAATGCACCGGACTCGGATTTGGTGCATTTTCGCACTTTAACTGCACCATGCAGTAACCGTCGGATGAGCGACACATTATAAAGGAAAGACAGGAATGGTTGGGATTTGTTCCGTTTGTAGCTCACGGTGTTGCGCAGCTCATACAGCAAATTCCTCTCTCAAATCCCAACCATTCTTATCTTCCCCTTGCAACGTGTCGCTCATCTGACGGTTACTACACGGTGTAGTTAAAGTGCAAAACTGCACCAAATCCAAATCCTATTGCACCCTAACATTAATGTAAGGGAGAAAAATGGAAAGATTTATGTAACATGTTTTAAATTTGAAATTGAGGAAGGTTTGTGATGATGGGAGATCGATTAACAGATTTTCGGGACTATCCTTGCACCTAGCAAACTCAGTGAATGGGATAGATATGACTCGCGAAATTGGATCGTGTTCTCAAATGTGAGCGGGCTTACCATCAATGGAAATGGAGCACTAGACGGGCAAGGGTCAGCTTGGTGGAAAGAATTTGACAAAGCCAAAGGTTTAAGTGTAGGTTAACATTTAACAGCATATATTTGCATTTTCTGTGTTAATTCTCTCCACTTCATGCATCATCTTCATTAGTTGCCTCTTTTTCTTTAAATTATGCGAAAAATTCTTACTTATGATCTCCTGTTCAGGAGGAAAAACTGCAGAGACCCACTGTAAGTAGAAGCCTTTCTTTCTTACCCGATTAATTTTTCGATTTTCATGAAATATGCTATATTTTTCATTTCCATGACTGAAGGTTTTTTTTTATTTTTTTTTTATTTTTATTTACTTCACATAATAATACACTAAAATGCAAAACACATACCTAAAGAACCCAACTAAAAGGTCCAGAATGGTGGCATCTTTCAGCATATAAGAACTGGGGGCATAATGCCGCACATAAATGCACTTAAATTAGATTTTTTTGTTTATTTTTAAAAAATACATATATAACTACAAAGCTTTGATTATCAGCCCTCTAAAACTACACGGTTATTTTCTCATCAGCACATATTGATCTAAGTTATATCAGTACCATCAATTGGGGTTGTACTTCTTGCATTAATCCAATGTACCTCATATCCTACTAATGCACAAGATACAACTCCCAATCCAGGTTATGGATTTTCTTAACATGTGTCGTAAGGACACATGTTAAACTGTAATTAATAATTATTGCATTATAAATGATGAAAGTTGTATGAAAAAATGTGAAAATGTTTGGAAAACTGTTATAACACATTTTTTTATGCAATAATTAGGTTATTAATTGTAACTAATTAACATGTGCCCTTATGGCATACGTTAAGAAAACCCATAAGTTATATCAACACGTGCTTATCTGATCATCATCCTATAACTACAATTATTTTAATGTGAAAATAACTTGTGACTACTATGAAACAAATGAGATAACCAATTCTTCCTAATTATTTTATATATATATATATATAGATGCTGCGTACATGAAATAGGAGGCTAGGCAATTAGAGGAGCTTATATGTTTTTGTCTTTGGTAATATCTAGGCCTTATCTTTCTATTATTGTGACAACCTTCAACTCTGTGGTCTGCAACATATCAATAGCCCAAGAAACCATATCTATATAAACAGCTGCAGTGGTGTCACCCTCTCTAACCTCAATATAACCGCACCGGAAACAAGCCCTAACACCGATGGCATCAATATCGGCTCCACTACTAATGTTCAAATTCATGACTGCAACATCGGAACAGGTAACTATGTAGTACTTTTGCTCTTTAATTTGCACCCCTTTTAGGCTTTTATCCCATAATGCTCATCCCCTTTTAAGTTTTTTTTTTTTTTTTCCTAATTTCTTTGCTGACAAATATAGGTGATGATTGTATTGCCGTCGGTGGAGGCACCTCCAATGTCAATATTACAAGAGTATCATGTGGACCGGGCCATGGTATAAGGTTTGTTGAAACTTGAAATGAAAGAACACTATATTTCTCCTCATGTTGTCATCTTTCTCACCAAAATTGACCTAGTTTTTGGAAAAATATTTCATTTATTCACAGAGCCCTTTTTTTTTTTTTTTTTTTTTCCGCTACATGGGTAGATAACTATATATTTAATTAAATTTGATAAATTGCACTTCTATTAGTATTGGAAGCTTAGGAGCAAATAAGAAGACGGACGAGGTGGAACAAATACATGTGAGAAATTGTGACTTCGTAGGAACAACAAATGGAGCAAGGATCAAAACATGGCAGGTGATATCACTAAGTCTAGACCATTGATTTAATTAAGCAAAAAAAAAAAAAAAAAAAAAATCAATTTGAAGTGATTTTTTATTTTTCTGTTTCATGTTGCGTAGGGAGGGTCTGGGTTTGCCAGGTTTATCTCCTTTGAGGAAATTACGCTCACCAATGTCGCTAATCCTATCATTATTGATCAATATTACTGCGGTAATTATGATGATTGCAAAAATCAAGTAAGAAGAATGATTTTTTTTTTTTTTAATTATTTTTTCTCAGTCTAAATGGCAATTTCTTTTATAATAAAATCTTTTAGGATACATTGCATATAACCTCCTGAAATTTGGGGGGTTAGTAGATAACCCCCCCTTATGTTTTAATTTTACCAATGTGCCCCCTGAACTCATTTAGGATTTTTTGGTGCTTAACGGTAAAAGTAAATTTGATGCAATGCGATTAGGGTTTGGGTTGGGAGAGAGAGAGTGGGGGAATTTTTCCAATTACCTATGTCACGTGAGTAGCATGTGACTATTTTCCGTCAATTTTTATCAACGGCGAATAATAATGGGGCACATTGATAAAAATTAAAACATACGTGAGGTACATTGGTAAAATTAAAACGTTAGGAGAGTTATCTACTAAGCCCCCCCCCCCCCCCCCCCAAAAAAAAAAAAAAAAAAAAAAAAAAAAAAAAAAAAAAAAAAACCCTTTCAAGGGGATTATATGCAATTTACCCAATCTTTTATATCATCAAGTTATATGCGAGTAATACTTAAATATAGTGTCAAGAGAAGTGATCGAATGTGGGACATCTCATATATTCGGGATAGATCACATTGGACTTCCCTGCACTTCAATATTGGGCCTTGGTCAATTTTCTGTGGTGTATGGCCGACTTTTCAAACACTAACTTCGTTCGACAAATAAAACTGAAGCTAATATTCTCTTAGTCCCAAATTGTTTGAGCTCATTAAACATGCATATTAAGGTGAAATATTTAATGCATTGTCATGTAATTCATTAATATTAATTATTCAATTTTACCCTCTTACATTATTTTATGTCATGATTGGAGTAATTGTAATTTTAAATATAGAAATGACACATTGAGAATGTTAAAATAATTTTTGTCTTGACTAATAAACATTTTAAAACTTTACAAAATTAAAAAAAAAAAAAATGTTATCAAATAAAATAGGACAGAATGAGTGACTGAAATTTTAACTTAGGTGGCTCGACCAAGTCTAGCAGCACTTAGTCAGTTGATTAATCATTGTATTTTCCGTCTACTACCTCATTTTACAAAATTTGTTTCTGACCATTCAACTAACTCATGTTTCACTCAATTTTCAAAGACATCGGCCGTTCAAGTAAGCCATGTATCATACAGTGGAGTGCATGGGACATCAGCCACCGACGAGGCAATCAAGTTGAGCTGCAGCGAGACCATGGGATGCACCGACATTTCGCTAAGTGACATCAACATTCAGTCTTCATCGCAGGGGGAAACCACACGCGCGTCGTGCATCAATGCCCATGGAAGTGCATCTAGTGATACCATTCCTGTAGTAGAGTGCCTGTCGAGGCACAGATCTGGGCCCTACCTGCCAACGCTCACCTACTCCAATTGGCTGCCCAATGCATCAATATCAACAAAATCTGCATTGCCATGGATGCCGTTGCTGCTATTGGGCTCATTAACTATGATATTTTTTTCAAAGCCCATAGATATAATATAGGCTGAAAGGGGTTTTTTGATTTTGTTTTTTTTATCTAAATATAAATATTTTGGATGTAATAGTTTAGATGAGCCACTATGCTGGTTTTACATTGGAGGATAATCAATACCTAAACCTAAGACTATCCGAATCCCAACCCATCTTGGTATCACCGTTAAACTATGCACAAGAGCTGTTGATGGTGATCAATAGACATTTTCTTGAGACATGTTAATAGTTTTATCATTTAATCCATCTATTTCACATTGACTATCCTATTTTAAAAAACACAATTATTTTAGGAAGTATTTTACATGCTTTCACACCCACATTTATTCTTTAAAATTCTAATTTTGCTTTCCATGGTAGCACAAATCATTAATTGAGCTTGTTCTGTCCATATCATATAATTAGTACTCTGTACCATGAATATGGATATTTTGGGAAATTGATTAAAATGAAGTTATTGACTTTTTTATTAAGGCAATAATTTTGAAACAATCCAAAATGGAAATGAATTCAATTAATCTGAAACAGAGGGAATATCAATTTGAAAGTTTCTACACCATTACAATTGTAGGCGCATGTAATCTAATATTGATAAAACTAACCTTAAGGAGTGGACCAAGTGGTCTTAGGGCCTCTTGCTAAACAAATGGTTTTGGGTTCAACTCTCACCACTCTCTCTAAAGGCCACCCCTATGGATTTTGTCCACATCAAAAAATAATATTGATAAAACTTCTCTTAAAATTTTGAAAAACTTATCTCGTTGGAGGTATGTCAAATTGGAACTGAACTTAATGCTTTTCCTTTTTTTTTTTTTTTTTTTTTTTTTTTTTTTTTTTTTATTATATATGGGGAATGCTACTTAGCTCCACACTTTGCCCTACACTTTGCCTTAGGGATGCAAAATGATTTGGGTAGACCCAAGAACCAGACCGTTCTGTGCAATTCGGTCCAGTCTAAACAGTAATCAGTCCGGTTCTTGGGACAAATTTTTTAAAACCGATTAATTTGGTCCGATCCACGGTTTAGGGGATTTCAAAACCAGCCCTGACCGAATTCCCGAATTACCAAAAAAATTTAAAAATTAAAAAAAAAAATATATATATATATATATATATATATATATATATATATATATATATATATATATATATATATTAATATATTATACTCCATTTATAAGTATTATTGAATAAATAATAATACTTTCAATAAAGTTATTACCTTTTACAAAACAAAAAAAAAAAAAACCGAAAACCTTATCGTTTTTGTCAGTCCGATCCGGTTCCGATCCAATTTTTGAGGTCCTGAGTTAATAGCCCGGACCGATTTGCATGCTTACTTTGCCCTACTACGAGAGAATAATTATTGTTTCAATTTTTAGGATTTAAACATATTAGTAGGGTCCCACAACTTTTCCTCTTATTTTCTCATAGTAGGACAAAGTGTGGGATTAACTAGCATTTCCCTTGAGGGAATAAGAATTGTTTCAATTTTTAGAGTTTAACCAAATCAGTAGATCCCATTGCCTTAATATGTGTGTTCTCTCACCACACTCAATTGAATAATTTTCATATCATCCAAATCCAGACTGTTCTTTTGCCATGAAATGCCCAGGCTTTTCTCGCTGCGTGGAAAGCATTTTGTGGATCTGATCCTTCAGGCAGTCCAACCCTCATCATTCCAGTGGGTCATACATTCTTGCTGAACCCTACAACGTTCGGGGGTCCATGCAAGCCTCCTCATGTTAATGTTCAGGTAAAATGATTTTAAGTAAATGAAAATTCAATTTTAATATTCAACTTTTTTGGCCCGAATCTACTTATCCATGCCTGGCAGCCGTACGTCATGCATGTTAGCCTATTAGGGACTCTTTCAATGAAAATTTTAATTAGTCAATCAAGTTAATTATCACATCATGAGCTAGGTAAGTGAATTTGGACAAATGAATTCGACTATATAGCATTGCTTATATATTGAAGCTGTCTCCGTCAAATGGTTTCCTTATGAAATGGCAACAAAGGAATTTTTTTATTTTTTTAAAATTTTCCCATAAAAACATAATTTCATTATGATAATAAAAATGAGTTCTATATATCAAATACATCAAATGTACTATATTACGAAGTCATTTTTTATATTCAAGATCTTGAATTTGAAAATTATTGGAATTGAAGTTTAATAATGGCTTCTTTGAGAGATGATTCCTCGGTTCCAATGTTTTATCCTGCTAGATTGATTTGGAAGGCTGTTGTGCGTTTAAAGGTTAAAATCTTGGTTTGGTCTAGGAGTGTTCATGGTTGTGGTTAAAACTGGAAACAAAATTGAACCAAACCAAACCGTGGTTTTTTTGTCATTAGGTTTGGTTTTGGTTCCAATTTTAGAAAACCGAATTAAATTAGTTTGGTTTTGGTTTTCATGTTTAAAAAACCAAACCAAACTGAAAAACCAAAAAAATATTATATATATATAATTTTATATATTACATATTAAACTTAGTTTGTAAATTTTCTATTCTAATAAGGGAAGAATAGGCATTAGATTCAAAATAAACTTTGTTTGTAAATTTTCTATTCTAATAAAGGCAAAATAGGTAATAGATTCAAAATTGTAGTACACTACTGGAAGAAAGACGTTTGGAATGGGCTTGTTTTTCTAGATTTTAACTTTTTTATTGTTTTTCCTTGGCATGTATTAAACTAGCTGTTAATGTTGTGTAAGATATTGGCACGTAGTAGATTGAAAATTTGAACTTTGATTAACATAAGTCAATATTTTTCCATTTTGATATAATGTTTAATGTATTTTTTAGTTACTAATGTAATGATTTTATTAAAAAATATTTTTATTTGAAGTTTGGTTTGTCATTTTTTCCATTTTCAATTATTTGTTGCTACGTGATTGGATAAAACCAAAACCGAACTGAACCAAACCGAAATTTTGTAGTTTGGTTTTTTTATAGTATGGTTTAGTTTTGGTTTAGAAAAAAAAAAAAAAAAAAAAAAAAGAAACCGAAGTATAATGGTTTGGTTTGAAAAAGTAAATGTATAACGGCCAAAATCACCCATTAAAAAACCATATAAACTTAAACTCAAATCAGAGTCCTTCCCGTCGATTCTGCTTTTCAGCTACCCAAGGCTTTGAAAAATGCATTTTTCCTTACTTCAGGAAAATCTCATTTTCTTAATAACTCTTGCTTTAGAAGTTAAGGGTTCTTCCCGCTGCCCTTTATTCTAGGGATTAGTACTATTAATATATTTCCACGTTCAACTCCATTTTACCATTTTTAGTAAGTATTATTATTTTTTGCCATTTATATTTTAGGAAACTACAATTCAGGGGTTAGGATGGAGGTTTACAAGTTTTGACATGAGTTTTAATAGTGCTAAAACAACTCCAAAACTCAAATTAAATTGAAAACCCAATTGTAAATGGTAAGACACAAAAGTTGGCCTTGAAAATTCAAAAAGCCAACTCAGCTAGCAGATATAATGTGTCAATCATAGTCTGTATTTCTTCTTCGATAGCAGAATTTGCCTACATCATGTCAAAACCAGCTTCTCAACTTCTAGATTATGGAGCTGCTAGCGATGGCAACGAAGAAGATACTTTGGTAAAACTTTTCATCTGTTAGATTTTGCTGATTGACTTTTACTCAAAATCTAAGTATTCTATCATTTAAAGCTTGTGGAACTTTATGTTTTAGGCATTGATAAAGATGTGGAATGACACTTTCAGGCGTAGTAAGCCAACTCAGTAAGAACTTTATGTTTTAGGCATTGATAAAGCAAATACAGGCAGTCCTACCCTGATTATTCCCCAAGGAAAGACATTTATGGTGCGCCCCATAACACTTTCAGGCCCTTGCATCAAGCTTGCACCGACTGTTCGTACTGTCCCTTTCTTGTATGGTAGAATAAATAAATAAGTTTATAACTCTCAATTATATATATATATATATATATATGAAGTTGGATGCTACTATATGTACATGTTTGCAGATACTCAATTTCATAAAGTGTGACCAAGTAGGCATGAGCTACATGAAGATCATAAATAGCCCCCAAACCCATATCCGGGTGTTCGGGTCCAACATTGTGGACTTTAGATTCTTGAACATAAATGTTCCTGGAACAAGCCCTAACACTGATGGAATCCACATTCAATCATCCAGTTTTGTGTCCATCCACGACTCACACATTGCCTCTGGTAAATGGATCACAATTCTCACCTTTCCTCCTCCTTTTTTTTTTTTTTTTTTTTTTTTTTTTCAAGGAAAACAATATATTGATCTTTATTCCTTTATATTGAGGGTGCATTTGGAAATTATTCCATGTGCCCGGCATTGTGTGCCACCCTTTCACATTCACCCGTGGTGTGATAAGCATGTGAGAGGAGGGCACACTGTATCTAGCATGTGGAATAAATTTTGGTGCATTTAATTGTCCTTTCAAAAGGTTATTAATATGATTTATTTATAATTTATTATTTATTATTATTTTTTTTTGGGGTGACATAGTAAGCCTGTTAGTATAGTGTTTCTATTCACGAGAATGGAGGCTTGGTGATGATATACTTTGTAGACGTATGCTGGGAATTTCTTGGGTACTAAAATTTAATAATTTTACTTGATTTAAACAAAATAAAATTTTACCTTTGAAACATTGTTAATTAACTATATTTTGAAGAAAAGAAAATGGCATTTCATAAGTGAAAAATAATAGACTGTTCCAAATTTTAATCATCGATTCAGTATTAATACACCTTTTCTTAATTAATTATTATTATTTTAATCATCGATTCAGTATTAGAAACATCTTATTCATTCTCAAGATGTATCTCAACTTTACTAATTGGCCCTTAGCCTGCTGACAATATTAAAAAACCATTTAGCCAAGAGAAGAAAGCAAAAAATTTTCCGGGTATCTCATGCTTTAAGAAGTTGTACCTCAGGCTTCTCAACAGCCCTTAAAGCTTTATGAGTTGAAGTTCTGAATTCTGAAGGTGAAAGCCTAATCAACATTTCTCAATGATGATTAATATTAATTTGGACATGACATGCAGGTGATGATTGTATTTCCATTGGTGATCACACTTCCAATATTAACATCACCGATATCAATTGCGGACCTGGTCATGGTGTAAGGTAACTCAATCCTGTTTCAACACTGACTTCTTTTAGTTAGTGTTGGTAGAAAATGTGTTTTCCTCAACTCAAAGGGTCATTTGATTTGTGAGAACTGAATTTGTTATTCCTTTGTTACTCCTAGCTTGGACATGCATTTTGGAAAGGAACTTCTCTTTCTCAACATTTGGAAAGTTAGCTAAAGATCTAGATTTTGTTAACTTCAATGGCACGACCAATGGAGCACGGATCAAGACTTGGACGGTATGATACGATGACCTAATTCATCTCCACCATTAATTTATCAATTGTGTCACCGATCAAAAAGGAAAAAAAATATATATATATCAAAGATAAAATCTAAAATATCCCTCAAATTATACAACTTTTGGACCGACAAACCCTTTTTATAATTATTTATTTGTTCGTTTTTTTTTTGGGTGATGAATAACAAATAATTCTTTTTTTTTTTTTTGATAATCCATTTATTAAATAAACAAAATGGTAATACAATTTTTGAATAATTATTTTTATACTTTAATAAAAAAAAAATGTAATAAGGGTATTTTGTCAAGAAAATTTATCATTCAAACGGAATTGGATGGAAGTTAAGTTTTTAGGTTTTTTTTAATATAATTTAACTCTATTTGAGTTTTCCTGAAAGGAAAATTATTATATGGGGTTTTGGATATATATAATTCGTTTTTTGAGGGATATTTTGGATATTTACCCTAATATGAATTGCGTCTCTAACCATTCATGGCTAACATAATGGTTAGAGTCAACCTATTCGGATCATTATAATCTAAAAGATGAGCATTGGTAAATCTATTTCTTTTCATATACGAATATATATTTTAAAACTTTGCAAATATCTTGACAAGCGAATATATATTCTTATTATAATGAGTTTGTATAAAGCTACACATATTTTAAAACTTTTTACTTTTAAAGTAATCAAATATCATTTTGTACGATATGTAGACTGGGATTTCCAAAATTTTCTTTAACAAATGTGTTACCCTATTCGTGCTCTATTTGGAAATATTAATTGGCCTTTTTATTATTTGTAAAAATCTTATCTTTATTGAGAAAAATTAATCGTCTTTTGGACACGTAGGCTCGTGATGAGACAGGCTTTTGCCTAGAAGGGTTTTTTTTTTTTTTTTTTTTTTTTTTTTTTTTTTGGGGGGGGGGGGGGGGGTGGTGGGTGGTGGTGGTGCAAACATTAGACAGAATGTTAATGGAAATAAAAAGAACATAAATCAAGAGCCCCGAACTTGGAATAGTGCAAAATTCACTCTTTTGATTGGATCCTCAAGATCCATCACTTTCCCATGGATTTTAAATTTTTGCCCCAAAATCCATCACTTAGGCAGTCAGAATAGCAAATTTTTCTGTTTTAGGACAGTTTTAGTTTAGTGATATCTCTTAATATGAATCTAGAATCGCTCCTTGTGGATTTTGCCATCATTCCAGGCTTAATTATTATTATTATTTTATATATGGTTGCTGTAGTCAATTTAATTTTTGCCATTTTTGGAATTTTTCCTTTTTCTTTGTTCTACCATTTCGTGTTTTGCAAATATTAGGATTAGTGCCCTATGAATAATGATGTAAGTCAGACAGAGGAAGTTGAATATTAATGAAGTTTCAAAGTTCTTCAAGGCTTTCTCCGAGTGGATTCTAGGCTATCAATCGGGTTGGAGGTTTTCCCTTATTCCTTTGTCTTTGTGTACGTTCTTGCTACGTCAAGTAGCAGAAAAAACTAAAGATCTTGAATTCGATTTTCACTCTCTCATAAGGTTAGTCACAAGTCAAATTTATCTTGAGCGTTAATCAACGTGAAATAAGCAGTGATTATACGATTTTTACACCAATCCACATTTTGATTATCATTACGAATTGAAAGTTAGACAAGTAAAAATGAGAATAATAATTAAAGTTCTTTCTTTACAAATTACAAGGCTACTAATTCTTTTCTTTTCTTTTTATTTTTTATATTTTTTAAAGGCCATTTTTTCCCCTTGTTGGTTGATCTGCATTTCACGTGAGAAAGTTGCTAAAACTGTTCCCCATCTCTTCCATTATCCAATACCCAATGGTAAGAAGTCTTTACCTATGCATATCTATCAAGGGAACGTTTGGGCATGCTCGCATCCAATGAGAATTGAATTTTATTTTTTTTAAAAATTTTTTCAATGTGCAGGATGCATTTCCCATTTTCCCTATTTTAGGCCTGGTTTTAGCAATGTTGATCCACATTGATGCCACTGTGGGTCCAAACATATTCAATATTTTGGACTATGGAGCTGCCGGTGATGGCAACACAGATGATACTTTGGTAAATCTCATATTCCATGGATTGATGAGATTTTGTTGATTGAGTTTTCTCAAAAATCCAAGTGTATATATTTACTCATCTATAGATTTTTAATACTTCTACATGTATCTTATGTCTTAGGCACTCATAAAGATGTGGAATGACACATGCAACGCAAAGAAAGGCAGTCCTACCATGATTATTCCAAAAGGAAAGACATTTAGAGTGCATTCCATAACCTTTTCTGGCCCTTGCAATTCTAAGATCATCAATGTTCAGGTAAGGGAAAAAGGGAAAAAAAATTAATGACTTTATGATCTACATGGCACATCACATCTCTCTTTAGATCAATTTGAGTAGTGTCCTGCACTGATAGCTCAATTGAAAAACTTTCAAGGTATAACTTTTGAGATATAATATCTCAAGGTCTTGGTTTGAGAAGTTACAAGTATCTAGAGTTTATCCCATCTAACAAATAGTCAATGGGGTGTAGTCGAGGTCTATGATAGTCAATAATGTAGTACATACAGTCTCTCTCTCTCTTCCCCTTTTTTTTTTTTTTTTTTTTTTAAATTCTTTCTACCGTCGATTATATGCAGCACATATGATCTGTCACACACGTAGTAAAGGAAATGCATTAATACGTTAACATATCACTTTGATTAGACATTGGGCGGATTTTTGCCATAGGTGCCCTTTTTTTAAAAAAAATATATATATGTAGGAGTTGTACTTTTAATTGCAACCTTTTTTGGCTCTAGTAATGCTTTTGTCTTGCATCGCTCTGAAGTGACTTTATTTCTCCTCTTTTTCTTCCCATCTCTCGTAGTTATTGGGAGCGATCGTAGCGCCAAACAACCCTGATGAATGGAAGCAGGCTGATCAGTCGCGATGGCTAGCATTTTCAGGCGTAATCGGACTCAATATAGCAGGTCCTGGCTTGATTGATGGCCGTGGCGAGAACTGGTGGTATCTCTCTTGCAAACAAAATCCTAAGCAGGTTGTTAATTTGATGCCAATAATCAACCCTTATTTATTCACTTATATAAGCACCATTTTGGATCTCAATTATTGCTTTTGGTATTTTCATTTCACTAAAGTTTTGCTCATAATTGTTATTTACCCTTTAATTTTTTTCTACAGGGATGCATCAAACTGGCGCCTACTGTGAGTATTGTGCTTTTATTTATTTATTTATTTACCGAAAGTGAAATTACGTTAATTAAGTAGTTGGAGTTCAAGCCTCCCAAATGAAAAAACATCCCTTAACTCCAAGGGGCAGCTCGGTTGGTAAGAGATCACGTTTCAGGGAAGCGGAAGTCTTAAGTTCAACTATTGCTAAATCTTTGGGGCCTCTTGAGCCTTAAACTCACCTAATTTATATGGGTTGTGGGGTTTTATATGCTCACGGTTTACCCAAAGGGTTTTATCATTATTAAAATAAATATAAAAATAAAGCATTCAGTTTGGTGTTCTTGGGCACCCAAAAAAGAAAAATTGACAACAGTATCTAACTTCTAAAATATAAATAAATTTGTGTACAGATATATGAAGTTCCCTACCATATGTTTGCAGGTACTCAGTTTCATTGAGTGTGAGCAAGTTACCATTAGCTCCATTCAAGTCATGAATAGCCCCCAAACTCATATCACTGTACTCGGGTCCAGGGGAGTGGACTTTGGATCATTGACCGTAAATGCTCCTGCATCCAGCCCTAACACTGATGGTATTCACATTCAATCGTCCACTTTTGTGTCCATCCACGGCTCCGACATTGGCTCCGGTAGATGATTAACTCTTCACCTTCTTTTTTTCCCCATTTTTTTCTTTTATTTTTTAAATGGGGTCGGCTATTGCCACCCCAAAAATTCTTCATTATGTCTTACTTATTTTTAACTTTTCAATATTTTATGAGAAACATAAAAAAGTTTTCATGAAAACTTATTGTGATCCATTATAAAGCATTAATTTTGAACATTTAATGTGTATCCCATTCTTTATGCCCTACTTGGTATGGAGGGAATTTAAAATGGAAAAAATTCAATTAAGTCTTTTATTCTTCTTATGACACTTTTAATAAATCCAATTTCCTTGAAATTTCACTCTTTTAGACCGAATTTCAGTACATATATCAGAATCCCATCAAATCCCTTTTAACTCATTTCCTAATATAAATCCTTCTATTCTAAATACTAAAATTCAAAATAACAAATAAATTCCTTTTCATTCCCTCCAAATCCCTCTAAATGCCAGATTAATGTATGTGTTGCAATTCTAGATTTCTAAAGTGATGGCTTGATATATGTTTCTCAATGATAATTAATTACAGGTGATGATTGTGTCTCCATTGGAGATCACACGTCCAATATTAACATTACCGATGTCAATTGTGGACCCGGTCATGGTGTAAGGTCAGCTAATATTGTTTCAACATGCAATTTAAGGGTAAAAAAGCCTCAAATTATATCTGAAATGATATTTATGTGTAATATATATATATAGGATGATGATCAGGTAAGCACGTGCTGATATAACTTATATCAAAACCTGCATTGGGAATTGTACCTTGTGCATTAGTGAAATGTGAGGTGCATTGAATCAATGCAAAGGGTACAACCTCCAATGCATAGTGCTGATGTAACTTATATTAGCACGTGTTGATGGGATCACCTCTGTATATATATATATATATATATATATATATATATAAAGGTTGTTCAAGTAGACAAGTACAAAATATGTCGGCCTATCTTGTACAATCACGGCCATCCGTGTAGATAGACTGAAATTATAACAAATTTTATTTTCTTGCTCTATTGGTGATAGCATTGGAAGCTTAGGCAAAGATGGAAATGTGGTACAAGTGGATAACATCACTGTAACGCGTGTTAACTTCAAGGGCACGACCAATGGGGCACGGATCAAGACTTGGCCGGTATGATATTAACCTAATTCATCCAAAATAAATAAATAGATAATAGTAGTAATTTTATTAATTGCATATCAATTTCACTCTTCAAAGCTATATGGTTCCGCCCAAAGAAATTATTTCTTAAGTTCAGATCGATAATGACTTTGAATTTGTTTTATATAGTATGGGCGAGGACAGGTTCGACAGATCGTATTTCAGAATCTAAACTTCACGGCAGTGGAAAATCCAATTATCATCGACCAACATTACTGTGATGTTGCACATAGTTGCCAAGAAACGGTATGCCAAACAAGCCTTTAACCTGTTTTTACATGCCCAATTTAGTATTAAGAAAGGAAACCATTTATTCACCCAAACATAAAATCTCATATGATGTGGCGTAAGTCTATAAAATGTCAAAAACTAAGTTTTAAAAATTAATTTATTTTTTATTTTGAATCTTAAAGGGATAGTCAAATCAGATGAGATTTTAATTTGGATGAATAATATGGGTAAAATAGGAGTACAGTAAACATGCATAAATTTAGAGTATGAATTGGCCATGCATGCAGAAGGATGCTGGAGTCCATATAAGCGATGTGAGCTACTATGGACTTGTTGGGACGTCAAAGACCGATGTGGCTGTCACTTTTAACTGCAGCAAGACAGTTGCGTGCACTAATATACAGTTAGAAGCTATTCAATTGAAATCAGCAGTTCCAGGAGAGAATGTCATTTCTAGTTGCAGCCATGCTTATGGAGTGGCCAAAGGATTGGTACAACCCAAATCGTGTCTTGTAGGACGAACTTGAAGAAGGCGGCCGGCCATTGTTTTTGTTCTTCTCATTAGCTTTTTAGGTTATTGTTGAGACATACATATATGTACCCTCAGTTTGTAGTTGAACAAATTGAAGTGGTGAAACACATAGGGAGAAAGTTGTCAAATTCATTCAAATAACTTGATTAAAATCGAATTAATCTAATAGAGTAATAGCTAACATGATTCAATGCAATGGAGTTAATTTTTTTACAATATAATGTATTTAATAAGTGCGTGCTACTCTTTGGTTAATCCCAATAATATTTTAGTGATGATAGGACCCAATTATATGGAATGGGCATGAAAGGGGTTGTGATTAAAGAGATATAGAATCTCTATCCTAATAATATATGCCTCCCTAGTCCCTAAATACAGCCCACCCCTTCCATGTTATCAAGTGAAAGGTACCTAGGGCTTGTATATAAATATGCTAGGTCCTATTTCTTTTCAATTAAAATTGTTTAACTTATATGCAGAATTACGGAGTAATTCATTTTGAATGATTTTTTTTATGATTCTTTCAATGATTCATTTTATGTTCATACCAGGATATACATGGTTCGGCCCTCTTGGGTTACATCCACGCTAGAAGATGATAAATTAATATCATTATTTAACGGAGATACAACACTATGAATTTTACGAAGATACAATATCGCAGCCAAAAAAAAAAAAAAAAAATGAGGAAGAAAAGAAGAATACAATACTATGAATTTTACCTCTGAAAATTTTCAAGATTAACTTACAATAACAATAATAATAATAATACTTTCTCCGTACCAAATTAATTGATTGAGCCACTTTGACTAAATACA
Source organism: Liquidambar formosana (assembly GCA_039720395.1). Lineage (NCBI taxonomy): Eukaryota > Viridiplantae > Streptophyta > Magnoliopsida > Saxifragales > Altingiaceae > Liquidambar > Liquidambar formosana. Next base: position 15,455,866 of record CM077826.1, read on the forward strand.
CATATTAAGGTGAACCATTTAATGTATTATCATGTGATTCATTAATTTTAACTTTTCAATTTTACCCTCTCACTTTATTTTGTGTTATGATTGGTGTGATTGTAATTTTAAATATAGGAAATGGCACATTAGGAAAGTAAAATAATTTATTGTCTTAAGCAACAAACATTTTTGGACTTCTCAAAATAAAAATTGTTATCAAACAAAGTTGGACATAGGGAGTTATAAGCTGTGTTGTCACAGAGGGGACTATGCTGGTTGGTATTTTCGCAGATTTTGGTAATCAACTTGTTACCTCATATGTACGACTGTATTTTCTTTCAAAGAGTGACCTAGTATTAATTAGGCTTAGTAGTATGTATTTAATGAAATTTTCTCTTTATTAAGCAAATTTAAATGTATAGACCCGTAGACAAATGATCAAATAAGCCTAAGCCAAGTGAGGTCGATCATGTGTCAAAAGTGAATAGGACAAAAGTCAATAGAAAGAACAAAAATTATGGTTCCTAAACCAATCCACTCTGTGATTAATTATATCCGGGCTAGTCCTATCATCGCACAATTGAAAAATAGACAACTAAGAATAAGACTGGCGAATAAATTAAATTCTTTACTTACCAGTGCAATAAAATTTTATTTAAAAAGGCCATGCTTTTGCCTTTTAGGTTAACCTGCGCTTCACAGTGCCGGGGAATGTTGTCAAGGCTGTTCCATGTCTCTTCCATTTTCCAATATCCAATGGTAAGAACTAAGAAGTCTATCCTAATGCACGCTAATTTATTCAAGGTAACGTTTCTTGCATTGTGTTTCCTCCAAAATTTTGATTCTGAGGATTGGGTTGCGCGAGCGTGCCAGCCACTACACAGTGACGAATTGCGGGTTCTACCTTGCCTTGAATGGACTCAAGGACTTTTCTGTGACAAACAATTGAAAACACAAAATAATAACAGAAATTAAAAGAAGAAGCTCACCACGGAGGAAGCCATTTTCATTGATCAATTTCTGAAATTACAGTGATGAACAAAGGGGTGCACACGCCTTTGACCAGAAAGGAGCACACGTTTCTGGGTTTTAAGTCCTAGAATTCTAAAAGAAAGTGAAAAAGATAAAGTTCCTGAGAACTGGTTTGTTGATTGATGTTGGAGAGCCCCTTCAAATGGCTGTTTACCCTTTTATATATGTACAACTTCAACCTCTTCCCTGAAATATGCCTGATAACTGCCCACGATGTCGAACTACCATCTCCCAAAACTGCCACGTTCTTATAACTGCCCATGATCTCAAGATAACTGTTTCCATCATGTAATTCAATACCTGCTTTTGTTAGTGCTCCAAGGATTCGACCTCCTCTGACCGAATTTTGAAGGCTCTTTAAGGCTGCGGTGTAACCACGATTTGTTTCAACGTAAGTGGTAATTCGGTCCAACGAAATCGTCCCATCACTATTTGCGAGGCAGAAGTTAAAATTCGTCCAACCATGCTGTGGCCGATTTTATGGGTGTAAACATTGCCCCCCACATTTTAACAGATTAGTTTTCTGGTAAAATGTACCAATTTTTATGAATCGGCCTTTCATCATACATATAAAGGTAGGCAAAAGATGTTAGGATTCATCTTTTCTGGTGACACGTGTTCATACCCCCAAGCCTTAGTAACAGAGACACGTGTTCCTCTTTTAATTGGTCCCTCATCTGACGGCACTGAATCACTAATAATAGCGCCGTATCGTTTACTGTTCCCAAGGGAACGTCTCTTCCAAAACGCCTTTTCCATTTCTCCTAAAAGCGCCAAAACCCCTCAGACTCCTTTTGAAACACAACTCCCTCGTCTCCTACACGAACCAGAGCTCCTTTTCCCAGGGTTTCTCTTCTCCGGCGATCTGCTCACTTCTTCCTTTCATCTGGTGTCTTCTTCTCCGCCATCTTCGAGTCTTCTGCCAGCGCCTTTCTTCAGTTCATCCCCTCGTCATTCTCTATACCACATCTTCTTCTAGAATGGCAGATTCTGCGCCTGGTGAAATCGCCGGCAAGTCTCGTTTGGCAGAGCTCACGGCGACTGACCCGGCGGTGGCCATCTCTAAGGTACTTATCCCTATCAACAACTCTTACACTTTAGGTCCTGTGTTCTCCTCTGCTGAAGCTGTCGGATCCTACTCTTCTGTTTTTCCAAAACCTCAATCAGAGGTTTTTGTTTTTGAAAACCCTAAATGCAATATCACTTCTTCTTTTTCTAAGTCTGTTCGTTGCTGGCCAAACAGACAAAAGAATTGGCTTTCCTGGTTTGATAGGATGGTTGCTGTCAAGGCCAATGAATGGCATGAATTGGGAATTCATGAAATTCTTCATCTGTCCAAATTCCAAATTCCAATCAATAAAGAAATTTTATCATCGGCCTTATGTTTCTGGTCTGTTTCCACCAATTCTTTTCACTTTAATTTTGGGATGATGACCCCCACACTCTTAGACTTAGCTGTTCTTTTTGGCCTTCGACCTAATGGGAAATGGATCAATGCCTTGGCCGAGACCCCTGAATTCGATGACTCAATTTCTTTTGACAAGAAAAGCACATCTTACACTAATTTCCTCAACCTCTATATGAAAACAGAGGGCGAAATTGAGGAAACTGAGTATATTGCCTTCCTTCTTTTTTGGATTTGTAAATACCTTTTTTGTTCACCATCTTTTAAAATTGTCAAGGCCGATTTAAAATTGGCCATTTACTTGGCTAGGGGTTGTAAGGCTGCCCTGGGACCTTTAGTCCTTTCAAGCCTTTACAGAGGTTTATTCAATCTCTTGTCTTCTAACTTCCACCTGTGGGGAGGTCCTCTCTGGATGCTTCAGATTTGGCTTCATGCCTATTTTCCAGAGGTGAGCCCTGCCTGTGAGTCTCATCCAGATGTTCCTTCCCTTGGATATAACTTCATTGACTTTTCTCACAATCCTCATTCTTTCAAAGATTGTTTTACCTTCTTCTATTCATGTAATAATCGGTCTCCTAAACAATTTTATCCCTTTTTTCCTCTGAGATGCGGGCCACAATGGTTGCTGGCCGTATCTACTTTTGATGCTCCCCAGTCAGTGTTAAAATCCTTTTGGAGCAGTGTATTAATCCCAAGAGACCTTCATCATAGACTGATCTTAGAAAACTCTGGGAATAATCGTTGTGGAGTAGAAATCTATTGCCCCCATTTTGTCTCTAGGCAATTCGGCCTCCATCAATCTATTCCTTTTCCCCTCACATACAGCCTAAACTCTGATTTCTTGAATCGGCTTGTGATTCAAGATCTTGATGAAGTGGACAGTGTAGATGTGATCTTCAAAATGTTGAAGAAAGATTTTGAAATCTCTTCTTTCCGGTATAAGCCGTCTGTATCTGATGACTTCACTACCTTCTGGGGAAATTACATCAAAAAGAGTAGACCGATGGACCCAGCAGAGGCTTTTAACCAACTCTTTACACATGAAGCTGCTGATGGCTTGGCCGATTCTAGTGATGGCGATACTGACAGGCTTTCCTCGCAGGCCACAGAGACTGGGAAAGGAAAAAAGCAAAAGACCAAGCAAGGTATCCCTATTGACCGATATTCAGCTTATCAGTCTGTACTAACTTATGAAAAATTTTATAAAATCAAATGGATCCCTGGGGAAGACATGTGGGTAATGGTGGACAAGGTAGATAGAGCTGTTCTAAATATAAAATCAAAACAATTTGATGAATATATGGCAAAAAATAAGGGAAAAAGAGTTATGTCAGGTCCCACATTTTTTATGAAGTTTGAAAAATGGCTGGAGAAAAATCGACCATATACTCCTTCCGCCAATTTTGCAATAGCTGACCTAGTTGAACCATCCTTGGCCTTATCCTCGCCCGATGAAGTTACTTGGGTAGGGAGACGCGCCACTAAAAAAGAACTTGACCGATTTCAATGGATAACCTGGCCTATATCAACTTTTTCCATAGGTATCTCTCTTGCTCATTTCCTATTTTTTAGAAACAATTACGAGAGTATCCTGACTTTTGCATTTTGCAGATGCCCCCTCTTATGAACATCGGTCTACAGCTCCTTTTCCTGAACTCCCATCTGAGGATGAGGAAGAGCTTTTGAAGTCCCAGCCTGGTAAATCAAAAAGCGCTGCTCTGGTGAAGTCATCAGCCGCTAAACCAAAGCAAGGAGAGACCGAACACCAGGCCACTGGGAGCCAAGCCAAGAAAACTACAAAGCCAAAAACAGTGGAGACTGGGCATCAAGCTGCTGAGAGCCCAGCCAAGAAGAGAGGTAGACCGAAGACCTCTACAGCTGCAACTAGCCGAAACAAGAAACCCAAGGCAAGTGGGATGAGCGAGATTTTTGCATCTTTGTCCCAGAAAGGGTCTGGCTCAGCCTCTGTGCCTATTTCTTCTTCCTCCATCTCCAAACCAGCCTCAAGCCCTCAACAATCCCAGGCCAAAGATTCAGACCCTCATGAGTCCGATTCTGAGGACCAGGATGAGCTGATCATTTTACCTGATCCCTCTGAAGAAATGACTCAGCCATCCTCCCAACCAGAAAAAACAATTTCTACTGCCCCTGCTACAGTTCCTGCTACAGTTCCTCCTGTACCAACTTCTTCATCTTCTGAGAATAAATATGCCACTGCGATGGCCTCTCTTGAGAAGCTCCGCTCTTTTTTGAAGCCTAAGCTGACCGATTCTCCTCTTTCTTCGACTACATCTAGCCTTTCCAAAGGCCCAGATGTTGAAAAGGCAAAAAAGCTCCTGAAAACCATCTGCAGTGTCCCCATAGCTTCCATTTTTTCTCAACTTGACAAAATCAAGACCGCCATAAAAATCATTCTGTCCGATTCCAATACCACCCCTGGACTGGCTGCTAACCTTCAATCCTTTGAAGAGAAAATTTCTCTCCTTTGCCTTTCCTTTTCTTCTACCAAGAATGATGCAACCCAAAATAGGAAACTTCTGAATCACATACTGGACCTACAATCCAAGATCCAAACGGCCATGACAGAGGCCGAAAATGTGAAATCCTTGATCGAAGAAGGACAGAAGGCTGAACAAGAATTTCAAACTAGGGTTGCTGACTTGGAGAAGCAGCTGAAGGATGCAAAAGAAAAGCTGAAGGAGGCGGAGCTTATTCAGGCTAACCTTACACAAGTCTTTTCTGAGAAAGTTGGTGAGGCGCAAGGGCTGGCCGAACAGTACGAGCCTTATTCAGGCCAAGAAGAAACCCTAGAGCAGAAACAGAAAGATCTGGAGGACCAACTTCAAGCTTTTGAAGTTGAGTGGTCGAGCATAAAGCAATTGCTTTCTCTTGCTGATCCTTCTCTTACTGCTTCCTCTTGATATCTTGAACAATTTTCTTCATGGCTGGCGTGTAGCCATTGATTGTCCTGGTCTTGTAATTTGGCCATAAGGCCTTTGCACAATTTTATTTTCATCAGTTTCTCTTTACTCAATTATTAATTTGCACTGACAATATTTTACTTACTGATGCGTGTATGAACTATACTTGTTTCTTTTGACATTCGGCCATGTAGCCTTGAATATATACACATGCTTCTTCTATCCTTCCTCTGAATGCGGGTTTAAATTTGTATCTATACTTACATGCTCCAAATATTTTCGACACTTTCCCACATTGCAGGATAATATTTTTTGAGAAATCGGCCATTGATAAGCCGATCATGGATGTTACCATCCAAATTTTGTAAGTGATAAGCCCCACCTTTTAATACTTTGAAAATTTTGAAAGGACCCTCCTAATTGGGAGACCACTTCCCGTACTTGGGATCTTTTGACCCAATAGGCAATATAGCCTTCCAAACTAATTCACCTTCAAGAAAATCCTTGGGTCTAACCTTTTTATCATAAGCTTTTTCGATCTTTCTCTTTTGGGCTTGTAAATGGTCTAATGCTAGTAGCCTAACATCATCCAAATCGTCTAATTCGGCCAACATAGCATCATAATAATCTTGTACACTTAAATTGCTTTGCCTAGCAACTCTCAGAGACCGAACTGTTACTTCCATAGGCAAAACTGCATCATGCCCATAGGTCAGGGCGAATGGGGTAGTGCCTGTACTAGTTCTTTTAGAATTTCGGTAAGCCCACAGAGTTTCTGAAAGTAATTCATGCCATGCTCGAGGATTTTCCTCAATCATTTTCTCTATACCAACTTTCAAAATCTTGTTTGTTGATTCGGCCTGTCCATTAGCTTGTGCATAGTAGGGTGTCGAATGTACAATTTCAAAACCATACTCTTTAGCGAACGCTCTTACCTCACTGCCAGTGAATACTGTGCCCTGATCGGCAGTGATGGTCTGGGGTAGACCGAATCTATGAATAATGCTTTCTTTTATACATTTTATCACTTCCGTCTGAGAGACCGAGGGCATGGGTATGGCTTCTACCCATTTAGTAAAGTAATCGGTTGCTACTAAAATAAAGGCATCCTTTTTGGACGATTCTGGGTATATTTTACCGATCACATCCATTGCCCATCCCCTGAATGGCCAAGGCTTCACTATGGATTGCAATTTTATTGCAGGTGCATGTTGCACTGGCCCATGAATTTGACAAGCTTGGCAGCCTTTAGCATATTCTAAGCAATCTTTCATGATATTCGGCCAATAATAGCCGTATCTTTTTAGGAGTCATCTCATTTTTATACCAGCCTGGTGTGCCCCACATATGCCCTCATGAACTTCGGCCATGACTTGCATTGTCTGAAACTTAGAAATGCACAGGCTCAAAAGGCCATCAACATTCTTTTTATACAGTTCTTGATCTAAAATAACAAAATTTAAGGCCCTTTTCCTGACTTTATATTCAGTCTGAGCAGACGGATTTTGTAAATATTTTATAATTGGAAATCTCCAATCATCTTGGGCAACATCTAATGATAATACCAAGTCACCAGGGCCGAATATATTCTTTAAGGACGATTCTAATCTCCTTTCTATTGTAATTGTCCTGGTAAGAACACCAAGTGGGATTTTTAGTCCAGAAGCTATTTGAGCCAATTCATTTGCTTCGTTATTTTCTTTTCTCGGGACACACTTGAATAAAACGTCAGCAAATAAACTAAGCAAATATTTGGCGATCCTATTATATTCAACCAGGGAATCACTTACACATTTGAAATCGCCAGATAACTGTTTCAAAACTAACTGGGAATCTCCAATAATAAGGACACTTGATATATTCAAATCCACCAATAAAGCGAGACCGATAATGAGTGCCTCATACTCGGCCTGATTGTTTGTACAATCGAAATCTAGCTTGAATGAAAATTGAGTTCTTTTGTTCATTGGGGATATTAGAACTATACCTGCTCCGGCCGATTCCTCAGTTCGAGACCCATCGAAAATTAAAATCCATGGGACTAAAGAAATGCACCCAATCTCCATGGTAGGCAAAATTTCAGGCACCTCTCCTAAATTAGGGTGGCTTGCTAAGAAATCGGCCAGAGCTTGGCCCTTAATTGCCTTTTGTGGAGTATATTGCAAACAAAATTCAATTAGGACTAATGACCATTTTGCAATTTTCCCTCTTACAATCGGCCTACTCAACATGTATTTAACCACATCAGTTTGACATATTATATAAACCAGAACAGGTAACATATAATACCTTAACTTAATACATGAAAAGTACAAAGCCAAACAAAGTTTTTCAATCGGTGTATATCTACACTCGATTTCATTCAACAGTTTACTAAGAAAATAAACGGCCTGCTCATGTCCATCGTCTCTGTCTTGGGCTAACAATGCTCCAACAGATTCTTCAGCGGCCGATATGTACAACTTCAAAGGCTTCCCCTGCTTGGGTGGCATTAACACCGGTGGCTTTATAAGATATTCTTTCAGTTGGTCGAATGCTTCCTGATGTTGCCTGTCCCACTTGAAGCTGTCCTCCGCCCGTATCTTCAGCAGAGGAGAGAAGGCTTTGGTTCGCCCTGCACAATTAGAAATAAAACGGCGCAAGAAATTAACTTGACCGAGAAACCTTTGAAGCTCTTTTTATTAGATGGTGGTTTTGCATCGATAATTGCCTTTGTTTTGTTTTTGTCAACTTCAATCCCTCTTTGGTGGACAAGATAACCCAAGAAATTTCCAGCAGATACACCAAAAGCACATTTTAAGGGGTTCATTTTTAAACTATGAGCCCGCATTCTTTCAAAAGACTTCCTTAGATCGGTCATATGAATGTCCAGATCTGAAGATTTAACCACCACATCATCTATATAGACTTCCATAAATTTTCCAATCATATCATGGAAAATATAATTCATAGCCCTTTGGTATGTGGCCCCAGCATTTTTTAGACCGAATGGCATTACTACCCATTCAAAGGTCCCGATGCTACCTGGGCACCTAAAGGCTGTTTTCTGTACATCATCTTCGGCTATGAAGATTTGATTATAGCCTGAATGGCCATCCATAAAAGATAAGACTTTGAACCCAACAGCTGCATCGACCAGCATATCAACCACAGGCATCGGGTACTCATCTTTTGGAGTGGCTTTATTTAAGTCTCTAAAATCTATACACACCCTCAGTTTCCCATTCTTTTTCAAGACTGGGACGATGTTCGAAAGCCACTCCACATACTTGGCCGTTCGAATGAATCCGGCCTTTAACAGTCTTTCTATCTCTTCTTTTACTTTGAGATGAATTTCCGGAGCCATCCTCCTAGGAGGTTGCTTATATGGTTTAAACCCCTTTTTAATTGGTAGTTTATGCTCGACCAGTTTTCGGTCTAAACCTGGCAATTCGTCATAGTCCCAAGCGAAACAATCCCTAAATTCTTTTAGCAGGCCGATTAACTTATCTTTCCAGTCTTCTGGTAAATTTTGGTTAATAAAAATCGGCTTTGAGTTTCCTAATAATTTTATTTCTTGCAAAGGGTCTATGACTTGAGCTTTTTCATCACTCAACTTCCTAGGCTCTAGCTCTAATTCTTCTAAGGTGATTTCGTCTGCATCTTCTCTAACACAATCGGCCAAAGTGGCCGATTCATTGATTTCAGCCATGTAGGATTCTATTCTCTGCATGGCTTCCTGATATGCTTGGGTTTCAAAATTCATTTAAACTTAAATTTTCTTGTACGGCCCTTTGAGAGGCCGAATTTATATGGCATCCTCCATCCAACACTGGAGAGGCGACCTTAAGGGGTCGGCCATTTTTATCAGACCCTATAAATTCTAAAGGTCTTATGTTTTTCTCATAGAGAACAGCCTCAGCAAAATTGTTTGAAAAAGCAAATGGGTGACTGTCGGCCTGAATCAACTCAGCCTTGTCCCCATTCCAAATCATCAAGCACTGATGAAGTGAAGATGGGACACACATGTTTGCATGAATCCAATCACGGCCTAACAGCGCATTGTAATTCGAGGCCGAATTCATGACGAAGAATGCCGTCATTTTAGTTTTATTTCCTACAGTAACTTCCATAGGAACAACCCCCTCAGGTTTTACAGCACCACCCATGAAGTTTACTATTGAAACTTCTGCAGGCAATAAATCCTTTTCTGTCTTTCCTAATTTCTTCATAACCGAAACTGGCATGATATTAACAGAGGCTCCATTATCTACCAAAACCCTTGAAACTGGTTTCCCATTGAAATGAGCTTTAATATATAAAGGTTTCAAGTGTTTAGCCATATTCTCACTAGGCTTGGTAAAAGTAATACCTTCACTAGGTAGATCGGTCTGGGTAGACCGATTCGGAGTTTCTGAGATTTCATTAATTGAAAGCTTTCCTTCAAAGCCAACATCAATATCATCGAAAGACAAAGTTTGGCCCTCCTTAGCTTTAAAATCAGCAGGTAAAATAAAAACCATGTTTACCTGGACTCTAACTGGTGGAAGAGATCCGAACTGAAGAGTGTCATCGTCCTCAGCATCAAAATCATCAGCTTCTAAGATTTCATCCTCTTTGCACTTTTCGATAGCCACTTGAAGGGACTTCTTTTCCTCCTCAATTGCTTCTAGACGCTTCCATATATTAGCCCGAATTCGGTATCCTCCAGTCTTCTTAATCAGCTCCCTTTTTTCTTCAGCTTGTATTCTTTGGAGCCTTCTCTTCTGGGTCCGAGTCATTTCGGGCTGACCGAACTTTGGGTGTCGCGCCTGAGCCCACCTTTCTGTCTGTGTCGGCCTAGGTTTCACCATTCTGGGCTTAATTAGGCCACGCAAGTCGCCTTCAATAGTCCCAGAACTGGACGCTTGACCTTTTGTCATCTTATCGGCCTGACTGTCTTTAAGCCGATAATCATTTCTCACGGTGATTTGTAAACCCTGACCTTTTGAATATTCATCAGGTCGAATTCTTTTATTGCTATCATCAGTCTTCCGATAACCCTTCTTCAGACTTCTAGCATGCTCTTCATTTTCTTCTTGTATTATCTTTTCTTTCTCAATTCTGGCCTTATACAGACCACTTGATCTAAACTTTTGCTCATATTTATTTGGCCTTCTGGCCGCAGCATTTGCAACTTCAGCCTCATTAAGGCCCCTGACTTGTAGCTCACCTCTATAAATAGAGACTTCCACATCCCCAATTACAGCTTTCTTCAAATTTCCAGGATCATACTGAGGCATTGCCAATTTGCTGTGACATCCTCGGCAATAAATTGGGTGACCATAAATGTCACTGAGATGTTCTATCGCTACCTTAGTCCATCTTTTGACAGTACTGGAATCTAACCTCCCTGAGTAAGCATAAGTCTCACCTTCGGCCTCTGGGATAAACGAGACCGATTTTATCTCTTTATTCCTCTGTCGAGGAACCTGTACTACGGCTTTCCCTTTCTCTTCTGATTTCTGTTCAGCACTTACAGTCTCCTTGGTTGACACTTCAGGATCATGTACCTGCAAAACAACCATATTAACTGGAAACTCAAAAGGAAACGGGTTTTCATCGACTTGATGAACAGTCTTCTCCTCAGGGAATTTTAATTTTTCATTATTAATTGACCTTTGGATGGCATCCCTTAACACAATGCAACTATTTGTTGGATGTGTCCAACAATCATGCCATTTACAATACTTTTTGTCTTTCATTTCTTCCGCAGATGGAATTTTATGCCCATCTGGTAACTTAATTTGACCGTCTTTTAACAATAGGTCGAATATTTGTTCTGTTTTAGAAAGGTCAAAATCATATTTCTTATCCCTAAAATTGTTTCCATTTTGGTTACCATTGTTTGGTCTCCTTTGGAAATTCTGTTTCAATTCTTGAACCTTGGATTTTACCAGGGCCCTACACGTATATGGCCGATTAATGTTCAGTTCGGCCAAGGCAATTTCCTCCTCAGTTTCTTCATTTTCTTCCATGGCTTCAATCTGAGCCACTTCCCTATTCGGGTTCCTATAATAGGTTCCCCTTGAAGAAACCCTTCTTTGATTCTCTTCTTCGAGAATTCTCTCATATTTTGACACTGCAGTCATAAGATGGCCCAGGTCGAAAAAATCTTGGCCAATGAACTTCTTTCTATTTTCTAGATTAAGCCCACTAATCACCATTTTGACACAATCAGATTGTGCTAAATTCGACCTGCACCTACATTGGGCATTTCGGAATCTCTGAACAAAGGTATCAACCCTCTCACCGGGTTCCTGGCACATTCGGGCCAAATCAGCGACCGTTATTTCGGTCTCTGCCTTGCAGAAATAAATATGGAAAAGAGATTCCATTTCCTGCCATGTTGTAATTGACCCTGATGGTAAATTAATATACCAATTAAATGCCCAACCAGTTAAAGAACTTGGGAACAATCTCAGCTTTAAATAGCCGCTACTACCTGCTTCACCACATTGGCACGTGAATCGGCCAACATGTTCAAAGGTTGACTGTTTATCTTCTCCTGAAAACAATGTGAAATCAGGGAACTTAAAACCTCTAGGAAATTCGTGAAGCTGGTCAATATAATCAGGGTAAGGGCGACTATACGCTGTTCTAATTGGTGGTCGACCTGTCCCCATTTGTTCTCTAATGATATTGGCAATCTCTTCTCTGAAATTGTTTGGATTGTCCCTCAAATTAGTCTGAAAGGTCTGAGTAAGGTCTTCTTGACCAACATAATTGTATGGGGCTTCATTTGAACCCCCATAGTTTCCAGCCGTGGGTCGGCCTGTTCTGACTGGAATATCGGTTTGATTTCCCAACATAAAACTACTATTTCGAGTCGGGTCAAACGAGTCATTCATCATTTGATTGTAAATTTGCCCCCCGGGTGAGGCATAAAACACACTATCCTTAACTCCACTTGTTCCAATATTCGGTCTTGGCTGCCCGAATTGATTTCCCAAATGAACAGAAGTTGGGATTTGCCCTTCTGGCCGAAATATTGATGGATTTGACCCCAAAGGATCTTGCCTGGACAAGAGATGGACGTCCCCATACCTAAAGTTATTTGACCCTTCGGCCTTTCGGCCGTATTGACTAGACCTTTCATGAGTATTATTTTTAAACGCTGGTCCTAGTTTTTCCACCATGTAGCTAAGTAATTTGTCCGAATTTTTATTCAGACTCTCACTAATCTGTTGATTAGATTCAACAAATGTCTTCATAGTAAGTGACATTTGCTGCATCATCATCTGCGATATGTCATGCATCATGGTATCAAAATTCATCCTGAAAGCAGCCATAAACTCATTGGCAACATTTGCATGGTCCAATGGTTGGCTTTCCGTATTTTCATTCCTAGGAGAATTATCTCCTGGGATTTCCAGACTGTCTTCTTGGCCAGACTCTTGGCCAAAAGCTTCTTTTCCACGTCCTCCACGTTTTGGTGGCATGATTGTTGCAAAAACAAATCTCCTAGAACTGGAAAAATAACACGAATGGTGTCCCACCGGGCGTGCCAAAAAGTGTTTCCTCCAAAATTTTGATTCTGAGGATTGGGTTGCGCGAGCGTGCCAGCCACTACACAGTGACGAATTGCGGGTTCTACCTTGCCTTGAATGGACTCAAGGACTTTTCTGTGACAAACAATTGAAAACACAAAATAATAACAGAAATTAAAAGAAGAAGCTCACCACGGAGGAAGCCATTTTCATTGATCAATTTCTGAAATTACAGTGATGAACAAAGGGGTGCACACGCCTTTGACCAGAAAGGAGCACACGTTTCTGGGTTTTAAGTCCTAGAATTCTAAAAGAAAGTGAAAAAGATAAAGTTCCTGAGAACTGGTTTGTTGATTGATGTTGGAGAGCCCCTTCAAATGGCTGTTTACCCTTTTATATATGTACAACTTCAACCTCTTCCCTGAAATATGCCTGATAACTGCCCACGATGTCGAACTACCATCTCCCAAAACTGCCACGTTCTTATAACTGCCCATGATCTCAAGATAACTGTTTCCATCATGTAATTCAATACCTGCTTTTGTTAGTGCTCCAAGGATTCGACCTCCTCTGACCGAATTTTGAAGGCTCTTTAAGGCTGCGGTGTAACCACGATTTGTTTCAACGTAAGTGGTAATTCGGTCCAACGAAATCGTCCCATCACTATTTGCGAGGCAGAAGTTAAAATTCGTCCAACCATGCTGTGGCCGATTTTATGGGTGTAAACACATTGACTTCACTCTTTCTTTATGCATGTGAATAAGTTTACTGTGAGAAATCGTATGGACATTGGTTCCATGGAAATTGAATTGGTGCATTGTGTTTAATAATTAAATTTATGCATAAATCCATCACTGGATAAGGGTCTATCACAAAATATAGTAGCCACCAACAGCAGTATTTCATGAAGTCCATCAGCTCGCTCCAACACTGGCTTCAATCTTCTTTAATGGCCCCAAAAATTTGTACAATTTTCTTGGGATGCATGGCCAAAGACAGTGGAACCCCTCTTTTTTTTTTTTTTTTTTTTTTTTTTTTTTTTTTTTTTTTTTTTTTTGGGGGGGGGGGGAGGTGTTGAGGGGGAATGGGGATGAGTTTAGAAAAAAAGAAAAAAAACTCAATTTTTTTTTTTTTTTTTCTTGAGGGGGCTATATATGTGCAGGATCCATTTCCTATTATGCTTATTCTAGGCCTGATTTTAACAGCCTTGATTGGCATTGATGCCGATGTGAATCCGCGGATATTCAATATTCTTGATTATGGAGCTGTTGGCGATGGCAACTCAGATGATACTTTGGTTAAACTTTATTCTTGTGTTGATTAGATTTTGTGTATTGAGTTTTCTCAAAATCTAAGTATATATTCATTCATCTATTTATAGGTTTTTAATTTAGTTCTTCTACATACATACATATGTTTTAGACATTCATAAAGGCATGGAATGACACGTGTAAAACAAAGACAGGCATTCCTACCATGGTTATTCCAGGAGGAAAGACATTTTTGGTTCATCCCATAACATTTGCTGGTCCTTGCAAATATTCTAAGAGCATCAATATTCAGGTATATATGGGGGCAATTTTATTTTATTTTATCTTAATGGTATTGTATGTTACCTGCATGGCACAACATGGTCTTCATTATTACCAAAGTGGAACAGACCAACGATTCATAGTGTCCTAGGTCCAAGAAAATCAATTAAATTAAAATACCATGGAGTACTTTAATTTCATTCTTTGGCACTTTCATTATTATTATTATTATTATTATTATTATTATTATATATATATAATTTTTTTGGCGGGGGAGGAAGTAGCTTGCTGTTTACCTCCTATTCGTTCTTTATTTTTTCAGTTTTAATTCCGAATCAAAATGTAATTGTCACTTCAACAAAAAATAGATCTAAGGTTATGTTTGTTATGAGGGAATGGGGGAAGGAATAGAATGGTTATTCCATTCTCCAAAAAAAAGTGTGTTTGGTTGCACAAAGTAATATAATGACTATTCCTTTACGGGGGTCTATTTTCTCCAATGAAGGAATAGTCATTCCTTCTCAAACTAAAAGGAAAGGCTATTCCCTACTTTAAAAGAGTAAAAATCATTAAAAATGGGTCTCACCTATACTTTTTCATTCAATTCTCACCTCTTACCAAACATTGGGATGGAATGTTCATTCCCATTCTTATTCCATTTCCACTTTCATTCTATTCCCTCTCCATTCTATTCCCTCAAACCAAATGTAGCCTAAAAATTTTGAAGAAAAAAAAATTGAATAGGCAAATTATGTACTATCTACATACATAGGATCGATCTGGTCTCGAATTTTTTCTTCAAAATTAAAAAAAAATATATATATATAATGAACTCATAGTGACATTATTCCTCTTATGTTTCTTCAATGTTGTAGTTATGGGGAGTGATCATAGCGCCCAGCGATCCAAATGAATGGAAGCAAACTGATGAGTCACGATGGATAACATTTTCAGGCATAAGCGGTCTCAATATAACAGGGTTTGGCTTCATTGATGGGCGTGGTAGTAACTGGTGGAAACTCTCTTGTAGAGATCATCATACGCAGGTATTATTATTATTTTTTTTTTCTTTAATTCCAATGCTAACTCTTATTAATTTATGCATTTATGCATCAACACTCTCTTGGATCCCAATTAATACTTTTGTTATTTTTATTTCTTTGATTTTAATATAAATTAAACTGAATCCTTCTGAACTATATATAGTCAATCAAATTTTAAAATAACAGTAATAATACTTCTTCCGTTCTTATTTGATTTTCTTTTTGGAAAAAAATACATTTTTTTAGGAAACCATATTAAATGATTTCACACCAACATATATGTTTTAATATTTCAATTTTGCTCTCAAGTGTACAAAACATTGGAAGAAGATAATAATAATAAAATAAAATATTATTGACTTTTTAAAGGACAATAATTTTAGAACATCTCAAAATGGAAAGTAGCCATAGAGAATAGGTACAGGAAAGTAATAAATTATTGAACTTTTTCTTCTTTGATTTTTTTGGTACAATGGGAAGGATTCGAACCCCTAGCCTAACTTACACTTAACCTTTATCCTACCCACCCTCACTAAATTACTGAACTTTGGGATTTACTAAATAGCCCCAAGAACCATCAAATCCGTTTGAAATACATAAATGGAAATTTTATGTTTCCTTTAAGTTATTAATAGTCCTAAAATTTTCTTTGTTGATGTTCTTTGTAAATTAGAAAAAAAAAAAGAAAAAAAAAAGTAGTTCACTACAATCTTTTTAAAAAAAAAAGGAAAAAAAGTAGAGAACCTTGTAAAAGATTGTAGTGAACTACCTTTTTTTTTTTTTTTTTTTTTTAAATTTTAATTTATAGGGTTAAGAAAAAACTAACTAAAGGAGGCTCCCAATAGAGTAAATTCCTAATTATATATGTTGTTCAAATTAGATTTTATAATTGTTTTAAGCATTAAAATTGATGAAAACTAACGAAAAATTGAATGAAAATTATGATTAAATTTAAAAGAAAGTGCCTCAAATTTTATCGGAGACAAAGTATCATAATTTAATTGATCACGGGATTATTTATTCAGTTTTGGAATTCATGTACATTTTGTGAAATCAACCTATAGTTGAAGCATTTCATGTAACTTTCCTTTAATTTTATGTGATAATCCTTACTATTCTTCCTTTGATTTTTCTACAGGGATGCATCACGCTTGCACCCACTGTAAGTACTCTGCCTCTGTCTCTGTGAAAAACATTAACTTTTACTGGTGATAGATGGCGTTAGAGAATTTTTGCACTCTGTCAAACCATGCCATTCTCGAGTAGTGGGCTTTGTGCCACCCAAAAAGGATAGGACCCGTATAACGCCGGAAACGAGTTGAGTCTAACAAGTTTTGAGGAGTTTTGAGGTGTTTGAGTTTGACATATTCAAAAGTTTGATTACTTAAGTTTGATCTAAGTTTATTATGAGCCGAATTGATCAGAGTCAAGCCAAGCTCTAGCTTGTCTAATAAATTAACAAGCTCAAATGATTCTTTATTGAACTTGATCAAGGGCTTCACTCATAAAATATGTGCTTAAAATACAAACAAATATATAATCATATTTTCGTTGAGACTTGTTCACGAGTCCTGAACAAGTCTTTTCATGACTTCTATCGAATTGAATTTTGGTTTGTTTGGCCCCGACTCGTTTATTAAACGAGTCAAAAATCTAAACTTATTCATAAGTTGTTCACAAATGGCTTAATTCATTTTGTAATCCTAATATTACCCACATGGTGGACAGTTATACCACCTAGTCCTAGCTTAATTAGTAGGTAATTAACATCATAAGTGAACCTACATTTTGAGGTTGGAGTTCAATCCCACCCAAGTAGAAATGGGTTCCTCACTTCCTTTACTGTTCTCCTGCACTCAAAAATAAAAAAATAAAACCCAACTCAACTCAACTCAATTCGATTATACTTTGAGGGGGCTATTGCAACCCCTCAACTTTATTTATAAACCCCATTTCTTTTAACTTAAATATTTTATGAAAAATATAGAAGATTTTTATGAAAATTGATTGCATAGTTCCTTAGAAAACATTATTTTGAATAACTTTGTAAAATAAATTTTTTCTAAAATCTATTGTTTAAATAAACTTTTGGCCATTTATAATTTCATTTCTATAAAAATAAAATGAAAATTGTAAATGATCAAAAAGTATTCTAAAACGATAGATTTTGAAAGAAAAAATTTCTTCTACAAAGTTGTTCAAAATAATGTTTTCTAGTGAAGAGACGGCCAATTTTTATAAAAACATTTTATATTTTTTATAAAATCTTGAAAAAAAAAAATGGGGTTTACAAATAAAGTTGACGAGTTGATAGCCCCCCCTCCAAAACTTTAAGCCCAATTAAATGGGTCGATTACATGAATTCTTTTACACTATCCAGCTCTATTAAAAGCCATTTCCTCTGATTTCTTAGCGTCTTTCTCATCATCTCTAACCATGCTATTAAACTCTACATATTATGCCATATATATATATATATATATGTTTGCAGGCTCTGAGTTTCATTGAGTGTCACCAAGTTGAGGTGAGCAACGTTCACGTCATAAATAGCCCCCAAACTCGTATCCTGGTGTGGGGTTCCGACGGTTTTGGCTTCAGATACTTGAACATAAATGCTCTTGAAACAAGCCCTAACACTGATGGAATTCACATTCAAGCATCCACTTCTGTGACCATTCATAACTCAATCATTGCCACCGGTAAATGATAACCTCAACCGTTTTTCCTCTCTTTTTTTTCCTCCTATTTTTTTCTATTTTCTCAAGGGGAATCATTTTTTTTTTTTGGCTTTTTCCTTTGTATTGTGGGTGCATTTGGTTGTCCTTTCAAGAGACACATCAAATGTCTTTACCTCCAAAAACTACCACTATTTGGACTTAGTAATATTCTAGTACTGTATATACACACAAAGACTCGATTAATTTTTTTTGTTGCTAAACACAACGAAAGAACACACATAATTTCGCGATTAGTTCTTCTTCGTAGCATCACTTAATTCTCTATATGAATAATCTTATAAAATTTTCAAGTCGTATCTTAAAAATATTTTCAATTATTGGCCCTTAACATGCGGCCTTCAGAAAATATTACCATTCACGCGACAAAAGAAAACATAATAAAATTTTCTGTGAGTGGAAAGTGGCCAATTTAGAATAAATGTGCATCTCGTGCTATTAGAAGTTGTGCCGCACACAGGGACGGACTTAGCAAAAGCATTGGGGAAGTCATGGTAATCCCAAGAATTTTAATACCTTCAGAATGTGTCTAATTTGATGAATTGACACTCTCAATTTTGATAAGATGGCAACTCTAAATTTATTTCTCCACCCACAAACATTCACTATAGACACGTTTTTAATTATATGTATTTTTGTGTGCAGGTTGCTATCCAAACAAAAAATTTTAGTTCCATCCGTGGCAGTACCACCTCTAAAAGCATGAGATACATTGTGCCATAGGCTTCTCAATAGCCTCCTCATTATCTGTTGCAATTCTGGATTTTGAAAGTGATGGCCTAATATTTCTAAGTGATGGATTACAGGTGATGATTGTGTCTCCATAGGAGACCACACTTCGTTTATTAATGTTACCTATGTTAATTGCGGACCTGGCCATGGTGTGAGGTAAGTTAGTTCTTGTTTTGACAATTTAGCAAACAACACTGGAATTAATCATTCAATTTGTTATGAGTTGCAGTAGTACTAGAAAAATGTGTTTTCCAATCTGAGTGTCATTTGGTTTATGAGAATCAAATTGGTGAGAAAGCATATTTCCTTCGTTTTACGGAAATGAACTCACGTTCCTTACGTAGGCTGGGGTATCTTAGGCCTAACTCCCCTGAGGTTGCAACCCAAGCTAAACCTCTAACCTTCTTATGTGAGACGCCTCATACCCACACTGGCAACAGTGTTAAAACAATGACCTTTGAGGCTAGAATACATCCAAATCTTGATCGCTTAACCATTCCCATAGATTTTTAATAGATTTAGTATACGGTATATCAATCATATCAAGTGGGCATGATTTTTATTTGTTTCACATCTTCTTGTCTTTCTTTATGGGTGGTAGTATTGGAAGCTTAGGGAGGGATGGAAATGTGGTTCAAGTAGATAACATCAACGTGAGACATGTCACCTTCTACAACACGACCAATGGGGTACGGATCAAGACCTGGCAGGTATGCTATACATGAATTGAGGCCCAATTCATCATCCATCTCCACCCTTGATTTATCATTTTTTTTGTTTTTTTTTTTTTTTTGTTGCATCATTAATTTATCAATTGTGAATCCAACCATTTAGATGGTCTACCTCCATTCTGTTCCCCTCCATACCCATGCAGTTAGCGAAAAAGGGTGTAAAAATAGGTCCACCCGATTATTGGGCCAGGTAGGCGCACCCTGGCCTATTGATTTTAATCTCAAGCTGAAAGGATGATTATGATTTGTTTTGATAGGTTGGGAGAGGACAAGTTCAACATGTGGTATTTGAGCATCTAAACTTTACTTTGGTAAAAAATCCAATTATCATAGACCAGTATTACTGCGATGTTCGATATGCCTGCAATGAGACGGTACGACAATTAAACAAGCCTTTTTAATTAACTTGTTCTCATATTGTACGATGGAATTAATCATTAATTTTTGTTATGATGAAGGGTGCTGGAGTTCATATAAGCGACGTGACCTACTTTCGATCATTTGGGACATCAAATACACAAGTGGCTGTCAATTTTAACTGCAGCAACACAGTTCCATGCACCAATATCTTGCTAGACACTCTGGAATTGACATCGGCAATTCCTGAAGAGAAAGTAACTTCTACTTGCAACAATGCCCATGGATTTGTTAAAGGGGTAGTACAGCCCAAATCCTGTCTTCTAGGTTGAACAACTTGAACAAGGCCAATATTTTTGGTGATTGGTTAATTCACTCATGTAGTGGGATTTCCTGAGCTTGTTTTAATCTCAATTGTTGTTAGTGAATAAAGGAAGTGGCAAAACATAGGAAGAAGTACTTTGTCAATTTGACTTTTGGTATGGCTGTAGGGGAAATTTTTGGGGATAAATAAAACAAGCTTAGGAAATACCAGTTGAATTTTACTGGGAATTCAGTGAATTTTCATTTTTTTTTTCAATTTAAAATTATTGAATTATTTTTGTGTGGTTCTGTTGATCGATTTCTCATTTGGGTTTTTTATGAGATCATGCTATGTGGACAGTTAGCTAATGGAACAAAAGCAGGAGGAAACATGCACCTATCAAATTTGAAAGGGGAATAACATGAGCGAAATAGCATTGCCCGTCTTGATAGAGAAATACTCATTCACCCATCTTAAAACTCATCCCGTAATAGGATTTGGGCCCTGCGTACACCCATGTCTCATCCATATATCCTATTAGTGTACGGATGGGCTACCATATGGGTGAATAAGATGGGTGACATAGCAAGCATTGACCTCTAGTATGAGCTATTTTGAATATCCTAAAGATTTTTATGAATTTATGGTAACACTTGAAGTAATAAAAAAGGAAATATTTCGTAATAAATATGGAATCCATAGAGGAAAAGATAGCCCTTATATTTCATGATTCCCTTAAAATATGATTATATATATCACTGAAGATAACGTGAAGATTAATTTGTAATATCAAATCAATTCATATCAACTTACCAAAATATAGTGACTACTACATCCTGATTTTCAGCCAAAATTAATTGAGAAATATTCATTCACCCATGCCATCCACTAATAGGGTGACATTGATTGAGAAATACTCACTAAGATGGGTGAATGAGTATTTCTCTATATTTAAATAATTTACTTGATATATTAACTATTTCTCATTGGATACTTTGAGAATCTGAATGGTGGGAAAAGACAAAGAAAAGGTCTGAGAATCCCATTAAATGTACATCATGCTCAAATTAATTCTTATATTTATATAAAATGCATTGCATCCCTATGAGAGTGGTCATTGAAGTGCTGAAGAGATCAAACTCTTAAAATCTTGCTTCTCCACTCTCTATATGCAAAGACCACTCTGGCTGCCATCTTTACAAAAGGAATTGTACTGAAGTTCTTCACACAATGATGGTAAACATCTACCTCTTTCTCAAATAACTTCTAGCCTGCATATATTGCTACTACAAAACCATAAAATAAATTTTTTTTTTTTCTATCAAGACATTTGTAATTTTGAACTTATGCCCAAATAATATGCTCTCAAACTATTACTTCCAATCTAAAATCTATATTTATCCCCTTTAGCTCTGTTCCTAATTTATGTTTTTATGTGCTTGTAAATTCATTTCAATGACAATTGTGCCTAATTTTAACTTTTGCTTAATTTGAAGTTTCATGAAAACAGTGTTTCTTTATTGGTTTATGGGATGAAAATGATGTTGTTGCACATTTTAAAGCAAATGGAAATTAAACTTTTAAAATGAAAAGTTATAATTATTATTTCTTATTTCATTTCTCAATGAAACATAGAGCAAATGGAACTTAGAATGTTTAACAATTCATGTGTAGATTTCTAAAAATTATGTACAGTAAATTTATGTATCATTAAAATCCTATTAAAATTTTGAATTTTTGTTCCATTTTTGGGGATCAAAACCTTGGTAAAAGGAGGATTAGAATACTAAAAAAACATACAGCTAGCATTTGTTTACCCACAAAAGGAAAAATAAATAAATGAAAGGGGCTTCAGCCTTAAGTTGACATGGTTTCTCCCAATGTTGGTTTTACATGTGCAGGAACTTTTCACCATATTCATGGTTTTATGCATGGCTTGCTTGGGATCAGGCAGAAGACTAAACCAAGTAAATAGCATTTATAATTCCATTAGTGTGATGGATTATGGAGCGGTTGGAGATGGACAAACAGATGATTCCCGAGTAAATGCTTCTTGTCCCCCTATTTTTTACTCTTCACAACACTTTTTTTCTTATCAGCAAAAGAAAATATTTCATTGATATAATTGTGTGCATGAAAAAAATCGGCTTTTTTGCAGTAGTCCCCTGGTATTTGGTAGCGTATTTCCAGTTCTTCCCATATCTTGTAGTTATTTTTGTGATCCATTTCACCCCATTACCAATTTTTCCAAGGTTGGATCACTCACTGGACAAGAAAAATAACAGATTCAAACAGCCATAATTGTGTGCATGTGTACATGGAAGGTAATTTTTTGGTAAAAGATTCTAAATACTATCCTAACATGATAAATAAATTAGATAATTTTTTTCAGAAAATAAATAAATTAAATAATTGAACATACTTTTCCTACTAATGATATGTACTCAAAATATATACTATGTTAGGGGAATGAACCTTCTAAACCACACACAGTGTAATAGAAAAAGCAAAAAGCAAAGCACAATACATAAAGTTGATGCGGTTCCTTCAAATTGAGGTACGTTTATGGTTTACACATGATTCCAGGTACGTTTATGGTTTACACATGATTCCACTATACTTTAGGGCAGAGAAGAGAATAGATAGTTTACTAGTCTTTTGTCGGTTATTATATATAAACCCCACAAGAATTAGGGTTAATGTAGAATTATAGGAAGAATATCAAAATACCCTCAAACATTATATGGACAATCCGATCCTTCGGCCAGACGCAACTCCTTGGGCCCAACTACGTACTAACCCATACCATCAGACTCCATTAATTAACATAAAAAACTAAAACGAAAAAACTTCGATCTAAAATTCTTAAAATGCTACTTGTTTCAACTCTTTCAGGCTCCAACTACTCCAACGTCTCACATAGCTAGAGGTAGACTCATATGCATAGCATTACTCTTAAAATTAATGTGTAGTTGTCATTATTTTGCGTTAAAATGAAAAAAAAGAAAGGTAGCTAGTGTATTGTTAGTATGACTTCCAAACCAGGTTGTTAGTTTTCATAGCATGGCTCACATAATACAAATGACCCAACTGGGGGATTCTCAAGTGAAATATCTCTCCATTAGGGTCCAATGGCCCACTCTTAGCGTATCAGTGTCAAATTTGCAATTGAGTTTCATCATGGGTCTCATCCTTTATACGTGTTCATGAATTGTGAATTCGGGTCACCTGAACTTGGTTGTTCCCGGAATAATCTGGCCCGATTGCCCGAACTTGCAAAGAGGGGGCAAATTTACGGTTGGTTGAAATAGTAACTCTACACTTTTCTTTGGGTAAAATAGCACTAACTCTAGTGCGTGGTGTAAATTCATTTTTCATTCCTTTGAAATGACATAACCCTTCATCTTGAAATTATTTTTATGGCCTTAATAATTTTATATTATGGATACATTAACTTCCGTGCATGTAATTGTATTTTTCTACTCTTAGTAGGACATAGGTGAATAACAAAAGTTATGGGTAATATATGATCAATAAGGCAGCATTTGGTTGTCAAAAAATTTGTGCCAGAAAGTGAGGTAATTAAAGGGAAGTGCTTGCAACTATTGGATTTTTCACAAATTTCATCATTTTATAAAATTTGAAAGAAAAAAAAAATGAAGTTATTTAAAGAGACCGATGAAAGAGCCTTAATTGGAATTAGAATTTCTCGAAAATCCCTAATTTAATTTAAAGGGGAAATTCCATAAATACTGCGACTGCTTGCTGGTTGGTTTTGTCTTTGTTTTTAGCAGTTGAGAACTAATAGTTTCATTTTTTAAATGCAAAGGCTTTTCTAAAGGCATGGGAAGTTGTTTGCAAAGGTGCATCAGACATTCCAGACCTAATTGTACCAATGGAGTATTCATTCTTGTTGAAGCCCGTCAAGTTTGAAGGCCCATGCCAGAACCCTTTTAATATTCAGGTAATTAACACACCATTACTATCAATTAAGTATCAACAAATCAACTTCTTTTCACCACAAAAAAAAAAAAAAATAAAGAAAAAAAGAAAAAAAAAAAAAGAAGGTAATTTATAAATGATAATGTTCTCGTCTTATACCTAATTTAACGATGATTTGAATGATATTTAACACAAAAAGGAATATATATATATATATACATATTATCATTTTTTAATCTTCTCGCTAATGCACCGGACTCGGATTTAGTGCAGTTTCGCACTTTAATTGCACCATGCAGTAGTCGTCGGATGAGCGACACATTGCAAGGGAAAGACAGGAAAGGTTGGGATTTGTTCCATTTGTAGCTCATGGTGTTGCGCAGCTCATACGGCAAATTCCTCTCTCAAATCCCAACCATTCCTATCTTCCCCTTGCAACTGTGTCGCTCATCCGACTAGTTACTATACGGGTGTAGTTAAAGTGCAAAACTGCACCAAATCCAAATCCTAATGCACCCTAACATTAATGTAAGGGAGAAAAATGGAAAGATATATGTAACATGTTTTAAATTTGAAATTGAGGAAGGTTTCTGATGATGGGAGATCGATTAACAGATTTTCGGGACTATCCTTGCACCTAGCAAACTCAGTGAATGGGATAGATATGACTCGCGAAATTGGATCGTGTTCTCAAATGTGAGCGGGCTTACCATCAATGGAAATGGAGCAATAGACGGGCAAGGGTCAGCTTGGTGGAAAGAATTTGACAAAGCCAAAGGTTTAAGTGTAGGTTAACATTTAACAGCATATATTTGCATTTTCTGTGTTAATTCTCTCCACTTCATGCATCATCTTCATTAGTTGCCTCTTTTTCTTTAAATTATGCGAAAAATTCTTACTTATGATCTCCTTGTTCAGGAGGAAAAACTGCAGAGACCCACTGTAAGTAGAAGCCTTTCTTTCTTACCCGATTAATTTTTCGATTTTCATGAAATATGCTATATTTT
Source organism: Liquidambar formosana (assembly GCA_039720395.1). Classification (NCBI taxonomy): domain Eukaryota; kingdom Viridiplantae; phylum Streptophyta; class Magnoliopsida; order Saxifragales; family Altingiaceae; genus Liquidambar; species Liquidambar formosana. Next base: position 15,481,097 of record CM077826.1, read on the forward strand.
TCATTTCCATGACTGAAGGTTTTTTTTTTTTTTTTTTTTTTTTTTTTTACTTCACATAATAATACACTAAAATGCAAAACACATACCTAAAGAACCCAACTAAAAGGTCCAGAATGGTGGCATCTTTCAGCATATAAGAACTGGGGGCATAATGCCGCACATAAATGCACTTAAATTAGATTTTTTTGTTTATTTTTAAAAAATACATATATAACTACAAAGCTTTGATTATCAGCCCTCTAAAACTACACGGTTATTTTCCCATCAGCACATATTGATCTAAGTTATATCAGTACCATCAATTGGGGGTTGTACTTCTTGCATTAATCCAATGTACCTCATATCCTACTAATGCACAAGATACAACTCCCAATCCAGGTTATGGATTTTCTTAACATGTGTCGTAAGGACACATGTTAAACTGTAATTAATAATTATTGCATTATAAATGATGAAAGTTGTATGAAAAAATGTGAAAATGTTTGGAAAACTGTTATAACACATTTTTTTATGCAATGATTAGGTTATTAATTGCAACTAATTAACATGTGCTTTTAGGGCACACGTTAAGAAAACCCATAAGTTATATCAACACGTGCTTATTTGATCATCATCCTATAATTACAATTATTTTAATGTGAAAATAACTTGTGACTACTATGAAACAAATGAGATAGCCAATTCTTCCTAATTATTATATATATATATACAGATGCTGCGTACATGAAATAGGAGGCTAGGCAATTAGAGGAGCTTATATGTTTTTGTCTTTGGTAATATCTAGGCCTTATCTTTCTATTATTGTGACAACCTTCAACTCTGTGGTCTGCAACATATCAATAGCCCAAGAAACCATATCTATATAAACAGCTGCAGTGGTGTCACCCTCTCTAACCTCAATATAACCGCACCGGAAACAAGCCCTAACACCGATGGCATCAATATCGGCTCCACTACTAATGTTCAAATTCATGACTGCAACATCGGAACAGGTAACTATGTAGTACTTTTGCTCTTTAATTTGCACCCCTTTTAGGCTTTTATCCCATAATGCTCATCCCCTTTTAAGTTTTTTTTTTTTTTTTTCCTACTTTCTTTGCTGACAAATATAGGTGATGATTGTATTGCCGTCGGTGGAGGCACCTCCAATGTCAATATTACAAGAGTATCATGTGGACCGGGCCATGGTATAAGGTTTGTTGAAACTTGAAATGAAAGAACACCATATTTCTCCTCATGTTGTCATCTTTCTCACCAAAATTGACCTAGTTTTTGGAAAAATATTTCATTTATTCACAGAGCCCTTTTTTTTTTTTTTTTTTTTCCGCTACATGGGTAGATAACTATATATTTAATTAAATTTGATAAATTGCACTTCTATTAGTATTGGAAGCTTAGGAGCAAATAAGAAGACGGACGAGGTGGAACAAATACATGTGAGAAATTGTGACTTCGTAGGAACAACAAATGGAGCAAGGATCAAAACATGGCAGGTGATATCACTAAGTCTAGACCATTGATTTAATTAAGCAAAAAAAAATATATATATATCAATTTGAAGTGATTTTTTATTTTTCTGTTTCATGTTGCGTAGGGAGGGTCTGGGTTTGCCAGGTTTATCTCCTTTGAGGAAATTACGCTCACCAATGTCGCTAATCCTATCATTATTGATCAATATTACTGCGGTAATTATGATGATTGCAAAAATCAAGTAAGAAGAATGATTTTTTTTTTAATTATTTTTTCTCAGTCTAAATGGCAATTTCTTTTATAATAAAATCTTTTAGGATACATTGCATATAACCTCCTGAAATTTGGGGGGTTAGTAGATAACCCCCCTTATGTTTTAATTTTACCAATGTGCCCCCTGAACTCATTTGGGATTTTTTGGCTCTTAACGGTAAAAGTAAATTTGATGCAATGCGATTAGGGTTTGGATTGGGAAAGAGAGAGTGGGGAAATTTTTTACAATTACCTATGTCACGTGAGTAGCATGTGACTATTTTCCGTCAATTTTTATCAACGGCGAGTAATAATGGGGCACATTGATAAAAATTAAAACATACGTGAGGCACATTGGTAAAATTAAAACGTTAGGGGAGCTATCTACTAAGCCCCCCCCCCCCCAAAAAAAAAGCCTTCAAGGGGATTATATGCAATTTACCTAATCTTTTATATCATCAAGTTATATGCGAGTAATACTTAAATATAGTGTCAAGAGAAGTGATCGAATGTGGGACATCTCATATATTCGGGATAGATCACATTGGACTTCCCTACACTTCAATATTGGGCCTTGGTCAATTTTCTGTGGTGTATGGCCGACTTTTCAAACACTAACTTCGTTCGACAAACAAAACTGAAGCTAATATTCTCTTGGTCCCAAATTGTTTGAGCTCATTAAACTTGCATATTAAGGTGAAATATTTAATGCATTGTCATGTAATTCATTAATATTAACTATTCAATTTTACCCTCTTACATTATTTTATGTCATGATTGGAGTAACTGTAATTTTAAATATAGGAAATGACACATTAAGAATATTAAAATAATTTTTGTCTTGACTAACAAACATTTTAAAACTTTACAAAATTATAAATAAATAAAAAAAATGTTATCAAATAAAATAGGACAGAATGAGTGACTGAAATTTTAACTTAGGTGGCTCGACCATTCAACTTACTACCTCATTTTACGAAATTTGTTTCTGACCATTCAACTTACTCATATTTCACTCAATTTTCAAAGACATCGGCCGTTCAAGTAAGCCATGTATCATACAGTGGAGTGCATGGGACATCAGCCACCGACGAGGCAATCCAGTTGAGCTGCAGCGAGACCATGGGATGCACCGACATTTCGCTAAGTGACATCAACATTCAGTCTTCATCGCAGGGGGAAACCACACGCGCGTCCTGCATCAATGTCCATGGAAGTGCATCTAGTGATACCATTCCTGTAGTAGAGTGCCTGTCGAGGCACAGATCTGGGCCCTACCTGCCGACGCTCACCTACTCCAATTGGCTGCCCAATGCATCAATATCAACAAAATCTGCATTGCGATGGATGCCATTGCTGCTATTGGGCTCATTAACTATGATATTTTTTTCAAAGCCCATAGATATAATATAGGCTGAAATGGGTTTTTTGATTTTGTTTTTTTATCTAAATATAAATATTTTGGATGTAATAGTTTAGATGAGCCACTATGCTGGTTTTACATTAGAGGATAATCAATACCTAAACCTAAGACTATCCGAGTCCCAACCCATCTTGGTATCACCGTTGAACTATGCACAAGAGCTGTCGATGGTGATCAATAGACATTTTCTTGAGACATGTTAATAGTTTTATCATTTAATCCATCTGATTCACATTGACTATCCTATTTTAAAAAATACAATTATTTTAGGAAGTATTTTACATGCTTTCACACCCACATTTATTCTTTAAAATTCTAATTTTGCTTTCCATGGTAGCACAAATCATTAATTGAGCTTGTTTTGTCCATATCATATAATTAGTACTCTGTACCATGAATATGGATATTTTAGGAAATTGATTAAAATGAAGTTATTGACTTTTTTATTAAGGCAACAATTTTGAAACAATCCAAAATGGAAATAAATTCAATTAATCTGAAACAGAGGGAATATCAATTTGAAAGTTTCTACACCATTAGAATTGTAGGTGCATGTAATCTAACATTGATAAAACTAACCTTAAAGAGTGGACCAAGTGGTCCTAGGGCCTCTTGCTAAACAAAAGGTTTTGGGTTTAACTCTCACCACTCTCTCTCAAGGCCACCCCTATGGATTTTGTCCACATCAAAAAATAACATTGATAAAACTTCTCTTAAAATTTTTAAAAACTTATCTCGTTGGAGGTATGTCAAATTGGAACTGAACTTAATGCTTTTCCTTTTTTTTTTTTTTTTTTTTTATAGGGAATGCTACTTAGCCCCACACTTTGCCCTACACTTTGTCCTACACTTTGCCTTAGGGGTGCAAAATGATTTGGGTAGACCCAAGAACCAGACCGTTCCGTGCAATTCGGTCTAGTTTAAACAGTAACCGGTCCGGTTTTCGGGACAAATTTTTTAAAACCGATAAATTTGGTCCGATCCACGGTTTAGGGGATTTCAAAACCAGCCTTGACCGAATTCCTGAATTACCAAAAAAATTTAAAAATTTAAAAATTAAAAATAAATATATATATATATATATATATATATATGATTATATATTTATATTAATATATTATACTCCATTTATAAGTATTATTGAATAAATAATAATACTTTCAATAAAGTTATTGCCTTTTACAACAACAACAAAAAAAAAAAAAAAACCGAGAACCGAATCGTTTTTGTCAGTCCAGTCCAGTCCAATACAATTTTCGACCCGGTTCTGATCCAATTTTTGAGGTCTTGAGTTAATAGCCCAGACCAATTTGCACGCCCACTTTGCCCTACTACGAGAGAATAATGATTGTTTCAATTTTTAGGATTTAAACGTATTAGTGGGTCTCACAACTTTTCCTCCTTATTTTCTCATAGTAGAACAAAGTGTGGGATTAACTAGCATTTCCCATAAGGGAATAAGAGTTGTTTCAATTTTTAGAGTTTAACCAAATCAGTGAGTCCCATTGCCTCAATATGTGTGTTCTCTCACCACGCTCAATTGAATAATTTTCATATCATCCAGATCCAGACTATGCCAAAGTAAGTCCAAAAGACTTAATATCCTAATTTTCATCCAACCCCATTTGACTGCAGAGTAATAACTTTTTTTTTTTTTTTTTACTATTATAACATTATTAGAAAAACAACTAGTTCTCAACTTGGACTGTTGGATTCTTTGACAACTCCTCTCTCACCTCCTTCTTTCTTTTCTTTCTTTTTTTTTTTTTTTTTAATAATTTTATTTTTAACTTTAATTTATAAATCTTATGAGACGATTATTCTAGTTAAAAAAATTATTATTCAAACAGAGTTGAAATAGAAGTTAGGATTTTGGATTTTTTTATTTATTACTGTGACTTTGTATGATTTGTCAATGGATAAATTTTTTTTGGTAAGTAAAACCTATAGCAACAACTACCGTAGCGGTAGAATTATTGACAGAAACTTTTTGTCTATAAAAGTAATTGTCAGTGCATCTTAGAGTGTGGTATGAAAGTTAAAATAAAAAATCATATTTATAGACAAGAAAATAGAACTGCTAATTTCCTAACTAATTTAGATCATAGAAATAAAAACAATCAGATTTGGGATTCTAATTTTTCTAGAGAAATTTTAGATATTTTATGAAAAGTTCTTATTAGTAAATCTAACCCTCATTGGCATTGATCTTTGTCTGTTACCCAAAAAAAAAAAAAAAAGGGAGGAGGTACTTGCAAGTGTTTTGTTGTATAGGTAAGTAAATCCAACAAGGCCGTGATGAATGGCAAACTTTAACGATAGTTTCTTCGGTCCTATTTGGCTAAACTTTTAGATGGACTAAAATCACTTTTAAAGTTTAAAATCACTTTTGATTCTGTTTGGTAGTTTAAATCATAGTCACTTCTAAGCTCAAAAAGTTATTCTATAATAAGCAGACTGACCTCAGCTTTTAATCAAAAATTGGTGTCAGCTTTTGCAGAGGATTTTAATAACTTTTCATATTTCCAAAACTACCGTTAATGCTTGAATATGGAAACTTTTTTTTTTCACCCATAACTTTTAACAAAACGATAATAGCCCCACCTTAGACCCAAGTCCTCTCCACTCCTGCAGCTATGCTCTTCTCTCCTGCCGACATCAATGTCTTGGTAACTTCAACCAACTTGGACCAATAGGATTCTAATTCAAACTTCAAATCTTTTTTTTCTCCCTTCACATTCATTGATTTATACTTGTTGGAATTTTTTCAAGAATTGATTTCATAAAATTTGGATTTGTATTAAAAAAAAAAAATTCAATTCATACTCTTTTTTTTTTTATTATTTGTTTTAAGCAAGGAAAAATTAAAAAAAAAATATTTTAAAAAAAAAAACCGTAAACAAAATCCCTAATAATACACCTTTGTGGGATTGGTTGAGGGGTCAAGTTTTGTGTGTGTTTTCCAAAAGTTATTGTTTTAATGCTTCACCGCTCTTGTTATTTGTGTGATTATGGGACGACTTACCTAAGCTATTAGGGGAATAGTCTGAATTCAAATTTTGATAAGAGTACGGTCTAAGATTCCCCCAATCATTAATATTATAATAAAAATAAAAAATAAAAATCACTTCTAATACCAAATAGAGCCAACAAAAAAAAATAAAAAAATAATTTATTATAAGAGATAGTTCAGTCAATTTAGGGTTATAACAACAATAGCATATGTTCTTTCTGAATAGACAAAAAATCACTTTCAGCTCTAACAGCATTTTTGAATACAGTTTCCAAACAGAAACTGATTCTTTTTTACTACTCGTAATTTCTGAATCTCTTCTACTTTTTCTTAAAAGCAAAAGTTACAATTTTCCCAAATAGGCCTTCATCTAAAATAATGTTATTTATTTACCCCAAAAGGATAATTGGAATCAAGACTCCCAAATTTTTTTAAATGGAAAAAAGACAAGAAGGTAACAAATATAGTGCTATTAGCGCTACTCTTTTCACTATTTGCACTCCAAGAATGTAAGAAAACGCTACTTTCAAAACCTTTATAGCTCTATATATATGGAAAATGATACAAGATAGTATGGAGTGCAAATAGTTAAAAAGAAATGGAAATTATATATCTCGCTCCTTGGATCTTCTAAAATCTCTAAATTTGGAAAACTAGCTATGACGCCCATAATGATCATCTCTCTCTCTGAGCTCACACACTCACACACACAGTCACACACATATATATATATAATGAAAACGAGTGACTGTCTCCTCGTATCACACTGCCTTGCTCTCACCCTCTTAGTCCCTCAGCTCTCTGGCCTGTCACAATCATGGTATGTAGAAATGATATGGTCATCCCCCCCCCCCCCCCCCCGGTCACAAAACCTGCATAATTAGAGGAACCAAAAAGGCCTTAGTGGAAAGAGCAAGTATTTTTATTACCTCTACAATATATTATTATCGACATTGATCGTATGCGAGATATCTCTGATATCCCCTATCATAATAACTGTTTATACATGATCGGCTATGTACTATTATGAAATTTATTGTTTCTATTGCAACTACATGTCTATATTTGTTATACCTTTGATTTTTGCATCGACGATGTTTTGTCACATTTGGAGATATCTTACATATGCAGGAGCTTTTTACTATTTTCATGATTTTGGTCACGGTCTTGTCTGGATCGAGCATTCAATCAGAAGGGGCACCCACGACTTTTAATGTGATAGCTTTTGGAGCCGTGGGAAATGGAGTTAAGGATGATTCCCAAGTAATTTCTCCGTCTGCAACTTTTAATGTAGACTTCATGGGCTGCTTTTCCACACCATGCATAAATTCTAAGTTAAACAGATATTGCATCATCTTCCACCCCTATTTTTTTTTTTTTTTTTTTTTTTTAATATTGAAATGTCCAGGCTTTTCTCGCTGCGTGGAATGCATTTTGTGGATCTGATCCTTCAGGCAGTCCAACCCTCATCATTCCAGTGGGTCATACATTCTTGCTGAACCCTACAACGTTCGGGGGTCCATGCAAACCTCCTCATGTAAATGTTCAGGTAAAATCTCCTCATGTAAATGTTCAGGTAAAATGATTTTAAGTAAATGAAAATTCAATTTTAATATTCAACTTTTTTGCCCGAATCTACTTATCCATACCTGACAGCCGTCATGCATGTTAGCCTATTAGTCACTCTTTTAATGAAAATTTTAATTAGTCAATCAAGTTAATTATCACATCATGAGCTACGTAAGTGAATTTGGACAAATGAATTCGACTATATAGCATTGCTTATATATTTAAGCTGTCTCTGTCAAATGGTTTCCTTATGAAATGGCAACAAAGGAATTTTTTTATTTTTATAAAAATTTTCCCATAAAAACATAATTTCATTATGATAATAAAAATGAGTACTATATATCAAATACATCAAATGTACTATATTACGAAGTCATTTTTTATATTCAAGATCTTGAATTTGAAAATTATTGGAATTGAAGTTTAATAATCGCTTCTTTGAGAGATGATTCCTCGGTTCCAATGTTTTATCCTGCTAGATTGATTTGGAAGGCTGTTATGCCTTTAAAGGTTAAAATCTTGGTTTGGTCTAGGAGTGTTCATGGTTGTGATTAAAACCGAAAACCAAACTGAACCAAACCAAACCGTGGTTTTTTTGTCATTAGGTTTGGTTTTGGTTCCAATTTTAGAAAACCGAATTAAATTGGTTTGGTTTTGGTTTTCAGTGTTTAAAAAACCAAACCAAACCGAAAAACCAAAAAAATATTATATATATATATATAAAATTTTATATATTACATATTAAACTTAGTTTGTAAATTTTCTATTCTAATAAGGGAACAATAGGTATTAGATTCAAAATAAACTTTGTTTGTAAATTTTCTATTCTAATAAAGGCAAAATAGGTAATAGATTCAAAATTGTAGTACGCTACTGGAAGAAAGACGTTTGGAATGGGCTTGTTTTTATAGATTTTAACTTTTTTATTGTTTTTCCTTGGCATGTATTAAATTAGCTGTTAATGTTGTGTAAGATATTGGCACGTAGTAAATTGAAAATTTGAACTTGGATTGACATAAGTCAATATTTTTCCATTTTGATATAATGTTTAATGTATTTTTTGGTCGGCTACTCATCAAAGGACTAACGATAATAATTGGGTGCAAAGGAAAAGACCGTATTATTGTCTATCCCGTACATTGGTGTGCTATTTGTATAAGAAAGGAAGAATCTATGGATCATTTATTACCTTCACTGTGAGATTGCTATGCTATTATGGCAGCGCCTTTTTGCCCTTGTTGATTTTAGTTGGGTTAGACCTGAGCATCTTGTTAGGTTACTTGAAGTAGATTTTAGAGGTTTTTGTCACTCAAATAGAGCAAAGGTTCTGTGGAGCAATACTATTTTGGCAATTTTGTAGGTGATTTGGATCGAGCATAATGCAAGGATCTTTAAAGACATTCATGAGGAGGTTGATGGTTTGTGGGATAGGGTGTGTTTTTTTTTACTTTCTTATGGGCTTCAGTGGACAAATCTTTTGATAGTATTCCTCTTTTCTTAATTGTGAAGAATTGGATTGAGATTTGTGTTTCGAAACCTGTTAAGAGAAGTACTGTTGGGGGCCATTTCTGCCCCCTATGATTTTTTGATGCTTTTGTTTGATTGGCCTTTGGTTCAACTTTTTGGCCCTATTGCTCTGTTTTTTTGTTTTGTTGCCTGCGTTTTTGGGGTGGGCTTTGTTTTTCTTGTTTGTTGTCTCTTTGGACACCTTGTCCAATTTGTATTATTCTCTTTTGATTAATACAACAGTACGTTTATTATCAAAAATAAAAAAGTTTAATTATGGCAATTGGATGGCAGGTTTTGGGTAACCTTGTTGCACCTAAGGATAAATCAGCATGGAGTGGTCATGATGTGGGAAACTGGCTCGTCTTCGAGCACGTTGATGGGCTTGCTGTCAATGGAAATGGACAAATTGATGGACAAGGGGCTGTTTGGTGGCAACAAACTAGCGAGTTCAACAAACCAAATCAATCATATGTAGGGTTTACAGCACCTAGCCTGGACCACTTAATTTAATCAACTTCTTTATTCATCTCTCTCTTTTTTATTTAATTTATTCATGGAATTCTTGCATATTAATGCTTTTTATGGTTATTAATTTAGGTGGCAAACGAAGACACTCGACCCATTGTAAGTGGAAGCTTTTGGCCATTTTTATATACCTTTTTACCAGCCAAATTTTTAATTGAACATTGCTTGCCCTATTTTGATGAAATATAGTTGCTTCTCAAAAGACTTGTACGTGAAGCACATCCAATAGAGCCACCCATAACCCATTCAAATCCAATAGGATCTCCAAGCATGCAATGGGTTTTAAATTTTCATTATTATATAAATAAAAATAAAAATAAAAAAATCCATCTTTTATGAGTTGATGTGACGACTATTACAACAGTTGAGCTTTAAAAAAATCCGTCTATAATAGACTGATATGTAGCCACTGCAATATCAATTGGGCAAATAAATTTTTTTTAGTATTTTCCTTACCAAATGTTTAGGCATTACCATTCGCTCAATGTTCTTTCCTCAAGATGTATAAGTTATTCATATATATGTTTTAAAAAAATATATATGTATATTGGTGATGGGCAGGCAATACGATTCAATTCATGCAATAATCTTCAGCTAGATGGAGTGAACTTCATAAACAGCCCAAGTAAACATATCCAAATATACGAGTGCAGTGGAGCAACAGTCGCCAACGTCCACGTAAATGCCCCTAGGGAAAGCCCAAACACTGATGGCATTCACATCAGCCGCTCAACCAACGTTCAAATCCATGGCTGCACCATAGCATGTGGTATATACACATATATTTCTATATATGCATGTATTTAATTTAATTTAATTTAATTTATTCTTCTACATTTTTATTTTTGTGGCAATATAGGTGATGATTGTATTTCTATAATTGGGAATACCTCCAACATTAATATTACCAGGGGTAGCATGCGGACCAGGCCACGGTATAAGGTCTGTTTATTTTATCACCAGAGTCAAATCTTATGGTTTGTTAATTTGGTTCCAAGTCTTATGATTTTAAACATTAATTAAGTAGCTTAGGCCCCCTTTTTGCTTTCCTTTATATCCCGTCTCTTCCCTTTTCTAGTGTCATACTTTCTTTTTTGCCAAACGAGGGGTATCCCGAGTTATTGGGATATCCCGAGTTATTGGGTCCACCAGAGTCCTCCCATATGTGACGCACAAATCACCTACAAGCCATGTATGCATCCAATAGGGAAGGAGCGAAAACTCGAACTCAAGACCTTCCAGTTCCTAAGTCGAAATCTTTTGTCATCTATACTACTCTGGCGGGTTTTCTATTGTCATACTTTCCCAGATGATTTAAAATCACATCAGCCATACTATATTACCCTCCATAATGGTCACGAGTTACCATCTAAGCAAGGGCAACAATGGTTTCTAAACATTTTGTTAGGAAAGCCATATTGACTATCTTCAAATTGTCATTTTTAAATTTTTTTTTTTTTCTCCCCTTCCTGACATTGAAGACATTTCATGCAGTGTTGGAAGTTTAGGAGAGGGTGGAGCAACGGAGACGGTGGAATGGGTACACGTACAAGATTGTAGTTTTGATGGAACTCAGAATGGAGTGAGGATCAAAACATGGCAGGTAATGAAGCTGATTAAAGACAATTACCATATGATTTATGCAAATTTGTTCCCAATTAATCCAAGTAATCTTTTATTTTTTATTTTTTATTTTTTTTGTGGGTTTTCTTATTGTGTAGGGTGGATCTGGCTATGCCAGACACATCTCCTTCCACGGAATTACCCTCGTTAATTCAGATAACCCCATCATCATTGATCAGTTTTACACTGACGACCAAACTTTCTCAAGCAGGGTAAGGACAATGAATTTCTTCGAAATTTAAAGGCACCAAATTTTATAAAAAAAACTCATGTTTCTTTGTCACCCATGGATTAATAGCGAGGGTGGCAAATGGTGCATTTCTACTCTGAAATTGGATTAGGTTAGATTCAAGGGCCATATCAAATTGCCTCGCTCTCAAGGCTCAAATAAAATTTGGCCAAGATCAAGCTTGCTTTCTCATGTCTGGTCGCAACATAGAATACAATATCATAGACATATATATAACTATAATAAAATATTTGTATTTATAATATTTATATTTTAAGGCTATATAAGTGTTCAGCTAAGAGCCTAAGAAACACATATACTTATCTGACACGACATTTGTCCGATGAACATCCAACACAACACATCTCCTTCTACCTTTTTCTTTTTCAATTACTCTTCCTTTTCTTTTTGTCCTAATTCTTTGTGAATAATCTCATATGAGATTTTCAAAACTGATACAAATGAATGCATTTTGAATAATATATGTGATGGTTGATATTATGTGATATAACCTAATTATACATACAAACATAATTAAATATTTTATTAATGTCGTCTTTTTGCCTTGTCGTACTTTAAACTTTGAAAATTTACTAACTCGGTACGTTACATTAGGGTATCATATTATAGAAGAAATCACACATGAGACTTCCTCGTTTATAAGAGGGGAATTATGCCATTATGCTATAACACCATCCAACTATTATTTATTTGTAAGTATACTTACATGTTCTCATGATATTGAAGTCATCGGTGGTTCAAATCAGCGACATTACGTACACGGACGTGCATGGGACATCGGCGGTGGACCAAGCCGTTACTTTTAATTGCAGTCAAACCACTGGCTGCACCAACCTGTTTGGGGATCAAATCAACATTACCTTGGCAGTCCCAGGAAAGCCGACTTCTGCTTTCTGCTCCAATGCCCATGGAAGAGCTGGAGTTTCAATCCCACCTCTAGATTGCCTATTGAAATAGTTTGCATGGTCAATGTATCATTATTTTTCTTGTCATGGTTTTAATAAGAATGCGAACGAAATGCTTTTGGGTTTAAGATTTTTGTTTACGCGTGCACAAAATCTTTTACTCGATGGATCATTAATTCTACTTCTTGCGTTCTAATTTATTTGCCTACAATTTTTATTTTAGCGGGGACGGAACTACACATAGCTTTGGGGGGGGGGCCATGGCACTCCCAAAGATTGAAAATACCTTATCTATTTATTTGAATGTGAGTTAATTTTTTTAAAAAATATATCAATGGCCCCCCCAAATTTTTGTTTATTTCAAATATAATCTCTTGATCATAAGTAGATTTTCATCCTCATGCCTATATTTTCATATCTTATTTCAAAATTTTGAACACAAAAGTTGGTAAAATCTCATAAAAGGGACATTTGTTTTATCTTTGAAAATTCTAAGTAATATGAATATTGTAAAAAAATTTAGCATGACATGCGAATTAAAAAATATGTATAAAAAATTTACTTTGGCCCCTCCCAAGAAGAAATTTCTGGTTCCACCCCTGTATTTTAGGATGCCATAAAATGTTTGTCCATTTTCAGAAGTTAAAGCAATTAATTATTTGTTTTTCCAAAGGACCCTTTATAATATTTGAAATTACAATAAAAACACCAACTATCACATCAAGTAACATTGTCTTGCAAGAGGGTAAAACAAAAAAATTTCATGAATTTCTAAAATTAATCTAATAACGTGTACTATGGTTTTGACTCCAATACTTTTAAATAGCCCTATGTTCAAAACTTGTGCAAGGACAATGCTGCACAAATGGTTTTGACAACCCAATTTCATGGATGTAGTAAAAATCAAATTCCCCAAACACACATTACCTAAAATATTCCGCGTCATTGCCATTTTCACAGTTTTTTGAAAACAGAAAACAATTTCAAACAAACATTAATATAACCAAGCCCTTAGACAACTCAAAATGTATTTTGTTTTTTCTATCTGGTTTGTATGGTCGTACCCATCACTTAAACGGACGTACTTCCAACATCCCAATAGACATTAATCATCTTTTCTTTTTGTTGCCTTCCAAAATTAATGTTTGATCATTTTTGTTTCTGAAAAGTGAATGCATAAATTTTACGGAGTATTTACTTTCCCACAACATCCTCTTTGAGAAAATATAAATCTTCCACTTTCATTATGACATTAAATATGAAGATAGGAGTAATTAGGATAAAGACAAAATTTAAAGATTTAAAATGATAATGCATTAATTACAACCCAATACCTTAATATGCGCGTGTTCTCTCACTGCGCTCAATTGAATAATTTTCATATCATCCAAATCCAGACTATGCCAACATAAATCCAAAAAGTCGAATATCTAAATTTTCATCGAATTCCATTTAATACGAAGTAATATTTTTTATTTTTTATTTTTATAAAATTATGAGAAAAACCACCAATTCTCAACTTGGACTGTTGGATTCTTTGACAACTCCTCTTGCAAGTATTTTGTTGTATAGGTAATTAAGTAAATCCAACAAGGCCAAAACCCTTAAATGAGATATTTAATGGCAATAAATGGCAAACTTTAACGTTCATTTCTTCATTTAAAGTGAATTTAGAATAATATTATTTATTTACTCCAAAAAAAAAAAAATTCAATTCGAGACTCCCAAGTATTTTTTAAATGGAAAAATGACAAGAAAGTAATAAATATAGTGCTATCAGAGCTACTTTTTCACTATTTGCACTTCGAGAACGTAAAAGAGCTACGTTCAAAATCTCTAGATATGGAAAATTATAGACGACAATATGGAGTGCAAATAGTTAAAAAGGAATGCAAATTATATATATATCTCGCTCCCTTGATCTTCCAAAATCTCTTAGTTTGGAATTAAAACTACTGCGCCCACAATAACATCCATCTCTCTGAGCTCTCACACACACACACACACACACACACATATATATATATATATAATGAAAACGAGTGCCTGTCTCCTCGTATCACACTGCCTCTCACTCTCTCAGTCCCTCAGCTCTCTGGGCAGTCCCCCTCATGGTATGTAGAAATGCTATGGTCATCTCTCCAACAGGAAAATAGTCAAAAAAACAAAAATGCTATACATGTACTCCATTTTCCTACTCTTAGTGCTACATGTCACATATTTTCCCCCCGTAAGGATGTGCTATACGGTGTATTGTCACATTTGGAGATATTTTATGCAGGACCTTTTGACTATTTTCATGATTTTGGGCATGGTCTTATCTGGATCGAGCATTCTATCGGAAGGGCGCCCACCCACGACTTTTAATGTGAGAGATTTTGGAGCTGTCGGAGATGGAGTTAAGGATGATTCCCAAGTAATTTATCTGTCTGCAACTTTTAATGTAGACTTCATGGGGTGCTTTTCCACACAATGCATAAATTCTAAATTAAAGTCAACCGTCATGCTAATTCGATTCAAAAATAAATAATTATTGCATCTTCAACCCCCCCCCCCTTTTTTTTTTTTTATTAACAAATAAAATAAATATGATCTGTTCTTTTGCCATGAAATGCCCAGGCTTTTCTCGCGGCGTGGATTGCATTTTGTGGATCTAATCCTTCAGGCAGTCCAACCCTCATCATTCCAGTGCGTCATACATTCTTGGTGAACCCTACAACATTCGGGGGTCCATGCAAACCTCCTCATGTAAATGTTCAGGTAAATTGATTTAAGTAAATGAAAATTCAATTTTTAATATTCAACTTTTTTGCCCAAATCTACTTAATTATCCAACTAATGTACATGGCAGCCGCCATGTTAGCCTATATATTAGTCATTCTTTTAACTGCAAAATTTTAATTAGTCAATCAAGTTAATTATCACATCGTGAGTTAGGTAAATGATTTCGGTCATAGATTTAAGCTGCCTTGGTTAAATGGTTTCCTCATGAAACGGAAACAAAGGAATTTTTTTTTTATTTTTTTCTCAGAAAATCATAATTTCATTATGACAATAAAAATGAGTACTATCAAATGTACTATATTACAAAGTCAATTTTTATATTCGAGTTCTCGAATTTGAAAATTACTAGAATTGAAGTTTATGGCATTTGGATGGCAGGTTTTGGGTGACATTGTTGCACCTAAGGATAAATCAGCATGGAGTGGTCATGATGTGGGAAACTGGCTCGTCTTCGAGCATGTTGATGGGCTTGCTGTCAATGGAAATGGACAAATTGATGGACAAGGGGCTGTTTGGTGGCAACAAACTAGCGAGTTCAACAAACCAAATCAATCATATGTAGGGTTTACATGCACCACTTTATTCAACTTATTTATTCATCTCTCTCTTTTTTTCTTTAATTTATTCATCAAATTCTTACATATTAATTAATGCTTTGTATGGTTATTAATTTAGGTGGCAAACGAAGACACTCGACCCACTGTAAGTGGAAGCTTTTGGCCTTTTTTATTTACCTTTTTACCTAGCTGCCAAAATTTTTAATTGAACATTTATTGCTTGCCCTATTTTGATGAAATATAGTTGCTCTTCAAAACACACGTACCTGAGGCACATCCAATAGAGCCACCCATAACCCATTCAAATCCATTAAGATCTCCAAGCACGCAATGGGTTTTAAATTTTCATAAATAAAAAAAAAGGCAAATCTGTCTTTAATGAGTTGATGTGGCGACTGTTACAACACAAGCTTTAAATTTTCATAAAAAACAAATCTGCATGTCTTTAATAGGCTGATATATAGTCACTACAACATCAATTGGGCAAATAAATTTCTTTTCTACATTTTCCTCACCAGATGGCCAGGCATTAATTACGTCCTCAAGATGTACAAGTCATTCATCTATATATATATTTATGCATGTGTATTGGTGATGGGTAGGCAATACGATTCAATTCATGCAATAATCTTCGGCTAGATGGAGTGAAATTCATAAACAGCCCAAGTAAACATATCCAAATATTCGGGTGCAATGGAGCAACAGTCACCAAAGTCCACGTAAATGCCCCTAAAGAAAGCCCAAACACTGATGGCATTCACATCAGCCATTCAATCAACGTTCAAATCCATGGCTGCACCATAGCATGTGGTATATACACATATATTTCAAATGTTTTTTTGCCCTTTTTCTGTCTTTCCTCTCCCTTTACTATATATGCATGTATTTAATTTAATTTGTTCTTCTATATATGTTTTTATTTTTGTGGCAATATAGGTGATGATTGTATTTCTATTATTGGGAATTCCTCCAACATTAATATTACCGGGGTAGCATGCGGACCAGGCCACGGTATAAGGTCTGTTTATTTTATTACCAGAGCCGAGTCTTATGGTTTGTTAATTTGGTTCCAAGTCTTATGATTTTAAACATTAATTAAGTAGCTTAAACCCCTTTTTTTGCTTTCCCTCATATCCCATTTCTTCCCTTTTTCTAGTGTCATTACTTTTTCATTTTTGTCAAACGAGAGGTATCCTGAGCTATTGGGCCCGGACTAATCCTCCAGTAATCCGGTGCGTGATGCACAAATCATTTTCAAGCCATGCATGCATTCTATAGGAAGGGAGCGGAAACTCAAACTTGGGATCTCCGGTTCCTGAACCGGAATCCTTTACCATCTATGTTACCCTCGCGGGTTTTCTAGTGTCATACTTTCGTAGATGATTTAAGATTACATCAGCCCTTTATAATGGTCACGAGTTACCATCTAAGCAAGGATGACAATGGTTTCTCAACATTTTGTTAGGAAAGCCATATTCATCTTCAAATTGTCATTTTAGGAAGAAAAAATAAATTCCCCCTTCCTGACATTGAAGACATTTCATGCAGTATTGGAAGTTTAGGAGGGGGTGGAGCAACGAACACGGTGGAAGGGGTACATGTAATACCCTGAATATTTATTAATTTATTTTACGTGTATACTTAGTGGAATTGTACACAGGAGGATAATTTTAAATATTGTTGAGGTTAGTTGAATGTTGGGATACATTGCATTAAATTGCTTTCGATGAAAAAAGATAATTAATTTGTGAGATATATATATATATATATATATATATATATATATAGATGTGAAGGAAGGAAAGATAAAAAAAAGAAAAGAATTGGGGAAAAAGAGAGAAAGCACGTGAAAAGAGAGAAAGAAAGAAGAAAGAAGAAAAAGAAAAGAAGAAAAGAAGGAAAGGTGGGAAGTAGGTGTAGAATAAAGAAAAGAAGAAATGATGAAGAGAGAGAGAGAGAGAAGGAGGAAAGGACGGAAGAGAAGAAATAAATAGAGAAGAGAAGGAAAGAAATAAGAAAGGGAGAAAGAGGAAGGGAGAAGCCGAGAGAGGCAGTGGCCGGACGGCCCATCGGTCGGAGCATGGGAAGTTTTAATTCGACTTATTTTGTTCACTTATTTTTGAGGTAGGGGGTTTAATTCTTGTATGGTAAATGATGATTATTTTGAAGCATATGTTAAGATTTTATTTATGCAAGGTGATAATTCTTGATGGTGATATATTTGAGGTTTATGATGGTTGATTTCATAGAGATTATATTTGAGGTTTATGATTTGGAGTTCGTATTATTTGATTAATTTATATATTATTTTGAATATATAAATGCTTGTATGTGATTTTGAAACATTATTTATTGTATAGGAATTTGATTTCCTACTGGGCAGTTGTTCGCTCACCCCAATATATTTTCAGGTGATAATTGTTGGCGGCACGTAGTAGAATTGGGGTTGAGATTTGGAGAAGTTATCGCGTACATTTATTTTTATTTAAAGCTGATGTAATTTTATTCATTTGGTTGGCCAATGTATATTTAATGATGAGTTTTGGGTTAACCATGGCTACCCGCAGCTGCGCAATACTCTGTATTTTGAAAGGAATGTATTTTTGAAAAGGTTTATTTGTACGGAGCTCATAAAAAAAATTGTACGTGTTATGGTTTATAAATTTTGGGGCGTTACAATTTGGTATCAAAGCTAAGGACGACTCTGACTTTTGGATGGGAGATGATGTGGCAATAGTCCCAATAGGACCAAGATGGGTGAGGGTGAGGGTGAGGTTGAGTGAACCAACAGTCCCAATAGTCCCAATAGGCTCAATAGGGTGAGGGTGAGGTTGAGGGATGAGTCACATATTTCACATCAAAAGCGGACAAGTCCAAGATCTGGGAAAAGTGAAGGTATTGTTTTATTATGAGATGGCTAAGTTAGTACGTACCGCGTGTGGTACTATGGTTTATTTGAAATTCTTGATGAAAAAAATACAATACCTATTTTAGAAAAAAAAAATTGTTTTCTTGAGAATGGAAAAATTTTTGTTTGATTTATGAGCTCTTTTAAAAAAATCAGAGTTTGCAGCGGAAGCTTAGTGGTATAACCAATAAGTATTTGATCTGAGGTTATTCAAATTTCGAGGACGAAATTTCTTTTAAGGGTGGTGGAATGTAATACCCTGAATATTTATTAATTTATTTTACGTGTATACTTAGTGGAATTGTACACAGGAGGATAATTTTAAATATTGTTGAGGTTAGTTGAATGTTGGGATACATTGCATTAAATTGCTTTCGATGAAAAAAGATAATTAATTTGTGAGATATATATATATATATATATATATATATATATATATAGATGTGAAGGAAGGAAAGATAAAAAAAAGAAAAGAATTGGGGAAAAAGAGAGAAAGCACGTGAAAAGAGAGAAAGAAAGAAGAAAGAAGAAAAAGGAAAAGAAGAAAAGAAGGAAAGGTGGGAAGTAGGTGTAGAATAAAGAAAAGAAGAAATGATGAAGAGAGAGAGAGAGAGAAGGAGGAAAGGACGGAAGAGAAGAAATAAATAGAGAAGAGAAGGAAAGAAATAAGAAAGGGAGAAAGAGGAAGGGAGAAGCCGAGAGAGGCAGTGGCCGGACGGCCCATCGGTCGGAGCATGGGAAGTTTTAATTCGACTTATTTTGTTCACTTATTTTTGAGGTAGGGGGTTTAATTCTTGTATGGTAAATGATGATTATTTTGAAGCATATGTTAAGATTTTATTTATGCAAGGTGATAATTCTTGATGGTGATATATTTGAGGTTTATGATGGTTGATTTCATAGAGATTATATTTGAGGTTTATGATTTGGAGTTCGTATTATTTGATTAATTTATATATTATTTTGAAATTTACCTAAAGATTTCGTATGCATAATTATCAGATTTTATCGGTCCTCGGGAGGACCCTAGGGAGCATTAACGCTGCATTCGCATTGTCAGTGTCTATCACGTGGTTTTGGGTTGGTATTGCTCGCAATTGAGGTAGGAAATGTGGCTTCTTTACATTTAATATAGTGTTGTTCTATAAATGTGAGAAAAGAAGGAAAGGTGGGAAGTAGGTGTAGAATAAAGAAAAGAAGAAATGATGAAGAGAGAGAGAGAGAGAAGGAGGAAAGGACGGAAGAGAAGAAATAAATAGAGAAGAGAAGGAAAGAAATAAGAAAGGGAGAAAGAGGAAGGGAGAAGCCGAGAGAGGCAGTGGCCGGACGGCCCATCGGTCGGAGCATGGGAAGTTTTAATTCGACTTATTTTGTTCACTTATTTTTGAGGTAGGGGGTTTAATTCTTGTATGGTAAATGATGATTATTTTGAAGCATATGTTAAGATTTTATTTATGCAAGGTGATAATTCTTGATGGTGATATATTTGAGGTTTATGATGGTTGATTTCATAGAGATTATATTTGAGGTTTATGATTTGGAGTTCGTATTATTTGATTAATTTATATATTATTTTGAATATATAAATGCTTGTATGTGATTTTGAAACATTATTTATTGTATAGGAATTTGATTTCCTACTGGGCAGTTGTTCGCTCACCCCAATATATTTTCAGGTGATAATTGTTGGCGGCACGTAGTAGAATTGGGGTTGAGATTTGGAGAAGTTATCGCGTACATTTATTTTTATTTAAAGCTGATGTAATTTTATTCATTTGGTTGGCCAATGTATATTTAATGATGAGTTTTGGGTTAACCATGGCTACCCGCAGCTGCGCAATACTCTGTATTTTGAAAGGAATGTATTTTTGAAAAGGTTTATTTGTACGGAGCTCATAAAAAAAATTGTACGTGTTATGGTTTATAAATTTTGGGGCGTTACAATTTGGGAATGTAATACCCTGAATATTTATTAATTTATTTTACGTGTATACTTAGTGGAATTGTACACAGGAGGATAATTTTAAATTCATATACCATGTATCTGCATATATATTAATTGTATAGAATCCACACATATTTCCTATTGGGCTTTGCAGCTCATCCTATTATTATTTCAGATGATCAGGTGATGAGTGAGGGTTTGCCGATGGCGGATGCCTAGTGGCATAATCTGAGGTTGGAACTTGAAGGTGGCATACTAACATAGTCATGGATGAGGATAGATGCACGTGCATTACATAGAGACTATGTTATTTTGATGTATGGACATTTCTATTATTATTATTGTTATTACCATTATTACTTAATGAACCTTGAATAGTTTGAATCCAACCTATGTGCCAGGGATGTCGGCATTATTTTGGGACCATATATTATTATGGGCATGATGTGTGAGCATAACATTTCATATTAATTATTTGTGTATTATTGATGAGCTGGCACCATTATTATTAAAAATATTTATAAAAAAAAAAAAAAAAAAATACACGTGGATTTGACTAAGTCTTCCGCAACTTTTATACTCTGACTTATCCACGTGTACACCTTTTTACTTTGACTTTTATCCACGTGTCGACTCTTCGAGTCGGGGCGTGACAATTTTTGGTATCAGAGCTCATTAGTAGATCCGAATTGGGATTTCATGCACTTCATATGTGTCAGTTAGGTGAGTTAGAAGTGTCTCATGCATCATACATATGCTTGTGGGTAGACATCAAGAAATTAGAGGAATATTACGATTTTATTAACATTTTGACGTGATTTTTGTAACTTACACAATCCCAGTTGTTTTTTTTTAACGTGAATATTTGATAGATAGTTTCGAATATTTACTAAATGATTTTTATAGGATGCCACGTGCTCGAGATAGATCTTCTCCTGAGCCTTCTCACACCTCACAAGCTAGAACTAGAGGTGGAGTTTCCGCTCCTCATACTGAAGAAAGGGGTGATATGACTGATGCTATACGGGAGTTGACTACCCTATTGCAACGTCAGAACGAGATACTTCAGCAGCCTACTCTTAGAGCTGCAGTTCCTGACACACAATTAACCAAGGCTACACATTTTCAGAATTTTCGGCGGATGGATCCTCCTACTTTTCGTGGTGAGACAAATCCGCAAGAAGCTGAAATTTGGCTTCTAGAGGTCCACAAGCTACTTAAGATTGTTGGTATACCTGAGGAGTATAAGGTAGAGTTTGCTTCTCATTACCTACGGGGTGATGGTGACTTTTGGTGGCAGCAGGTGGTGCGCTCTCAAGATGTGGGAGCCATGACCTGGATACAGTTTGAGGGTGTGTTTCTAAACCAATATCTCAGAGAATCATATCGAGATAAGAAGTTACAAGAGTTTCTAAACCTGGTACAAAGGAATCTTTCGGTGGCAGAGTATGATGCACGCTTCACAGAACTTTCTCGTTATGCTACATCTATCGTGGCAACGGAAGCTGACAAAGCAAAAAGGTTCCAATGGGGATTGAGGCCTCAGATTCGAGACCTTGTTGCAGGAAGTAGGATTCGAAATTATACAGAGCTAGTTGACAGCGCCACGGAAGTGGAGGCGACTTTAGAAGACTCCAAGAAGATAAGGGACAAACAGAGAATTAGAAGTGGGGACCAGAAAGATCAGAGCTTTAGCCAGAAGCAGGGTAAGAGTCAGCAATCTGATGGGTATCACTCAGGAGGACGGCGCGTAAATCGAGGTCAGGGTAGCGGTGGTAGTTTTAGTTATGGGTCCTCAGATGGGCGACAAAGGAGTTACCCTTATCAACCTCCTACTCTGCCTGGGAGGAATTCTAGTGGACAAATCATTTGTTATCAGTGCGGACAACCAGGACACATTAAGATTGACTGCCCATCTTTTGGGAACCAACGATCCCCTCCACACACAATGCAATCTGGCTTACAACAACAGCAGAAACAACAACAAAACCAGCGCCAGTTCTCTCGATCACAAGGATCTCAGCAAGCCTCGACTACTCGCCCAATTCAGACCCAACAGCCTAGAGGAGGAGGGCATAGTGCAAATACTACAGGCAGGGTGTTCGCTTTGATCCCACCAGGTGTTGGGACATCAAATGCAGTCGTGGAAGGTACATTTTTTCTTTATAGTTCATGGGTTCGAGTATTAATTGATACGGGTGCCACACATTCCTTTATAGATGTTTCTTGTGCTTCTCGTTTGGGTTTGACATTTGAGCCCTTGGGACACGTGCTCAGTGTTGACTCACCAATGGGTGTGGGTATCCAAACAAGTGTGATTTGTCGTTCCTGCTTCATCCAAATTGGTGATCAGGAGTTAACGGTAGATCTCATTGCTCTAGGTATTTCTGGTTATGATGTGATTTTAGGCATGGATTGGTTATCGTCGTACCATGCAATTATTGATTGCTTCCAGAAAAAGGTGACTCTCCATAAAATGGATGGGTCTATTTTACACTTCTACGGAGAAAGAAGTGTTTCTCTTCCTTTTCCTCAGTCGAAGAAGATTGCTCGCCGTATTCAAATTGCAGGTCTGCTTAGCTCATTGGCAGCCTTGGAGTTGGAGGAACATGTTGAACTTAAATTGGAAAATATTCCTGTTGTACGGGAATTTCCAGATGTCTTTCCAGAAGAGTTGCCAGGTCTACCTCCTAAAAGAGAATTAGACTTTACCGTTGAGGTATATCCAGGCACATCTCCTATTTTTATTGCTCCATACAGGATGGCTCCTGCAGAGCAAGCAGAGTTGAAAAAGCAGCTCTCAGAGTTGGAGAGTAAAGGTTTTATTCGTCCTAGCACTTCGCCATGGGGTGCACCAGTGTTGTTCGTTAAGAAGAAGGACGGTTCTTTCAGATTGTGCGTAGACTATAGGAAGCTAAACAGAGCTACAATTAGGAATCGTTATCCTTTGCCCCGCATTGATGATTTATTTGACCAGTTAAGGGGGTCGCATTTCTTTTCAAAGATTGATTTGCGCTCTGGCTATTATCAGCTTCGAGTCAGAGAGGAAGACATCCAAAAGACAGCTTTTGCAACTCGCTACGGGCACTACGAGTTTTTGGTGATGCCGTTCGGTTTGACGAATGCACCAGCAGCATTCATGGACCTGATGAACCGGGTGTTTAAACCATTCTTGGATCAGTTTGTCGTGGTGTTTGTGGACGACATTCTCATATACTCAAAGACGCAAGAAGAGCATGAGAGGCACCTTAGGAAAGTGTTGCAAATATTGAGGGAGCATCAGTTATATGGAAAGAGAGAGAAATGTGAATTTTGGCTTCATGAAGTGAAGTTTCTAGGCCACGTGATTACTGAGGAAGGCATCTCAGTAGATCCAGCAAAGGTGGAGGCAATACTTAATTGGGGAAGACCGACCAATGCTACAGAGATTCGCAGTTTTCTGGGATTAGCTGGTTATTATCGTCGTTTCGTCGATAATTTCTCTCGCATTGCTGCACTGTTGACGAAATTGACAAAGAAGGGCGCGAAATTTATTTGGGATGATGCTTGTGAGGAAGCTTTCAAGGAGTTGCAGAAGAGGTTGACTACTGCTCCAGTTCTTATTGTTCCTACTAGTGGTGAGGGTTACGATGTATATTGTGATGCCTCGTATCGAGGGTTAGGATGCGTTCTTATGCAGCACGGGCGTGTTGTGGCATACGGTTCTCGACAGTTGAAACCGCATGAGGTGAACTATCCAACACACGACTTGGAGTTAGCAGCAGTGGTCTTTGCATTGAAGATTTGGAGATGCTATTTGTATGGTGAGAAATTTGATGTATACTCTGATCATAAGAGTTTGAAGTATATATTTACACAGAAAGAATTGAATATGAGGCAACGTAGATGGATGGAATACCTTGATGATTATGATTTTTCACTTCATTATCATCCGGGTAAAGCGAATGTTGTAGCAGACGCCTTGAGCAGGAAGTCACAAGCAATGATGAGCTGTTTAGCAGTTCAACGGTGGAAGATGTGGGTTGCATTCAAGGATTTTGAATTACATCCTAATAAAGATGCTTTCACAACTCATCTGAGCAATCTAGTTGCACAACCTAATCTCATCACTAGAGTGATAGAGGCACAACAAAACGATCCAGAGTGCATGGCCATTCGTAATTCGATAACTCAGGGTACTGCACCAGAAGGTTGGTTAGTTTCTAGTGATGGCAGTGTACGATTCATGGGCAGGATTTACATTCCTACTGGTCAGATTCGTGAAGATGTTCTTAGTGAGACTCATCGTTCTAGGTTCTCTATTCATCCAGGCGGTACGAAGATGTATCAGGATCTGAAACGACAATTTTGGTGGAGCGGTATGAAGAAGGACGTCGCAAGATTTGTTTCACGGTGTCTCACGTGCCAACAAGTGAAAGCGGAGCATAAGAGACCAGCAGGTTTACTACAACCATTACCAGTGCCAGAATGGAAGTGGGAGTACATCACGATGGATTTTGTCACAGGGTTACCTCGTACACGACAGGGTCATGATGCAGTTTGGGTGATCGTGGATCGGTTGACGAAGTCAGCACATTTTTTGCCTATTCGGGTCGGAGATTCATTGAGTACCTTAAGTCAGTTGTACATTAATGAGATCGTTAGACTCCATGGAACCCCAGTTTCTATTGTATCCGACAGAGATCCTCGTTTTGTCGCCGAGTTTTGGCGTACGTTACATAAAGCTTTAGGAACACAACTTCATCACAGTACGGCTCATCATCCAGAAACAGATGGACAATCAGAGCGTACCATTCAGATTCTCGAGGATATGTTGCGTGCTTGTGTCTTGGACTTCAGAGGTAGTTGGA
Organism: Liquidambar formosana; assembly: GCA_039720395.1. Classification (NCBI taxonomy): domain Eukaryota; kingdom Viridiplantae; phylum Streptophyta; class Magnoliopsida; order Saxifragales; family Altingiaceae; genus Liquidambar; species Liquidambar formosana. The sequence goes on from CM077826.1 coordinate 15,506,680, forward strand.
GTAAACATTTGGCCTTATCAGAATTCGCCTACAATAACAGTTATCAGGCTAGCATTGGCATGGCACCATTCGAGGCATTATATGGGAGACCGTGTCGATCTCCTGTATGTTGGACAGAAGTTGGAGAAAGCAGTCTTCTTGGACCAGAGTTAGTGAAAGAAACAACAGAAAAGATTCAGATCATTCGTGATCGTTTACGCACTGCACAAAGTAGACAGAAGAGTTATGCAGACAAGCGTAGGACAGATTTGAAGTTTCAAGTTGGGGACTTCGTGTTTTTAAAGGTATCACCTAGGAAAGGCGTTTTTTCGATTTGGGAAGAAGGGCAAGCTAGCACCGAGATATGTTGGCCCTTTCGAGATTATTGATAAGAAGGGTGAAGTGGCCTACCAGTTGGCTTTACCTTCACAGTTGGGGAATGTACATGATGTTTTTCATGTCTCAATGCTTAGAAAATACGAGCCAGATCCATCTCATGTTCTATCTATACCAGATATCCAGCTCCAAGAAAATGTTACATATGAAGAGCGACCAATTCAGATTTTGGACGTCAAGGAACAAGTGTTGAGGAATAAAGTCATCTCTCTCGTAAAGGTTCTTTGGCAACATCACGGCATCGAGGAAGCAACTTGGGAATTAGAGTCAGATGTTCGAGGAAAATATCCGCATCTTTTCGATTCGAGAGGTTAGTACAACTTTCGAGGACGAAATTTCTTTTTAGAGGGGTAGAATGTGATGACCTGAATTATTTATATATATATAGAGGGATCATTAGCTGAACCCACCACTTCAATTTGCTTTGGATATATATATATGTTAGAGGGATCATTAGCCGCACCCATAGCCGCACCCACCACTTCCATTTGCTTTGGATATATATATAAGTATAGAGGAATCATTAGCTGCACCTACCACTGGCATCTGCTTTGGTTATATTTATATGTATAGAGGGATCGAGACAGAGAGTTAGAGAAAGAGCAACAGAGAGAGAGAAATTGAGGAAGAACAGAGGAGAAAAAAACAGAGTGGTCTGGTAGAGGTTTTTGGCTGAGTTCGTGGAGCTCTCTTAGTGAGGTAAAATCCTCACCTCATCTATCGTTGATTTCATATATATATATATATATATATATATATATATATATATATATAAATATCACGTACTGTGTATATATATATATGTATATGCAATTTTATTTTCTTATGTTATTCTTAGAAAGGATGATCATATTTTATGTTTTTGGGACCAAGGAACACCATGGTAGTGTCAAATTTTAGAGAAATTGACTGTAGGTTGAAGTTTTAGAAATTTTAGAATTTTGGATCATGAAAACCCGAAACTTTAGGCTTAAAAACGAATATGATTTTATAAGATTCTGAATGAACAATTTATAGTCGCACGTAGTACTCTGCATGAGCTTCGATTCGACACTTGAATCACTGAAAACGGTTAAGAAACAAGGGAGATATTAATCGTCGAAGTTGGCCCGTTGAACACACGGTGTAACCCGGTTACACAATTCAACCCGCGGGAGGTTGAAGATGACCCCATAGGTCTATGATCCTGTGTGGGTGCATCTGTGTACCTTACCGTGTTCTCACGCATTTAAAAGTCATACGATAATCATATGAACCCCAAATTTGACCGTTGGACTCGTCTTGGAAGGTCCTACCATGTAGGACCCTTAGTTTATCATTTTGACCAAGTTTGACTGTAGTTTGACTTTTTGGCCAAATTAATATTTATTAAAAATTCCAGAAAATATCAGAAAATTCCAAAAATTACAGAAAATTCCCAGAAATTATAGAGAGTGTTTTAAAAATTATTTTGATGATTTTGGGACCATAGTTTACTGTTAGAAGGCCAATAGTAATTTTTGAGTGTGTTATATTTATTTTGAAATTTACCTAAAGATTTCGTATGCATAATTATCAGATTTTATCGGTCCTCGGGAGGACCCTAGGGAGCATTAACGCTGCATTCGCATTGTCAGTGTCTATCACGTGGTTTTGGGTTGGTATTGCTCGCAATTGAGGTAGGAAATGTGGCTTCTTTACATTTAATATAGTGTTGTTCTATAAATGTGATTTTAAATGCTTTAATGATATTTTTGGATTTTCCCACTGATTTATAACTAAATATTTTTATTACTTGTTCAAAATTTAGGGAATCCTTCAATATATCATTTGATATGACTGTTTTATATTGTTCCTTAAAGATACATGGTTATATACTCGTTTAAATGTTATTGTGAAATATCTATTAAATGTGTGGAATTTTCATGATACTTGGATCTTGGAAAAATGCTTTATAAATGTTGTTTACTTGGAAATGCTTTAGAAATGTTACTGAAATTCTAGAAATTTATCAAACATGTTTATGGATACTTTTGGACACTCGGATATTTATTTGAATGATGGAAAATGTTTTGGATATATGGACCTTGGGTCTTGGTATGCATCAAACGGGTGGGGGCATCACAATGAAGTGGTGTCCTGCGTTGAGAATACTCCGCGAATAGCAAGCAGGGTAAAGTGCCCTTGGGTGAAAGACCCTGAAACCCTCGAGGAAGAACGCCGCGTAGGTGTTGGTTATTTTCGTGCTTGGCTGAGCCGGGGGTTGACGTGACGACGTAACCTGTGATTAGCGACGGTTGATGCATGGTTTGATCCCATAGTCTTGGGAATTGGAGATACTATGAGAATTTTAGGAAATTAACTCAAAACCCACATAAAGTATTGATTTGTGACTGATATTTGATTTTGAGTTATTAAATAATTTTAAATTCATATACCATGTATCTGCATATATATTAATTGTATAGAATCCACACATATTTCCTATTGGGCTTTGCAGCTCATCCTATTATTATTTCAGATGATCAGGTGATGAGTGAGGGTTTGCCGATGGCGGATGCCTAGTGGCATAATCTGAGGTTGGAACTTGAAGGTGGCATACTAACATAGTCATGGATGAGGATAGATGCACGTGCATTACATAGAGACTATGTTATTTTGATGTATGGACATTTCTATTATTATTATTGTTATTACCATTATTACTTAATGAACCTTGAATAGTTTGAATCCAACCTATGTGCCAGGGATGTTGGCATTATTTTGGGACCATATATTATTATGGGCATGATGTGTGAGCATAACATTTCATATTAATTATTTGTGTATTATTGATGAGCTGGCACCATTATTATTAAAAATATTTATAAAAAAAAAAAAAAAAATACACGTGGATTTGACTAAGTCTTCCGCAACTTTTATACTCTGACTTATCCACGTGTACACCTTTTTACTTTGACTTTTATCCACGTGTCGACTCTTCGAGTCGGGGCGTGACAGTACACGTACAAGATTGTATTTTTGATGGAACTCAGAATGGAGTGAGGATCAAAACATGGCAGGTAATGAAGCTGATTAAAGACAATTACCATATGATTTATGCAAATTTGTTCCCAATTAATCCAAGTAATCTTTTATTTTTTATTTTTTATTTTTTTTGTGGGTTTTCTTATTGTGTAGGGTGGATCTGGCTATGCCAGACACATCTCCTTCCAGGGAATTACCCTCCTTAATTCAGATAACCCCATCATCATTGATCAGTTTTACACTGACGACCAAACTTTCTCAAGCAGGGTAAGGACAATGAATTTCTTCGAAATTTAAAGGCACCAAATTTTATAAAAAAACTCATGTTTCTTTGTCACCCTACGGATTAATAGCAAGGGTGGCAAATGGTGCATGCCTACTCTCAAATGGGACTAAGGTTAGATTCAAGAGCCATATCAAATTGGCTCACTCTAAAGCCTGAAATGAAATTTGGCCAAGATCAAGCTTGCTTTCTCACGGCTGGTCGCAACATAGAATACAATATCATACACATATATAAATATTATTATAATAAAATATTGTATTTATAATATTTATATTTTAAGGCTATATAAGTGTGGTCAGCTCAGCCAATTCTATGGAATACCCTAACAAATAATTGGATACCATACCTATAAAGTTACTTAAAATAGTAAGTTGATCACTTGAAATGATAAGTTAATCACTTCAAATGGTAAGTGGTTATTAAATGGTAAGTGGATCATTTTAGACCATTTCAAATGGTAATTGAGCCACTTCAAATAATAAATAAGTCACTTCAAATGATAGGTGGATATGGTACTTTAAAAATCTTTTGGGTACCATAAAATCACCTAAGAAACAAATATACTCATCCAAACATTACATTTCTCCTATGTGCATCCAACACCAACATACCTACTTTTGCCTTTTTCTTCTTCCATTATTCTTCACTTTTTTTTTTCTTTTTAGTCCTATTACTTTGTGAATAAACTCATATAGGATTTTCAAAAATGATACAAATGAATGCATTTTGAATATTATATGTGATCAATGCTACGTGATATAACCTAATATACATACAAATATAAATATTTTATTAATGTCATATTTTCGCTGTATTTTAAATTTTGAGAATTTACTGACTCAATACATTACATTACAGTACCATATTGTAGAATAAATCAAACACAAGACTTTCTCCCTCATAAGAGGGAAATAATGCCATTATGCTATAAGACCACCAAACTATTATTTATTTGTGCACATACTAACATGTTCTCATGATATTGAAGAAATCGGCGGTTCAAATCAGCCAGATTACGTACACGAACGTGCACGGGACATCGGCCGTGGACCAAGCCGTTACTTTTAACTGCAGTCGAACCATTGGCTGCACCAACCTTTTTTTGGATCAAATCAACATAACCTCGGCAGTCCCAGGAGAGCCCACTTCTGCTTTCTGCTCCAATGCCCATGGAAGAGCTGGAGTTTCAATCCCACCTCTAGGTTGCCTATTGAAATAGTTTGCATGGTCAATGCATCATTATCTCTCTTGCCATGGTTTTAATAAGAATGGGAACGCGATGCTTTTGGGTTTAAGATTTTGGTTTACATGCGCACAAAATCTTTAAATCGATGGATCATATTTAGTTTTTCTGTTCCAATTTGTTTGTCTACAATTTCTATTTGGAGATGTTTCAAAATGTTTGTTTATGTTCATAATTATTTCTTTTCCTGAAAGACCCTATATAATATTTTTCACAACAAGTAACATTGTTTTACGAGAGGGTAAAATAAGAAAATTAAATAAATTGAATGACACGGTAACAATTTAAATGCATTACCTAAATATTTGTATTTGTTCAAAATAGGGCAAACAAGGTGAGATATTAGAAGTTGTACATATAAGACTGTTGAATAAGACAAGAGGATAATATAAAGGAACAATGAAGGTCAATTGAGAATCAATAATGCAATCCTTGCATTAAGTGGGCTTCCCCGGCCCATTGTTGGATCTTGGGTCTCATACCCAACTCAACTTTTACAAAACCTGATAAATCCAATTCTTCAAATAAACCAATGTTGAAACCAAACAATAACAGGGAAAAAAAAAGGGAAAAAGAAAAGAAAAGAAATAAAAAAAGGATTCTATTCCATGGTATGTCTACTGGCTAGGTCTTATTGGTCATTTAAATGAGAATTAAATAATTATTGTGTATTTTATACTATATTAAAGGTGCAAATTTATCATTTGGAATGGGAAATTCAAAAGACCGATTTGAATGATTTGAATGAGAGTCATCATTATAAATGAAAGTTACATTTCATGAATTTCTAGAATTAATCTAATAAGGTCTACTATAGTTATCTCCAGTACTTTTAAATAGCCCCACTTTCAAAACTTGTGCAAGGACAATGCTGCACATTTGGGCCAATAATAAATTTTGACAACCCATTTTAATGAATGTAGTGGAAATAAAATGCCCCAGACACACATTGCCTAAAATATTTCGTGTCATTAATTTTTGCAATTTTGAAAACAGAAAACAATTTCAAACAAACATTAACACAAAGCACCCCACTGTAGGGTTTTTTTTTTTTATTGTAAGGCATTTTATGATTATTGGATCATTTAATTTGTAACAAATAAAAAACAAAAATCGTTAGGATTACCAAATCTTATAGGGTATGAAAGAAAATCCTACGAGGATTGAAACAACCTCTAGCGGGAAAGGTACCAAACTTAACAACCAAAACACACAAGGGTCGCTCATTGCCCCGTTAACCACGCGGGCAAAACACGGCCCCCTGAACGACACAGGCCCCCTCTCTCTATTTCTTCCCGGTGTTACATAGCAGCCATAGCCGCTGGCATAGAGGGAACTCTTCCACACGGGGATGTCAAAGAGTTCTCCTTTGCCATCGGACATCGAGTCAGCAGGGTCTTACATGGCGGCTGGACCACCATCGCCACCATGCAACCTATATTTTTCCCCGCCTCCTCGCAAGTCGTGGTTCCCATTGCTCGTGCAGATCATCTTTTGGGCAAACATCGCAATGTTTGTGCTCACCATGAGAGAGAATAATTGCCCAGAGAGAATAGGTGCCGATAGCTGTGTTTTCTATGCTTATTTGGGCAGGTATTCCTTCCAGCCGCTTAATGAGAACCCGCTATATGGCCCTTCCCTCGCCACGTAAGAGCCCCTTTCTCTCCTTTTGATCTTTTTTTTCTTAATTTTTTTACTTCTTCTATCCTCTTCCTAATTGGGTTCATATCAGTTTTGTTGTTTTAAGGACATGGGTATTTTTCTTAAAATTCTTTTGCTTCTTTCTCTGGTTCTTCATATTGAAAAAATGCGTGGGTATTATGGGCTTATTTGAAATTTGACAAGAATGTTTATTTATTTTTTATTTGAAATGCTCACTCAAATAGACAGATTTTTTTATATATACATTTTTAGCTCGTTTTTTCTATTCTTTTTTTTATTATTATTTTATTATTTTGGTTCTTTTAAGAAGAGAAAATTAGAATCAATTATAAATTATATTTGATAACTTACTAAGTGAAATGAAATTTGGAAAGTGCATATATTCTATGTTGCTTGAGCTTAATTTATAATGCATTAGTTCTGTGACTTGAAAATGGGAGTAGTTAGTAAACATGTAATGTGGACCATCATGAAATAAAAATTGGTACCTACCTAATGGTTATGTTTATTGGTAAATACGTAATAACTGTGCGATTTGAGAGGGTAAAAATGTAAAATAGTAATGGACTCGGTTGTTCTGATTTCCACTAGCCTACCTGAGCCCATTATTAATAATCTTTTTTATGGTAGTTTTTTTATTTTCTCATCAAAGACTAAGCAATCCTGTTTTCCATTCTCAATCACAAGCCATCATCTCTTATCATCCAATGCTCAATCTAATTTGTGAACCTATGAGAGTGGAATCATACAACAGCCTTCTGCAATGGGCTTATATGAGTTAATGCACATTATTATCCCATAAGATCAGTTTTGTCCACCTATAAGACTGAAACCATAAAATGGCTATCTGATTGAAAGATGGGAACGGCTATTGCAACCCCCCATTCCTATAAGCCCACCCCCCATCCTTTAGGTTTTTAAGATTTTATGCAAAATATAAAAAAATTTTATGAAAACCGGCCGTGATGTCCACTAGAAAACATCATTTTGAACAACTTTGCAGAAGAAAGTTTTTCCAAAACTTATCGTTTAAGTAGACTTTTTGGCAAAAAATGGAATAAAGGCTATAAATGGTTAAAAGTATATTTAAACGATAGATTTTGGAAAAACTTTCTTCTACAAAGTTGTTCAAAATGATGTTTTCTAGTGGACATCACGGCCGGTTTCATAAAAACTTTTTATATTTTGCATAAAACCTTAAAAACCTAAAGGATGGGGGGTGGGCTTATAGGAATGGGGGGTTGCAATAGCCGTTCCCTTGAAAGATATTGCACCGCTGACAAGCCCATTAGTTCATCTTGACTTCCTTTGTAATTGTTCAGGAGTACTGACCAACATCTACATTCCCTCCATCTCTATGTTACCTCCACCCTAGGTCAGTTGATTTTATCCATGTATATCTGGTGACAGATGAACCGACCAATAAATTGTCAATGAAAGTGACTCTGAATTTTACATTTCCTCCTATCAGGTATATAAAAGTTTGCCCTGGATTCTTATTTATTTGATCCCCTTAGCTGGACTCTTCATCCCTACTATGGTTGAGATTTTATGCTTCTTCTGTTGGGACATTGAGGCTGGAGTTTTCTATATGTTAAACTGAGAGCTAAGATGGAAGTTGCTTATGATTTTCAGAGTGAAAACTTTGCCCAATGAATCCATGGTTATCAGTTTTCCATTTTCAAAGTTTAATTTTTCCCACCTTTAATCACCACATTTTGCAACCCTGTTTCCTAATATTTTATTCCATAATTTTTTTTGTTAGTCTTTCTTCCTGGTCACATCAATTATGTCTACTTGATCAAGGTTGAAAGCCCTTTGCTTCTTTTTGAATTAAGGTCATGAATAACTTCCTAGCAAAAAGAAAAATTTCATGAATAACTTCTTTGCAATGTTTCAAAATGTGAAAGAAATGGAACAAGGCATGAGCCGTAAGTCTCGATGCTTCCTTGAGGCTTACCCTAGTGGCTCAGGAAAAATGACAGAAAGATTGAGATTGATAACATAATGGAAGTAATATGCATGCTAAGAATTACATTGATAAGCTATCTCTGTAAGAATTTTTAAAGTTCCAAATATACTAAATATAAGAATGAAATGGTAGCTATAACAATTAAAAACTAAAAACTAAGAAATATGAGTAATATAAGATTGTTGTAGGTACAACGTTGTTTTCAGTTGAGATAGAAATTCACGATGCATACTTTAAGACATGAGTTCCACACCCCTTGAGTCTAATCCACAACTCTTCACAAGCATTGCACCTAATTCATCTTGCTCTTGCCAAATGGGCCCGTGTCCAGCTCATGGACATCATAAATGGGGAAGAGCAACCCAGTAGTCCAAACATCGCGATACCGCGGTTCCAGCCGAGAGCCCATGCAACTGGCACATTATTGCTTGGAGAGTTTCACCAACGATTGTCAGCCATCAACTTCGATATCACTTGTTGGGGAGATAGGAAAGTCTAAAATCCGACACAACAAGCCCAATATAAAAGTCTGAAACTCATATCCGCACTAAAGGCCTAAACATGTCCAACAAAATTGAACTATTAAGAAAAGTAGTTTTTGCATAAAGTTGTACTTTGAGCAACGAAGCACACATGCTTCAGTTGAGTTAATAATTCCCACCATCTTACTTTCTGCAGGCTGGAAGATCTGGGTGGCCTTGACCGCAAGCGAGTGGTGAATAATGGTGAAGGATGGCGGCTGTGGTTTTGCATATGGCTTCATGCTGGAGCTATCCATTTACTTGCAAATATGTTCAGCCTTCTATTTATAGGAATCCGTCTTGAAAGTGAATTTGGATTTTGTAAGACCCTAATTAATACCTAAATATGAAATCGAAGCATTTATATGATCAATTTTAACTAGTTTTTAACTATTTGGATTGGCAGTGAGAATAGGACCCTTGTACTTGCTTTCTGGTTTCGGTGGAAGCTTGTTGTCTGCCCTTCATCTTAGGTCAAGCATATCAGTCGGTGCATCAGGTGCACTTTTTGGATTGTTAGGAGCCATGCTTTCTGAGCTCATTACAAACTGGACAATCTATACAGAGAAGGTACCCAGGCTGTTATAATACTCCATGTTTTTATTTATTTTCTTTTCTACTCTTGACAATCAAACAAAGACTTTGTTGTTGAGTTCATTGGGAAAGAATCATCCTATTTTACCAACATGTGATACATCATATAAGTTTTATGTTCTGCTTCCAGATTTATTACTCTCTCTTTTTCTCGGTGGGTAAAATGTGACAGATTGCAGTTCTTTTTCATTTTATCTAATTAATCATTATGCTGCCTATACAGGTTCTAACTTTTGTCTATTCAGTGTGCAGCACTTTGCACCCTCTTGATCATCGCTGCCCTAAATATGGCAGTTGGAATCTTTCTCCCTCAAGTCGATAATTCTGCTCATATTGGAGGATTTCTTTCAGGATTTCTTCTAGGATTCATCCTTCTAGTCCGTCCTCAATATGGTTATGTGAGCCGCAAGTACCTTCCCCAAGGATGTGATATCAAACACATGAAATCCAAGCACAAGTTCTCTCAATATCTGTTTTTGGTTACAGCTTTAGTCATCTTAATTATTGGGTAAATCCCTAAATTTTCCTTTCTTCTAATTACTACCTGAATGCTTTATAATTGAATTTCCCCAACCATAGCTTATTTTTGCCAATTTTTCAGATATGCAATCGGATTGGCTGAGCTATTCTACGGTCAGCAATTGGAAAACTGATATTAATATGTATACATACATGTTTTTATGCATTTATACATAACTATTAAAGGTAGCTTCTAGTGCTTCCACCTGTCATTTCCACGGAATTGGGAGTGAAGAATTGTCAGACAATTCTTCACTCCCAATTCCGTGGAAATGACAGGTGGAAGCACTAGAAGCTACCTTTAATAGTTATTTATAAATGCCTACAAACATGTATGTATACATATTGATCTCTGTAGGTGTGTATAAGCATATGTATGTATCATTTCAGTTCTTAATGTTGTAAGCTTATGCTGTTCTTTCAAGGTATAAATTTCCTGTGGGTGTTGCCAAAGTGAAACGGAAAAAATAAAACCCCGAAAACGCAGAAGCATTTTTGGCTCAGAAGACAGTTTGACTTGCTAAACCTCAATCAAGCTAGCTCCATGTAATAGATATTTGTAAAATGCTTCCATGATTACTCTCCAATGCAATCAAAAGGACCATGTGTGATAGAATTTAACCATATTTAAGTATCATTTATTCGTAATATGTAATATATATTTATCTACATGTATATCTTTGGTAGTAGTAGATTAAACCACAACTTGAATTCGCTAATGAGGAATTGCTCCCTCCCCCTTTCCAGGGAGAAGTGGGATTTTTCTTTCACTTGCGCTTTTCCTTCTGATTACAAACTTAACTTACGATACAAATGCACAATAATAGTACGATGACATGTCACTACAAGAGAATGACATCTCTTATTACTTAAACGAACATTGCGTTGGTTAAAAATGCAACCATTACTGGACTTGTTTCAAATACAGGAGTTGAGCTGTTATTGGTGATGGCATCCCTGGATGCCTTCATCTTAGCAAACTATCATTGATAACAGCTCATCAATTGCAAACAATTGTTAGCAAATCAATTGTAAACGAGTCACCAAGTAGAGCCACACCACAGTGCGCCACGTTTAACTGCCACTTATCATGACTATTGACACACGGTGTTGACTCTGACATTATATGACAAAGAACTAAAGAATGCACAGAAAGTCGTAGGATAATGTGTCAAGATAGGCAATTTACATGACCAAGATGAAAGCATTAAAAAAAAAACATTCAATTCAGAAGCCATTCAACTGAAATTAATGATTTTTGGTTAACTCAACTTTCAGTGAATATACACAATCAACCAAACAATAATAACTGAGTGACATTTGTTCATCCTAAACAGATAACCACCATTCCAACCATTGCTTGACTAAGCTAGGTTAAGAGAACCCCTAAAAATGGCATGACGATGGATATGGTCAGTGGGAATACGTTGAGAATGCCTGATGATTATTTGTAGTGATGTGAGAAATAAAGCAATATAATAAGTGCGAGGATGGAAACTTTCTATTAGTATGATATATATATATATTAAAAAGGAAGTCTTGCCTCTTTCAGGAGGTGCATGGGTTTACAGAACAGCCAAATGAATCTAAAAGAGGAAGCTAGAAAACTTTATGCATGAGATGATATTTTTCAAATTATTTCCAAAGCAGTTGGAAGTGGAACATAATTGCGCACGCGCGCATGCGAGAGAGAGAGAGGAGACTACTACTTCCAAAATAACTGATTTTGTCATTTTCAAGCTCTTATATTATATCATCAAGAAGTTGGTTTGGAAATGGATACAAAGAGGAAGATGCTTGATAACAGAGGCAGGATTGAAGAAGAAAGCTGATTTTAGAGTGGGAAAGTTGAATTCTATGATTGATGCTTCTAGAATGTGATCTTCCTCAGCCATATGCAAGAAGATGAGGGAATTGCTAAATATTTTTATTTAGGCGGTAATACCGGAGAGATCTCTATTGCGGATGTATGGCTTGTTCTTGAGTTAATATCAGTGTTCAGAGACACAAATTTGTAACTTGCAGTGGCTCTAGTGAACAAAGGTATTTCGAAACGAATATGGCCGGGTACAAAGAATGAGATCTTTTACTTGCTCTGCCTTGGCGAGAATATGGAGGAATGAAAAAAAATTACTTGGAATTCTACAACTATTTGGGATGACAATGGTTGAAACAGAATTTTAAAGTGCATGTTCTTCAATTTTCTCTATCTTCTTGGAACAAATTCTGAAAGTCATTAAGAAGCAAGTTATTATGCTGAGATATGTCAGTTAATAAATTTTACCCAATTATAATTTTATTTCACCATAACAAAGTTTAGAAGACAAAATCAAGATCACTCGTTTCTGAACATTCCAATTTACATACATTGAAAGAGTGCTATTATAGGCTTACACTATATCTCACATGAGTCCGAGTATCCAAAAATCGTGTAACGATTGTCTGCAACATTGTCATACATTACGTCCCGTACAAATCTGCAACCATCCAAAATAAGGAAGAACATACCGTCAATCTCTCTGGCTGCTTCCATCAGATTAATGACTGTCATGACAGGAAACTCTATAAATAACAGAAAAGGAGTGACTTACAAGGTACAAACTGTAGGAAGAATGCTAGCTGGGGAAAGGGCAAGTCTATGTATTCCATGATCTTCAGTACAGCCTCTGACTTGATATATGATCTGAAGTCCACCATGAAGCTTTAGTTTTTCTCAGGCAATCCTTGTTTAAAACTTCTAGCTGGAATGCCCTTCTAAATAAAAATCCATTATTTTCCTTGGAAGACTTTTGTATCGCTTTGTTTGGTAGCAGAAAAGGTAGAAGAAAAGGAAAGAGAAATTGAAAATAAAAATCAATTATATTCCATTCTTTCCTTTTCCTCCATTTTTCTTCACAACTGAACAAAACATTAAAGGAAAATGTGATGCTTGGTCATGGATTCAGGATGGCATTCTGCATTCCTAAGACTTAGTTTCAATTTCTCAATCAACTCCCATGGTTGCAAACAGTAAAGAACCTGTTTTTACACATACCTATCCTTCTCAACGAGTACAACACTCGAAATATCATCGGGAGCCCTTCCAGACCTCCTTAGTAGTTTCTTGCCTGCCTCACTTTGGAGAGCTTCAAATCTCATTTTCCTGCCAATAAAGAAATAAGGCTAACAATAATTTAGACAAGAGACAGAGATCCTTAAAACATATCAAAGAAAATATGTAAATCCAGCATCAAGATATCATTATATTCTTCTAGGGAATATCCCCTTGTGACTTCAGACTTACAACAGCTACCTTTTTAGCCTTACTACATATTGTTGGAGTAAGTTCAAGAATAAATTACGGACTCTAACGGCTATTAGAACAAAATTTAGACACAACAGCTATTTTTTCCCCTCGTAGTGATTGCATCACAACAAATTATTTTGTTCCTTTTATTTTTATATTTTAATCTCTTTGAACATCCACAATGGTCCTAATTTCGGCCGCGAAGCAGACACCAAAATTCTAATCATCATGGCATCAACACTTTTCCTCTTGCATTTGTTAAATTTCCAACCTCTAAACATATCATGGCAATTTAACCTGGTCACCATAATTCTAATCATCGTCTCATTCATTTGAAATGTAAGACATCTGAAAGGGGATTCAGTGTTGGCTGCCAAACTTATATATTGAGAGATCCATGTGTTCAAAAATTGAAGTGTATGTGGCCGTTCGAGGATTAGTCTGAGCACAAATTCGATCTTTAATTAAAAAAAAGAAAAAAAAGAAATTAAATTAAAAGCCTGACCTATTTCGATCATTACCACGCACGAACCTCACACCTCCATTACATAGGTTGCATACACCTGCCAAGACAAATCAAGTAAACTCTCAGCACAGAGAACATGTACTGTTTTCACTGCCCTCAGTAGCAAAAATCAAATCAATATGATGCCATAATTTAATTTTATTACTCTCTCTCTCTATATATATATATATGAATTAAGAGGGGATGATGGGCTAAAATGAGAGCCATACCGTCGAATAACATGATAGGCCTCGAATCCTGTTCGAAGAAGCTCGAAGTTTCCTTCACCCAGTCTATCGTGTCGCCACGAGGTGGAGACCATAGTAGCAAAGGGAGTCACTCTGCGTCTAACCTGTGCGGGTCTTGACACGCATAATCGTGCGCACCCAGCGGGCACCAGGATCGCCATGGTCTAGTTAGCTCCTTCGCCTGCAACGGTAGCGATGAAGTTTTCAAATCACCAGCGAATGAATATTTGAATTACCAAAATATGCCTTCTCCTGGTGAGGTAGTAGATGAACCACCGCCCTTTGATTCCTTGTAAACGGCACTAATACCTGCTATCTGTAAATACTCTGTAGTAAAAAGCACTCTGGGTAATAGTGAGGAAGTCTCCCTCTCTCCAGGAAATTGGCGCCACGTGGAGATTTAAATACCACTTGAATCTCATGAATGGGTGTGGCTCAGGTGGAGAGGCGCCACCACTGGAATTGCTTAGGAAATTTAGCAAAAATGAGTTTTTTTTTTTTTTCCTAAAAAAATTTCCTTAGCAAGTTGTTAGGGTTAGTAACTTTGCATCTCCTAACTTTTGTGATTTCTTAAGATTTTATAAAAGACATAATGAAACTGGCCATGCTATTCATTGAAAACATTATGTTAAATAATTTTTAAAATAAAGTTTTTTCAAAAATTATCATTTAACTAGACTTTTTAAATTTTTATGAAAAGAGATTCTAAATGATAAAAAAATCCACTTAAATGAAAAGATTTTAAAAAACCTTTCTTCTAAAAGTTTATTTTAAAATAATTTTTTCTAATGAATTATGTTACCAGTATTCATAAAAACTTATTATATTCTTCAAAAATAACCTTTAAAAAGTCATAAAAGATTAAGAGATGCCAAAACTAAGTCTTGGTATTAAACACCAATAGAGGCCCCCCATATTCTAAGGTGATATGGGCCTGACGGGAGCAGGTGGGTTTGTTAGAAACAATGACCAATTTGGGAACTTGCAAGAGCATCACAACGGAATTGGAAGCCATTTTGCCCATTAGACATGAGTCAGGACTCCCATGACCTCCCGGCAATAATAATAATAATAATAATAATATAATTGAAGTTGAATTACCAAAAATGCTCAGGTTCTAACTTTTAATACAGATATTTAAGTCAAAAAAATTGAAGTTAAATCCTAATGGGGCACCTATGGAGAGAATTGTTGGGCACTAACAATGTGTCTGTTTTTTTACCATTTTTTTTAATTTTATAATATCCTTTTGTCTCTTCTATTTTATTTTATTTAGTAGAATAATATATAAAAACTTTAGGGTAGGTGGGGTGTTAGGAGTGAAATATAAGCAGGATTTCGCGCCTCTAAAAGTCGCCTAGAATTAGAAGTTTGAAGCAATTAGAGATCCCAACACATGTAGCTTTGTAACATCAAATTGCACGATTCAAGAATATATTTCATGGTACTCTTTTGCTTTATGGGATGTTGTCAATGGTAAGCTTGAAACTTGAAGTGTTCTTATGTCAAAGAGCATTGTTAGGACTTAGGAGATCCAGATGCTAACTTCTGGCAAAACTCCCCAGAGAACTTGTTAAATACGTTTTTCAGTTGTGAGTATCCAAATGCAAAACCATCCTGAGTTATCAAGATGCCCTTTGTAGTGAGAGGATGAAGCCCAAAGAGCTTTTAGTATTTTTTTTATGACTTACTCCAAGTATTTTTCCCACATCATGAAGAAGGTTCCTTTAACGGCAATAGTATATTAGCTTTGGCAAGAAAGGAACAGCAGGATATTCACAATTACAATTTATCATTGTTTTGAATGGATATAACCAATGAAATTGAAAGAAATAGCACCTATATATATATATATTATATATATTAAGGTTGATTGGGTTTGTATAACTGTATTGGTTTTTGATTTAGTTTAGTTTAGTTTTGTACTAAACCCGAATTGAGAATTGAATCGACCTCTTGGATTTTACAAAATTTTGAATAATAACCGAATCAAACCTAGTTCAAAATTGAGAAACTAATCCGAATTCATTGAATTAATTTGGTTCTCGATTTGAACCTGTCAAAGTCGCACCCCTTCCAAATGTAACTTGATGGAACTCAAGTGCCAAACAAGTGTATTTGCCCTAACTTGGGGGTTAAAGTGTATTTACCCTAGAAATTTGTGTATTTACCCTAGAAACAAGTGTATTCATTACCATATACACGAAGGAAAGGGAAAGACGAAACGGCTTCGATAGTAGGGATTTTTGCTCCGACAGTGCATACTCCATCTAGTTCTGCGGTTTTTCGGACGAGAGAGGACCAAACGAGAGAGAAGGAAAAGAAAAAGACAATGGGGTGGATCGGAGAGACCGTCGACTCCATCAAATCCCTTCAGATCCGTCAGGTCCTCACCCAGGCTGTCAGCCTAGGTCCGTTCCCTTAAACCCTCCACATATATTGTATATGTCATGCATGTATGCATTTGCCCTTGTATTCTCTTGATCCGTGCGTGAAATAGTTGCAGGGTTTGATATTTACGGGTTTTGTTTATTTATTCTGAGAGAAATTTATTTATTTACATTTTATGCTTCTTGATTGTTACCTTATGATCGTTCGGGTGCTGAGAAAAACGTGGGGAAAATTAAAGAACTTGAGATTTTTTTCGAATTGGGTTTACGTTAGGCACCTGAGGTTTCCATAACGTTCACTCATCTTAGCTCAATACAACACGGGATTCGGAATTTTGTTTTGTTTTCTTTCTGCTTAATTTTCCCGGTAAGCAAACGGGTTTTGATGTAAGGGAGATCTATTTAGTTTTCTCGGTAATCAAAGAGGGTTTTATGAATCTGATCTGTTTTTGCCAAACTCGTGAAAATTTCTTCTCATTTTATTTTCTTACCAGAGGTGGTGGCACACATGACGCATTTGCATGCGCAACCCCTTAATTTTCTCACCATTATGCGAGAGAGAAATGTGGTTAGTGGGCTTAAAATTTAAAACTTTTAGTAAGATTATGTAGTGTTTAGTTAATAAACAATCAAACAGTTTTGGCATGTTAAGACAATTATTCCCCATTATTTTACAGTTTCTTATGCTTGTAGAAGATTATTTTTGAACTTTAATTTGTGGAAACAAAGGATGACACCATACCAAGTTTTCCACATCTATAATAGTATCAGACTATAGATGTATCCCCAACAAGCGAAGAAGCATTATTTGTGATTGTGTATCCCTTGTACATGGGTTTTGCCCTTTTCTAATACAAACTTACTTTATTAAAAGGAAGAAGCATTATTTGTGATTGTACTCTTGGACTATGTGATTGTTCTATTTTGTCTTGCAAGCAATGAACTAGATGAACTATGTCAAAGCAACAGTGCAGAGGGTAGTGTATATTAGGCTAACGAAGGTGGTACTGGGGTTTTATAATTGAGTTTTGCATATCCTTTTGGTCTTTATCTTACGCGATACTGCAGGAATCACACATCAGCTGCTTATTATATTGTGACAGTAGATTATGGTGTTTGGTTTTGTGCTGTTGCACGCATCATATGGGTCGGGAAAAGTTGTTGCATTGAAATTGATTTCTGCTGTGGTCCAACACAAAATAAATGCAGACCCAAATCACTTAGTTACGAATAATCAAGAAAAGATGTACAAGTAAGTGAATAAGTTTTTTTATGAAAAACAAAGCAAATACGTTTGAATGCAAGCACATTCCCCTGTGGAATTATTGGGACCCTAATTCCATATTTTGATTGAGTTGGTTATAGTCGGACTTTGCCTCCACTTTAACATTCAGGAGAGCCTTTTGTTATAATGCATGTACAATTCTAATATGACATGACATACTTGCCTTTGGACTAGAAATCTGTGTCCATGAAGGAATATCATCAAGCGGTTTAATACCCTATCAGCTAATTCTTTGTTCATTGAGTTGTCTGGTGTTTCAGGTATGATCGTTACATCTGCACTAATAATATGGAAGGCATTAATGTGCGTCACTGGCAGTGAATCTCCTGTTGTTGTTGTTCTATCAGGAAGCATGGAACCTGGCTTTAAGAGGTTAGCCCATTTAACAAGTGAATGCTTTGATGTTTTCATTTTTAGCAACTTGTTCATACAGTAGTTTTTGCCTTTTTGGTGTTTCTTGCAATTTTTTCACTCTTAAACCTGTTATTCCTACTTATTAAAACAATTTTTGCAAGTAAATAAAAGGATGAATATGTCTTTTAGATGATCAAGAATAGATATAAAAGAAGAAATCTCCTCTAACCATTACATACAAGTTTCCATTTCATTGGAGTGATGATTGATCTCTTCCTCTTTCTTCCTACATGGGCTTTTCTAAAGCATGAGCCCTCTCTCCCTCTCTCTTTTGGTGGCTCAAATTCTCATGCTCTCCCCATGCCAAGCATCCTTCTAAAATATCTTTCTCTTCATTTCCTGCCCTTAACCTTACTCTTTTAATAAAGATTCAAACCATTCATGATTGCCTTCCTAATGCCCACCTCATGACTTCCCCTAATCTCCTTGGACATCACCCTCCATTGGCACACCCAACTTCCAAACCACAACCTTCCCTCACGAAATCACTTCTGCTTAACTAGACAACAAGATTGGATGGATGCCCACACTACGTTTATTATGATTTTAATGGTTCCTTCTATAATTTATTTTTTCTTTGTTTATATTGTAATAAAATATAGGGGTCTGCATATTACTTCATCAAAATATATATATATATATATATATATGTGAAACTATACATATCATAGTTATTAAACCTGGTCCAGACAGGCCGGTCCCGACCGGTAAACTGGTGAACTGGACCCTTAACCGGTTTGTTTTACTATTAGATCGGATATGCACTTGAACCAGAATAAACCGGTCTGAACCGCTTTGAACCAGACGATTTTTACGCTAACAAGAGCAAACCGTTCAGGTTGGACCAGCCTTAGTGTATTAATGTATTAATTCAATAAAAACATGGGAGCCAGCACTAGGACTCGAAACAAGGACTTCAAACTAGCTCAAAGAAGATCCTTCCAATATCCAATTGTTATGGTTGTGAAATATTACACAACATATATTATTTAACCCTTTAAGGTCTAAATGTGCTTATATTAAATCAAACTCAAATGTAAAGTAATTTGTAAAAATTAACATATAGACTTATTTTTCATTTTATTTAGCAAAAATTTCATTTTTATAATTTTTTATATTTTTAATTATATGACTGGTTCGACCGGTGACCCAATGGTTGAGCCAGTGACCCGGTGACCTGACCTCTAGACCGGGTCAATGTCCGGTCCGGGTTTAATAACTATGATATATATACATAAGACATCATTATTTGGTTGGCCGTGGTGTTATGGCTTGTTTTCTAATGAAGGTAGATTGTCAACTTGAATGCTTGGAATCAATCGAGCCTCCAAGCTTTACCCATCTAATTCATCAAAAATAAGCATAAAAGAAAGGGATTATATATATATAGTCTCAATGAGCCCAAGTGCCGCGGATGGGTAACTGAAAATTACAGAAAGTAAGATGTGTTTAGTAAATGACTGTTTTGTTTTTTGTTTTTTTGATGAAGTAAATATGTATTAAAAACAAAGGAGCATAGCCCAGTACATGAGACATATACAAATACTAAAAAAAAACCCCTATAACATTTGAGGGAGTCAACAAAATGCAAAAATGTAGGTGATTACCAATTAGCATAGCTTAAGTACCACAAGTAAATAAAATGACTGTAAGTAAATTGCGGTAAATAAAATGACATTAAGTAATGAGGAAAGGAAAAAGGAGCCTATTGCTCCTTGCATCATCGACATGCAGCTGCCGTAGCAAATGCTTCAGCATGCCTACTTCACATGCATGGTTATTTTACTTTGGTAGTCACTTTTAGTCTATCTTCATATTTTGGTTCCTTAGTTTCACTATTTTCTATATTCTTAATTAATTGATATCATTTATTCATTTTTAGGGGGACATTTTGTTCTTGCACATGAGTAAAGATCCTATACGTGCTGGGGAGATTGTTGTGTTTAACGTTGACGTGAGTTCATTTATTTATTTTGTTTTATTTGTTCAATCAAGTTTGGTTTATTAGAGGTTCTATTTGTGCTTTGTTTCAACATTCGTACCAATCTTCTTTTTATAAACATATTTTTGAAGTTCTGTGGCTGCCCTCTTTTAGTTACAGTGAACTTAATATCTACTCTTTGGTCTTGTCTAAGATTCTAATGTTGTTTTGGAAGAAAGTTTGTAACTGCACAATGAAAATTCTCTTTCCAAGAAATATATACCTTTAGGCATTATTCTTCATTTTGGCCGGGTGATTGATCTTTTGTGCCATGAGCTTTTTTGATGCTTTGTCTAGGAAATAGTTGTACAATGATTTCATGTTCTTTATTTGCCCCCTTACTCCCACAACTGCAGCGCAAAATCATGGTTACATTTAAATAAAGGATATATAAGGGATGTTGTATTTTGGATTTGTTTGTGGCTTCAATTGTGAAGTACTGAAGTTTGAATGAGATTTTAAATTTTGTTGTACTAAGTGGGAGGGATTGTGGCTGTAAACTTTGGAGAAGATTTTGGGGAGGTATAAAGAGTAGGTAGTCAAAGCTGAGAAGAGCATATATTTTTTATGCTTGAACGTGAATTTATATCTAGATGAAATGAATGTTTTCATGTGATTGTTACACAAATATCACTTTAGGGTTCATTACTAAACATAGTCAGTTGAGAGTGTTGTAGGCACCAAAGTAGGAGCTATGGAGAAAGTCCTCTCAACCAGCAATATTTCAACTTAAAAACGGGATTTTATGTCTTTAAACAGTCTACTATTTCTCATCTTCCAATGCACCAAAACAAAATATGCAGAACCCTGCTCCACACATCGCTGTTGCGATTGTCTCTGCTGCTAATTTACCAGGCTGAGAGTATCTGAAATGTTGCCCCACTTGCCCAGTATGAACCCCAAAAATAGAGAATACAAGGGTTCCACCAATTTCTGCCACACTACAATTAAGCAACAAATGATTCAATTGATTCTGCTGTTTGCTTACACATTATGCTTCTATTAGCATTCATCCAATTCTTGTTAATCAAATGCTTCATTTTGTAAAATTCTTCCTGATTACTGACCAAGTGAAAAACACCACCGTCATAGGAACCGAAGTAATCCATAACGTCCCTAGCCATAAAATGGAGCCTCATTGAAACCATCCAATGCTTTATAGAACGATTTGACCTAGAAACAACCCAAGTGAATTTTGACTCCATGCGATATCAACATATCATCTCACCACTCCTATCAATTGACACCAACCAAACTATCAAACTCTCATTAGCTAAACCCAAGTTTTTAAACATAAAATTCCAGTGCACTTCTTCCCACCCTCTCCCTAGAGCCCATAACCCTAGCGTCCATATTAACCAACACCAAACAAATGGGAAAACTCCTCTGTGAGCAAGCACTTCCATTCCAAATATCTTCCCAAATTTTTACCTAACTACCTAACCTTACTGTAAACCTCACCTGTGACCTGCCTAAAAAAGGCTTGATGTCTGGATATTATAGCCTTCCAAAGACTCACCATGTACGGGATTTGTGTTTAGGATAGCTTAATAACATTACAAAGATCAGATTCTTGGTATTTTTAGAAGTAAGGTATTTGATGTAAGGAAGCTTTGGAAAAGTTAAAAAGAGATTGACCCTTAAGATGTGACGGTTTTCTCATTGAGGTATATGCTGATGATGGTGTAGTATCAGTGACTAGCTTCTTCAACAAGATGTAAAAGCTAGGAAGATGCTTGATAATTGGAAGATAAGCATTCGGTACCCACATATTGCAACAAATGTGATATTCAGAGCTGCACCAGCAGTCATAGTATCTAACATATAATCTTATTTAAAAAATGTGAGTGAGTGATTGGGTAAAGATTAAACATGAAACGTCATGACTAAAATTCCATTCTGGTTTATGCTAGAGAAATCAATGATGGAAGTTTTTTTCTTTCCTAGGTGCTTGGTGGGTAGAATTAAGAGAAGATAAGGGACCTTTGTGTACCATTTATTGACTTTGAGAAAGGTGTATGATAGGAGTGGTTATTAAGTTGTCTGATCCTTATTAAGTGGTCTGATCATACAAAGCAAAAAGAAAAACATTAGCAAGTTAAAGGAAGAATTTGAAAAGGAGACTATATGACCAGTTATGCTTTATGGTGTAGGATGCTGAAAGCCAGGCATTCAAAACAATGCTTAAAAAACATAATTAAAGGATGCATGTAGCCAAAATTAGTTTATCGACTTGAATGAATGGCAACTTAACGTAGAATAACAATCAAATGCATTTGGCTTCATGTGTTCTTAATAATTTAAAATTTTTTTTTTTTTTTTTAATCTTTATTGTCGATTTAGATAGTTAATGGCATCAGATGCTTTTTTTTGCATGTTTCAAATCCTGTGAGGATTTTACTTATCTTTCTTTTGAATGCTTTGCCTGTGTCTTGTTCATTTTCCTTTTTTGCCCCTCTCTAATATTTTGCTGTACCTATTTTATTCTGTGCAGGGTCGCGAAATTCCAATCGTGCATCGTGTAATCAAGGTAACCAACCACATTTGGCAGTCCTTTTCCCACCCATTTATTTCCTTATAATACAGTTGTGAGAATTACTTGGTGCAACTTTTATGCATTATGAATCCGAACGTGATTTTAAAGCAATGCTTAATGTTCCCATGCAAATTTGCATGTTGCTTATGGACCAAGGAATTAGGCTGCGGTATGTAGGGCTCCTTTCTTCCTATCAATGACTACTTGATTAGCATGCTAGATATTTGCCAACGCACATGTGCAATGGTAGTTTGAAGTTTGAACACTAACAAACACCTTCCTTCCTCTCTCTCTAGTGTGAAACAGAATCAGTGTAGTCATCCCAGGATCTATGATGCATTGATTATGCAATGATTTATAATTAGTTGATTCTCAAGGGTGCATGTGATATTGCTCTTGTTATGGCTTAAGAAGTATGGAGTCTATGGACATGAACATAAAAATGTGACATGGTTATGATATGGTATGGACAAGCTGGCACAACTGCACAACAAATCTTAAAAATTTAGGACACGTCACAGTGGAGATACACCATTAGATATGTGTGTGTGTGTGTACATATAATCATATTATATCATGTAGCATCACATACGTCTTGCAAAATTCACCCCTTTGTATCATTTTTTAAAATCCTAGTTGAGTTATTCACATAAAAAATAGGACCAAAAAATAAAAGGACAAATAAAATAAGACGAGACAAGTTAAGAGAGAAGTGTCATGTTGGAGGCACATTGGAGGAGTGTCATGTTTGATATGTGTCCGATACTGCCATGAACACTAGGGATGTGTCCATGTCCCATAACTTATGGCAGTATAGTTTGACTTAGTTACCTTTTACCAAAGACAAATCTTTTTTGGCTCTTCTCAAAAACACATGCACCCATTTGAGGCACATTCGTAAGCACACTCATGTACACTCGTACATCAGTATCCAGATTCCCATGTTAGTGACCCCATGTCCATCATGGATTGCAAATTGCTCATCTATTTCCAAATATTATAGGAAGTGGGCCATTGTTTTTTTATTTTATTTTCTTATTTTATAGTCACACGAAAACCGTGAAAGCAAGTTGTTGAGGAAAAAGTTAGAACCATAAATACTATCCGAAATAGTGAAGGGTGCTCGATAACATTCCATTCCTTGAATTTATTATTCTATGAGAGGAATTGGGCCATCTTGAGTTTAGAAATATTTTCCTTAAAGAAGAAGGTAAAAAGGAGCGTTTTCTACATTCATAGGTGATGGGATCAGGATGGAAGACCCCGAAAGAGGGCCCACGTGCTGCGCACGTTCCAGGACCGTAGGGCTTATTTTAATTTAATTTAGGGTCTAGTTTAATTATTGCCTTTTCATTCTTATTTCCATTTTATAGTACGTTCTATTTTTCTAGCTTATATAAAGGCATGGAACTTCCATTTTTGTTTCTTAGTGTTTATGGTTGTAGCCTCTATATAAAGGCATTAGTTTTTTGAAGGCAAACTTGATGGAGAAGAATTAAGAAACAATGCTTCTCTCCTTCCCCTCTCTTTCTTCTTCTCTCTCTTCTTTGTTTCTCTTTATTTTTCTCTCGCTTTCTCTCTACTGGTTTTACATCAATTGGTGTTAGAGCCCAACTTCGATTTCCTCATCACTTCGTTGGCATCATTTACTCTCTTACCAAGTGAAGCACAAATCATCCCAACAAGGAAGCACCAATCGAAGCACTTGATCATCAGACCCACCTCATCGCAATAGCATCAGCCCCATCATGATAACATCAGGCCATCGCACCACCCTATCTTGCATTATCACCTCCATAACCTTTGTCAAGCCACAAATCAAGCCTCCATCACAGAGCCCTCATCGCATGGAGCCACAGAGTCCAATCTAACCCAACCAACCATGAACCACCGTGAGCCTCCATTGAACCCATTGACATTCGCACCAGGCCCATGCAACCCTCTGCCACTACCATCAAACCCTAGTGTCCCAGCACACAACCCATTGAGCCACCACTGCCATAGCCTCAGTTGAATTCAATCCCTTCTCTTGTGAGGTAATCAAACAACTCCTCTACTATTGAAGCATCTCACAGTCGTTGAGACCATGAAATCGAACCTACCCACCAACCATCTTGTCAAACTCCAGCAGTACCACCAAATCGAACCTACGCACCAGCCACAGTGCCATGTCTTCTGCAATACCAGCACAAACCCTAGTAGTACCATCCACAAAACCCACCATCACTTTTGCACCCAGCATTAAGCACCACCTCGCCATCTTTCGAACCCTGATCCTAGACTTGCACCTGGCCCTAGTTGCAACAAGTCCTTGGCTGAGCCAGTCGACCTTCCTTATCAAGTTGAACATGCCCAGTGCACACTTGGCTCCCAGCCCTAAGTGCCATCATCCCAACTTGCAGCCCTTGCACCAATATCTCAGTCCGTCACACCAGTTGACTACAACCACCATTGCAAGCAGAGGACCAGAGGTTCAACTCCATCACGCCAATCCCAGCTTCGTAAAGTAATTGTTTGGTTATATTGGGTTGATTCAAGTTGTTCACCTGCTGTTTGGTTATGGTTATTATCTATCCAAGTCTGGAACAAGGTCATTAACATTTAAGCAAGTCCAAATTGAGCAAGCCTCTCTTCATTTAAGTTCAAGTCAAGGTCTGTTGGGTCAAACCAGTCCATCTTACTATTGGCTTGAAGTCCATTTGGTACCCATTTACTATTGGTTTGTATGTTGTTTGGTTACACTTATTACCCAGACCCAGAACCAAGCTCTTAGACCTCGGTTAAGATGGACCCAGTTTTTCTTGAGGAGTACTGTGAAAACTTGGATGATTTTTGTTTTTCTTGAGGTGTACCATTGGCGAACAGCCCGGGAGAAATGATGGGATCAGGATGGAAGACCCCAAAAGAGAGCCCACTTGCTGATTCATTTTCACCAATGATGTCAATGGAGCAGGTTCAGTACAGGGATGCGTAAATCTGTTGTCTTCACAGGAAATTGGAAGACCTTGTTCCATTATCCTAGTTTCTTTGACAGATATTGATTTTGCTGTATTAATACCATGATTGTTCTATACAAGGCTTCAATAGGGGTTAAGGAGCTACGATTGCAGTTACCAAAGTGGCCCATTTGTGGAAATATGTTGAGTCCTCCCATTCAAAGTTATTTTGGGATAGAAATTCGTATTTTACTTGTTGCATACATAAAATTCATCCGACAACATAATCAGTTGATGTGTGAGATAGATTTCGGCCTTAACTCATCAAATATAAATGCAATAATGTTCCAGAAAAATATCTTAAAACGCATTGGTTAAACGAGTTTTCTGATATGGTAGAAGTAATAACATGGTACCAAACATAAAGGACCTAGTCTTTGCAACACTAGGTATGGTTTCCTGGTACAGGGTGGTACACAGGATGTCCATGATTTTCATTATGGGCAGAAGAGCTATTCTTTATGCTGCTCTGCACCCATCTTTTATCGTGTCTGTTATCCATCCTCACTCTTAAGTGAGGAATACATTATGCCTCTAAATTAGCATTTGCAAATTCTCTGTGAAAGTAATGATATGTTTTCAAACTCTGCTGTGCATGTATATGAAATGGTAAGGAAAGATGATCTGAAGCAAAAGTAATCTTGCACTTTAGAAAGGATCTTGCCTAGATGCCTTAAGATTAAAGAAGCAAATGGCATGCATAGGTGGAAAAATTATTTAGGATTCTGTACAAGTTTGTTGACAAGTATGCATAATTTTATGTAAAATCTTATTCTGCTCCTATGGGGGATGGATAATGAGGAGGGTTCGTTCCCTAAAAAATTAATATGGAATTCTCTGGTTCTTTCCAAAGTAGCTTTTTTTCCTGTTGGCAGTGACAAGTTATAATTGTTGATGGTCAATAATCTTGTGTTTGTAGCCAAAACAAAGAACAATAATATGATTGGGAGAAAGTAGGAGAAACCCAGCTGTTGTAGTCTTTGTAAAGGTCAAGAGGAGTCTGTCAAGTGTCAATTACCTATATATTTATTGCCTCTTCTTCTACAATTGTTGTTTGATGTTCACTGGGTGATGCCCTATTCTTTAAGAGAATTAGTGGAAAGTTGGGTTTGCCATGGTTGGGGTATGAAAGGATTTTGTTTATGTCTACATGGTTTGGGATCCGTTTGGTAGTTTGAAAGGAGAGTGATTGAAGAATTTTTTAAGGCAAAGAGAAAGAGGCGGAGCAAGTGGTTACTAACATCATTAACATGGTTGTGTGTTAATGTTCATGTTTGAATCATTTTGGTGGTATTTTTGTAGTCAATTTCCTTTTGAATCAATTCTGGGGTATTTCTGTAGCCAATTTCCTTGGGGATTGGACATCTTTATGTGTTTCATTACCCCTCTGCCTCTTTATGTGAGTCTTGTACATGTGCTTTCTGGCGTCCTTTGTTATGAATATTTTATTGATTTTGAAAAAGGAAAAAGAAAAAAAATGGTGGTGCCATTGGATGCATGTATTTCTAATTATACAGTCTGTCATAATCTGACCATTTAGGATTGGCCAGATTAATATACTGTGCTGCACTTGGTTTCTAGTTTTTGTTCTTCTTAATCTCTCCATCTACATCAAGAGTTCTTGTCATTTTACTTTTTAAGTGTAATTTGGTACTTTTTTGGGGGTTTGAGGAACTCCTTATGGGAAAACCCCAGGTTCATGCAAGACCCTGCAACCCACATGGATTGGTTAGCCCAAGACCCATGAGAACCATGGAACCTTGTTCAGGTGGCCCCAAGAAGTTAGCAAGATTCTATCTCAGGGCCCTACTCGCTGAGGTTTGTGGTCCTCACCAACTAAGCTACCCCTTGGGTTTATGTGGTACTTTAGCTTCAAACTAGTTTGGTAGATTGATATTTTTTTAATCCTCGCGTTCACGCGACGAATTAACTAAAGTAAGACTTTTAATAATAAGTCATTCACTAAATGATTGTCACAGAACTGTTTTCCCAGATAAAAATGGCATATATTGTTTTTCAATCTTAGAAATACATCTATATTTTTATGCTGTTTGCTGTACTTATTATAAATGATACTTGAAGTTATAGTTAATACTTGATATTAATTGTTAAACAACACTTCTTGCAATGTTTTATTGAGACTGTTTTTAATTGATGTTTGCAATGTTGATGATCATTACACTGTTGTCCTGTGAGTCTTGATAATTAATTATTTTTGCAGGTTCATGAGCGACAAGATACCGGAGAAGTTGATGTCCTTACAAAAAGGTATGCTGAT